>JAUMJK010000174.1:1200000-1800000 GCA_033558105.1 Coccyzus lansbergi | reverse complement strand
CAACAGTCTCTCAGTGCAAATGATACCCATTGCTTGGAGCAAGGGAAGGGAAGGACAAGGAAGGGGAAAAGGAGAGGGAAAGGGAGGGAAAAGAGAAGAAGAAGAGAAGAAAATTCAAGTTGGAAGGGACATAAAATGATCACCTAGTCCAACTGCCTGACCACTACAAGGCTGGCCAAAAGTTAAAGCATGACATTAAGGGCGTTGTCCAAATGTCTCTTCAACACTGACAGGCACTGGGCATCAAACATTTCTCTGTGTTCCAGTGTTTGACCACCCTCTTGATAAAGAAGTGTATTATAGTGTCAAGTCTGAACCACCCCTGGTGAGTTTTGACCCCCTGTCTTTTCACTGGATCTCTCCTTCTCCACTTCCCCTCCTCAAGAAGATGTAGAGAGCAATGTTGTGAGGCCCTCAGCCTTCTTTTCTCCAAACTAGACAAATCCAGATTCCTCTGTCACTCCTCATAGGATAAGCAATATTAATTTGCATTTAAAGAAATGCAAAGAAAGAAAGTTAGCTTAAAATCAAATCCTTTTCCTAGAAAATCAGATAAAAGTTTTATAGTCTAAAACTAATTTTAAATTCAGATTAGTTTTCACTTGCTACCAAGTCCTCACTGCTGTCCCTAAACCACAGAATAAGCAGTTTCACTTAAATACAGTTTCCATTGAAGTCTTTTGAGAAGAAGATACATTGCAATAATTTGACTTCAGCCTTTTGAATCAGTCAGTCACTACTGTGTCACATTTTCAGATTCCTGGAAAATTATCTTGCTATGGAATCAAATGACAGATTTGACGGCTTTCAACTTTAGGGTAATTCTGATACAAATTACAAAGACTTATCTTTTCTGTTGATTTATCTTCCCTGGATCTGCTAACCTGCCTCAAACGTACCAATACCCACAGCATGGAAAACACAGTGTATCTTTAAGGATTTGATTTGTGATAGGTGAAGAGTCCCCTCCTAGCCGGAAAGCATGCCAGCACTCATATGCTGTCCTGCTGGCTCCAGCAGCCTTGCACATTGGCATGCTGTTAACATCCATATCAACAGAGAGGTTTACAACCATGTGGGACCTAATATGGAACACTGTGCCTTTCAAAATTCAACAGCAAGTGCTCTAAATCCTCCTATAAACTTGAAATAGCCCTTCTCCTGCTTCACCTTTTTCAAGAACACTTATTAACAGAGAGGGCATTGGGGCTTCATGCAGTACCTAGCATAGCAGTACCCTACTGTGCAATGTCTGTGCCTGCTAGAAACTGAAATCCTGCAGGTTAAAGTTTCATCTTGTGACTTCTCAGCAGCACAGGACCACCATTATCTAAAGAAACAATTTCCAGACTTTTTAGATCACTTGTGACTGGATACTGCAACAGGGCACATGTGAGTCTTTAGTACTTTCGGTAGAGTTTGAAGAGCCGGCAATTACAGTTTTTCACTGATAGCACCCACAGGACACAGCATGAAGCCTTCCTTTCCACTGTTGTCTTTAAAGACAGGATGGTGCTGATTCATCTGACATATGCAGAGGAATATCTAAGGCACTACATGCACTCCAGAGGACATGGATAGATCAGGAGTGTACTGCACTGTTTCACAGACAGTTGTTTAAAGAATGTCAGATTATTACAGTTTTTACTGAAGAAGTCTGTTAATTTATAGATCTCTCCCATGCTAATCTCCAAGGAACAGTGGTCCAGTCCCAGTACCTGTTTACCTCCTTCACGTGCAAATCTTCATCTCAGTTCTGAAACATGTAAAAGTGGGGAAAGGAAAGATAACAACTTTTTCAGTTGTCAGCCAAAACTTTGCACATATAGGAAAATGAGAAATCACTTAGCTTTTCTAGTGAAACTTCCCACTTAACATACCTTAAGGGAGAAAAAAAGTAAAAAAAGAAGCAGAAAAATCTATGAAAATCAGGAGAAAACTAAAATCAACTGACTCCTTAAATAATTGGCTGAACCGTGGATTGGTGAATGGACTGAAAATGATTTATTTAATGTAAGTTATTGTGAGGTCCTTGCTACTGCTGATACTTAAACTCAAACTTGCATGACTGTGTATTGCCCATTTATAAACCTGCCACCTTTTTTGAGACCTGCAATATACCTCTGTCCCTCAAAGACTATGTCCTCCCAGCCTCATCTGTGCAAGACAGAAAAGCTAAGCAGATAATGGAACAGTGGAAAAATGCCTTTGACAAATGGTGCTCTGTCACTCCTCAGCTGAGACAGGAGAAACCCTGCATTGTCACATGCACATGTGTTAAGTGATGTGGCTTTATCTCTCATGTTCAAAAAGTAGGAAGGCCAAAAGCAGGTGGGAAAATTACAAAGGTCAAGAAGCATGATCCCAAAATAACTTATTGTGGGGAGAGTCACCAACAGAAACTCTATCATGCATTTAGTCATGGATGTAATGCACAGGATAAAAGAATATCAGCTGACAAGGACTATTGTAGTAGAAATGCAGGCCAACCCATGATCAAAAAACCCAAAATTTTGCTTCTTACACCATGTTTGCAGCCATGTATTTATTTCCTGTCTCTTCCTACTACTCCCCTCATTATTCCCTGTAGTAGGAATGACAGAGGAGAACACTACCTATGCACCTGATCCCTTCACCAGACATCTCAAGGCTCTGAAGTCCCTTTTAATTTCCCTTAGATTTCTTTTGGGGATTTTGTTACTGTCTGATTTCAGAAAATCAATAGGGGATAATAATACCTGGGCCTGACCAGTGCTGGAAGTTTTCTTTGTACATCTCTAACTGAGGCCCCAGGTAGGCAGCAGATTTCCCTTTGTAATAAGTCCAGTCTGCAGATCATGCCTTCTATTTCTTTCAAAAGAGACTCCCCTATGACAATAAGCCATCTTTTCTTCTTAACAGAGGCTATTTTGATGGATGGCCCAGGGTGTCTCAATGTAGGGAACATTTGTAGGTTGAGACCCATAATCCTTACAGAGGTTTGGTTCCACTTGCAGAGCTTCATATCTATTGTGCAAGGCTGAGGTTGACAAAGGGGAGACCTATCTACTGTGCTGGGCTGGAACCTGTTGTCAGTTCCCCCCATCTCCTGTATTTCCCTCCTCAGTTGCATGGATAGAGGATGGGAAGTCCTCTATTGTACAATTCATGCCTGCCTGTTGTGCCCAAGACAGGGAGCACAGGGGTCAATCTTCCTCCCACACTGGCAGATGGTCCTCAGCCTAATCATCTCTTCCCTCAGTTCTGTCACCAAGTGGAGAGGTTCCTCCACCCAAATAAAACTCGCTACTGGTGTCTGGTACCAGTGTAAGAGACGGGTGTGCTCTGCAGCCCAGCATCTGGGTGTAAACATGCATCTACTGTGGCTCTGTCTGGGTAGTAGCATCAGTCACAGCTGGTGCAGAGCTTGGAGCAGCCTTAGTTTTCTGCCAGATTGACAGCATAGTTCTCTGGTCCTTCTGGATGAGCTCCAGTGCCCTCTCTGCTTGCCCTTCCTGCACAAAACGCCCACACAAACTGAGGTGCCCTGCTTTTCTGATGTGCCACACACCTGTTTGCCCACCCCAGTCACTGTGCTCCCTAAGGACCATGTAAATCTCCTGCAGCTGCTTCTGGAACCATCCCCCTCCACATGAAGTGTGCTTGTGGGAGTCAGGAGCCTCCCACCCCTCACTCTCTCCTGGCTTTCTGGGGCTTTCCTTGCTCCAAAGACCACCTTTTTGCCTTAATGTAGCACTCGGCTGTAGAATTTTACTGTCCCTGCTGCCAGTTCTTGCCAACTGAGCATTGCTGCTGGCTTTACCACATTTAAATCTCCTGCTCATGCATACCCCTCTCACTGAGCACACTATCAGAGCGAGATGGCAGCATCCTGTGCAACATGCTGCACTCTCTCCAATGATTCCTCACTTTCATTCTCATCTATCCAGATTTAATTTTGTTTTCCTTTGCTCTGTTCCATCCCCTTCTCCTGCCAAGTCAAAGACCTCTACCCTTCAGGTTTCTTTATTCCTCATCATTTTGCAAAGATGCTTTTGATAAAAAGACCAATCTCTGGATATAGTATCTTCACTTCAAAACTTAGAATATTAATTTTGCCTCTCTCCTATTTTCCAACCATTTCTCTCACTCTGGACATCTAGTCCTAAATAGTCTCTATTCATATAGATGTTTAGCTGCTATTGTGTTGGTATTCAAAGCATCTTCCTTCCCTCTCAACAATGTGGTGTTAACAACAGGATCAATGGCATCCAGGAGAAACTCCCTCCACATACCTTCGTCAGCTGAAGTTGCAGTTGCTAGAGTCTGTTGACAGAATGATAAAGTTTAGTTAAGGGAACAGTATTAGGGTCTGGATAAACCCACTGAACTTCCAGCAAGAAAGCTTACCTTAGCACTAAGGCCTCCATTCTGTAGAAGTTGACTACTTTCTCAAGATCACAGCAGAGTTATTCAATGGCAGAAGATGTAGCAGATGGAGTTCAGATTTTTCGCATGGATAGTTTTTAGTATTTTCTCCTTTTATCCCATTCTCAAACTATTGTTGTGCCATGGCTGAGAACAAAGACATTTCCCTTATAGAACAGGTTCAGTTCTTCTTCCTTCTCTGATGTCCCAAACTGGGCTTCCCAACACCTTCTTCTTCCCTGAACAAAGTCTAAGCTTGGTGTTTATCGCACAGCATTGCATCAAACTGTCAATTAAAGTTGTTTCCAGATCTGTGGTCCACCCAGAGAGTACAGAGAGGAAACTTCACCAAGACTTGAGTCACAGGAATTGTGCTATGGATGTCAGGATTCAACAATTTCCTTCCCAATATATTGGCCCCAGACCTGCAGTAAGCTGTGAATACATTTCAGTGTCTTGATTTACTGCAAATGCAGGGATTACTGAGAAAGAGGTAACATGGTAAGCCAAGAGTTTTCCCATGTGGTCCCTCAATGAAGTCCTGTTGCTCTTTGTCCTTTAGGTGCTAGGAAACAAGGTAACTCCAAGTTTCTAAGTCTGAATTTCTTACATTTTTATCATTTGAAAGCAAACTTCAAGGATATATTTTGGAAATACTAGTAAAACAGCAAATTATAAACTACAAATTGCAGAGAAAAAAAAAATGGAAGTTCTTGTAACTCTGAAACATCCCCAGAGTCTGTGGATTACTGGCAGAATGATTCATACCAGCCATATCAGCTGTGTCAATTTGAATAGACATTTTTAGGAAAGAAAGCAACTCAAAGCACAAATGTGCTTTACCTGGAACAACTTGGAATCTACAATCATAACTATTTGTGAGTTTTATGAGACAAAAGAAAAATACTTTCAAGACATTTCTTTCACATGTGAAAGAGCAAGCAGCTAAGTTTCAAGTAATTTGGGGATTAATAAGCTGTCTATACAGTCCAGTGTAAAATATTTACAGTGGTGAATAGTCAGAGGCCCAAAGAACCAAAACTGCTGCTTAACACAGGTTCCAGCAGACACAGAGAGGAATGTGTATGTAAACATATACTCAGAACATATGGCATATGTCTCAAAGTAGTTCCTCCATATGTGATAAGAAGAATTAAAAGTTGCAGCAAGGAGGTCTTAAGCCTTGAAAATAGTTCCTTTCCTAAGGGGACAGCAGAAAACAGTTTGGTTTCCTTCTGAAGACTAACTTACAAGCTTGGTCTAAGAGTTAAACTACAGAGGCACAAACTGGCCATAGCAGTCACTGCTGTGTGGATCCAGGAGGTGAATTTTTAAGCCTTGACATCATGTACCCAGAATCACAAAACATCTCAAGTTGGAAAGCACCCATTAGAATAATTGAGTCCAACTATCTTCTCCTTACAGGACTACCTACAATTACACCATATAACTAAGAAAATAATCCTGAGAGTCCTCAAACTCTGATAGCCTTGGTGCCATTACAACTTCCTTGAGGACCTTGCTCCAAGAATCAACTCTCAGTGAATGTTCTGGTTTGAACTAAAGCAGAATCAATTTTCTAACTTTTCAGTTAAACCTTTTCCAAGTAACTTAATTTTCTGAAAGTTAAGAACATGTTTCTCAGATATGTCTATCCGTAGAAGTGATAATGCTTAATATTTATACTTATTAGCAAAATAACAGGGCATTGGTATGCAGAATGTTCATTGCTCTTATTCCTATAGAAATTGTGGCCATTCTTGATTTGGTAGAATGCTGTAAGTGAAGGAGGTGGAAAAGGGTTGCATCTGCAGGGAAGAGCAGACAGGATAGGTGACCCAAAAGTGACCCACAGAGTATTCCATTCTGTGTACATCATGTTTAATATAAAAATGAGGGATTAATGAGGGTCAAGTTCTCTCTTTTGGTGGTTGGCATCTAGTGAGGACCTTATGCATCCTTCTGCCTCTGGTGCCCATCTGTGCATTCATAAATACAGTTCCTGAGTCCAGCTCCCATCTGCTACTGAGTCCAGCCTGGGACCCATAGTGTGCTTGCCCTGCAGCATCAGCATTTATGTATAAATATTTGGGGAGGTGGTGGTGGTTATTTTATATATTTCCATATATGTTATTATTTTATTATTTTCATTATTATTGTTTCATGAAATCTCTTTTAGTTTTAACTTCCAACCCACAAGTCTCTCTTTCATTTCCCTTTCCTCTCTCCCTGTGCGGAGGGAATTGGGACTACAACTGACTGCATTTAGCTGCCAACAAGGCCAGTAGAGGGCTAAAACATAACAGTAAAGAACTGTTTCCAAATGCCTAATCTGTACTTTCCCTGATGCACCTGCATTCCATTTTGTCATGTCCTGTTGCTGTTCACTGGAGAGAGAATCAACACCTCCCCCTTCACTCTCCTCCAAGAGGATGTTGTAGACTGTGATGAGGTCACCACTCAGACTCACTTCTTGAGGTGAACAAACTTAGAGACCTCAGCTGCCTTTCACAATTTTCGACACTCAAAACTGCACATGGGACTTGAGGTGGGACACCACCAGTGCAGTGTAGAGTGGGACAATCACCTCCCTCCACCAGCTATATATGCCATGCTGGATGCACTCCAGGACACAGTTAGGCATTCTGGCAGCCAAGGCACACTGTTTACTCATTTTCAAGCTGCCATCAACCCAAACTCCCAGATCTCTTTCTGCAGGGCTGCTCTCCAGCTTCTCCTCACCCAGTTTGTATGTACAACCAGGATTGTTCCATCCCAAGTGCACAATCCAGCATTTGCTGGTTTTGAATTTCTTATGTTTGGTGATTGCTCAGCTTTCTGGTCTACCCAGGTATCTCTGCAAGGCATTTCTACCCTCAAAGGAGGTCATGGCTTCTCCTAATTTAGTACTGAGGCAAACCCACTTAATGTACACACAATTTCTGCATCCAGATAATTTATAGAAGCATAAAAGTGCACTGGCCCTAAAAAGGAACCCTGGGGAACCCCACTAGTGACTGGCTGCCAGCCTGATGTAGCCCAGTTTACTGTAACCCTTTGAGTCTGACCCATGAACCAATTGCTCACCCAATGCATTACAGACTTGCTGAGCTTTAAACTGGACATTTTATCCAGAGGGGTACCATGAGAGAGAGAGTATCAAAAGCTTTGCTAAAACCTGTCTTGTAACATATCTTCTGTCTTTCACTGGTCAACCAGGTGGGTGACCTTGTAATAAAAGGAAATTAGGTCAGTTGAGCAGGACCCTCTCCTTGTGAACCCATGCTGGCTCTGCCCAATGACTGCTGTGTCTCTTACATGTTTTTCAGTAACTCTCAGGATAACCTTCACAATTTTACCAGTCACTGAAGTGAGACTGGCAGGTCTGTAATTACCAGGTTGTTCTTTCTTTCCCATCTTGAAAACTGGGACAAAATTTACCCACTTTCGATTGACTAGGACGTCTCTGGACTCCCAGAGCATTGTAAAGTAATGGAGAGAGGTCCCATGAAGACATTGGTCAGCTCTTTAAGTACTCTGGGATGAATCTCATTTGCTCCATAGACTTATATGCATTCATATGGAACAGGAAGTCTCAAACAGGTTCAGGGGCAGAAGAACATTTATTATTTTTATTATCCTCACAGTCTTCTAATACAAGGCTCTAGGGGTTTTGAGACCCATCAGTAGTGTTGAAGATAGAAGTGAAGAAGGCATTCAATATCTCAACTTTGTCTATGTCCCTGTTTGTGAGGTGACCAACCTCATCAAGCAATGGACCAATTATATTTATGATTCTCATTTGCTGTTAACATATTTGAAAAAGCTCTTCTACTCTTTTAAAAGTTTTACTACCTATATACATGAAAGAGGCAACTACAACTCTCAGGCTCTGATCTTCAGTGGACTCAGCAACAAAAGCAACAAACTCCACAAGGTGACCATGCACTATGCAGACGTGATGACAGATTCCAGTTTCAGAGGTGCTGCTTTTTGGCATGTAGGCATATCCCAGGCTGGCAGGCTTTGCCCAGGTTAAGGAAAGTTATGGACAACAAAGCTTCTAAATGTCATCTGCTTCTCTCCTTTCCATACATATCTTGAATACACCAAGTATGCTCTGCAGCTTTTGACAGCACTCAGATATAAGTCAGAGTGAAGAGACTCATAGCTATATAAGTTTTCATTTTTCATCTAATTCTTGCCCATTTTCACAGAATCACAGAATCACAGAATCACCAGGTTGGAAGAGACCCACAGGACCATTGAGTCCAACCATTCCCATCAAACACCAAACCATGTCCCCCAGCACCCTGTCCAACCGTGCCCCAAACACCTCCAGGGAAGATGAACCAACCACCTCCCTTGGCAGCCTCTGCCAGTGCCCAATGACCCTTTCTGTGAAAATTTAACCATTTTTTTCCTAATGTTCAGCCTAAACCTCTCCTGGTGGAGCTTGAGGCCATTCCCTCTCATGCTGTCCACTGTCACTTAGGAGCCTAAGAGGCCAGTTCCCTCTCCACAACCTCCTTTCAGGTAGTTGTAGACAGCAATGAGGTCTCCCCTCAGCCTCCTCTTCTCTTCACAGACTAAGCTCCCCCCCACCCCCCATCCCCGATCCTTGTGACATTTCCCTGGTTGCATTTTCCCAATCATAGAATCACAGAATCACCAGGTTGGAAGAGACCCACCTTCCCCTCCTAGACTTTTGGTGCAAGAGTTTACTGGCTGTGCCACACAGGGGCCTTTACTCACTACCAGCATTTTTCAGTGGAATCAGTGCAAAAGCTACTCTCCAACAAGCTGCTCTAATGATCAATGCAGAGCTGAGGGCAAATACAGCTACTTTGGCAACAAAAGCCTTTCATAACAACTTGATCCAATATCCCCATCCCAGAGCATCACAACCAGAAGATAATTGGAGATCCAAGAACTGTGTATGAGCATATATTCAATTCTCTGCATTGATCTGCTTTTGTGGTAGGTCTAGACACTGCTATAGAAATGCCTCTACTCTCAGAAAAGTCAGCAAGCTTGTGGAAGTTTTAGAATTCCGTTAGAATTCATATGTTTAACAAATATCAGGGACAGAGGTAAAAGAAGTGAAAGAAAGGTTGTGCATTAAGGATTTTATCCAGCATAAAAGGTATTAAAGCATTTTCTCCTGACTCTGAGCAAGTCTAGGCTTGCTTTATTAGCAACTCAGAGTTGGGCCATCACCTCAGGAACTGGCAAAAGCCCACACAAAATTATCAGCTATTTCCATACATTGTGCAATAGGTATCTCTTCTTCAAAAAGTTTTTGATGTTTTTCCATGCTGCTTTTCCATGGGCTCTCAGTTCTCTTCTATTCATTGTTCTTCTTTGAAGTCACTCTTGGTTCTCTGTTCTTTGGTCTTCTCTGAGGTCCACCTTGATAATTCATCTCTGCTGTCTTGTTTCAGTTCTCCTTCAAAAGTGATGTTTCCTGCTACTTCACTAGTCATAAAAATCACTATCTTCTTTCTTGAGACATTTCTATTTATTCTTTAATACTTGAAAGAAAACCTAAGCAGTTCCACTAACTTATATTTATATTTAATCTATGCCCATACTCAAAGTAGTTTAAACTTTAAACAATTAATTATCATTAAATCTAATACCTATTCTGGGCCTGACATTTCTTGTACAACCTATTAATTCAGCTGGACTGGGCTTAAAACCAGCCACAGAAAAATCTGTACATAATTGAATAGTATTCAGGGCTATGCATAATTAAGCAGTATTCAGGGCTATGCATAATTGAGCAGTATTCTTATAATTGCCATAAAGACTACTTTCCCAACACCAGTTCTGGTTGTACTCTTAACACAATACTCTATTTATCACAATTCACTAACAAGGGTATCTAAGTTTTACATCATTATATTCATCATACCTCATTATTTTCCTTAACAAAGGGTAACATAAAGGTTAAGCACACTTGCCATATAAGATAATAAAAAGAACACTTCCTTCTTTCAGTTGACATATTTCAGTAGAACAAATTAGCAAATAAAACACTACTAAAACCTGAATTGCATGGCCTTTACAGTAATCAGAATGAACACATCTTCTGGGAGGAAAGGAATAGTTTAGGCCATCAGTAACAACAACAACAACATTTAAAGGGTCAGTATTTACACTGGGGCTTACTTTCCACCAGATCACTTTCTTTTCCTGATTTCTTCCCATTTGCAGCTTGGGAACAGAATGATGAAATTCTGTAGGAACTGGCACAGATTTCCATCTTCATTTGCAACTGACATTTCTGCTATCTTCTTGCCTGATGGCCACAGGATTATTATTTCAGACCTTGGGGTGGGGAATTAGGGATCACTGTTCTCTAATAATTCAACACTGCTGCTTCTTTCCCAGTAGCTCATGTGACACAAGCTGAAAGTGAACCCAGAGACTTCTGTCTTTGTCCTACCCAGTGGAGGAAGGAATCAGCAGCTGGGTGAATTACCTGTTATGCCTCTGACAAAACACCCCAGGCCACACTGTGGCTGTGGGGTGCCAGAGCAAGAAGCAGGTGGCACATTTGAGCATTGCAGCCAGCAAATCTGATCATCCCAAGCCTGTGGCTGTGTTTCAAGGACCCCACACCATCACTTAAAGAAGTTGTACTATTCCTGCATGTGCTCCTAGGCAACAGCTTGGAAAGCAAGTGTTATGCCATATGGGACCCTGGGCAGGGAGCCATGGCTGAAGATATGTTTGGCATGTAGGCCTGCTTTTAGGGAGGGGATTAAAGCTTACTACTACAAGTGGTGACGGAAAACTAGACTCCCGTGTGATGTAGCAGCAGATCATAGGCAAGTGGCAAGACAGTTTCAACTCTGACTTCCAAGATGAGGGTGGCAAGGCCATTACAACACTAGAAACTGAATTATCATGAATGCGAGCCTAACAGTACTTTACACCTGAGAGGTGGTTGAGGGAGAGGGATATGATTCATAGAATCATAGAATCATAGAACAACCAGGTTGGAAGAGACCCACTGGATCACGGAGTCCAACCATTCCCATCAAACACTAAGCCATGTCCCTCAGCACCTTGTCCACTCACACCTTAAACACCTCCAGGCAAGGTGAATCAACCACCTCCCTGGGCAGCCTGTTCCAATGCCCAATGACCTCCTCTGTGAAAAAATTCCTCCTAATCTCTAGCCTAAACCTCCCCTGGTGGAACTTGAGGCCATTCCCTCTTGTCCTGTCCCCTGTCACTTGGGAGAAGAGCCCAGCTCCCTCCTCTCCACAATCTCCTCTCAGGTAATTGTAGAGAGTAATGAGGTCTCCTCTCAGCCTCCTCTTCTCCAGGCTAAACAACCCCAGCTCTCTCAGTCACTCCTCTTTTTCTCCAGCCCCTTCCCCAGCTCCGTTGCTCTTCTCTGGACTTGCTCCAGAGCCTCAACATCCTTCCTTTGGTGAGGGGACCAGAACTGAACACAGGATTCAAGGAACGGCCTCACCAGAGCCGAGTACAAAAGGAAAATAACCTCTCTGGACCTACTGGTCACAACATTGATTCAGAACAAACGCTCAAAAGTCTGTGGTTCACCTTTCCTGCAGGAATCCCCCTGAACACATATTCTGTCCTTTCAGCTGCCAGTGTGGACAAAAGGGAAACCATCTAACAAACACAGCCATGATTGCAGATGAATTTTAGGGAGGGAAAACCCCACGAAATATAGCAATGAATAAATAGTCTATCCATTTTTTTTCAAAAAAGCAATAGATTTCTTCATGAACTCTGTTGCAGTAACAATGCATATTAGTCAGCTGCATACATAAATGTGCTTAAGTAACACTGTGCATTTGTCTTTCTGCTTGCTGTTCACTGATTTCTGTCTAAATGCAGGACCTCTCTTCTGTAATGGCATGAATTAATTCACCGTAGGAGTTGTCTTCTTAAATTTTATCCAGAAATAATATCATAACTGCATACCAAATATGAAACAGTCAGAGTGGAAAGTTTATGAGCTAAAATTTCTATATACAAATGGGACTGCAAATACTTGTGAACAAGAGGAATTCAACAGAAGAGAGGAATAAAGTAATTATTTACAAACAGAAAAGCTGTGGTTCTAAAGCAAAATATTCTTGCAAAAGTAAACTTCATACTGTGTACTGCATTTCATGGCATGAGCCCTCAGGAGGATACCTCTCATAATTAGACACCGTGTTTTTAGGTTGTTCTGGATATATTTACAGCCCTGCAGAAAAGATCTGGCACCTTGGAGTTTTGGCAGGAAGGTGAAATTTAGTTGAATCTATGCAGCTTTAGAATATCAATAACTAACCTTCTCACATTTCTGGAGTTTGTTAGCTACTGTCTGTGTCTATAAGAAATAAAACTGTCATTGATCCCTTACCTTCACTGCCACTAATTACATTAATTACTAACTACAAAATGGAGGCATGCAGTTCCAGTAGGACCTCTTTGATCACCTAGCTCAGCTGTTTTCATCAAAATTTAAATGTGCTCAACAATAACAATATGGTTAGGCAAGAATCCAATACAGCCGTATTCAAAACAATGATACAAATACCAGCTAAACTATGAGACAACAGAACTATTTACCTTAATCCACTCCCCGTATTAATAGACTAGCAGAGCTGTCTCCTGTGAAGACGTGACAGCATTTTGGGAAAATACAGCACTGAATACGAACACCAACACTGTGGCCTTTAAACATCATTATCAAGCCAGAGCCAAAGAGATAGTATCAACTTCATGTCAAAGGAATTTCAGTTGCTATTCCATTTTACAGTCACTCTGCCACATGTATTGAAAAAAACCACGTCAATGCTTAACTGTAAGAAGGTTTTGTAACATTATTTAGTGCAAACATTGAATCAGAAAGCTGTGGTAGATGAATAAAACATATAGTAGGCAATGGTAAGTAACATAGGGCTGGCTCTTGTGTACCTCATACCAGCCTGGATGCAGGCAGCTAGGCACATTGCCTTGGAAACTGGCTGTTGAGGTGGCAGGAGGCCACCTTAACCATGCTACTCCACCTGTCTGCAGAAATCCACACCACTGGGTGGGAGTATTGCTCTCAGGGCATTCAACATAGGAGGGCAGGGCCTGAGGCATTAGCATCAGGCCAGTTGCTTTCACATGCCAGTTAAGAAGACATCCTAGAAACAGCTGGGTTAAAAGGAGGGCATCCTAACAACTCTAGGAGTACAGGCAAAGAAAATACAAAGGAACTCACTGCTCAGTTTAACATATCTATTTCAGATGCAAGGGACAAACCACTATTTGGAAAGACATCATTGTTGACAGCAAACAGCAGCATTTCATATAAAAGAGAAATGTAGTGAAATCTTACGAGGAGGAGGGGAGGATCTGGGGTTATTTAGCCTTGAGAGGAGAAGGCTGAGGGGAGACCATATTGCTCTCTACAACTACCTGAAAGGATAATGTAGCGAGCAGGGAGCTGACTTCTTCCCCCAAGTGACAGGGGACAGGACAAGGGGGAATGGCCTCAAGCTCCACCAGGGGAGGTTCAGTCTGGACATCAAAAAAAATTGTTCATGGATATTTGGTGACATGGTTTAGTGGTTGATAGGAATGGTGGACTTGATGATCCTGAAGGTCTTTTCCAGCTTAGTAATTATATGATCCTATGATTCTATGAATCTGTCAAATTATGTTGCTATAATAAGACAATAATGGCATCCAGCGGTTTTTAAGGGGTCATGCTTGGTGGTTTTGTGGGGGTTTTTTGGTATTGTTTTGATTAGTTTGTTAAGCACCTAGGACCCTAACAACAGCATCTGGAGCTACTGCATGATCAAGGGACTGCAGGAACCCTGGAGAACTGCAGAAGTCTCCCCAGGAGCCCCACCCTGTTGAGCCAGCTCAAAGAGTGGGCCATGGTCTAAACAAAAAACAACTGCAGCGATAAGGAATTGCAGGCAGTTGGAGGCTGCTGGGGGAGGATTGTGGGCAATTGGAGACTGTTCAGGATGTTGTGTCACACCCCTGCCTTGAAGATCATCGAACTAAGACAACTATGTTGATTTATTACCTAGCTTGTTAGAGTCTGTATGGTAATTGCATGTGTCTGTGTGATTATAAAAATCCCCCAGCGCCTTAGTTCAGTGTTACCCTCTTTTGTCTGTTGGAACCCTGGCTGGCCAGCTTTTTGATTTCTGATGCACATTTAATAATTTAATAAACATTTGCCTTCCTAGCACCTCTGTCTCACATCTTAGCATTTTGGACCCCAACAAGTTTTCCTCTAAAAAATTGTTTCCTTTTGAACTAGATTCTTGATGAGTCTCCAACACTTTGTCAAGTACTAATACTTTACTAAAGACTGTGATTTATTGCTATTGAAGAATGCAGAAATTTTTGGTCTAGCTCTTCTTGGTTTAGTTTTGACACTCATTAAGGTAATTTGTTGCAGTAAGAAAATACAGGAGCATTCCAGTTCAACCAAAAGCAGAGACTTTCAGTCCCCTCTGATTCTATCCAGGTTCCCATAGCAGTACATCTGGTTTTCTGCAGTCATTTCCCTCCAAGACTTGTTGTGCTGGTAGCCCTATTCTTAACTCAAACTTATGTTGTGTTCTATGTTATTGTTTGCCTAAGCAAACAGAAGACAACACAGACCCTTAAACTTTTTTCTTGCTGTTATGCTAGGAGGAATGGATTCATTTTGGGCTATGTCTACGTTCTATTAATATTCTAAAGAAAAGCTCTGGAGTATGAGTGAGAATAGCAAAAATGCTTTAGTCCATTATTTGTCACAGAATACTGTTGTGGTATAGCAACTTTTCTAAATCTGCACTAGTAGACTTATGCAAACAACATCTGCACAGTCACAGAAAATTATGTAAGCTCTGAAATGAAGTGAAAAAGATATCAACATAGCAAGGACAAACCACTGAAAATAAAGAGGGGAGCCATCCTCCACTCTTCTCAAAAGAAATCCAAGAACTCAGGGATCTGCACAGATGTACCTGGAAAGTGTTTAAAAAATGCAGAACAAAATTCTTCACATTCACAGCTTTGGGGGCGTGATAACACAAAATCCAAGGTTTTTTTTTTTTTTTTACTTTGAACCCCACTGAGTCTGTAACTGTCACCAGAAAACCCTGCACTTAGAGATTCATGGGAAGAGTCAAGAAAACCCTTGACATGGAACAGCTCCTCTATATTGCAAGAAGCAATCCAAACCCTACCTCACCTCAAATAAAGGAGTATTCAAATGGACAAGGAAAGTAGATCTTTAGAGTGGACTAACAGGAGTATGAGAGAAAGAAAGGAACAAGCACGGTCTTGTCTGTGTAGGACATAAACAATAACAAGGAGTTGCAATGTTAAAGAGGGAAAACAGCCAAACCATATGGCTTTGCAGTGGAAATCCAGGAATCAGCAGAATAATGTTTGAATTGAGCTCTTGGAGAAATATGTTATGAACTAACTCTTAAAAGAGCTTTCCCTTGGTCCACATCAAATATAGGTTGACGAGTCTTAGGCATGCAGGCTCACACTCCACAGAAGACTGAACTTCCTCTGCTGCCACTCTGACCTTGGACTGTGGGAGAGCAGTTCATTCAAGGTTATGCTTTTGTTCTCTGAGGTGCAGTGGGCAACTGAATTGGTAGATTTGTGGATTTTATTATAGGAACTGCTTCATCCAACCACAGCATGATCTTTTGGTTGCTACAGACCTAAGCCAGGCTTCACCCCTTTAACAACAAGATTGTAAAATCATCCATAGACCAATACTAGCATAATGGGCACTGCTATTTATTTCTTTTGTGTTATTGTAACAATTTTGTCTCCAAATACTGTATTTTTAGATGTCTATCTCAAAGTAAGCTTCCCAACAATGTATTGGTTTAAAATTCTAATCCCTCAATGTACTCAAACCTAAGTAAAAATGTAAATGCATATTTTGTTCAGCCAGATTCTTTCCTGAAGCAACAATGCAAATAAAATTGCACAACTCAGAAAAAAAGAAACACTGGAACTTCACTGGTATTGTTGTCTTTACAACAGTTGTTAAATCCTAAAACACCCAAGCATTACATCAAAACAGAGAAAATATAAAGGTAATTATCACATTATTCTGCTTGGCAAAACAGTGTAAAGCTGGGTGGTCCTGTTGAGTTACAGAATGATGACAGAACAGAGCTTATAAAATGAGATTTGTTAGAACTTGAAATATCTCTACCTACTCAGAGATTTTAAAGAACTTTCACACTGGCTCACATTTGAATCAGTTCAATCACAGACAGCATTTCCATTTACCTCCCTAAGCAAAGAAAAAATACAATAGCCTTCAGGTCCATTGCAGGAAAATGGCTTAAGCTCATATCTCTGTTACACTAGATAATGCAGTTGCCACTGGGTATATAAATTTTATGTCACTGGGTACAAAAGACCCATTTCATTAATATTTGTTTTGTCTTTTCTGGGTTTTTTTCTCAAGCAGTCCTACAACCTTTGGATAGAGATGAGGGGTTTTTTTAACTGGAAATACAATGGAATCTCTTCTTTTCCCCACATTTGACCATTTTTCAGCATTATAAATTCCACTACATTAAATTTCATTAAAGCACGAGACCAGATGTCTTCATGTTTAGAACACATTCTGTTGGCACAGCTTTTCAAAACACAGTCAGTCTTGAAAAATCTGAATATGAATGTTTTCATATAAGTGGCCTCCAGAGTATTTTTTAGCCCAGGCAGTTTAAACCCTTGTAGTGTTAAATTAAATACACTAAATATATTAAGTACATTAAATAGTGTTAAACTGAGTACCCAGGGGTCCATTCTGATCACAATATCCTAATACATTCTTTAACTCAGATGCTAGCTTAGCTTCTATTTGTCATTTCTTTTAAAATCAGGAAATCCTATTTGTGTTAATATAAGCAGGTATTGAATGAAATGGCTCTTGTCACTTTTGTAGGGAGTCAGGACTGAAACTGCAACCCTGGAAGAATAATGGTTTCTTCACTTAGAATCATAGAATCATAGAACAACCAGGTTGGAAGGGACCCATTAGATCTTCTAGTCCAACCATTCCTATCAAACACTAAACCAAGTCCCTCAAGACCTCATCCACCCGTGCCTTAAACACCTGCAGGGAAGGTGAATCAACCACCTCCCTGGGCAGCCTATTCCAATGCCCAATGACCCTTTCTGTGAAAAACTTCCTCCTAATCTCTAGCCTAAATCTCCCCTGGCGGAGCTTGAGGCCATTCCCTCTCGTCCTGTCCCCTGTCACTTGGGAGAAGAGCCCAGCTCCCTCCTCTCTACAACCTCCCTTCAGGTAGTTGTAGAGAGTAATGAGGTCTCCTCTCAGCCTCCTCTTCTCCAGGCTAAACAACCCCAGCTCTCTCAGCCGCTCCTCATAGGATCTGTTCTCCAGCCCCTTCACCAGCCTCGTTGCTCTTCTCTGGATTCACTAAAGAGCCTCAACATCCTTCTTGTGGTGAGGGGCCCAGAACTGGACACAGTATTCAAGGAGCGGCCTCACCAGTGCTGAGTATAGAGGGAGAATCACCTCCCTGGACCTGCTGGTCACACCATTTCTGATAGATAGTAACCATAGTAAAGGTTGTTCATTTTCTTGTTTTCCCTTAAGAAATTCAACCAAGTAAATCTGAGACTTTCTATTTTTCAGTTAATATTATGCATATGTCTCATGGTTAATTTTTAATAATTGTGACTTTTTAAATACAGATTTCCAGAAATATTGCTGATTTTTTAATATATGGGTGGCTTCTATTCCTTGTTTTATAATCAAGGCAGGTCCTCTATGTTCTCCATTTAAAACTTGGCTTCGGTATTGAAGCGTTTCAGGACACATTTCAGAAAGCTACTGTTTAGAAAACTAAAGCAGTTTCAGGAGCTCACTGTGAAAAAATTACTGAATGTGTTATCTAAAGTGAGTGATGCAGCAGACAGACCAACCTGAATAAGAAACCTTTACATGCTGAAAAAAGTCATTGAAGGAAACTTGTTTTCACGGGAACCATTGCTACAGCAGGGAACTGGATTCAGTGACATTTCTGTGTCTCCACTCTGAGTGGCCATAGTCTTGCTTCAGCCTGTATTTTGTCTTCTCCGTGCTCTAACTCCAAACTGATTCCTTGTGAAAAGCAGACTCTTTTTCTTGGAAACAATTTAATATACCGAATGCAAATACCACTTTAGTTGGATAGGGTCCCAATGTAGACAGTCAGTGACTTCTTCAGGAAAGTGACAGTCCATCAGGAGGTGCAGGTGGGAGACTGAGGAACAGCTCAGAGGGCTGATACTTTCTCAAAACTTCCCAGTGGGTCATAGCTTCATGGTGCTAAGTCAGATGGTGAGACTCAGGGCATCACACAACCAGACAGAAATGAGACACTCCTCACTTTTCTGAATTGAGTGGTCGTCAGATCTGAAGGCAGGTCAAAATTGTCTTGCAGACAGTGGTCTAGCACAAACCTTGTGTGGATCCCAGTCCACTTCCTGGCCTTTCTCATTTTCTAGATGTGTTTCTTCACCTCAGTTATTTCTTGGAGTCCAGACACTATGCAAGTACAAGTTTCCTGCAAGTTATGGGTCCAGAGGAGAAAAACAAATCTATCCTCTGAGTTATTTTTGTGCACTTCAGTGCAACCCAACAAGAAAGGTAACATTCAGGTTATCTGTTGAGCCTTATAACATCAGTTATCTCTGCCAAGCACTGTGCTATAAATTTTAATTAAAGTTACATTATTCAGTCAAATGTATTAAACTGGTAAAATAAAAAAAAAAAACCAAAAACCTGACTGCACAGAGGATGCACATAGCTTTCTAAAGAAGTCACCTTTTTGGTGTTATTTCTTTGTCAGCTTTAACCATCAGTATTGTTGCCTCTAAAAAGTGAGACATGTTTTGCTGCTGAGGTAGAACAGAGATTCTCCAGTAACAGTAAAAGAAAGTCACATACACAGAATTATGTGTGTGATTCCTGCTCTCACAGAGGCTAAAGGAGTTAAATTACTGTACTCTTGAACTAACTAAAAGCAAATATAAGAGCAGCACTTTGGCTAATGAAAACGCCAAGAGAAAAATGGATATGTTAAGAATAGTAACATTTACCCTGGATAAATCCAGCTTAGGGGGCTTCCAAAAGTTATTGCAGAAAATTGATGAAGATATATCAGTAAAAATGTTGCATTACCAGAGTTCTTCAGTGTGACTCATTAATCATACATGGTCTCTATCATCACTACTTAGTTTTGATTTTTCTTTACACATCAGGTAGAAATTTGCATTGCTCGTTTACTGTTGTGCCTAAATGTCACCGGTATGAATCTGGATCTTCCTCTTTCATTCTAAAATCAAATCCCTTGTGGAGAATCCTATGCATAGGCAGAGATAGGGGTTTGTAAACAGAGGTAGAAAATCTTCGTTAATATGTAATTAGAATTTATTTTACCCATAAGAAAATGTAATTTTCATGACATTGCTGAAGACATTTATATAACACAAGCTGCTTGGTTGGATTCTGACAGTTCATACAGAGAGCTGAGATTTCTGTTTTATCAGTAAGTGTGTTTTGCACTATTTCTTGTAGATCTCAGGCAAACCAATTATTTCAGAACACCCTAAAAAATAAGAGAGACACTGCATTTGCTACAGAAGTCAGCAGTAACAGTATCAATGATAATTCTCATATGAAACAGAGAAGGTACCCTCAATGGTTTCATTAAATCCAGATGTGCTTGCCTCTTATTCTTGTTCATTTCATACACCTAATGAAGAGTAAATGCATATATTGCAACTCTGAACAGCACTTCTCCATTTCTTTGTATCAACTGAGACTCATTCTTCCCTTAAGGTCCTTTTATCCCTCTCTACTCTATCAGACCAAACCAGTAGTGATGCCCTTCCTCAGAAAGCAGCACTAAACTTTGAAACTCTACTTGCTTCCTTTTTTGCCTGTGAAGTATTGTTCTGCGTGAACTCTCATTGCCATCTCGCAATACTTATGAAATCACAGGGGCATCTTGCAGTCTCTGGTGTGCTAGTGCCTAGCATTCAGCAAAGCTGTTGCCTCTCAGCTAGTATCATCTAACAATCAGGGTCTCTAGTCAGGAAAAGGCAACAACATAACAGAGCAGTTGGAGTAGACTTGCATCCTAGCAAGATGACTTCCAGCCCAGCGATCCAATGAAATACATTTGTTCAAACCAGAGGCATAAGCACTTCCTCACTGTGTGGTGCCTGGGACAGGTAAACCTTTGTCCTCACTGCTCCAATCTTTGATCTTGCCTGCTACTCTGTACTTTGCTTACTGTCATGGGTACTCAGTCCTTTGCTCCCTGCTCCTTTAACCACAAATATATTGGCTATTGAAATTCTTCTAGCCTGTAGGATTCTGTACAGTCCTATTGATCATATAAATCCAGGAAACTCTGAAATATTCTTTTGTTCTTTCTTCTTCCCAGGCTTTAACATTTGTGCCCCAAAACTTTTACTTGAGCAGACTTAACAAAGCTTGTTAACCCAGATTTCTATGCAGATACAATACAGACTTTGCAATACTCCATATATTCTGTGATTATGTTACATGGTTTTCCCAAGCACATACAAATGAAGTAAGATGTTCTGTTCCTTGAGAAAGTTGGAATCTGTCCTACTGGTTACATGCTGTGAACATAGATAAATGCAGTGAAATGGTGCTGCTGATGGTAAGTCAAGTTGATTCCATGGCTGTAAGTGAAAGGTTGGAAAGACTGCTTGTAAGAGAGAGGTAAATCCTCTCTGTGGGACCAGAAATATCAGATTTTATATACATCACACTCATAATACAGAGAGATGTCACTGGTCCACAAAATCTCACTAATTCATTAGATTTGTGATTAGATATTTTTTTGAAGCAGAACAAAGTTTAAGTTGTTTTAAGAACCAAACTTACGCACTGTGTCTTTATCAAACCACTAGTAGTACATCAGATGAAACAAAAATAACCACTGAGTTATTTAAGAAAATGATCCACTTATGATTAACAAAAGCCACAGAAGAAATCTTCTCCTCAGCTTTACACTACAGCCTCCCAGTGGAATTCCAATTTATACCTCTTACATAATGAGAACACATTTTCAGGGGAGAATTTGACCCTGAGGGAGCCAGGACTGGAGAGACTTGCTAATGGTCATGTGGTAAAAATAGTCTCTTCATAAGCCCAGCATGAAATTAGGAGAATGCCTTGAAACATGCCCTACCTTGTATCAGAAATACTTGAGCCAGAGATGAAAAACATAATTCTGCTCAAACATAAAGGGAAAAAAATCTAAGATATTCTATAATAGTCCTCATGAGTCACTCCAGTGTCCTAATGAGTTCATCACAAGCCACAATTTAAAATGACATCCCTTTCTCACCAGCACAGCAGCACAACAGTGCCTTGGACATTCAGGTTCTCATGCACCTCTTCTTTCCTTAAATGAGGAGATCATCAGTGTCATATAAGGATCTGTAGAAATCAGTCATCAAAGTCCAGGTGTTTTTTTGCAAAAAGAAAAAAGAATAAGCTTTATGATGACTGGTAAGCAGCACTTTCTCCAGGACATGGGAGGAGAGCAATTTCTTTCCTGATTTTGCCTATACAGAATATTTAGTTTCCCTATCCTTTCTGCAGGTGGCCTGGCTTTTTAATACCACATTATCTGACAGTGGTAGGAGATTTTCCCACTTCATGACTGAAGGGCTAAGATTTTGTGTATAATTCTTCCAAGTTAAATACTTGCATCTCTGAACTTTCCCATCAATTATGGGGTTACTTATCCAGTTTCCATGGGATTTAAAGAAGGCAATGATGAAGTGGGGTTTTTTTAATTGCCAGTGAAATACAGAGAACAACATGCATGCAAGTTAAGAATCATCTGTTAATGGGATAAGCACATGGGACATGAGAAGAGGACATGCGTAGTCTTTTTTATGACAAAGGAAAATACTGATATTATTAACCAAAGCAACAATTAGTCAAACATTATCAAAAAGCTGCCATTTGTAAGAAAGTAAAATGTTTGTATAGATTTTATAAAAATCTCTAAAACCACACCCGGTCTGAAGTAGATGTTTTGAAGTAGGTCTGCGCCTGGAAATCAAACTGAATTGGTGATAATACTGTTCATTTAAAAATACTATAGAAACCCCAGAACTCATTTTCCTTTCTGGATACAATTTTTATTTAGAGAATTATCCTTGTTAGTCAACAGCAAGGACACAATGGGAGGGAGGTCCTGAAGCCACAAGGGAGGGAGGTCCTGAAGCCAAGGTTGGCAGCAAGATGGGCAGAGTACTGTGACCCCAAACTGGGCCCAGGTCCACAGTACCTGAAGAGACCAAGAATGGCAAGTTTGAAGACAGTAAGCAGGGTCAGCCAGACCTGTAGTCTGACAGATAAACCCATGGTGATAAGACAAGTTCAAGGTCAAACCAGAAAAGAATTCCATATGTCAAGGTCAGGATTCAGATCAACAGCGTTCCTGGCCAGAGATGGGCATAGCTGCAACATAGCTCTAGCATATAACAAGGTTGAGATCCCAACCTAAAGACAAGTGGAGAGATAGAGAGCCCCTGCAAGAGCTTCTCAGGTAACTCTCGTTCACATAGCTTCCAGGTTGGAAAGCTTCACTGTCAGTGCCGGCCCTGGTAACAGGCAGTATATCTTCCAGGAGTGGTATGCTTAGGGCCCTAATACCTTGTGTAAGGATTGTGAGTATTCCCTTTTATTACTTGCTGTATGCATGCTTACACAAAATAATAGAGAACATTTTCCCAAGAAGTAAGTGGCAGTAAACCATGGGGGGATTCAGTGGGCATAAGGCTTCTGGCTGCTATTGATGCCTTTGAGAATGTTCTACTTTTGGAAGTTTAAAAACCAAGAAATTATTATATAAGCATTAAATTATAAGGGAAGGGATGAAGGAGGGAGGTGTAAGGTAAGAAGACACAGCCTGACTCCTAATTAATATTTGCCAGAGCAGGGCAATGAAATACTTCATGGCAGAATCATAGTGACATCCCATGCTTCTTGTTAAACAGTCTGCACTGGAAACTGTTAAAGGTAGCACTCTGGAGTGTGCTCTCTGTAGGGAGAGAGTTATTGAAGGACAGAAGAAAGAACTAATTAGCTAGTAGCCCTAGCCAGAAGTGAAATAAATGAAAATAAAACTCTGGTTTATAAATACTGACTTATTATGCCTACACTTCTTGCAATAAGTTCTCAATATCTCCATCCTGGGACTACCATATCATTGGAAAAGAGAAAAGTCACATGCCAGGGATTTCATTCCAAGTGAGACTGAACCACAAATCAGATAACAGTTACATGTGGCTATAGAGAAGGACACATTATATTATCCCAACAAGTAAGTCACATCAAGTATTTGGGTTTCAAATTCAAAATATCTTTCTTCTCTGTCCCTTCTCTGTTGATATTTAAACCACTGTTCCTTGTGTCAATGCTACAGTGTGAATGGTTGATCTCTACAGTGTGACTGATCTTTGCTTAAGTGCTAAACATGACAGGAAAGGAAGCTGTAGGCTTCACAGTGTTTTCTGAACGAAGGAAGGCATGCCTCACTTTAGCAGAAAAAGTAATATACCTGAAGAACCAGAGAATCTTGAATGGCAAAGAAATATTTTCAGATGCAGTACTGTCTGAAAATCCTCATCTTCTGCTATTCGACTAGTTCTGACAATTAGTCTGGCACAAAACAGTCTATAAAAGTCATTATGCCAAACTGGACATTTACCAGGTTTACTCCACTTGAGGCACAGGTTCAAAAAGCTTATCAAGATGAAACCTCTGTCAGCAGAAAGACTGGGATGTTAAAGAAAGACGGTTTTTTGCTACTTTCTATGAATGTGACAGTATGAGAGATGTTTCATGATTATGATCCTGGTCTGCATTTTGGATCACTTGTTTGCATTCAAAGATCCAAGGAGAAAGCGTTCATTTGTACTGTTGAAATATATATTCTGTTTAGAGTTACATATTTTCTTTAATAACTCTTTATTCCTGTTTTATGTTTCTGAAATTAGGATAATCCTTTTTCCATGTAAAGAAATGTGGGAATACATTTGCATAAAGCATCTCTTGGTACATACTGACTCAAAGAAACCAGAATGGTAAAGACTTCAGGCATGCAAAAAGTATACATAATACGCTAACTGTTACCACTGTTGTTGGGATAAGTACTGAGCTGAAATTATAGCAAGATAGAAGCAAGTGGGACCTTAGAGGAAACTTTCTAAGAAGTAAGGGTAGAGAAGCATTGGACTACATCACAAAGGAAGGGATAGAGGTTCCAGTGCTGATGGTCAGACCAACAGCCTGACATATGCAGAAATAGTCATGACTTGAGGAAAGAAAATAGTTTGGACCTCTGTTTGATTTCAGGGATCATCCAAAGATATGATCCTGTGGTTAAAAAACACCAAGGGATCCCCTGTCTCGGTGATCTCTCAGTGTTTCTCATGAATTCCTGAATGTGTGAGACCCTAGATATGTGGAAGTAATTGTGGCTTATGAAGGTGTCCTTCGGGGGATGAGAAAGGATGTGTGCAATATCAAGAAATATGCAGTGCTAATGTGAATAAAGATATGGGCAGAAAATCATTCAAGAATTCCAAATCCAGAAATGAGTAATATAGTGAGAAGTGAGGAGGAAGGAAAAATCCATTACGGCAAAATGCAGATTTCAGTTGAATTCTGCTACAATCAGTGGACTGTCCAGTGGACCTTAAGAGCATAATGAAAAGAAATGTCCCTCAGCTGCCATCTGTCACTGACACCCAGATTCTTCACAACAGATGTTAAAAGCAACTGAGTTGGCTATTCTTAAGCACTGCAGACATCTGTAACATTTTTGCCCGCATGGGAGGACTGAAAGATTAGAGGCATTTGAGAACATCAATGATGTTCTTCTCAGTTTTTTCCCTGACAGAAGACTCAAGTTATTCTGTGCTGAATTGGGACCAACTCTTCTTAAGCCTCTCAGGCAGTCATCAAATTGAAATTCATTCTCACATTCTCAGACTTGCTGAATACCCTTTGAACAACTACAGAATTGACATGCTGCATTATAGTAACAGAAACCAATTGATTTATTCCAGCTAATCCATTGAAATACGGAAATCTCTTTTAAGTTACATACTTAGGCTAGGATTTTCTGAAGGTTAACTTAAATCAATTTGAAAGTGAAGTTCATGTTGGATTCTCTGAGAACTGTGAGTTCAGTTTTTCTCATCCAGTCTCTGTAGAGATTTTCAGTGATACAGTATATCAAATTATTAAGACCAGCTGCATTTTAAGCTAGAGAGAGATTCACAGTTACCTGTTAGATTCCTAGCTGTGAATATTCTTGCAGAATTCCAGACGTCATCATTTTTTCCACCTTCTCTTTAGAAGAAATATTACATATTTACATGATAAAAATCCTGGAATATTGCTCTCCTCACACATCTTATGTGCTGGTAAATCCTCTGAACAGAGAACAGTGCATATTCTCAAAGAGAAATATTTCCTCTTAGAGTTGGTGATTTTCTTTGAAATTTGGACACATTTCCTAGCATTTTTAAAATTAATTAAATATTTCAGCTTACTTAGTGTTGCAGATCAAGCAATCCTGTCATGCTCCTTGAACTAAAGTGGACTTGAGGAATGTATCTGCAGAAGCAGATTTTTTTCCTGAATTTGTTCAGAATTTCCACAACTCGAGAAGACAGAGAAGACTACTTGCCACCTTACCAATGGATACTGTTTTCATTATGAGGTTTCTGTAAGTCTCAGAGGTATGTATAACATTGTAGGTGCTAGTTAGAAGAAGCAATTTCTTAGATGTAGTTTTCAATATCTCTAACTACCTTTTCGCAAAACTCTTTATCTCTAATCTCATGCTTTCATTCTGCCTCCAGCAGTATTCCTTTGTATAAACTATGTAACTGTTTGCATCTTCTGCTGCAATTGAGTTAAACTGTCATGAAAGATTAATCTTTCATTAACTTTAACCTTTCAGATCTTTAGTAACAAATATGTCATTACTTCTTATTTATTTTATGACTATTATCCTTTTAGCCTGAGGTCTCCTTCTTTGTAATTTGCTCAAACTTCCAATATTTGAGGGAGTATGTGAGATAAATGGAGAGATACTACACATTTAAGGGATGGCATGTGTGCTTTATACAAAGCTCAGGATCTTGCTTTCCACTCTCCAGCATTTCACGAGAACCACTCCTGTTGCCTGTTCAGCACTCAAGGCAAATTGAGGACACTCAGTACTTCTGAAGCTACAAATCTACTACAGAATTTATGACAATTTTTAGTCATTTAATTAAATTACCAAGAATTCTGCAGAATTTTTTTTTAATCTTTCTAATCCAGGCTCAGCTGAGGTAGTCTTTCTGAACTACATGAATGCACATGTGTTAATTGAATGAGAGTGAGTCTGCACTCAAGATGAGAAAAGACAAAGAGTGGGAGGAAAAAATGTTGACTAAGTTAAAAACAATGCAACAAAGAAGAATAAAAAAAGGAGCAGTTATAACCAGATCAGACTTTTGACCCAATTGTTCAGTTCATTTCATAAGCAGCAGGAAGCTTGGAGGAACAGCACCACAAGGAGAGCACACAGGAAGCCCACCCACACTGGAAGGCCTCCTTTGACGCACACATTTTGCATCGATGTGGAATTACAAGACAGGATCAACGCCCTCTGTTTGTAAGGTTGCACTAGGGAGGGCAGGAAAGCACCTTCTTCCGGCTAAAGATGTGTAAACAAATGGTTATGGTGATCCAGCGGAGGAAGAGTTATCACTTGTTATGAGTGCATGCACACTAGCACTTGTGACAGCTTGTGCCCTTAAACCAATTGTCTGCCGTTGTTCTGCAATGAAACCACTAGAGGGAAGCGTCAGATCCATCTTATTTGCAGACGCGGCAGCCTGAGAAGCTCTGCTGCTCTGCTGCGATACCAGTAGGAAAGAACCTCAGACTCTGTGCCATTTAAAATGGTGGGTTTTTTTTTTTTGTTGTTGTTGTTAGAGATAACACTATAAAATGAGAATAGGATAGATAATCGTGCACCCCTTTAGATGCTAGGAGCCTGGAGCAGTGAAGCATTGAGCAGGATGAGCATGCCCTGCGTAGCAGAGTTTTTTATTTCCAGAACTTAAAATTTTAAGTACTCAGAGTTCACAAATGATGACACAGTTCTGATAAATGTTATCTTTGGAATTCCATCATTTTGAAATTTCAAATGAGCCTTGGTAGTGATTTTTTTCAGACTGGAATTTTGTTGAAAGCTAGTGCCTTGCAATAAAATCTAATCTAATTTAAAATGAAGTAGTTTAAACAACTATTTGAATATCAGCTTTTTATCCACATAAGAACCATCTAGAAAGTTTAAATGCCAGAATAAATAAATGTTTTCAAGCCTGTTTGAAGCTTTCATCACAGTAGTTGCTTAAGGATATTGCTGGAAATTGCTTTCTTAAAAGATTTCAAGGCACATAATTTAAAGATTTATTCAGCAATATTTTAACAATTTTTATTTTCTACAAATATTGCATACATGTATTTTAGTTTAAAGAGTATTATTAATAAAAATGCAGGGGGTTAGTAATATATATAGTGATATTGCTTATAAAACTTTGAAATATCTGTATTTTTCTTCTGGTAGTAGGGTAGTTATTGAGTTAGTGAATGAAATCCCATCTACAAGAAGGGTTGGAGGGAGGATCCAGGGAACTACAGGCCTGTCAGTCTGACCTCAGTGCCAGGGAAAGTCATGGAACAGGTGATCTTGAGTGCTATCATGAAGCACATGCAAGAGAATCGGGTAATCAGGCCCAGTCACCATGGGTTGAGGAAAGGCAGGTCTTGCTAAACTAACCTGATCGCCTTCTATGACAAAAGTGACTTGACTACTGGATGAAGGAAAGGCTGGAGGCCAGTTACAAGTGGTGTCCCCAGGGCTCAGTGCTGGGTCCAGCACTGTTCAATGTCTTTATCAATGATCTGGATGAAGGCATTGAGTGCACCTTTAGCAAGTTTGCAGATGACACTAAACTGTGTGGAAATGTCGATCTGCTGGAGGGTAGGGAGGCTCTACAAAGGGATCTAAACAGGCTGGGCAGAGTCCAATGGCATGAGGTTTAACAAGGCCAAATGCCGGGTCCTGCACTTGGAGCACAACAACCCTATGCAAAGCTACAGACTAGGAGAAGTCTGGCTGGAAAGCTGCCTGGAGGAGAGGGACCTGGGGGTGCTGGTTGACAGTGACTGAACATGAGCCAGCAGTGTGCCCAGGTGGCCAAGAAGGCCAAAGGTATCTTGGCTTATATCAGAAATGGTGTGACCAGCACGTCCAGTGAGGTTATTCTCCCTCTGTACTTGGCACTGGTGAGACCACTCCTTGAATACTTTGTTCGGTTCTGGGCCCCTCACCACAAGAAGGATGTTGAGGCTCTGGAGTCCAGAGAAGAGTGATCAAGATGGTGAGGGGGCTGTAGAATAAGTCTTACAAGAAGTGGTCGAGAGAGCTGTGGTTGTTTAGCTTGGAGAAGAGGAGGCTGAGGGGAGACCTCATTGCTCTCAACACTACCTGAAAGGAGGTTGTGGAGAGGAGGGAGCTGGGCTCTTCTCCCAAGTGACAGGGGACAGGACAAGAGGGAATGGCCTCATGCTCCACCAGAGGAGGTTTAGGCTGGACATTAGGTAAACATTTTTCCGCGGAAAGGGTCATTGGGCACTGGAACAGGCTACCCAGAGAGGTGGAGTCACCTTCCCTGTAGGTGTTTAAAACACAGGTGGATGAGGTCCTGAGGGGCATGGTTTAACGTTTGATAGAAATGGTTGGACTCAATGATCTGGTGGGCCTTTTCCAACCTAGTGAATCTGTGATTCTGTTACTTCAGCAAACAGAAATATCCATGGACACGTGTATATCTTTATCTTACCAGCATATCTAGGCAGAGGTCTATTTCACCTGTGTGCATAGCAGGACACTTCTCAGGTATGAGTTGTCTTACAGCTCCAGAATCTGAGAGATTGACATCAGAGGATTTCATTTGAGTTCAAAAGAGCCTCAGGAAATCACCTAATCCAACCTCTAGCCTTGCAGTTTATGTCACATATGTGATCTTTTCTTGTCTTGGAGTTTATACACCTCTCCTCCTCCTGGCTCACCTGTGGTTTTTTATTTTTTCCATAGTAGCAATTCATCTGCCTAAGGATCAGATACTACCAGAGTTTGACAATGCAATGAAATTAAAACCTCCAACTGCTTTTCCAGCTTTTAGCTAGCAGAGGCATACACTTCAGTCATCTGAAAGCAAGGTTACCCCTAAGACAATTTTTTTTCAGAGGTTCAGTAAAGGTGCAGAGGGGTATTTCTACCCTGCAGGGGTAAGGGAGCAGAGGGAAGAAAGAGGCAGAACAGCTGCAGCAGCTGGGGTTGTGAGGACCAGCTTGCCTAGCAACCTCCCTTCTTAGACAAGGGCATCTACATTCAGAAGTAATAGCAACATCAGAAGCAGCCCTGACACTTGGTGAGCTGGGTGCATGTTAGGAAGTATGAGCACTGTTAAAACACCAGCCTTAGGGCTCCGAAGCCTCCTCAGTTTATTGGTAGGTAAACTATATAGATTCACTTACCAGAATTTATTCCTGTGGACTGTGCATACAGAAAGGACTGTATGTAGCTTGTTGCAGTGAGACAGCTGTTAATATCTGGCAATTGTTGAATGTTATTTCAGTAATGTAGAAAACAAGAGGAATACAAGAATATATTGAAGACAGTTGTATAATTCTTTCTTGTTCTGTAAGTACTCTGATAAGTAATAATACGCTGATAAGTATAATCCAGTAGATGATTATCCTCCAATAATATATATAAAAATAATAGCAGATTATGTGAATAGAAACTATGACATCTTGCTAGAAATGCAATAAAACCAGGTCTTACATTATTATTATAACATAGTCTTTCCTGTTCATACATACTCAAGAGTGTATAATTTAATACATGATTTATATATATATACATATATATATATAATAATGTATAATATTTATATAGGAATAGTATATATTCAGCTACTGTTGCAGTTCAATCTGTATGCTATTGTGATGTTTTATCCTACCTGTAATAGAGTTATGCAGTCTTAATATTATCTATAATTATGTATTTTAACATTTATGTAATTAATAGTTGTATTATGCTATTAAATATATAACAAAAATGACTCATTGAGAGAGTTTAGGTGTAAAGATTAAAAGAAACTGAGCAATGATGAGCAGAGGGCATAACGTTTTAAAAGCAAACAAAAAAATCTCTTTATATCAAATGTCCTAGAACCACCTGCTCTTTGCAGAGAAAACATTCTGTAAGATAATTACTTATGTCCCTTCATTGTTTCATGGCTAATTTCTGGAGAGATCAAGATAATATACTTACTGAGTTTGTATCCAGAAATTGAAGAGGGTGAAATGTGCTAGGCTATGTTTCTGTATTTGGTTTTATTTCTTTAGAAGAAAGATAAATTGTGGAGATGGAACTCAGCTTTTCCCTATTTCCATACTATATTTTTTGAGATCTATTCATATATTTTATTTTTTTTTTGGTAGGTAATATTAGTGGAGGGGTGGCATGATTTAGATAACAAAGACTACGACTGTTGGCCCTTGGAAAAACCAGATGAGTATAACATGCTGGACTGTGGAGGTGAGTGAGTGCTAAAACTCCTCAAGAAAGATCATTTCTTGCTTGGGGAATGGTTGAAAATCCAGAAATGAAGTAGTCAGAATGAAATCCAACTCATGACACACATTCTGCACTGTTTATCTGCTCTGAATTAATGACAACCTCTCTTCCTAGAGAAATAAGGGAAAGAAAACAACTGAAAGATACTTCAGAGCAATAATTTTTTCCAGTATTCATTGATTCAAAAAGAAAAAGTAATAGCAACAGCTGAGTCATTTAGCCCCAAAAGAAACCAAAACCATTTTATTATTTCTCATTAGAAAACTTAATCCAAACAAAACAGATCAGCAGCTCTGCTTTGCCCCAAAGTCTATTGAGCAATTGTTGAAACTCTGTGGTGTCAATTCAAAAGTGGACTGTGTTTAAACCCTCCAGCCATTAAGCAAAATCATTCCTTCTACACATCACAATTTTCCACCTTCCTCAAAATGATGCTTCTTGAGATTGAGATTTTTCTTATTCCAGTCAGTTTATAAAAAGAATTTATTTGAAGACAGAATAGAAAAATAGATTTTTTTAATGCTGAAAATTGTTTGTCTGAGGTTGAAAAATAATTAAAGAGGAACTAAAATACAGTCAATTCAATTTCAGTATAAGAAAAATATTTTATACTATAAAGGTGATCAAACAGTACAGCAGGTTGCCCAGAAAGCTTTGTGTTTCTCCATCCTTGGAGATTTTCAAAACCCAATGAGACAAAATCTAGAGCAACCTGCTTTAGGTGACTGCTCCTTGAGCAAGAAAAGGTTCAATAAAATTTCCAGAAATACTTTCCAATTTCAACTATTCTGTAATTTCATGACTCTGTAACTGTTAAATAACTGATGTACAGGAAAATTTTTGTTTGTGTTGTAGACAATAAACAAAAGACTTTAGGAAAGTCTGTAGGAAAAACAACACCATAGAAACTAATACTCATAAAACACTCCAGGAAATACATTGCTGGGATATACTCTGATTTCAATATTACAATTAAACATTTTCCAAAGAATTCTGTTGAAACAGTGAAATTTAAAGATTGTTTAGATGATTGTCAATTAAGATGTTATCCCTGTATGAAATTACTGTTGCTTTAACATTGAAACAAATATTTATCAGAACAGATGATTTCTTTAAAGCTGTTCTTACTAATAATCAAAGTGTGAACTGAGTACAAGGGAAAATAATATGAGAAGTTTTCTTAATTAACATCTAACCTTTACAATCAGCTTCAGAATTAACTTCAAAATCTACCCTGCCTTTCTCTGTGATTTCTCATTATCATCTCCTGGGTACTGCTAAAAGTAAAACAAAGCATATCCTGTAGCCTCATTGCTGCGGATTTAACACAGTCTTCAAAACTTTTGGATTTGGAAGTATCTATTGTTGAAAGAAGAGTTTTGTTTATCTTTGTGAGACCTTTAAATGGAAGTAGAAAGTAATTTAACTGAAATTTATGCTGACCTTTTTCCTCTCTGATGTTCCGCTCTCTTATCTTTTAGTGTGAATCACACAGGCAGTATTTTTTATAAATCTTTGTTTTGTAGTTTCTCTCATAGTGTTAGCATTTATAATGAATGTTTATTTTTCAAAGGAGATGTGGAATTGAGATTTTTTATAATTTGCTTCTTTATATTTGAAAGAGAATTATGTTTAGGGGAAAAAATAGCAGCTTCATTAAAAGTGCAAATGAAGAAACATTTATAAAAACAATTCTGGAATAATAAAAAGAGTATCTAATCGAACCAAACCAACAAAAAAGTGCGAGTCTCTTGAAAGGCAGGTTTATGCATACAGCTACCAAAACAGATTATTGCTTGACACTCATGAAAAGCAATAGAACAATGTATTAAAATCACTACAGAGAAGCTTTTGCATTTGTACACATCTGTAAAGCAGAAAAATATAGCAAATATGTTGGGCCATGACTGTATTCTTTCTAGGTCTGGAGATGGCATGGGTACAAAGGCCTCCAGAAAAGGCTGTGAGCGGGGAATTCTTCAATGTGACCTATGCGGTCTTTGCTTCAGACAGCTTCTATCAATATGCAGTGCAAAATGGAATCCTTTCTCACAGGTATTACCTCCTATAAAAAAAAGTGTTCATGTTCATGAATATATGGGGATTCTGTGTGTGCATTCTCAGCAACATAATTGGAATTCATTCTCTGGGGCTCCTTGCTAATTCCTTGTGTTTCTTGAAGTCTCTTATAGCTTTGTTTGCCCTGGTACTTTCCTCTCTGCAATAGGTTTGCTCTCATATCAGCCCACGTGGTCAAGGATAGGGCATACTATTCTGTGTCTGCATTACTGTCTTAGTGCAGCTCTAAATGAGGAAATTAAAACTAAACTGTAAGCATGAGTCTGAAAAACTGCCCAGGGAGGTGGTTGAGTCACCATCCCTGGAGGTATTTAAAAGATGAGTAGATGAAGTGCTCAGGGAAATTTTTTAGGGGCAGATAGGAATGATTGGACTCGATGATCCAAGAGGTCTTTTCCAACCTGGTGATTCTATCATTCTACGATTCTAATCTTAAGTGTGTTTGAAGTGCACACCATGACTATGAAAAAGAGGCTGTTGTAACCCTGAATTCACTGAATCCAGTGATGAACTTCTGATTTCTGTGGGATTGAAATCAGTCCAGAAGCCTTTATATCAACTTGGAGACTGCGTTTGCAACTGTAGATAATAGAAATAAGATACAGAATGTTTGTGTGTACAAATTCAGATTACTAGAAGACTAATACACTTTTAACCTTTCGCCTGTACAGAGCAGTTCTCCATCCCTATACAGAGACTGTAGCTGTATTTCCATACCTTCTGTGCCGTTCTTTGCCAATGTGAGAAAAGTTTATGGAAAACCTCACGTTTTTCTCTGCCAGTCTGAGTGTTCACATTGCAAAGTTCATACTGTAAAAGCTATTATTCAGAGATATTTTTTTCATGAAAGATGACCTATAATGATGAGAGAAGACCTCATTACTCTCTACAACTACCTGAAAGGAGGTCGTAGAGAGGAGGGAGCTGGCCTCTTGTCCCAAGTGACAAGGGACAGGACAAGAGGGAATGGCCTCAAGCTCCACCAGGGGAGATTTAGGCTAGAGATTAGGAGGAAGTTTTTCACAGAAAGGGTCATTGGGCATTGGAATAGGCTGCCCAGGGAGGTGGTTGAGTCACCTTCCCCAGAGGTGTTTAAGGCACGGGTGGATGAGGTCTTGAGGGACTTGGTTTAGTGTTAGATAGGAATGCTTGGACTAGAAGATCCAATGGGTCCCTTCCAACCCGGAAGCAAAACAAAAGAGAAAGAAAACTTGCAATAGTATTTATTCCACTCTGCGTGTGATTTTGCTCTCATTTTCTTGTGCAGGATAAAGAACAGGCTTTCACACGTTTGTTGCAATTTTGAGGCATAAGAAATGAATATGAAAGTTTTTTTCTCTCTCTGTTGCTTGGTTAGTAATGCTACTGTTGCAAAGGAATTCTGTGAGGAGCATGAATGCCCTGCCAGCTGGAAAGATGCAAATGGGGACAACTGCTGTGTTCACCATGCCAACATTCACTCCTGCCCTTTGGCCTTCATGGTTAGTATAGTGGTACAGCATTATGTGCTCTGTCCTTGCTACTGGGTGAGTATTTATTTTATCTTTTATTTTACCAACAGTGTTGGTTGTGCTCTGGCTTTTTAATAGATTTGGTTATAAAATATCACTTTATTTGCTGTTAGAGAGCACAAGTAATTTTAAGAAAGTAAAAGAGGAAGAACTTGGATTTTCATTGTGTCATAGTTAGTGACATAACCAATGTGTCTGATAAAGGGCAAAGGAGGAATATGTGGCCCGTGGATCCCAGATGATGGTCAGATATTTACTCACACTTTGTCTACAGCTGGCAAAATGAGCCAAAGAAATTGGACTGCCAAGGTAAGGTATATTGATTGCATACAGGGTTTTTTTTGCCTGGATTTTACCTGATTTCTTCTTCTCTGAGCTTACTTGCTAGTGATTGAGTCTAGTCATGTTCCCCATATCATTTATTTGTCAGCATGATGTGTGTAAGTGATGCACATGGCTAAGTCATATCGATACCTGACTGTCTTGACTTGGAAGCAACAGTTTTTCACATTACTACTCCTTAGGTAGTTAGTAGAAGTATTTTAGATGGGAGGGAAAAGAATAGCCTAATTTGTGCATTTTAATCATACGCTAACAATATATTGCATTTCTGACTGGACTGTATTGCAGGTTAATGTGGTCATTAGGGGGCTTCTACCCAACAGAACAGGGAAGCAAACGTAGCAGAAAGCATAGGCTGATAGACCTGCTTGGTGAAAAGGATACACACCAGGAAAGGAATCAGACCTGCCTTTCCCACAATTCTCTCTCCTGCTTCAATTTGTCTCCTCAATCCTTCCTAATTCTGTCCTTCCTAATTCTGAAAAAAAATGTATACGTTCTTTTGCAAGACACCACAGTTGGACAATTGTTATTATAATAGCCTACTGTATGAAAGTGAAGTTTTGATGCTTTTTGCTTTGTCCACTTATTTGGCAGGTTGTTTTAGTTCACGTGGGTGTGACCTCTCTCATTGCACACATCAGAGTTGGGAAAATGCAAGTTGCTCTGGAAGCAAAAACTACAGTCCTTCCTGCAGTAGGTATGATACAAAATGAAGATGTGAAGGAATTGCTTATTGCCTGAAAATCTCAATGCTTTTACCATTCATGCATGCTTACCAAGGGCAAAAGGGACTGATTCCTACCCACCTTTACCATTGAAAATACACAAAAATCTTCCTAAAATTCTTGTTCATATAATGCTGAACATCTGAAAAAGTGTTTGAACTTCTAACCTGTGTATGAATCTAGAACAGTAGGAAGCCACGCTTGTCAAAGAGGTAAAGACAAACAGCTTCAGGTATTACAAGGCTATTCTGCAGTTGACGGGGATGTGAAATTGTTCTTCCAGCTATTATGTTGTGAAGATCTTGAGTCGTCCCCTGAAGGGGGGCAGACTAGCCTTAATCATATAGGGAAAAGAGAAACCAATCTTGGTTCCCTCGTTCACATTAAAATACAATTGCTCCCAAAGACATCAGTCTTTCATTTACTTTAGTATAGCTGTTATGCAGGGAGGTAGAAATAACAGTAACAATTCTCTTACTAATGGAAAATTTAAGAAGTAGACTTTATTTAACGAATTAAACACATTTCCCTGGAGAGGTATGTTGGGTAAAACAGGAATATCATCACAGCACTCTTGTTAATGACTCTTCTGGAAATTTGAGAATGCATTTCCCAAAGGTATGGAAGAACATAAAAAAAGAGAACCAAAGTAATTTCAATGTGGATAGAAATATATAGCTATGGAAATATATAGCTAAGGAACTTACTATTCATTTCAAGACAGCTGCTGCTGAGTTTTCCTGGAAATTTATCAGAAAAGAAATTTAAAAAATACAGCTTTACCCCTGAGGTAGAAAATGACTTCTGTGATTATCTTGGCAGTACACAGGAATCAAATACACTGAGGCAGAAATATTACTGAGCAATGGGACTTGGACTTTTTGAGAATTTAAAAAATAATATATTACATAGTAACAGAATAATACCTTCAGGTCACCTCAGTAGGCTAAAGTAGAGCACGATAATAGTTTAGTCATAGAGGTAAAATTGAAACACCTTTCAGGACACGAGAGAAAGAGTTTTATCCCTTAGGGCTTTTGTTTTAAATTGCATCTGATGATGCTAATAATTTTCGTAAGAGCTTAGAGAAAAAAAGAAATCCTTGAACCATAGGTTACAAGGGTTTATTATGCAGTTCCCAGTGCCTTTTGCTGCAGTTTAGGAAGAGCCACCAGCTTCTTAGGAAGGTTTCTGGGGGTCCCAAGGCCTGGAGTAAGTACAAAGAATAAAAAGACAACACCTGCCTTGAGAGACTTTAAGGTTCAGGAAAAAATAGATGGACAATGAGAAACAGAGTACCAATGACTTGATTTATACACAAAATATGTCAAAGGCTCTGACATCATTAATTATGTAATCTGATCAAAAGAGATTATGTAACACTTTAAAACTGAGATTATTGTTTCAGCTTCTGGGACGTTATCTCCAGATTCTTCAAAATTTATTCTTTCTTGTACTGTGAGGTTTCCCAGCTCAAGAACTATTTGTTTAAATCTAAATACAATCTTGTGGATGGATGAAACTGCCTTGTATATTCTGATGTGTTCTTCCTTTTCTAATCAGTCTGTGGAGATGGACTTTGTGAGGAAGAAGAAGGCTGCTCTATTTGTCCAGCAGACTGTGGAGAATGCCCACTGTCAGCTGATGCTAGGATAGCAATTGCCTTACCAATATGTTTAGTCTGCACCGGCTTTATTTTGACAGTTATGGTAAGTATCCTCTTTATTCTTCTCTATTTCCTTTCTCTTGCTTGCATGATTTGGTTAGTTAGAATGGAACTCCCTCTTAATAAAAGGCATAGATTCTCTTCTGCACCCAGAACATGTGTGCTATGGTAGAAAGTAGAAGGAAAGGGAAAAAAAATTTTGGCTTTTTTAGGAGAGGAGGTTCATTGGACTAGGAATTTTCATCCTGTGTGAGGGAAGACTGAGGAGGAATGTAATAGAAGGCTTAATTTATAATAGTAAAGGAAGAAGTAGTTTTTCTCAACATGGGAACTAGGGAGTACCAGTAAAGTTACAGTACTTTTCACTCAGAAGAAAATTCTGCTATGAAATTAGTTGCTTCAAAACCTGTGGAGGTCAGACATATAAATTAATTTAAAAATACACTAAGTAAATTCATAAAGGTATTAGCTCTGCCAGAGAACATTAAATATCAATATCCAATACAACCTATAACAGAAAACATTCAAGTTGGGATATTCACAAAAGCAATTAATGAGAAGAGGATCTTCCTTTTTTTTTTTTTGGATGGTGATGGTAGTTTTTATAGACTGGTTTTCTAATTCTAAGTGAACATTTTGGGTCATTTCAAAGTGATTAATTTTGCATAATAGCTATCAATTATAACAGATTCTTTGGCGGCACTCTGCTACAGGACGGTGAGTACTGTGGCGGGGGACTGACTTCTGAGGCTCCGCGGTTTTTTTCCCTGAGCCGAGATTCTAGAAAATCCCAGGCGGGGGTTGGGCTCCCGCCACCCGGCTCGGACAGCTGATCCCGCGCGGTGACTGACGGGAAGGGGGCGATCCCGAAGGCTCCGCGGGAGATTTAAATGGCCCCCTGGGAGCGTGGCGACCTGGAGCGTGGCGAAGACCGCAGTGGCAAAGACCGGCGTGGCAAAGAGCGGCGTGGCAGTTTGAGTGGCAGTTCAAGAAGGCAGGGCGCAGGAAGGACTCTAAGTGCAGAGAGGGGGTAGCAACGACCATGGTGGCTACACGGCAGAGGGTTAAAGCTGCTCCGAGCGCTGCAGCCAGCAGGAGGGATGCTGCTACCTAGAAGCAGCCACAGTGGGTACATGCAGCTGTCCAGACCCTGAGCTGTAGGCAGTGCCCCCCTCTCAGACCAGCTCGTGCCTCTGCTCCTGTTACGGGTTCCACTTGTGAAAGCTGCCTTCGAGTGGAGGAACTCCTTCGCATGGTGGAGGAGTTAAGGGAAGAGGTGAAGAGGCTGAGGACCATCAGGGAATGTGAGAGGGAGATAGACATGTGGAGCAGTGCCCTCTCACTAACTCAGCAACCTGTTGCACCTGGTGAAACTGATAACCACCCACCTGCACGCTGCAGGCTTGGGACTAAAAGGGATGGGGGATGGCAGCAGGTTCCTTGCAGGGGAAGGAAGCCTGCACCCCATATGCAGGCAGCAATACCCGAGATCCCTGTGGCAAACAAGTACCGGGTGCTCCAGGAGGAAACTAGTCCTGAGGATGGTGGTCATCATAGCCTAGAATCTTTTCCTAGGCCACACCATCCTCAGAAGAAAATCACAACCTCCACCACTAAGAAGAAGAGGAGGGTGATTGTTGTAGGGGACTCCCTCCTCAAAGAAGCGGAGGGACTCATTTGTAGACCTGACTCGCTCCACAGAGAGGTCTGCTGCCTGCCAGGGGCATCAGGGAGGGAAGTAGCTGGGAAACTCCCCTCCCTGATCCATGAGACGGACTACTACCCTCTGGTAGTAGTCCAGACTGGTAACGATGGTCTAGCAAACAGAAAAGCTAAGGACATCAAAAAAGACTTCAGGGCCCTTGGGAAGACGATGGAGGGCTCAGGGTCACAGGTGGTGTTCTGCTGCATCCCTAGGATACACGGAGTGGACCTGCAGAATACTAAGAAGGACTCAATTAATGCCTGGCTCCGAACCTGGTGCGAGGAAAAGGGCTTTGGGTTCTTTGACCATGGAGTGGTTCGTGCACCCCCTGACACAGGTGCAAAGGTTGGGGCACGGGGGTCTCCTAGCGGGGCTAAGGCCCTTGCTAAAAACTTAGCTAAGCTCATAAATCGAGCTTTAAACTAGGTGTGAAGGGGGAGGGGATTGAGTCCAGGCTAGACAACTGCGTGCCTGGATGTGGGGCACTAGAGTTTAGGAGGGGGCGTGCTGGTGAGGACCACCAGCACGTCACTGCACAGGAAGTGGGGGAGAATGCAGCCTCGCTCTGCAAGGGAGATATAGATATTCTGGCATCAGCTACTCCAGTTAATAGGCAATTGGGAACAAGCACTGTCCCTTCTAGGAGGGCTGAAGGCTCGGCTACTCAGCTGAAGTGCATTTACACCAATGCACACAGCATGGGGAATAAGTTGGAAGAGCTGGAAGCCATTGTAGGGCAAGGTGCCTATGATGTCGTTGCCATCACGGAAACATGATGGGATGACTCTTATAACTGGAGTACAGGTATGGTGGGGTATAAACTCTTCAGGAGGGATAGAAAGGGTAGGAGAGGGGGTGGAGTAGCCCTCTTTATAAGGGAGGACTTGGACACCTCAGAGATGGACTGTGGCGATGAGGAGATTGAGTGCCTGTGGGTTAAGATCAAGGGAGCCCATAGCAAGGGAGACTTTGTGATGGGAGTCTGTTACAGGCCACCCAGCCAAGGAGAAGCAGCTGATGAGCTCTTCTTTAAACAGCTGGGGTTAATCCCCAAGTCAATGCCTCTTGTCCTTGTGGGAGACTTCAATCTCCCTGATATCTGCTGGGAGTACAACACAGCAGAAAGGAAGCAGTCTAGGAGGTTCCTGGAGTGCATGGAAGACAACTTCCTTGCACAGCTGGTTAATGAACCTACGAGGGAGAGTGCCCTCCTGGACTTGCTGTTTGTGAACAGAGAGGGCCTTGTGGGGGATGTGACAGTAGGGGGTCTCCTAGGTCTTAGTGGTCATGAGATAATAGGGTTTTCTGTCCTAGGTGAAGTGAAGAGGGTGCTAAGCAGGACAGTAGCACTAAATTTTCAGAGGGCAGACTTTGAAATCTTTAGAAGGCTCGTTGGCAAAGTCTCCTGGGAGACAGCACTTGAGGGCAAGGGAGCCCATGAGGGCTGGGAGCTCTTCAAAAAGGAGATCCTGGCAGCTCAGGAGAAAACCATCCCCGTGTTCTGGAAAAAAGGCCGACAGGGTTAAAAAACAGCTTGGTTGAGTAGGGAAATCTTGAGTGAAATTAGGAAAAAAAGGAATATTTATAAGCTCTGGAAGGGGGGACAGGCCTCTTGGGTGGACTGCAGGAGGGAAGCGAGGCTATGCAGGGAAAAAATCAGAGGGGCTAAGGCTGAACTAGAGCTCAGATTAGCTAAGTCAGTAAAAGACAACAAAAAATCTTTCTATAAGTATATAAACAGTAAAAGGAGGACAAGGGAGACCATACAGTCCCTTTTGGACTCAGAGGGAACAGCAGTGACTGGGAACGAGGAGAAGGCTGAGGTACTTAATGCCTTCTTTGCCTCAGTCTTTAATTGTAGAGAAAGCTGTTCCCTCAGTGTAGATACCCTGGAAACAGAGGAGCAATATGAGGATCCCATGGTCCAAGAGGAGGAGGTCAGAGCCCTGCTTGGCCAACTGGACACCCACAAGTCCATGGGGCCAGATGGGATACATCCTAGGGTTTTGAGGGAGCTGGCGGATGTATTGGCCAAACCACTTTCCATCATCTTCCAGCAGTCCTGGAAGACTGGGGAGGTACCACTGGACTGGAGGCTGGCTGACGTAGTTCAGCCAGCAGAGAGGATCCAGGGAACTACAGGCCTGTCAGTCTGACCTCAGTGCCAGGGAAAGTCATGGAACAGGTGATCTTGAGTGCTATCATGAAGCACTTACAAGAGAACCGGGTGATCAGGCCCAGTCAACATGGATTTACCAAAGGCAGGTCCTGCCAAACCAACCTGATCGCCTTCTATGACAAAGTCACTCGGCTGCTGGATGAGGGAAAGGCTGTGGATGTGGTCTTCCTGGACTTCAGTAAAGCCTTTGACACAGTTTCTCACAGCATTCTGCTACGGAAACTGTCAGCCTCTGGCCTGGACAGATGCACACTCTCCTGGGTAGAAAACTGTTTGGATGGCCGGGCCCAGAGAGTGGTGGTAAATGATGTTAAGTCCAGCTGGAGGCCAGTGACAAGTGGGGTTCCCCAGGACTCAGTGCTAGGTCCAGTCCTGTTCAATGTCTTCCTCAATGACCTGGATGAGGGCATTGAGGGTACCCTTAGCAAGTTTGCAGATGACACAAAGCTGTGTGCAAGTGTTGATCTGCTGGAGGTTAGGGAGGCTCTGCAAAGGGACCTAAACAGGCTGGACCACTGGGCAGTGTCCAACGGCATGAGATTTAACACGGCCAAATGCCAGGTCCTGCACTTGGGGCACAACAATCCTATGCAGAACTACAGACTGGGAGAAGCCTGGAAAACTGCCAGGAGGAGAGGGACGTGGGGGTGTTGGTTGACAGCCGACTGAACATGAGCCAGCAGTGTGCCCAGGTGGCTAAGGAGGCCAATGGTATCCTGGCTTGTATCAGAAACGGTGTGACCAGCAGGTCCAGAGAGGTGATTCTCCCTCTGTACTCAGCAATGGTGAGGCCGCTCCTTGAATACTGTGTCCAGTTCTGGGCCCCTCACCACAAGAAGGTTGTTGAGGCCCTGGAGCAAGTCCAGAGAAGAGCAACGAGGCTGGTGAAGGGGTTGGAGAACAGATCCTATGAAGAGCGGCTGAGAGAGCTGGGGTTGTTTAGCCTGGAGAAGAGGAGGCTGAGAGGAGACCTCATTACTCTCTACAGCTACCTGAAAGGAGGTTGTAGAGAGGAGGGAGCTGGCCTCTTGTCCCAAGTGACAGGGGACAGGACGAGAGGGAATGGCCTCAAGCTCCGCCAGGGGAGATTTAGGTTGGAGATTAGGAGGAGGTTTTTCACACAGAGGGTCATTAGGCATTGGAATAGGCTGCCCAGGGAGGTGGTTGAGTCACCTTCCCTGGAGGTGTTTAAGGGACGGGTGGATGAGGTCTTGAGGGACTTGGTTTAGTGTTAGATAGGAATGGTTGGACTAGAAGATCCAATGGGTCCCTTCCAACCTGGTTGTTCTGTGATTCTGTGATTCTATGAAGGAAAAACAAAAAGGTAATAAGGAAAGAGGAGTATATGAATATGGGAGAAGCAGTTTTGGATACCTTTGAATGAAAAATATCTGTGTAAGGTGGAGACAGCATGCTCTTCTGACTTATTACTTCACAGGGCTTTTCATGGTGCTTCTGGGAAAGAGGATTTACATAAGTCATGTGCCTGTATCTTAGGAAAAAACTACATCTCTGAATTTCGTAACAAGGAGTTAGTAGCTGAATACAGCAGTTTTTGAGACATTATATTGACTGTGTACATAACAGCTAATTTATTTGGGGTTTGACCTATTAATCCTGTTAACCAAAAGGCTTTTCTTTATTCAGAGATTCCTTCTCTTTCCATCTTCTATTTAATTTGCAGTTACCATGTGAGGTAGGCAAGTTCTCTGAGAAAGAATGGGCAGGAAAATGCTGATGGCCAGCTGCTTAAGATACTACAGGAGGGCTGAATCATAATTAATTTTTTTTCTTTATTCTGTGCCTTTCTATGTGGCTTAGTCAGATAGGAATAGAAACACTATTGAAAATTATCTGAGCATTCAGAAGCCACAGAACAGTTATAACAGTGTGTTTGTAGTAACTGTCCTGTAAAACTTTATGATCCAATAGAAATGTGTAGATGGACAGATGAGAAGCTTAGACAGTTTTAAACATCTGATGTTTTAGAAAGAGCAATAAAGTTTCTTGGCCTTGCACAGGATCATCTAAAGGTCTTGTAGCAAAATTTGCCTACTATTTCTGATATCTTTATGTAGATTTTGGGCTTTGTATTCTTCTTGTATTTCTACATACTCATTCCTGCTAACTTCTGCAGTAGCATTTTTGGGTTTTATGTTTTATTTTGGTGATAATTAAACAAGACAGAAAATATCCTTTTATTCAATTCAGTAATTAATGTAATGCAAAAAGAACTGTCTGGGAGACGAATGCTTTCTTTAATTATTCAAGTAAAGATGAGGATTGCTTTGATATCAGTGTTTATAGCAAGCCTAATGGTCAGTTCTAGCTAATAAATCTTTGCTCAGTCATACTTTTGCAAGATAAAATGTAGATGTATTTTCCTAGAAACCTTTTGAAATAAACAGGATTACTTAATTTTTATTCAATGCCATTAATTTCTACCAAAATATCAGCACAATCTCCACAACATGGTCCTTGCATATTGTCTTGTCTTTTGTTATTTGTTTCAAAGAATGCAAAATTCTTAATAGAAAATTCCACAGTATAGGAAGTTGTGTAATGATGGTACAATGTTGCTTTCGTTTTACATTTTGGCAATGACCTCAGCTATAACAGCTGTAAAATTTAATCTAATACTCCTGTTTTGAAGCATGTGTTCATACTTGCTATGTCAGGTTTGCATATCAGCTCTACAGAAAATCAGCTATTAGATTGATGCTTGCTTTACAAAGTAGACATAGAATCCCTACCTAATGTTCTTTATGCTAGAGTATTTGACATAATATAACCTCAGTTGTGGATCGGGGCTAATTCTATTACAGGATGTGAGATCTACTGCTCCTTATTTCGGGGTTGGAATATAGCATGTTCTTGTCATACACTTACATAGCATGGACAGTTTCATGCCATGAGGTGACATAAATCACTCATCTGATGTCCAGACTGAGATGTAAATACAGTGCTTAAGAAGTATTGATAATAATGTAGCCAATGACATGTAATTAGATTCTAGACTATTGAATGTGTAGTTTTAAAGATTAGATGCTGTTCTCTTCTAAGCCAGCAATTAATACTCTTTTCCTAATGTTACTCAAAAGATATATTTTAGATTTTTTTAACTCAGATTTGTTTGGATACTTATAAACTTTCATATTTGAGAAAAATATTCTCTGGTTTAATTCCTTCAAAGTCAGTAGGACTACATCAGGAATGAATTTAATTTATTTTTGTAGTGGTTTCAATATCAGAAACAAAAGATGTTTTGGGATGAAAGCTGGATTATAGATTTCACCTGCATGAAACAAGGTTAGTAATTTGTCATTTTGATACCATGATCAGTTTCCTTAATAATTTTGAGAAATAATCTTAGCCAAAAGTATATCTTTGAGTTTTAAGGGTCTTACAAATAAAGAACAAATTTGTGAAAGGCATATTCAAAGTTTCATCCATGTAATCTCTGTGAGCTCATCACTGACATTTTTGTTCAATAAAATTTCAGATGTCAAAGTTATTTTACAGAGTTTCATTCTTTTGATGGTGACCTGCCAACTCAACAAAGACAGGCCTATCCCAAAATCAACAGATAATGTCTGGACATGGACAAAATAAATTACAGTTGCTTCAGTGGATGTATCATTCTGTATACTTAGTCTCACTAAGTTGTTCTGAATTTCCAGAAATATAATGAGGACTATAATGAGATCTTAATTTCTTTCAGTGTATGCTGTCTCTGACAAACATGCTGCAAAAAGTAATTCATTGTGGCCATTTTTTCTTTTTACCTTCTAGGTATAAAATATTATTTAATTGGCTCTAATTAAATATGTGAAGAATAAGATCAGATATTTTCATAGGCTTTACTATGCTGCACTTAAAAGAAACACAAATAATTTATTTTGCTGTTCATCTTTTTAGCATTCAGAAGAAAAACAATGACTAGACCCTTAAAAAGGGTAAATCTGTATAAATTTGCTGAAATTCATAGGTCTATGCTGATGTACACTTTCTCACTTTCTGTCTATGTGAAGAATTGCTAGAAAGCTATCTGCTTTATCTATGTTATGTCATTGTGTTGTTAGTAGTAGTGTTGAGACATTCTTGTGTTAATATAGAGATAATTTCAGACATGGGCTTGAACATTAATTTCTGTGTAGTTTTGTAATTTGCTGTAAAGCACAGATGTTGGTTTAGAAATTAATGTAAGTACATAAACCAAACTGAATTTGAATCAAGATTTATGAAAACAGAATTGAATCACTCAATAAGCATCTTCCAATATAACAAAAAGGAACATAAGCAAAATTTTAGGTGATGGTGAATTAGAAGAGGTTTTAAACATCACATGAGAGGAGAAACAATGGAAAGAGAGTGAGGGGAATTAGAAGCATGTTCAAGAAATATCACATGGAAATTTTTTTTTTTTTTTTTAAGCCAGGAGAAAAACTTCTTTTCCTTGGAGAGAAGCCTGCAAAGCAGTTTTTCTTTTTAAGACATTGGAGTCATAAATAACAACTAAAGTGTAATGAGCACTGATAGTATGATGAGACTGGAAACAGACAGCATGTCTCCTTTTGACACGGTTGTCTAGAGAATCTCACAGTAGCCTGAAATGTACAATTATCTAAATGGAAGTATATCAGAAATACTGTACCCTGGTTTTATTTTTTCAGATAACTCTTTTTTTTTTGGTGCATTGTACCACACACACACACACAGAGATACAGAGCTATTCTCTAAGCTGTCTCAGAGATTTCTAACACATTTCTGCATGGAATTCTGTAGAAAGACTTCAAACATCAATGCAATTTTGAACTGCATCTGGATAATGTTATAGTATGCAAGGTGAGATACTGAACTTCCACAGCAACGCTTTAATGGATACTGTTACTAGGTAGAGTTGAGAGGTTTCATCAAAGCGGAGATTACTTGGCCCAATCTAGGTTTTAATTAGTGATGATGAAATGATATGTAATTTGTTAAATTTGTTTTGAAATCCATTTTGTTACCTTGAGTTTGTCAATAGACATTACAAATTATACATTGAGTTCACTGATTTTTTTTCATCTGGATGTATTGTTGCTTTTCTCTGACTTCCCTCGGGTGTCAGAATCACTTCCCACATCCCTGTGTTTTACAGTCTCATAAGAGCTTCAAATAGACTTGTTATAATATGGCACAGATCTTGCTCTGCTTCTGTGGGTTCTGTCCTCAGCATCTAAGTACGAGCAAGGGCTAATAATCCCAAAACCAGAGAAATAAAACTTGCATCAGATCCTGAGGATCAGCAGGAAAGATCTCTGGTAGTGAATCAACTGAGGAACTTTTTTATTTTTATGCAGCAGTTGCATTCCAAGCAATGGCTTTCTGGCTTAAATTAACAAGAATGGCTTAGATGCAAAGATTTGGAGAATTCCCTATATTTATCTGCCTCTGGAATCTCCACTTTTGCAACACTGTACATCTTGAGGCACCTTTTCTCATACCACATTCCATTTAGATCACATAATACGGACAGCAACAGGAAGCATGATGAGTCCCCCAACAACAAGTGACGGCAATGCCAGCTGTATCACTAATCTGAGCTCCTGCACAGCAGCTGCCAACTTGTCCAGGAGGCAGTACTTCACCCAGACTGGGAGATAGTGAGTCAATGTATTACTTATTTACCACAATACCTCTGCTATACTAGTGTTTCACCTTGCGTTCCGGTTCTTGCCACTTTACTCTTGATAAGAAGTATAAAATGTTGTTAGGCAAAATCCAGTAAGCTAGTATCATAATCTGACATCTTTACTCTATACTGACTGTGAAAGACCTTATATGCCAGGCTTCTGTTTTCATTATAATTTCTCCTTTTCTCTTGGGAGCTTGTTAAAAGGCTGTAGCTGTTTAACATCTTGAATCTGTTAACAAATAGCCCTGAATGTTCATATAGATCCAAGGCTTTCATGAAACCCTTTTTATATACTGCAGGCATTGCTAGGTTCTTTGCACTAAAGAGTAGCATCCTATACTGTAGCACATTAGAAATCTTGTCCTTAAATCAGCTGATGTGACTGGAGATACAGAGCATTTCACTTCTGGATCACATTATGAAGGTGCACATCATATAACTGTAAAGGTAAACGATAGAGACATATCTCCCATAAAAAGAATATTAGGGGGCAGAGACAGAGTAGGTGCAAAGATGGAAGTGATACCTGCCATTAGGGTACCTATCATCTGGATGGTTTATGAATTTGACCTAAAACACTGCTAACCACATTTCACTCTGTTTCAGTGATGGTAGAATAGTGGCTGTAAAGAAAATAATGAAAAAGACATTCACACTGTCCAAATCCATACGTAAAGAAGTAAAGCAAGTGAGGTAAGAAGTGAAACTTCAGAACTGTATGTTGTTCCACTTTTACATTTCTTCTTTAGGGGTTACAATCTGTTCAAATGTGACTGTGAACTCATATTACTTTTTCTTTCAAACTTTGCTTTGACACTAGATCAAAATCTCCTTATGCTTGTTTCATTTTTCTGTCTACGTTGCTAGACCTGGTACATGATTTTTCATTTATCCTACAGATATCAGGAGTGACATCCATGAAAACTGCTGGTATGCTGTGATTTCTGTTGATTTTCACAGGGAACTTGACCATCCAAATCTCTGCAAATTCATTGGAGGTTGTATAGAAGTGCCGAATGTTGCTATTGTGACAGAATACTGCCCCAAAGGCAGCCTGAGTGATGTTCTACTTAATGAAGACATTCCTTTGAACTGGGGCTTCAGGTAGAAAAAAAAACTTTGAAAAGCTAAATGGCATAAAATGTGCTATGAACTGTTTGGGACAAGATGCTAATTTTAGATAAAATCCTTGGATAGACAGGACTACACCATGATATGGAGAGAATGAAGAAGAAAGATAATCCAAATATCCAGCCCAACATATCTTCTGAATTTTTGAGCAATCATACATACTGGTCATGCTAAGTGAATGACTTTTCAACCCATTTCCAGTTATACCGTAAAACCAATTTTAAACATTTTTTTCCCATGTAACTTCACTTTGTTCCCAGATACCTTGGGAATCCCCATTTGATTAAAAATCACTGTGTCTCTGTCTGTGGAGATGTACTGGTGAAATGCTCAGTGTAACTACAAATACTTTATTATACTCACCAGTACAGAAAATGATCTCACATTGTCAATGAAACTTGCATAAAGGCAATGGCATTGTTTTTTGAGAATAACCTTTCTGGCACATTCTTTTTACTTCTGCCTTACGTTCAACTTCAGCAAGGAAAAAGGTTGTAAGAGAGGAAACTCTCCAAATAGAGTGAGAGAGTTAATTAAAAAATATATTTATCTTGCAACTATTTGAAAGCACAAGTTTAACAGTTAAGGGTTTTCAGCAATGTACCTTAAGTGTTTTGAAAAAACGAGCATGGGGACACAAAGCTATTACAGTAATTGGGAGTCTTTCTGTCAATTTCAACAGGCTTCTGAGCCACTCTTGAGTTTAGTGGAAAATTAGCTCACTGGTTTTTGTCTTTCAGATTTTCTTTTGCTACTGATATTGCACAAGGAATGGCCTATCTTCACCACCATAAAATCTATCATGGGCGGCTGAAGTCTAGTAACTGTGTGATAGATGACCGATGGGTTTGTAAAATTGCAGGTGAAAACAAGAAACAGAATTTTGAAACCACCCAGCCAACTCACTAATGCATACAGATTTCACACTCACCATTTGTCCCAAGTGCCCTCACGTTGACATTTCATGTGGAAATGCTGACTCTATCAGTCTTCATGAGAAAGTGCCCTGTGATGAAGCAAGTTTCATGTTACTTTATCATGTCAAGTCATTTATCATGTGTCACTGATGTATACGTCAGATGCCACAAATAGTGGTTTCACCATCAGTCTGAGCAAAAACTTTGTCTCATTCTCAGTTTTGATACAGAGATACAGAGGTACCTGAGCTGTGGACAGTGCTGTAAAGACATGAAATAATGCTAACTGACTGGTAAACACAAGGTAGTTTCATGCAAAAATGTAGACTCAACTCAGAACTTTTCAGTCCTGTACATAAAAATGAATCATATTCTCCCACAGACAGAGCTTATGGTCTGGTCTGCTCCCAGTACAGGAAGACAGCCTACGGGGACAGGAAAACCACTGGAGAGTCTAGTTCAGTCTGCAGCTGCCAAAGAAAATGAAACCAATGACCATCTCTTCTGCTTCCTCCCCAAAGTAGTTATCACACCACATAGCCCACAGCTATCTTAAAAACAGCAGCAGCAGATTTGTCTTTCAACAGTTCTTCCTATGACTAAAGGTTCTACACAAGGCCATGCCTACTTTTCCAGCTCACTTAGTGCTCTGCTGCTTTCAGAACCGCCTGCTTTGCTTAGAGAATTGTTCAGGGAAAAAGCATAAAAATTTGAGATATTTGGATTACATCAACTGTGTCACCTCAGCACAGCTTCTCTGAATTAAATAGAATCTCTGTGAAATTGTTCAGAACTGGTACCACTGTAGACACTTCAGATAATCATGCTTTATCTGGATGCGATACTGCTAAACACACATCTCAAATAACGCATGTGAGAACAATTAGAAAAAACTCCAATGACCTCCAAGAGTGAATATCTAGGACAATCTTAATTAGAGATCATTTCAGAGAAAACCAGGCATATGCATCCAGCCTTCCCATATACTCTTCAGGGTGCAGTTTATAACAGAAACAAAACTGAAATAGTTTTTTTTTTTACTTCTCCAGTGCCGAGTCACATACTGAGAATCTCTTTTCTGTTAGGCTAAAAGTATAGCTGCAAAGACATTTCACATTTATGCTGCCTTTGTTCTGAAGCTAGTGGAACACCAGTGAAGTCCACCATCTCACTTTCAGTAGTTCTAGTCTGTCTAACTAGTAATCACTCTAGCAACCTGCTACCACAGATAAGGGCTGAGGAACTAGAAGAGAAATGTGCATTTTCCATTTCCATGCTAACTCTTACACTAAAGTCAGCCTATTCTCAGAATATAATTTTATAAAATCACAAATTAATTCCTTTTGAAGGGCCTGTGTAGTTTAACTTCTGTGCTGTCATGGGGTCTCATCAGGTACTATATTTGCAATTGTTTTAGAGAGCCAAGACCACCAGACACTTACCAGACACTTAGACTAATGTGTATATTTTTAATAGAAGACATTCCTTCCTTTATACTAGTTGCACTAATATCTACCAATGCGCATGTTTCAGAGATGTACTAATTGAATAGTTTGCTTCCTGTTTTCTTCCATGTTAGATTATGGTTTGCAGTCATACAGAAAAGAAGAATCTCCTGAGGGGTCAAGCTCATATCAACAGCATTTGATACAGATTTACACAGCTCCTGAAATGCATTCCCTTTCAGAACCCAATTCTATGACAGATGTCTACAGGTAGTTAACTTTTCCTGTTACTCTCACCTAATAATCTTATCTCAAACTGAGTATTCTTTAATCATACTTAGGCTTAGTGTAATCTGTGGTTACTCCAGATATGTATTTGTATTTTGAAAAAGATTGAGTCTGTGACTATCTCCACCCCTTTCCTTTCAAAAGGCTTTATAGAAGATCACTTTGCAATGGTTTATTTGGCTATTCAGCTGTTGATTTATTAGCCTTGTTAATGACAAACAGCTTCTATTCAACCATTATTCAGTTAAGTGGGATTACAACTGAATTTTCAAAGAATAATAATCCAATCAAAAAAAATCATTTAACTAGTTTTTATTAAAAAAATACCTATATTCTTCGTTCTCATATGAATTTCTGTGTTAAGTAGAAAAATCACTGTCTTCTTGGTGTATGGTATTTCATAACAGTGTTACTTCCTCTGTCTCCTAATTTCCAGTAGTTTGCTGAAAGCATTTGAAAAGAGAATATGTAGAATGACACAAGAAGCTTTGTGACTCTTTTCTCTTACCTTTTCTTGCTTCATTCCCAGCCCAGCAGAAATCTTCTATTTCCTGGTGACTTTGATAGCTAGCAGAATGTAAAGAACTGGAATTCAGACAGAGATTTGAATGCTGATAGTGTAACACAGTTGAACTGAAGAAGCCATGATTATTACCAGCATTTACCAAGGAGTGGCTATTATTGCCATTTATCAACAGCCTTGAGTCTTTCAGTGGCCTGCACTGGGCCACAACAAATGCTTATTGCCTTAAGTGTCTGTTATGGGGCTTTTATATATAGACGGAAGGCATGTTTTTATACATAAGATTTACTACATTAATGCACATTATTCCTTTGTAAAGAAATGTATACAAATACAGAGTTCTAGAACATTACTAATTCTAATCCAGTCTATAAGATTATGTATAGGCTTAAACATGCCCTTAAAATTTGCTTCAAAATAGGTCAGCTAAAGGCAATTTTTCATTGTATTTATATTTTTGGTTGTCGTCATTTGTCCTGTGTTGGTCTTTATTTTTTCAGCACAGATTGGTCTTAAAGAGGACTGTGCTCCACCTAAGCAGTACTTTTAGGATTATTTTATGCATTGCAGTTTATCATTGCCCCATAGGCAAAATGCAGTTCAGAAAATGTTTCTTTGGTCCTTGTCCAGCTCACACTTTGCCCTTGTTCAGATTAGATGTCATTAGGGACTTCTCAGGCAACCTGGTCTCCTGAAGCCATTTCTTACTACCCTTAAAATAGTATTAAGAGCTCATATCATAGATAACTACAATGGACTTTTGACAGATTCAGTAAATGCTTGCTGAATCTATCTTCCTTTCAGTCCCCTTGTCTGCAAAATCCAGGACTTCTTTTGTTGTACTGCAGTTAATCCTTTTTTGGTAAAAAAAGGGAAAAAAACTAGTAAGGGATGAAATTAGAAAAGGGAGAAAAGCAATGTGCAGCCAGGGAAGAAAGACAGAGACATACCCTGTAGCATAAAAAGGTTTGTCTTATTAACTGAAATATTTTTCAGGATCTATATTTTAACATAACCTGTGTTTGATATGAGCAGGTGTTAAGACTTCCTGATAGACATACATATGCTCACTGGCCAGGAAGTGGTGTCCTGTCTTGAAATCCTTAGGGTTTATATGTGCAAAAATTTAATGGAATATTCCTGAAGGAATGGCCCAAATAAAAAGCAAGTAAGCAACTGCAGGAATGGGACTTGTAATTTTGTGTGTTCTTCCAGATGAGTCACTTACTGTTCTCCATGTGTTGGTCAGATGGAAAAGCTAAAATGGAAATGAGAACAAGAGCATGAAAGCAACTCCTGTTCGAACAGAAAAGGGTGTTTTCAGTCACTGTTTCTCCTAGACTGGCTCTTTATGTGTAATTATTACATGAATTTCGGTATCCACTCTGTTAGGGCTTTTTTGAGCCGTGTCTCTAAAATTGAGTGAAACCAATACTGCTTTATTGGAGTTACCATCATTTAATTACTCTCCTTCAAAATCCGTTTCAGCTTTGCTGTCTCACCAGGTTTCATATTCCTTTCTATCACCAAATCACAACAAAATTAACATGAAAATCTCATCAGAATAATTTCTGTAATACAATATTCAGCATGGTTAATATGCATAATTTTATTTGCCAGTTGTGGTCTACAAGTGGACTGAAAGATAGACAGAGATACTTCATTATACAGCTAGAATGCCGTATGAAACAGAGCAACCATTAGCAATACAACAGATATCTAATTTTCACATAAAAAGAAATGTTATGAAGTGGAGATGCACACAAGGAGCTAGTTATTACAGAGTTATTACATAGTTTCAATACAGGAGCATTGCTGGCCATAGAGAACACTGTTCTGAAATATCTCTAGTGAGTTCAATAAAGAAACTGAAGATCCAGTTGTTAACCCATTTTTTTGGTTCTTCCCCTTTGATGAATGTTTTTGACTGTGGTTAATCTGAGGAAAAGGATGATGGTGATCAAGACAATATAATTCAAAAAGAACTAGCAAAAGCACTTACTGTGAAAGATCTACACTGGCCACACTGACTTCATGGAGATTTTCGAGAACAGTACCCTATGCTGATAATTAGTCACTCCTGATGACCCTGCTCCTGCTGTTTGATTGTAGCGCAAACCTTTCCTGTATATTTAATCAGTAGGTATCACATATGTGTCTGCCCATGCCCCTTCTGGATACAATTAATTATTCCAGAGAAAATTGCTTTGCTGCCCATCAAACTCAAATGCTTCCTGTCTAAGACTGGTAAATGTGACAGGGAACTACTACAAAATCACAGAATAATAGAATTGCTTGGTTGGAAAAGACCTTTGAGGTCGTAGAGCCCAACTGTACCTGCCCACTACTAAATCAGATCCCTAAGCACTTTATCTACCCAACTTTAAAATACGCCCAGAGATGGTGACTCGACCACCTCCTGGCGCAACCCTTTTAGTTAAGACATTTTTTTTGACGTCTAATCCAAGTCTCCCCTGGTGCAACTGGAGGCCATTTCCTCTAGTTCTATTGCCACTTAGAAGAAGAGACCAACCTCCACCTCACTACAACCTCCTACCAGGTACTTGTAGACAGTGATAAAGTCTCTCAGCCTCCTTTTCGCCAGGCTAAACAAACCATGTCCCTCAGTTGGTTCTCATAAGACTTGCTTTCCAGCCCCTTCAACCACTTTGTTGCTCTTCTCTGGGCAAGCTCCAGAGCCTCAACATTCTTCGTGTGGTGAGGGGCCCAAAACTGAACACAGTATTCAAGGTGTGGCCTCACCAATGCAAAGTGCAGTGGCACATTGCTTCCCTGGTCCTGCTGGCCATGCTGTTTCTGATACAGGACAAGATGTCATTGGCTTTCTTGGCCACTTGATCAGTGACAGGTAACAGTGCTGTTGCTGTCCTCCCTTTTGGGACATTGGTCTTTCAATCATAAAATGCAGAAAAATAAGAAATCAAAGAAAGAGGATATAATTGACTACATTAATTTTCTTTTCATTAAGATTTTGGTTTGCTTTTATTCTACAGCTATGCCATAATTTTACTAGAAATTGCCACAAGAAGTGACCCTGTGCCAGTAAGTAAAGATGAACTTTGTTGTTAGCATAACAATTTTCATTCTGTTTCTGCTACAAACCAAACTCTGAGTAACTGCAGTTTTGATTTATTTTTTGAGCATGTTTTTATCTCTTGCTTTTGTGGGCTCAGTTCAGTTCCAAAAGAACATGCATTCAGCACTTCCTCATGCATCTAGTAACTTTTCTTCCAGGACTTTGAAGAAGGATGTATGACAGAAACAGTGAAGGTCCAAAACTGATATTTGGTTAACTCTGTAAAGCTTAGTGCCATCTGGGCAGAGAGGGAAGGTATGCTGTAACAGCTTCCTTTTTCTCTTATTTTATTGTTGATACTTCTTTTCCTGACAATGCACAGACCCTTTCACTGGAGTCCTGAAGTGGTAAGAAAATGCTAAAAGAGCAAATGAGCTGATCTCTGTAAGAAAAATGTCTTCTTTGCATGTATCTTGTGATCCATGCTAAATGGAAAACACAAAAAAAGTCCCTTGAAATTGAAATCAGATGTTCTGGATATATAACCATATTACATCTGAAAAAAATTTGCTTAGTGAGAATTCTAACAATGAAGAACTGAAACTGCCATTCCTGAGTTCATGATGATAGACCTGTGTAGACCTTGTGGTTTCTCAAAAGTTTCACAATATCTTGCTAGGTATATTTGTTTTAGAAGTTGTTTACCTCATATAAATACTGAGATTAAAGTCTCTCAGTCAGGATAAAGCATTTAGATGAGGTTATGCAATTTAGATTGGGTTCTATGCTTTCTTTTTTACTTATAATCTCATATAAAAAAGTTAGTCTGCAAGTGATAGGAAAGCATCATAAAAGTAATGACGGTTGTAGTAATGTATTTTCAACAAGTGGTATGAAAACCACACCACTTGTTTCAACAGTGTTTAACCCCTTTTTCTCTAGAAAGATGATGTGCATTCAGCTGAATACTCTTGGTGTCCACCTTTGGCAGAATTAATTTCAGGAAAAGCTGAGAATTCTTGCCCATGTCCCACAGATTACATAGAGGTGAGTAAGATACAATACTGTGTACAAAAATTCTTTATTGAAGTGAATTTAAGACACGCCAAGACAATATTACCTTTGATGAAAGTAAACAACCCAGATATCATGAAGTACATCTCAAAAAAGGCACAATGAAATGCTCTAATATACTTGATAAAAAAATAATCACTCTGACAAATTGAAAATTTCAGTTGTCATCTCCAAATGTCAGTGTAATAAATGATGTTTTCAATATGCAATCATCGATCCTTGTGCATTTTCATTTTATTATAAAGTGTTGAGCTCCATACATATTTTATATTAATAATATTTATTTAGCAAAGGACTTTCAGATAGCGAAGTACGTGTCTCAGGCAAAATATGAGTTTGGCTTGATTCTCATGTAGAAGGTCTACGTGTTCAGTACCATCAAACTACCTAACAAAATGAAGTACAGCCCTTCCAGTTCACAAGAATGTGACATCATTTCTTCAGCTCGAAAGCTGTATAATTTACCTTTGGTGGTTTGTAGCAAACTAAATGTAAACTTCTGATAAGCACCACTGGTTTTCAGTCAGGAAACAGTCTTAAGTTAACATTCTTAAGTTAACATTCTTAAGAATTATCTAAGTTTTTAACTTCTTGTGAATTTTGTGTACAGACAAGTCCTCTGAAAACACTATGTGGTTCCAATGGCATAACGTTGCCTTGAAGAAGCACAAGACAAGAGCTTAAGCAATCTGTGACAGAATAAATGTGAGCATCTAATTCATTATTTTCCCTAGGAGAATTTTCACAAACTAATATTCTTTACTCAGTGCAAATCAAGAGAACTCCAAAAACCTCAATGTAGCCCTGCCACTTTTCACCTGCTGCAGAGAGGGTTTCACATGGATGGTTTACACTGAGAAAACAGTACTATTAATTTTAAACAATTGCTATTCTTGGAATGACAAAAGGTTGTTTGCTTTTCTCACTCTCGCTGCTGCAGCTAATCAGAAGGTGCAGAAAACACAATCCAGCCCAAAGACCTACATTTGAACAAGTCAAGAAAATGTTATACAAGATGAATCCAAATAAAGTTAGCCCTGTTGACATGATGATGACTCTGGTAAATTCAGTTTTTAAACCAATCCAAATCAATCTGCTCACTTGCAATAACTTTCACCTCTATCCTTCAGGTTTGTTTTTTGATCTCATACCTCCTGTTTGATGAGAAAATCCACAATGATTCATTCATCTCTGGGCTGGTTGAAGCTGCAGTTATGCTTGAAAGCCAGTTTTCCTTTTAATTCCATTTCTGCCAGTTTTTCTTAGCTTTCTTAATTTCTTTAGGCTTAAAAACTTTTTGTTTGTTCAGTCAAATGTTGTTTGGCATATAAAGCACTCACAGGAAAAAATGTCCTCTTTTTCCCAGTGATTCGGTGGCTGTTTTACAGTGCTAGGGGTACAGAATCCCTGCATGCCACAAATAACATGTTTACAGATGAATTTTGAGCAGAGTACCTTAAGTCTATCAGCAAGAAAAAAAAAGATTCCTGCCTCCAGAGCCTGTTGCTTCACACAGAACAAAGATGAGGAACGGCTGAGAAAGCTGGGGTTGTTCAGCCTGGAGAAGAGGAGGCTGAGAGGAGACCTTATTGCTCTCTATAACTACCTGAAATGAGGTTACAGAGAGGAGGGTGCTGGCCTCTTCTCCCAAGTGACAGGGGACAGGACAAGAGGGAATGGCCTCAAGCTCTGCCAGGGGAGATTTAGGCTAGAGATTAGGAAAAATATTTAACAGAAAGGGTTATTGGGCATTGGAACAGGCTGCCCAGGGAAGTGGTTGATACACCTTCCCTGGAGGTGTTTAAGGCATAGGTGGACAAGGTCCTGAGGGACATGGTTTAGTGTTTGATAGGAATAGTTGGACTCAATGATCCAGTGGGTCTCTTCCAACACATGATTCTATGATGCAAAAAGCGTAGCACAGCATGCCATAGTGGAATACTTCACAAAACAGCATTGTTAGCTTTTGACAAAAGACTGATACTTAGATACCTTTGAGTTTGGTAATGTATTTAAATCCACATCTGCAGTTTGGTCTCTGCTTTGGATTTATCCCCTAATGCTTACATAGATTTTGAAAAGTCTGGAACTGGCTTCTGCCTTCTTAAGTGTAAGCAATGCTTTCAAATCTAGAATCACATACAAATGTTTAAATTCTATCCAACTAAGAATATTTTTTTATTAAAAGGTTTATTTTTTTAATTCTCTGTGTTATTTAGATGGAGAAATATAGCAAACATCTGGAAATACTGGTTTCTGAGAGAACCCAGGATTTAATGCATGAAAAACAGAAGACCGATCGTCTTTTGTATAGTAAGTTATGTAGCAGAAATACTGGATATTATTCTGTATTTGAATTTAACTAATTACAAACAGAAACCCTTTGATAGGGGTTTGATACTTGTTCTTTGCAAAGCTGGAAATATATTTAGCTACTTTTACATTTTCCTACTAAAAGTCAGTGCCATTATCTGAGAGCTATAACTCCAGAATCCATAGAGCTCTCACATTGATCTTGCTTGACAGTCCTTCTATGTAGTTATAAATAGTGGAGAATTGCTTTTGGACTCAGTTACTTTTGATGGTATCGTATCTTCTGGAATTCTGCAAGAAAAAAAGGGATAAAGTAATAGGTATAATACATAACAAAGAAGAAGGAAAAGCCAGTTAAATACCAGCTAAAGAAGATTAAAAATAATCACGGAAGAGATAGTAAACTAAGCCAATGCAGGAAGTAAACTGTAGCAAAGAGCTGACAAAGAGGGAGTTAGTCACAGCATTAGAATCTAACCTGTCTCTGAATTGGAATGTACAGCTTTTGGTTTGTTTGAACTAAAAGTTATGGGTCATCTGAAAAATCTTGACCTGCTATCAGTGAGATTTTCTGTGAATTGTCACAGCAAAGCAGATTTTGATACTAAGGAGTCCTTTCACCTTCAGAATATTTAATATTTGCAAAACTTGATTTTGTATCTTTAAACAAACATGATCTGTTTATTCTGTACTTTCATCCATGACAAAAGAATAATAATGCTCTTTTATTTTCTACAACAGGTATGTTGCCAAAACAAGTAGCAGATGATCTCAGGCAGGGAAAACATGCACAAGCTCAGAGTTACTTAAGTGCCACCATTTTTTTCAGGTAAAAATAACAAAAAAAAAAGAAAGATAAGGCTAGAACTGCCTCCTACTACTGAAACTTTTAGGCTCCTGGTGGAAGTGAATATCCTGAGTACAGAATTATTACCTGAACTGTCAGTTGGCAACATTTGACTCTGCAAATGCCTGTCAAAATTCTCACATCTCTTCAATTGTCTTCATAGAATCATAGAATGGTTTGAGTTGGAAAAGAACTTAAAGAGCATTCCATTCCAACTGCCCTGCCATGGGCAGGGACACTTCCTACTAGATAAGGCTGCTCAAGGCCCCATCCAGCCTGGCCTTGAACAACTCCAGAGATGGGGCACCCACAACTACCCTAGACAACCTGTTCCGGTGCCTCATCACCTTCACTGTGAAGAATTTATCTGTAATATCTAGTCTAAATCTGCCCCTCTCCAATTTATAGCCATTCTCCTCATCCTATTACTCCATGCCCTTGTAAAAAAAGTCTCTCCCCAACTATCTTGTATACTCCCCTTCAGGTACTGGAAGGTGGCTATAAGGACTCCCTGGAGCCTTGTCTTCTCCAGTCTGGCTGACCCCAACTCTCTCAGCATGTCCTCATATGGAACATGCTCCAGCCCTCTGATTTCTTTATAGCCCTCCTCTGGACCTATTCCAACAGTTCCATATCCTTCTTAAGCTGAGGATTCCAAAACTGGACACAGCACTACAGATTGGGTCTCACAAGAGCAGAGTGGAAGGGCAGAATCACTTCCCTGTACCTGCTGGCCATGCTTCTTTTGATACAACTGAGGATGCAGTTCACATTCTGGGACGCAAGTACACATTGCTGGCTCATGTCAAGCTTCTCATCAACGAGCACCCCCAAGTGCTTCTTCATAGCGCTGCTCTCAATCATGTCACCCCTCACTCCCCCATCCTGAACTGAAACTTAAGATTTCACAATCAAGGTGTAGGACCTTGCACTTGTTGAACCTCATGAGGGTCTCACAGGCCCACTTCTCCAGCCTGTCCAGGTCCCTCTGGATGACATCCCATCCTTCCGGTGTGACAGCTGCACCATTCAGTTTGGTGTCATCTGAAAAGCTGCTGAGGGTTCACTCTATATTACTGATGAAGATATTAAACAGCACTGGTCTCAGTACAGACCCCAGTGGGACATCACTTTTAACGGTTCTCCATCTGGACATTGAGCTGTTGACCATCACTCTCTGAATGCAGCAATCCAACCAATTCCTTTTCCACCAAACAGTCCACCCACCAAATCCATATCTCTCCAATTTAAAGCAAAGGATATTGTGGGGGATGGTGTCAAAGACTTCACAGAATTCCATATAGATCACATCCATTGCTTTTCCTGCATCCACCGGTCCAGTTAATTACTTAAATAAAAAATGAGATTGCTGTGGAGCTCTGACACACAGTAGCATACCACTTCATATATGTTACATGTGTTACACATTTCATAAGGCAGGCCTAAGTAAAGGTCCCAGCATTTAGCTTTGCTAAGGAAACTTGCCTGTCATCAGAGTTCATATGGATCTACAGTCTTTGACTTGTTACATGTGCATAAAACAATACGGAAATGGCATGCTTTCATCTGTCATAAATAAATAGATGTTAAGTTCCCTTTTTTCACTTGTACACAACCAAAAATTGAAGACCACTTAGTCTGTCACAGATGAAAGTCTGCAGCTCACTGCATTGGTAAGCAAAAAGCCTTAGGTCAGTCAATCTTTTAAGTAGAAGGAGTCTCTTTTCAGTTTAAGTAAATGCTTGAAGACAAAACTATTCTGCAAGCTACTTAGGAATACAAATACAAAAAAAGATAAGATTGAGGTAGTTCCACTGAGAAATTAATAGTGTGTATTTAGGATTACTGATCTGCAATGGTTAAGAGAGTGAATGAATATATTGTTTTGATTATGTTTCAACAGTGACATTGTTGGCTTCACTCAGCTGTCCAGCAGCAGCACACCTTACCAAGTGGTAGATCTCTTGAACAAGCTCTATACCACTTTTGATGAAATCATCGATAACTATGATGTGTATAAGGTGGAGACAATAGGAGATGCCTGTAAGTTCCTTGAGCTGTGGACAATAATAAGGCATGAGTATTCCAATGGAATAGAGACTGATTTGATGACAAGGAAGAACAGATGAAGGAGATTTGGAGGGATTATGACCACTGGGGAGACCACAAAAAGCAATTACAGAAGTCCTAGTAGAGCCCTAGCAAACTTTTAAGAATATATTTCAACATATTGTTCATGATTTCTACAACTGATGAATGTTGTGGATGAGACAAATGAGTTGAGTAAACTACTGATATTGTTTATTTAGTTCCTGCAAGCTGTAAGCTCTGACTTAAACATTAGCATGGCATTAATCACAGCTGGCAACTTATTTTAACAGAAGCACAACTGAAAAATTTACCATGTACATGGAACCATAGATATAATTTCATAAGCTTCGTTATCTCTGTATTTTGACAAAGCCCATGGTAACCTTCTCTCTCTTAATACTCTGTAGGGGCTTGGATGACTTTACTTTGGGGATTTTTAGGAATATACCTTTCCATTTGCTACCATGGAATCTGCTGGGGCTTGACTACCATTAAAACTTAGTGCCATGAAAAGCCTAGCAGAACCTAGCAGGATTTTTGGATGAGATAGACAAGACATCCTATAAGAGAAGTACAAAAAAATCCCACTACTTTTTTTTCTGCTGCATGGAGTATAAAATTCCTGACCAAGTACAGCTGAGGGATATCGAAGAGATCTGTTTCTTCTCCTATACATTTAGAGTTGGTACACGTAAGCGCAGGATGATGCTTAGTGGGAATCATTGTCTCTCTTCATAATATCTGCCCAAAGACAAAAGGTACTGAACAGCTACTTTCCCACTGTTTATCCCACTTCAAGTATTCTCAGTAGAGGAAGGTAGGAAGAAAGGGTAGGAGGTAATAAATCTTACGGAAAGTAAGAAGGAAATCCAACATTTTTCAAAGCTAGGGTAATTACACACATGAACTGTTGGCCTATCCTTCATTTGTTTCTGGCTTCCTTTGCTCAGCAGGCACAACTGCGCTGCAGAATTTGAAGGAATAGGACTTATTTTTTTTTTTTTTAATTAGGCAGCGTCCTTTGGTAAATCTGTCTGTAATGCCAACAGTTAACATAGTTGCATTGTTCTGTTAAGATATGGTGGTGTCTGGAGTACCCAGAGAGAATGGGATTCTTCATGCTGGTGAAATAGCAAGCATGGCTTTAGACCTTCTGGATGTCTGCAAGACTTTTAAGATCCCACATAGGCCAAACACCCTCCTAAAAATAAGAGCAGGAATCCATTCAGGTATGTTGAGAGGCTGCGAAGGAGTCCTCCACTGGTTTAACAAATGTTTCTGTACTGAAATTTCCTTTCCACTAAAAATGAAGGTAATTTTTTAATATGGCATGGAACATCACATGGAGTTCCTCCTAGTGAATAAATTATTTAATATCTGGAATATTAGGGACACAATGTGGAATATGACATTGGAAACAACACATGGCCCCAGTGCCTCTGCTGATGTGAGTCAAGAAGTGCCATTCTATGTCTATTACTTGTCATTTTCAGATGTTCTCTTCTCAAAACAGCAAGTTGCTTCTTGGGTCCTTGGTGCAGCCTTCACTTTCAGACTTCCAGCTCCCTGATCTAAGTTAAAGCGTGATTGCAACTCCTTATTATTAAATAGCAAGAGTTGGACCCTTGATATCCAGCCCAGCATCTAAAAATTATATGGTTTACATTGTCTCAGCAAGAGATCATATCTTCTATATTTTAACCCCCTGGGTCTGACATGAAGGAATCAAAATGCTCATTTTCAGCCTACAGCAGAAGAAGGTTATTTCTGATTCCTGCTTTTCCACGTGACTAGTGAGGGCTGTGTGCACAACTCCTGTTGGCAACATTCTGGTCTCACTGCCTTTCAAAGTACTCTGTTGGTGTGTTGAAACATGATTCTGCAGCTGCCTTAATTCACGTACACTACCTCCATCCCATCATCACTTCCTCCACCATTCTCCTTTGAGGCCCTTTTGCAATTCCCCCCATGGCTGTGGAAGCCATCTGTTAATCAAATGCATAGCTCACGTGAGACAATACTGATACTTAGTCTTCATCTTGATATTGAATGACACAGTAATGTAGGAAGCAATCACAAGGCTGTATGACTGATTATGTATTTTAAAACCACAAAATATCTTGGTTCCTTTTTTTTAACAGGGGCAGTTGTAGCTGGAGTTGTTGGGACTAAAATGCCACGGTATTGTTTATTTGGAGATACTGTGAACACAGCTTCCAGGATGGAATCTACCAGTGAAGGTAAGGTGGAATAAACCACAGACATGGTTTTGATCATCCCTTAATGAGTTCTGAAAAAAAATCTTATGCTGAATTTGAGTTCTGCCCTGTTTATATGACTGTAAATACTGTAAGGAGGGTATTGATTTCTGGGTCCAATCTGCCTATGGGCAAATGATGCTGCTTGTATTCTTTACAGCTTCCTTAATGATATACCCTCATTCCCTAAGTCTCAGAGAGGGATTTTCATGGCTTTGCATTTTTCTAGAATTAAAAAGGGTAAGAATCATAGAAATTGGAAGCAGATATGTTCACTGTTTCTATTCTTTCATGGTACATGGCTGAAGGTGTAGTAAAAAAAAAAAAAATCATGATTCTCCTTTTTCACTGATAATTTCCTCTAATGGAAAACACAAGAGACCATAGGACATCATGGGGGCTGTGTCTATCTTTAACGAGTATAGAAGATTATATATGTCTCCTCTAGCAAAGAGATTTGACAGCAATTTCTACAAAATCATGGAGATACGCTCACTTCCATTCCTTCCCAGGAGATAACAGCAGTCCATGTTTAGTTAACAAGTTTCATCTTTTGCCAGTATGGGCATTTGAACTTAAATATTCTGATACTTTAGTGTAATCTACATGAACTGGGGCTGGGGGAGAAGGGGGAGAGTGGCAGGGGAAAGAATTAGAGTGATCCAAGACCAAATAACCTTGGTTGCTTTTTTTTGCTTCTTTCATTCATGAAATTAAGCTGAACAATTTCATCGCTCACACTGTAATACTTTGAATATGGATTTGAATTCAGCAAAACCCAAGGTGTCTTCAAGCATAATTCAATGTTAAACATGATGCTTTCAACATCTATCATGATCCACTAAACACTAGGCAGAAAGGCAGAGGATGATGGCTTTGAATGGGTAGCTTGGGGATTTGAGAATCAACTAGGATCCATTAGCTCTCACCATTTTATATATTTTACATATTTTTCCAAATCAAATGCTAGCCTGAATGGAACCCATATAATTTCATTGTCCTGTCAGCTTCCTTTCCTTTTCCTCCTTCCAGGGTCCTTGTATTATCTCATCTGAGTTGCTTTAAGACTTATGCCTTCAAAATCTGCTTCCATCACTCTTCACATTTCATCTTTTCTTCTGTATGTCAGTCTATTTCTCATATGGGTTATCAACTCTAGCAACTTAAGAATAAAGACAGAGCTTCTTATCTTTGAACCTTTCTTTTATCGCCTTCTTTCTCTCACCACATACATCTGAGGATATAAAATTACATTAACATGTTTTAATCCTAAAATGATCATTATAAAATAGATTAATTAATATATTAAAATTGTTATTGGCTGGAATCTGAGTGTTAGTGTCTTGTTCCCAAGAAGGATGATCAGCTATAATATAACATTTCTAATGGAAAGAATATTTCAGAACTATGTATCTGTAAAGATTCGGTCAAAGGGTGGGTTGGATGAGACTCTACACAACATTATCGACTGTGACTGTGCACAGCGTATCTCATTTGATTTTTATCTGAATCACAAAGCTCTAGGTTGCTGTGTGAACAAAGCAGTACCTGTGAATGTGGTGTAATTTTTAGCTATGATGGTGCTCAGGACCATTTTCATAGAATGGTACAACTGGCAACAGAGACCAAAAAGGCCTACAAAGATATGATAGCAGCTTTAGAGGAAGAAGCTGAAGGAGGACCAAGGGAAGCCCAACCAAGCATATTAAGCAATGAATATGAAGAAAACTGCTTATCAGAAACCAGTAAAACATCTTCCAAAGACTTTGATGAGGACATACCAAATTATACTAAAATCTGTAAGAGAAAACTTGGAGAAGAGTATAACCCATATGCACTGGAACTGGAAAAGAGTGTAACTGCTGATTTGTTGATAGTGAATTCGGAAGAGCTTCCATAAATCCAGATGTAGTTCTACTGAGCTTCTAACATTTGGCTTTCTTCAAATCTCTAGGAAGACGGTAGCAAAATAAAATAACTTAAGAAATACCTGAAATCAGCTGTGCAAACAATTCTGAATCCTTTTACGCAAAATATACACTGGAGCACATGAAGCACTGGCTAATGTTTTTATGTTCTATGCTCTCTACAAGTACCTAAAAGGAGGTTGTAGAGAGGTGGGTATTGTCCTAACAACTATTAGCTGGGAGAAGAGACCAAGAGGGAATGGCCTTAAGCTGTGTCAGGTGAAGTTCAGATTGGTGGTGGTTGAGTCACCATCCCTAGAGATGTTTAAAAGGCAAGTACATGAGGTGATTTTGTAGTGGACAGGTATGGTTGGAGTTGATGATCTCAAAGGTCTTTTGCAACCAAATGATTCTATGATTTATATGTTGAACATCCGGGTCCCTACACTCCCTGTAGTGTTTCAAGAATTGCAATTAAAAAAAATTTAAACAAACAAAAAAGTGGATATTACAAACCCATCATTTTCTTATGTAAAGAAAATCAATACGACAATCTTAACTAATCCTACTATTATCTGGGATCTTTCTTCAAACACAGAAGCATAATGATTTACTCTGTGTTGTAGAATGTTAAAGGCAAAAAAATCCACAAGCCCCCAAAACCAACCCTAAACAAAAAACCACAAAAAACCATAAAAAACATTTAAAAACCCCATCAAAACCCAACCAAACAACAGTGGATTTGGGCAATTTTCGAAATTTTGGCAACATTTGGCTATCTGGGAAAATTTAGAAGTATTAAGAATTTGTTCTCTCTGTCCTCCTCCTTAGTTTTATTCCCATAATTTGAAAAAGGCCTGACAGCCATGTATAAAAAGAAAATAGATTCTCAACTAAGGAAAATACACCTTGTTAAAAAAAAAAAAAAAGTGTAATTATGGTTGTATTGTCTGTTTTCCCTGTTGTTATTTAAAAGTTTGGAGGCAGAGAAAAGATGGCATTTTTTTAAAAGTTTAGACATTGCTGAAAACTGTATGTGCAAAGAAAAAGCAGGCTTTTCTTTGACCAGGAGGTAGAACTGTTTATGGTTTTCTTCACAAGGTGGAAGGAGTGCTTGTCAGTAACTCCAGTCAGGCAGCTATGAAAAGTAGATAAATAAAATTAGATGCAGGATGTGAAGACTAGTGACTGTTGACAGCCACGTATTTGTCCTGAGATGCCCTCAGAAAAAGGCCACAACACTGGAGCTTGTGTGTGAGCATTTCAAACAACAGAGGAATGACAGCAAAGACATGAAAAAATCATGGGGGAGTTTATTAATGAGTCTTGAAGTCTTTGGCATGCAGAGGGGGCCAGGTCTGTCTTCCTTGTTTAAATTGTTAACAATAATATGACAATTGTCTATCTTTCCAGCTCTTAAAATACAGTGCAGTTCAAGTGCATACCAGCTGTTGGAGCAGATTGGAGAGTATGTGTTAGTATGCCGTGGGAATTTACAAGTCAAGGTGTGTATGCAACATTTATATGCAGCTTTTTAGAGAGGAGAGGGTGAAAATAGTCTGGTGTCCCTGAATTTTAACCCATGTAGTCTTTTGTGTTTCAGAGTCCTTTGGTTAGACTATTTCCTGTTTGTGAAAAGAGCAGGCTCAAGCTCTACCCCAGAACTTATTCTTGTTCATGAGAAAAGCCTAATAATTCAGAGATTAAGGATTTAGCCAAACTTAGAAGTTCTTCATGGAAGGTCACTTTGTCATAACTGCTTGAAATCATAGAATCATACAATCCCTAGGCTGGAAAAGGCATTTAAGATCATCAAGCCCAACTGTACCCGTCCACTATTAAATCATAACCCTAATCACTTCATCTACTCATCTTTTAAATAATCCCATGGATGATAACTAAATCACATCTCCGGGCAGCCTGTTCCAGCACCCGATAACCCTTTCAGTGAAGAAATTTCTCATAATGACCACCTGAACCTCCCCTGGTGCTGCTTGAGACTTTTGTGGCCACCTGGGCACACTGCAGGCTTGTATTCAACTGGCTGATCAAGCTGCTCAAGGCACCATCCAACCTGGTCTTGATATGTTAAATGGCACATCAGTCTATTTTTAGGCCTTAGTTACTAAGATTATAACACAAACGATGGGTAGTATTATTAACACATAACTCATTTTCTTCCTTAGGGGAAAGGAGACATGGTAACATACTGGCTTGAAGGTAAGAAAGCCTCTGCCACCCAGAAAGCACTCACCAGCACTTCTGAGACTCTTCAAGACCACAACAGAGCTTCATTTAATTTGATACCAGGTGTCCTTCCCAGTGACCCTCTCTCAAGTCCTGCATTCTAACTCCCTCATAGACCCTGCTTTTAGTCTGTTAAGTCATCCTGCTGAACTAGAAAGTAAGAAAAGCAAGAGTACACCCCTTTGGCCTTGTGGGTGTATTAGCTTAGCCTTTATTCACAGGTATCTTTCTCCCAGTAGTGGCAGGGAAAAAAACCCAAAAACCTCATCTTGAGAAATAACTAGACATAAGACCAACTCACCAGCTACTAGAGCAGCTCCCAGTGTTACTTTTGCTTTTTCTGAGTTTCCCTTTCCAGCAGCCTTCATTACTTCAAAACTAGCTGACTAGACACTCCAGCCTGTAAGCTATCCCCAGAGGAAAGGAGACAGTGTAGTGTTGCTATTTAGTGGTATAATAAAGCTTGTGGGTATGATTGCTTTTGTGCTGTCAAAAGGAAAAATGAGATGTGTATTGTACTAGAAAGCAAAGGCCATTGAAAGAGGGGAATGAAGCAGTGTGAACATAGTGATTGCAAACTGAAATGAGAATTTGTGCTTCTGCTTCCATTTAATCTCCATTGCCTGGGGCATAGAAAAAAGAATTAAGAAGAAAAACGTGGGCATTCCCATAAAGTCAACCTGCCATCTTGATACAGAGACCTGAAAACCTTGGGAAAGGAATGAAAGACATTATATGCTAATGTTAAAAGAAGAGCAACTATTTCAGCTGCCCTTATTTTTGGCTGCTCTGGGACTTCTCTGAAAAACTCGTAATATTAACTGGTGTTATGCAGTTGCTTTGTCTAAAGTGGTGGCAAACCTACTGTTGCTGTCTGGCTGGCTGACTATGAAATCCGGCAGCCCTCTGAGTCACTGTGTAATTTAGGACACAGTTTAGAAAAAGTTGTTCCTCAGCAAGCATTTCCTGTAAATAGAAACCCACCACTGCACAAGGAGCAATCTTTTGATGGAGCACAGTTCTTTAAGCCTTGCTGGTGTTGACTTTCTTTAAAGACAAAGCATATGTATGGTGGACTCTGCTTAGAATTTTTAGGGTTTTATTTAAGGCATTAAATTACCTTTCACAGCTTACATATTTTGAAGAGTTTAGCCAGTCCAGCTGAACTAATTAACAGTATAACAGAATGAGATACGTGAGATAAAGAAAAGAAGGATACTAGAGTCTCAGCAGTTCCACCATAATGTGAACTGGACTGGCTAATGCTAACTGGGAAGGAGATATAGGTGACACAGCACCATTTACTCCTCCTTATTCTGCTCCTACACCCTCCAGTCTGTTCCTGATACTAGATATAAGCACAAAGATACACATGTAGCTGCAGTTTTTCTGGTATGAATTTGTGTAGTAGCTTAAAACAGCAGCTGATATGCTATGTATGCTCCCATGTAGCATACTTTACATGCTGAATATGTGCTGTGTGGTAGTATAATAACAGGAGAGTCACACTACAGTCTTTCAGCTTCTATAGGAGGTAATTGCAGCAATAATATATATTTCAGAGGTGCCTAATAGAGGTAGAAAGCTAAATCCTTGTGAATTATGTAAGGTCTATTTTAAAATCTACAGAAAAATATGAAACATTCTGAGTTAAATTCTGAGAACTGTGTGGGAACAGTGCTATACTTGAACAGGACCACAATATCAGAAGTGACATACAAATGGCTGATCTTGTTGTATGAGATCCCATCAAAGAATCCAGTCAAATTTTAAAAAATAAAATTTTTAATTAATTTCATGTGATTTTCTAAACTTAAAAGTTTTGCTATTTTTTGTATTTCATATTTGTACAAGGCACAGTACAGTTAACTTATTAGCAATCTTAGCAAAATAAACCCTTCAGTTACGCAGAGCCCACAGTTGTCCTTTACTATAACTATTTCCTCTATACAAATGCCACCCAGGTATTGTGAAACTCTGCATAATTTAGTTTACATTATTCTTCCAATGAGCTGAATTTTTTTACATTTTTGTTAGAAAGATAAATATCATGGGGTCTTTTATCAAAAGTGAATGTGAAAGCATGTGCTTTGTTCTGTTAATCTATAGCAGTACATCAGTTTTAACTCTCCTGCTTTATTTTAATGTTTTTAGAATTAAAAGCTTTAAAATGAGTGTCTTCTAATTTAATGTCTTCTAACCAGAAATGAGTGATGACTGACCATTAGCAAGCCTGTTACACTGACAGCCTTCAGTACTCACACGTACTTGGTTAGTATTGAAACTAGGTAAAGACAGCAGAGAGACTCTTGCTGTCTTCAAGAAGCTTGGAGTGTGGTGGTTATCTACAAAAAAAGGTATATATAGAAGAACACAGCCTACATCTATTTTGTTCTTCTCTCTTGATCCTGTCCTCAAACAGGACATTTTCAGAGTGAGAACCAGATTTTTATCTGAGGACTGTTCAATCTGTGGCACCTCTCCTGAGACTTCAAGCAGTGATCCTTATTAATGTCAGTTTGTTTGATGACTCTGATGATACCGCTTATTCCTCCAGAAGACAGAGGTTCAGGGTAAAGAACACTATAGATGTAAACAGAAGGGTCTTCAGTCAACTGGCAAGTATTCAGATTTATCTCAGGCATTTTGATAGATGTAGTCAATGGCTACAGCTGTATTTCAATGTCAAATCCTGAAGCAACAAGCAAGTTTCAGGAACATGAAGTCTATTGGGTCACACAGACTTTTACTAGAAGTTAGACACAATGCAGCAATTGTTACAGATTGTATGACACACCAAATTCAGCAAAGATGGTTGCAGCATAAAACCTGTGATATGTGCTTTGCTTTCACCTCCTGGGTGTGGCATACTCCAGGATATTTTTTTTCTATATTGTGGTGGCCACACGGACATACATATATATATATATGTAAACCATATCTGGCTGTAAATAAAATTTTATAGGGACAGGTTAGTGCAAAGCAATGCCCAGTATGAGGACACGACATTGTTGACAAATTTTGCCTCAGGTTTGAACTCTCCAGCTATCTCGGTTTTTGAACCCATCAAGAGCACACTGTTGTGTTCCTCTCAGCTCTTCATATACAAGGGTGGTTAGTCTTTACAGCACCTGAAAACTACAACACTGTGGCATTTCACCACTCTAAATCTGTATCATTGTATGGGGCAGCATTTGTGACTAATATTACTGCAAATTCAGAACTCTGTCAGAGAGTCCTGTTATAGCTCTGTAGCTGATGACAGAAGTCCTAGTGACAAGCTGGTAAAGCTGAAGTATGATGACCAGCACAGTGCTCATCTGGGATTCAGATAATCTAGCAAGTACTCTTTTCTAAAATGGTACTTTATACCAATAAATGTGTGATGTGTTCCTCCTTTTCTATGAGATTATACACCTACCAGGAAATGGGAAAGTGATAGCAATAACTGAGCTGAAGTACTGAATGTGATAGTTTACAGAGAGATCACTTCAGTTCTTCACTCAGTGGCCATTCATTGTCTACGGTCATGCAAAATCATAGAACAGTTTGGATTGGATCATCTAGCTCCAAGTCCCAAAATAATGCAGAAGATAATAATACTGTATTTATCATATGGTGATTTAATGGAAAGATTGTGCAGCTCCACCTACAGGTAAGGATGCAGGCAGGTACATTAAATAAACGACACAACACAAAAACTGACTTACGAAAGTCTTTAATTAGATTGACAAATCTTCACTATATTGTTTTAGTTTGAATGTTGACAAAGAGATTGAATAACCACAATATTTAAAAAAATCCCAACAGGTAAAAAAAAAGAGTTAATGTATTTCCATCTGTAAAACTTCCCAAATTATATTCAGACCATTGACATTGGAAAAAGACTTTTTTGGCCACAAAAAAAAAGTTATTCTTTATCCCCTAGTTTAGGCAGCAAATATATTTTATTTATCTTATTATTGATATGTATAGAAGGTCTCTGGTTCCATGGTTCTTTTTATGTAAACAGAAAAGTCACCTGCTAATTAGTCAAACCAGAAAAATTAATAGTGTACAAATAGTGTAAGGGCATACTATAAATGTTATAAATGTTGAGCCTAACTGTGCAGTCAGAGGATGCAGGGTCTCTTGAACAAATGTCTGAAGAAGAGATTGGCATAAGATTCCCCAGCATGTAGAACATCTATTGCTCCTACCCCACTCAGACCCTCAGAAGTTATTAATAGCCCTTCCATTTGAATTGAGCTCAACAGAAAGAGTCTTTGTTTTTTTAAAAGCGTCTTTCTGGGGTTGACCTTCCGGACCAGTAAAAAGAACAGTCTATACAAGAGTGTTCTGATTATTCTCCAGCTGGCTACCACCTGCTTTGCAGCTGAGGAATACTCCATCCTCCCAAGACCTGTGTGAATTTTCCCCTGCTGCACACCAATCAGTGTAAAACATTGGATTGTAGATTGATACATTCTAAATTGAAATTCAAAGATAAAACAATTTGCAATCCAGTATTCTCTCCAAAGAATATAGAGGAAAATTCCCTCTCCTTCGAATCTCAAAGTTGCTAAAATGCAGTTTCTGGTAGAGCTATAAAACAATTGGTTTTAAAGGTGAGGAAATGGGGTTTGTAGATTTTGTGTGTGAACCCTAATGACTGAAACCTTCCAATGAGCATGCAGGAGTCTATGTGATGTTACCTAGCATCACATAGTATACTAACCACAGTTATCTGCTCCGGACAGAGAACAAAACCATCCCATGTTCTGTATCTGTACCTCTCCATTGCACTAGGTCTTAAATACATGTGTGTCCTTTTGGAACTAACTTCTCATGCTGAATTTAATAGTTTTCACACAGTACTAAGTTAGACGTTGAAGCTGCCCATGAATTTTTTACTGTTACACCTCTGTGAATTTTGCCTTGCATTTCAATGGCAATAGAATAAGTACTTCCTGGCCATTGAATGCCCATTATGAAGCTACTGTAGTAGTATCCTTATGTACCTGGACGTGATTAATTGCTAATGATTATCACTGCATTTCCTACTAAAATACAAGAGTGTACAAATAAGTGAAGACATCTGAAGCCTAATCAGTTTCAGATGGCATCAGATCCCTACCACATATAATTTTTTTACTACAGTTCTTGCATCCTGCCTTGCATCCTCTGTAGAAAAACAGTGACCCTACTTGCCTCACTAGAACAAAGTATAGAAACAGGTTTTCAAAGTATTTGACACCTTTCCACTCCCTAAGTAGTGAAACTGCAGCTTGAAAAGATAGTACCGACTCTGTCAGTACTGACCAAGGATTCAAGGCTTTTACCAATGGTTTGGGAAAATGCTTAATACAACTGGAAAACTTCAGCTTGAGATTGGTAATGGAACCAGGATTTCACATCCATCATAACGAAACACAGTCCTTGGACATTTAAACTGAGTATCCTCTTGGAAGAACTGTGTCCTTAAAGAGACACAACGGAGATCTTATTAGAAAAGACCACTTATCCTGAAGGATGGAAGGAATTTTAAATTGCAACAATAAGGTTGAGGAAAAAAATATGGGTGAGGTGCCAGAAAGACAGCAAAGCCCTCTAAGGAGATCTCAAATTAATAATAATCCTTGCAATTGATTTGAACAGAAAGTAAATCACTATTTAAAAAAAAAAAATATTACAGCTGAATCTCCTCGCCTGGTAAAGACACACAAGGTCTGGAATTCCTCCACTGAGAAGACTGATAAATTAAAAGTAATGCTTAGTGATGAAAGTTTTCCAGCGAGAACAGCAAGTTAATTCTAGAATCACTCTCTGTGTTGCTTCTAAAGACCAGACATAAAAGGGCCCATAGTACCAGGGAAGTAACAACCCTGCTGATAGTTGTACCAGCAGAGACTCCTCAGCAGGAAGTAGAAAGGGACTCAGCATGAGCTGCTTGGCAGCTGATGCCCCATGCTGTGTGTTCAGAATGTGTCAAGAAAACTCCTCTAGTGTACACAAGGAAAATGCTCTGCAAGTTTTAATATGATTGATAATATAAACTTACACAGAAGTCCCTCAAGACTCAGAAAGTCTCCCATGTCAGAACTGCATTCTCTAGCAATTTATTTTAACTGGCAATGTCTTGAGATTCAGGTTTTTGAGTGCAGATTGAGTTCTGCTTATAAACAGATGAATCCCCAAATGCTCATGAAAATTAGGCTGGAAGTGCCTTTGACACCCAAGAGTCCCTCATCCCTAAACCATCTCTACAGCTCCTTTACTATGAAAGGTATTACACAGACATGCAAATTCTAGGCCAAGAACTTTGCCTAGTTGGATGTTTCAACATAATTTCCTCCATAGGATGGATGACGTAGGATTGAATTCTACCACACTAGACAGAAGCAGGACCTCACTCTGCAGTCTGGCATGTACCAGGAGAAACCCTGAGGAAGGATCATGGTGGTTGTAACATTATGTTACAACATAACGAATAGTTACGAGACCCAGGACTGTGAAGATGTTGGATCAGATGAGGACAAACTGCTTGTGGAAAAGCATCAGGTTTCTGCAGAATGCAGATCAAGATGGGTGCCTGGGGAAGCACACCCTGAGCAAGCTTGTTTCCCACTCATTCAGTTCCAGGCAGAAAGGATCAGCTATAGACAAACTGCACACTGATTAAAACTCCTAGTTTTCTGTTATAGGCTTTTTACAGTCAACTTGTTTGCAAAAATGCTATTTATGACAATAGATGTTTAAACAAAGCAACACAAAATTGCCTTTTGTACAGCTGATCTGTGTACCACATTGTTTCTTAATAGAATGTAAAACTCACTGTAGCACTATGGCAAATACTGTTATAAAAATACATTTTATATATCTTGGGAACCTTCTCTGAATGCCTAAATCACTGGTTTTCTTCAAATGCTTATATATGCCCTGCCACCCATACTGCAGGACTAAGCATTATGTGACCACTGACTGTGAGATCAGGTATTAACCCTACAAACAGAACTGCATCCATTATTTGGAGGACAGCATTGAGAAGAGATGTGAGATTTCAACCCAGAGGCATTTTAAAGGTAACAAGGACAGAAAGAAGCGCTCATCTCTGTGTCATGGCTTCGAATCAGACCCCAAATGGCAGACGCAGGACTAGAAGATGCCTCTGAAAAGTAATGTGATTACTGCTGCTTTTTCCAAGATCAGCACTGGTCCTACAAGTTCTAGAGGCCATCAGAGGAGACCAAGAGCTGAATGAAAATAAAGCCCTAGTATTTATCTGGCTGGGCATGGTATCTGCATAAATAGCCTGAAGCTACTGTCATGCTATCTTTGATCAAATAAGCAGCAGATTTCTCCTGGCAAAACTATAGTACATGAAAATAGCTCATTGTATTTTAAAAAAAATCTACTATAGTTTTTAAATGGAGAAATTCTTATTTTTAAAGTGGCCAAGTTAATCCATTTCATTTCATTCCCTGCTTAACTTGCAGAGAAGAAAGGAAAAATCATAACAGAAGAGATTTCCAAGACAACAGAATCACAGAATAATAGAATAATGGAATCATAGAATAGTTGTGGCAGGAAGGGACCTTAAGACCATCTAGTTCCAACCTCCCTGCAATGGGCAGGACACCTCCCACTAACTCAGGCTGCCCAAGCCCCCATCCAACCTGGTCTTGAACACCTCCATGGACAGGGCAGCCACAGCTTCCCTGGACAACTTGTGCCAGTGTCTCACCACTCTCAGTGTGAAGAAATTCCTCTTTATGTTTAGTCTAAATATATTTCTTTAACTTCAAATTCCCTCATGTTCAAGAAAAAACTTTAGTGGATTATGGTGGATTATTCAAGAAATATTGCTTAAATTTGTACTTTGTTATAAAATCTTACCACAGCTAAATGATCAGAGGAAGGACATTGACTTTAAGTGTAGTATTTTAAATATACATTATTTTATATATCTTCCTTTATTGTGGGAAATTTCTTCTCACATTAAAAATTGCTTTAAAACGTTCTCCTTTTTTGCACTACGAATGGAATAAAATACATGACTCAGATCTGTGTGTCTGTATCTCAAGTTACGTATTTGCCATTCCATTTGTCAGTAGAGTTTGCTGTCTTGCCTTGTGAATCTCTGTATAACTTATAATGGAGAAGATCTAACCCTAGACAAAATGGAAAAACTTGACCTCTTCCTATATATATATTTGCAGAACTGTACAAATCTAGTGGGCTGACATATTGCTCTGTTATGCAAGGCGAGTGAGCACTCACAACCCTGGCAGAGGCAGTATGCAGCTACCTAGTGGCCTGTTTTCTCCTGGTAGGTCTGATCTTCAGGGATGCTGAGCACCCATGGGCACACGCTGAAACTCTCTTCTCCTTCCCTTGTGAACAGAAAACAATGAAAGACCCCATTCCTCATCACGTAGATCAGCAGCATTTTAGCTGCTGGCCTTAGAGGTCAGGAAATAAGACTTCTCAATGCCATCAAACAGCAGCTCTGGACAATGTAGGTTTAGTCACTGCAGGCGGCTACCTGCCTGACAACAACAGAGTGCTTTTATGTTGGGAGTGGGAGTTGAACACATCAGGAAGATCAGGAAGAGGGTCTGTTTCTGTGGAGTTCCTCTGTACACTGGATAGGACTTGGGCTGTACAGAGCTTAAGTGTTTGTTTCTTCCCACAGTTCTGTTGCTGCATACCGGAGTAGCAATGCTGCCTCTAACCACTTATTGAGAGGTTTTACTTGACTTAAATTAGCTAGTATTTTTTTAATTTATCCTTAATAGCATTCTGATGCTCCACTAAAGCCTGACCACAGCACTAACCGTATTTCCTCCTTCTGGACAACTCTTCTAGGGCTGTCTGTCTGTACTGGCTGGACAGACATAATTTCCAAACAAACACACTACTGGATGCATAAAGTTTCCATTCACTTTCCAAAAAAATTCCATGGGCAGTGAAGCACAGTTTTTAGCAGAAAATACTGTTCCACTTTTCTACACAACATCTCAGGCTGCTATAAAACTTAAAGAGTGTTTTCCTTCTTTTTAACACTGGTAATTCAGTGCATTTGTCCAGTAAAACCTATGGCTGACAGAAAAAAAAATGCTAAGAGCAATTATTAAGACTTCCATCACACTCCTTTTTGGAGTTGTGACAGTTTGACTTTTTAAGATGCTAGAAAATTATTCTACGCTCTAATAACCATCACCTTAAGAGCCTGACCCTTAGAATAGCTGCTTGGTATGCATACCATATTACACCACATCTTTGTTACTGACATAGGAGAAGCCAGATAAAGTTTTTATATACAGCATGGAACATGCAGTTTGCTGATGGACAGAAGAGCCAACATTTGCATTTCTGTATGTAAGCTGCAGGCTCAGGTTTGTGAACAAAACCATCTGTCAACCAAGTTCCCTCCTCTTGGCAAAGCATGGCTTTGAGACCCTTTAGTGGTCTGTAGCCATTCACCACCCATAGAAAAATAACCAATATTTTACAAAAGGCACATGAAAATGACATTTTGTTGAAGAGTCAGATCTAGCTCTGAAGACAATACATAGACTAGTCCCTAGGTGACTTCCGAGGTACTGAAATATATTTTTAAGATACAAGTCCACTGATACATGCTCCTAGCCTCTGCAAGGACTGTATCGAGATCCTGTTGTAACCTCATTGCCAAGCACACCTATAGATCCAAAAGTGCTAGAAACATTCCAGTGAACTCAATACCAGTGAAAAATGAAGGTAAACCTGTATCTTGCTTGCTAATAACGTTGGATTAGCCTTTGAAAACTCCCCTAAGCCTATGTGCCAAAGCACCCACAGGCCAGCACATCAGTTCCTTGAAGGAGAAGATAAAATCCTGCCAGGAAGAAGGGAAACAGACAAATCACTTCTACGCTCCCTAACATCAGCCAGCTATTGGAGTGCACGCTGACATCTCGCAGTCCCTCCCAAAATGAAATGACAGTACTGTTAAGACTGATTTGGCCATAGAACACCACATTCTTTCCTACAGACAGCTCCAGAGTTTTGACTCGGCTCTTGATCTCAGCTGACAGCCACTGCTGCTCTCCTACAAGTGTGCCTATGTGTTCAGGTACAATAGGCAAGAGGAAAGTAAAAGGGAGGGAGAAAATAAAATTAAGACATATTTTTTTTCCAAAATGAAAAATTGAATTCTTTAACCTTTAAACATGCTTGTTTACTTACAGAAAGAGTATTTCAGGCACAAAAGGTTTGAGTATCAGTCACATACCAGGTTAAATTGTAATAGTATCAGGATTGTCCATGCAGTGCAGTCATCTATATATCCCCTATCAAGAAACTGAAGTTGTAGGTTTTGTATACATACATATATATAAAGTATGCATCAGTCACACTATGGTCTCCTGGTCTGAATTGACTCCAGTGGGGTTTATGTAACAACAATATTTGTCATAAGGACTGTTCTCCTTGTATGAGCAGACAATGATACTGTCTTTAGGGGCCACAAAAATGTTGTCTTCGATGTCAGGGCAAGCACCGCCGTCCCTGGTGGGAGAAGAGCTCTTCTTCTCCAAGGCACTGTATGTGGAGCCATCTCCCACGAACACATTCCCCGGCATCTCTGGGTAACAGGTTTCCAGGTATCTCAGCATCTCCTCCTGCTCCACCTTTCTGATGAGGTTCTTGCACTCTCCCATGGTGGTGGTGGTGGTGGTGGTGCAGATGGACACCGAGTCCTCGCCCCGCAGAACCCTCCTGTCCTTCTGGTACGCCTTCTTGGCCAGCTCGTCGCAGCTGCCCTTGCCCGACTCCAGGTCCGAGGGGGTCCTCAGCAGCTCCATGACGTCGCGGTCCCCGACGTCCTTGCAGCACGGGCACTTGTTCTTGGGCCACTTGGTGCAGCCGTCGGTCTTCCTGGTGAGGGCGATGGCGGCGATGCCCGGCAGGCAGATGGCGGGACCGATAGCGAGCAGCGGGATGTCCCCCAGCGTCTCCCCCTTGATGCCGGACACGGTGAACATGAACCCGAACACCAGGAAGACGCTGACCAAAGCCACCACCAGCCCCGTGCGGGGGTTGATGTCGTCGGGTCTCATGGTCCGCGCCATCCTGCCGGCGCGCCAGGGCCCGCTCCCGCGGAGCAGCCCCCCGGGGCAGGGGATGCAGCGTCCCCGCCGCCCGGCGCCTCCCGGCGGGGCCGCGGCCGCGGGGCGGGAGGCACCCGCGCTCCGCCGCGCTCCGCCGCCCTCGGACGGGAGCGGCGCCCCCGCCAGCCCCGCCGCCCGCCCGGGGCAACAGAGACCCCGGCCGCCTCTAGCCCGCGAGGGACACCCGCCCTTCCTCCTCCTCCTCCGGAGCCCGGAGCGGCCGTGAGTAGGCGCACCGCCCACGCGAGCCGCGGGGAGGCAGATGGGGCGTTCGCTCCCTCCCTGGTGGCCGCCGCCGCTCCGCTGGGCTAAGCGGGCATCGGGACCGGGATCCGGGCGGACCCTGATGAGCGCAGCCGCCTCTTCGCTCCCTCTGCCGCCGACCTCTCTCGGTAGGGAGGCGGGACAGACAGACAGACAGCAGCCCTGCCCCGAACTCTCCTCTCCCGAGTTAGGTGGGAGCGGAGAACAAGGCGTTCCCGAGTCAGGTGCTGCCACTGAATTTCGCCGCTAGGCATACAGCCGCTCCCGGTGTTATCCCCGCGCCGAGACCCCAGGAATGAATCGAGCTCTCCTTGCACGGTTTGCTTCGGCATCTAATGACCGCCATAAACCCGCTGTGATGGTGACATTCAGTCTTTGTGTTTCGGTGCACATGGGTGATGCTAATTCTGAGTAAACCCCACCATGTGAACGACTATAGGAAAGGATCTGAAATGTGTGGGAATGTGGAAAGGCAGAAGGAGCCGTGTGAGCAGCAGTGTTATCAGACGGGTTGCTTTGACATTCAGTGTGCCAGTAACATAAAGTAGGTGCCTTCATCTGGGGCAGAGATGCTGGCCGACAAAAAGGAGCAGTACTAGAAAGTATCCCACAGAATTAAGAGAATAATAAAGGACATTCTAAAATAAATTGTGAAACCATGGTTTGTGTAAGCTTTCTCGTCAACATAGAATCATAGAACAACCAGGTTGGAAGGGACCCATCGGATCTTCTAGTCCAACCATTCCTATCTAACACTAAACCAAGTCCCTCAAGACCTCATCCACCCGTGCCTTAAACACCTCCAGGGAAGCTGAATCAACCACCTCCCTGGGCAGCCTATTCCAATGCCCAATGACCCTTTCTGTGAAAAAACTCCTCCTAATCTCCAACCTAAATCTCCCCTGGCGGAGTTTGAGGCCATTCCCTCTCGTCCTGTCCCCTGTCACCTGGGAGAAGAGCCCAGCTCCCTCCTCTCTACAACCCCCTTTCAGGTACTTGTAGAGAGTAATGAGGTCTCCTCTCAGCCTCCTCTTCTCCAGGCTAAACAACCCCAGCTCCTTTCTCCTCATACCAGAAATCTGGAAAGCTCAGATAAGCCATTTGAGAAAACACGTGAACACCTCTCATCTTTCAGCCACGAAAAGGCCTGAATTTTGTTCATCCTCCCTACACTACCACATGAAAAAAACACTTGTGTGTTGTAGATTTCCAAGTTGCCTCGCAGAAACCAAGCCTGAGTATATATCCCTTCGTTAATGGGCACAACTCTGCCTTACAGGATGGTTCCGTGATAAACAGCGTGTCAAGTAATTGCCTTTGCTGCTTTAATTTGAAGAAGGAGTAAGTGTGGGAGAAGTATGCATACTAGGGAGAGATATTTTAAGTTGGTAGCAACATCCTGGTTTTGAGATCAACATGAATCATGACCAGCCTTTGAACTTGTCCTTCAGAAAGTTGTCTGGTAAAATCCTCATTGATCCTCTCACCTGTTGCTGAGTGGGCTGAAATAGCAATAATTTGGACTTTATTAGGAATATCCTCCACCTATTGTAAGAGAGTTAAAAATCATGACCTTCCAGTCAGATTTTAGCACAGATTAACTTCTGCTTTTGCTGTTGTGCAGGGTGAGCAATCACTGTAACTTCATGGCTTGTATTTTCTGGAGTGCAAATTTGCTGCTTGTCTCCATCTGCTGTTATTCAGATAAACAGCTTTTATGTCCTCACATTAGAATGAGCCCTTTTTTACCCCTCTGCTAAAATCTGGATGAAGGGAAATTATTAACCTTCATCCAGTCTGTCCCACATTGCTAAAATATTGTAAAAGTTATGTCACAAGCAGTGTTACGTTGGTAAATAATGCAATTAAACTCACCATTCTGGCCTCGAACCTTCCTTCACCTTCCCTCTTACATTTGAACGGTCATTTAAGATTTCCTGTTGGGTTGGGCTTTTGCTGAAAAACAAACTATGTTACTTGGGAAGGGCAATTAGCTGCAGCTGTATTAATCAACAGTCCTCTAGAGAAAGGAAAACTGCATCAGTATTTACATAAAATTGCATTACATGAAATTTACATTACAAATATGTAAATATCATTAGTGTCATCAGTTGAGGGGGGGAAGTACTGTAAGAACTACAATACATGTCAGAAGATTTAACAGGAATAAAAATGGCTCTTCAAATTTAAGCGACAGGGTTACTGAGATGGAAGAGAGAACATCTACTGTGGAATGGAAAACTGTTAGTGGGCACAAAATTACACAAAATGCCAGGATAAAGGTGGAACTAATGCCTCCAATTTGTGCCTTTGTGAGTGGTTTTCAGCACTAACAGTATGAAGACTATATGCTTCCTGAGGGAAACCAACCATCCTGGTCCAGGACAGCATGCTACAGTTGTTAAATTGTCTTTCTGAGCTAAAAGGGAGGAGATCAGCACTTCCACAATTGACTAGCAATGCAAATGGTTAACATTTGTAACCTATTCATTAATTAAAGAAAAAAAAAACCTACTCCTTTGAGATGAAGCATATTTCCTTAGTGAACAGATGATGACGGCAACCAATGATCTTTTATTGCTCTTACCCATAACTTAGACTATTCACTTAGATTAAAATTAGAGCTGAATTTTGAGAAAAAAAAAATATGTTCTTATGGTACACTATGATTGTGTCAGCTCTTTTAGAACTGCTGCAGTTGGTGGATGGTCACCAGTGGTGTTCCTCAGGGCTCAGTTTTGGGGTCAGTCTTGTTTAGTATATTTGTCAGTGGTCTAGGTGAGGGGGTTGAGTGTTTCCATCTTGGAAGCTGGAAAGCTGCAAATGAGAGCTGACTTCAAATTGAAAATAAAGATATAAAGTAAGGAGATAATTCAAACTTACTATTATAGGGTTAATCATGTCAAATATCACAGGAGAACAAAAGTACTCAATCCTCTTTTTATTGTCCTGATCCATCGAATGCAAAATAGACATTTTAATATTCCCGGATGGGTAAAATACTGTAGACCGTTATCTGGGAAAGTGGGAACTTTAACATGATGAAGTGTCTAGCAGCCTTGATCTCTTGCAGTGGTTCAAGCCCAGTGCATCTATATGGAAATAACATCCTTCCAAGACAGTTGTATCCTTCAGATAGGGGTGACCTTATCTGCTTTGTTATCTCCACTGCTTTTACCACTTGACATATGATCAATGCAAGTGTCCTCTAATCTGCACTTAGTGACCAGTTTATTGATGCTAAAATACTAAGAATTGGCCAGTCTGGGTTGTTAGTGTTTCAATTTTAAGTAGTGTTCTAGCTCAATGGCAGGCTTTTTATCAATTATCATGGAGCAACCAGACCAGCCATCTAGATAAAAAACTAAAGTTGTGCTATATAATTTCTGTTTGAATGTAGATTTGATAGTACAGATCAGTAAAGAATGAGCAAAGAAGGGTATGGTGAAAATGGTACTAGCTGAGTGACAGATAAATTTTCCTGGCATGTCTTTTTTAAACCCTTCTCTCAATCTCTTATTTTGAGCATCCAGTTGTCCATTTCAGTCAATGGCTTTGTAAAAGCAAAGAATTTCTCTGGCCAGGTAGTGCTGTAAAGCATATGCATAGGTGTGTGTAACTGATTTTAGCATCCTGAATAGATAGATCTAGGACATAGATCTGGGAGGTGGGGGTTTGGGTTAGTGCATTACAACTGACAGCTGACCTGTCTATAACATCTTAACAGTACTATTCCAAGACTCCACAAGCACTTAGTAATATCACAAGTAAGATTAGACTCTTCTCTTTCTGAGCTCTGTAGCAATGCTAAACTTGACACAATTTCATACTGCTTCTAAGAGTGTAATCATCTAAGTCCTACCTATAATCTGGAAATGAGGACTTGCTTTATTGACAAGTTCTATGTAGTTTGGGATGCTGTTTCACAGAGAGCAGTGCTCTTGTTGACACATTTGAATGGCTCCATTAGCTTGAGTAGACAAACCACTGTCATTGTGCTGAGGTCACTGGAACTTTAAACCTGCTCAAGAGCTACTTCACAATGTCCTTTCAGTGTGCTATCTATAGCAACTACTGCTTGCTGAAGGTGGGTGCTGAATGCCACATTCCATCTCCAAGCCTTTTTTAATGTTGTGTTTCTCAACCACATGCACAAAAGAAAAATACTTACTACTTTCTTTTTGCTGTGCAAATGTGTTCTGTGAACCTCACATACCTCAATTTTGAGATTTTTTTTTTCAATTTGAAAAAGCATGTCATTCATCCAAATCCACATGCCAAGTAGACCCATTTGTATTTCTTCAGACGTTTGTCTAGCCAGACCCTATGACTCTTCCATTCCTGTTAAAGACTCTTAAAGCCCCAGGTAGGTCTCTGTCTCTTCATTTCCTCAAGCAGGGGAAGTTCATCTGAGGGAGGATTTTTGTACCCTGGCTGTTCCACTAATATGCCTGAGTCTTGATCTTCTCAGGCAATCATTTGTGCTTGACTGCTGCTTGCTGGCGAATTGGCCCTAGGTCAAATGTAGAAGGACTCTGCTGACAGAGAGTCTGATCAAGAAACAAGTTGCGAAGGGGAAGTAGCAGATGCCCGAAGGGCTTGTTCTTGGTCATGGAGCTGTCACGCCAGTAACGGGATTCAGAAACTCTGGCCATGAGTCATGCATCAGTCTTCAGGTGAACTTGGGGACTTCAGCAGGGTTGCTGTGGAACAGTATAGGCTGTTGTATGAGTCACAGCATCAGAGTTAAAAAATTGCACCACAGGAGCAGAGCCCTGCCCATATAATTTAATGGGAGCTATCTGCATCATTCTGTCTGGTGTGCTTTTTCCCTTTAGGATACTTCTGATTTCATATACTTTATTTATTCTGCCTAGAAGTACTCGGACAAAAGATGCAATAATCTCAGAAGAATCACCCACAAGTAATGTGTATTATGCATAATGATGAATAATATGTATCTTGCATTGTCGCAAAGGGTGCAGTAAACTGAAGCCCACACTTCTTAAAAAGGGTCTGTAATTGGAATCTCTCACCTGTGGAGAGAAAGGGAAGGAAAATAGCCGATGTCAGGTTGTCTTGACCTAACTATGCAGAAGAAACTAATGATTTCAGATGTGCTTAGACACCTTTAAAACATAATCATGTATAAATGACCACGTATTAGGGCACTTGAAATGACTAAATCTCTCTGAGAAGGTTGCTAATACTCTTCCTGTCTCTTTAGAAAGAGTCAGTAAAAAACTAAGGTAACTGATCAAAAGAGTATCAGCGATTCATGTCACAGGCAGTCTTTGGAAGACTGGAACTTCCCAAACCAACTAATCTTAAAGAAAATTAAAATGGGAATATCATCAAACGTCTAGGCTGCAGCTCATTTAAACAATGCAAATATCATTTTTTTAAAAACCATCCCATGTTCTTGATGTGAACTACTGCCTTCTGATTACTTTGTGCAGCTAATCCTGGAAAGCATTTCCTGACATATGAATGACAAGCAATTAACAAAGAGCAGTCAGCATGGATTCACAAAGGGAAACTCATCCTTGACCAAGCTGGTGACCTCTACAGTGAAATGTCTGGCCTAGTAGATGAGGAGAGAGCAGTGGATATTGTCTACCTAAACTTCAGTAAGGCCTTTGACATTGTCTCCCATCACTTGCTTGTGGGCATGCTGGATGAACAGACAACGAGATGAATTGAAAATAGGTTGACAGGAACATTATGAAATTCAACAAGGGGAAGTCCTACATCTGAGAACGAAGAATCCTAGACACCCAAATATGCTGTAGGTTGCCCAGATGGAAAGTAGCTTGACAGAAAGGACCCGAGAGTCATGGTGAACGCCCAAGTTCAATGTGAGCCAGCAGTGTGCCCTTGTGACCAAGAAGGCAAATGGTATCCTGGGCTGCACAGGCAGGAGTAGTGTCAGCTGATTGTGGGAGGTGATGTTTCCCCTTGGCTTAGCACTGATGATGCTGCACCTGGAGCACTGTGTTCAGTTCTGGGCTCCTCCGTACAGCAGAGACATGGATGTACTGGAGAGAGTCCATTGAAGAGCCATAAAGATTGTTCAGGGACTGAAGCACCTTTCCATTTAAGGAAAGCTTGAAAGAGCTGGGACTGTTCAGCCTGAAGAAGAGAAGGCTCAAGAGAATCTCATCAATATAAATTAATACCTGCAGGGGTGGTGTCCAGAGAGGACAGAGCAAGGCTTTTTCCAGTGCTGCCCAGTAACGGGACAAGAAGCAGTGAGCACATGCTGAAACACAGCAGGTTCCCTCTGAAGTTCAGGAAACACTTTTTCACTCTGAGGGTGACTGAACAACTGGCATGGGGTGTCCAGAGAGATGGTGGAATCTCCATCCTTTGAGATAATCAAGTTGTCTGCAGATGGCCGTGGGCAACCTGCTGTAGGTCATCTTTCTTGAGCAGGGAAGTGGGACAAGATGACCTCCAGAGATCCTTTCCAACATGCAGCAGCTTATGATTTTGTAATGGCAGAGAAAACCACAGATTAATGTGGGCATATGTGTGTGTGTGTTCCTATGTTCAGAGGCACTGGATGGAGGAGAAGCACAAAGCATGTTTTGCTAGAGAAAGGGGTGCAAGCAGCTCTTGTTGAAGGGTGTGAAACCTGCTTGATGCACCAGGAGCTGTTTGGGGGCACGAGTGCAATGTGTCACAAGGCATGGGGCAGCTGTGTCCCTGAATAATGTGAACTCTTGCGTTTTTTTTCAGGAGACAGCCTGTCTGTTCACCAACAATTGCTGACGGCTTCCCTTCCCCGTCTTCTCCATCAGGGCCATCTGCCATCAAGTGGCTATAAGCACTGGAGCTGCTTGCTGTCATCCTAAGGTGGCTCCCCAGCTCTCAGGCACTTCCTTTGGCTGCTCTCCTTTCTGCTGCCTTTGGAGAATAGCTGCTGCTTCATATGCCACAGCCCATCTAGCCAAATGTCTCTGAGGGGTTTCCTCTGGCAATGCCTTCCAGCAGCTGCTGGGCCACAGAGGCTTCTCAGAGGACACGTCTTGCCTCAGTCCAGTTAGCTGTTAGTGGTGGCCACTGGAAAGAGCCTTCATGCCTTCTCCAAAGTCTCAGGGGAGAGTGAAGTGCTATGAGATAAGTATCAGTAAGCAACACTGTCCCAGTGAGTGAATCTCAAATCCAGCATTCAGGACAGCCAAGTATCAAACCACTAGCACCTCCTTTTGTTTGGCCTTCAGGTGTCCAAAGACCAGAGTCAGGGGTTGACAGAAGTCTGTCCAGGCTTCCCTCTCATACTGTGAGCTGTTGGACACTGTACCCAAAAGTACCAGCCCTCAGTATTTCTGGGAGAAGGAGAGGAAGAAATGGTTGTTAGGAAGACTTTGCTGATTTTATACATGGATAACGCACCAAAGGTTTGGTCGCTGGGCACTGGAACAGGCTGCCCAGGGAGGTGGTTGAGTCACCTTCCCTGGATGTGTTTAAGGGACAGGTGGATGAGGTGCTGAGGGGCATGGTTTAGTGTTTGATAGGAGTGGTTGGACTCAATGATCCAATGAGTCTTTTCCAACCTGTTGATTCTATGATTCTGTGATTCTAAGAGGTAGTAGCTATAAGGTCTATGTGATGGAGTAGGGGAAAATCAGGAAATGTTCTATTCTCCAAAGGAGAACTACTGTTGCCTCAGTAGTGATTAAATGTGAACGTGATTGACCTTCATTCCCTGTCAACTAATTGGGCAGTTACAGAAACAGCTTCATAGGTTTTAGTATTTCCTTTCAGTGGTCTCACTGCCTTTTCCTAAAGCTGCATCTACAGTTATCTATTAGCTAACTAAGCTGTTGCAGGTGGTGAGGTGATGATGACCATGAGTCAGTTATAGTCCTGCCCTGTGCCAGGGAGCAGTATTTAAAGACGGGGTTGTGTGTTCATTGTCCTGGGAGTGCAGCTGTGTGAATGCTTTAGGCATAAAATACATTATAGTGTTTGTTAGGTGAGGAGATATATAACTACAAATGGTGTGGGATGGTGTAAGGGGGCGGTCTTTGCAAGTTTTACATGCCTTTCAGTGTAATAGGCTGTCCTTGTATTTCAAAGACACTCCATGTAGGGAAGGATTACTTAAGTTTTTATTGCTCTACACTTGAACTGATTGCAACACTTAAGGCTGGCAAAAACTTGCTTATCAGCAGATATCAAATGGCTCCTGATTACAAGTGTAGGTGTAAATACACTGTTAATTCACTCCCTTTATATTGTCCAGACCTATGTGTGTTCTGTAATAACAGCTCCATATGTTGTGGAGGAGGAGGAGCAGAACACAGGAAAGTCTCCAGCCAGACCTTAGGAGCAAGGAGTCAGTGTAAAACAAACCTCTGAGCGCAGGCTCAAAATGGCAAAATCTATCCCTTGCCTACCCTTTCCTCCTGTGGCCTCTGCCTGATGTGGAGGCAGCCTGGATGACCAGGGCAGTTCCCTTTGGACAGCAGCGTTGCATACCATCCTCCAAAGAAGGCTTTAACCTTGCTACTGGGTTTAGAGGGCGCCAGTTAATATTGAACCAGTGCGTTTACTGTTGCTGGCTGTCCCCAGCCCATCACAAGACACCTCCTAGCGAGGCCCAGTCTCTACATCCATAATCAAGCATGAGGTGGTCCGTGTCCTCCTTCAAGGGATATCTAACCTACAAAACTTAGACCCCATGGCAGGCCCCTATCTCACCCTGTACTGCTGTGAGGTGTTGTGCAATGCATGTGTACAAAATGTTTCAATACACTTCTGCCAAAGGATACCTATTTCACTGGTAGTAGGGAGGGCAGGTAACAAGTTTTGTAACAGTTTTTTTTCATTCCTTCCTTCAAAGTGCAGGCCCCTTTTTGCAGATTCTGACACTATTTTGGGTCCCCAGTCTATTGCACATGTGGGCACTGTCTCTTCGGCTGGGCTTTCACATCCCCACTCCCAGGAGCCCTGTTACAGAAGGACAACTATCTGACATCTGGCCACAAGACCTGCAGGTGAAGACGTTGCTAAAGGACAAATCAGAGTGCTCTCCCCAGACTGCCACACTGAAAGTCAGCAGACGTAGCTCATGCAGTGTTCCCTTAGGTGAGGACATTCATGGGCATATTTGATCACAAATGCCACTTCCCAAGACTGATTTTCATTTTCCATTCAGGAAGCACCTTCAGTTGAAGCCAGGGCATGTAGGCAGTGAGGATTCCTTGTCTAGATAGATGGCTGATGCCAGGCACAAACGCTTGGCTTGGACACCACCTCAACACACCTCCCTATGAAGACTGAGCACATGTCAGTTCAGGACCCTCTGCTGCTGCTCTCATGACCTCTGAAAAGGAGCAACCAGCCATCAGTGTAAGCTGAGAAGTACCTTGTGCTTTGACAGGAAGCTGCAGTGTGGCAAGATGAGTAATTAATTAGCCTTGTGCTGCCACAAGCATTTCCAGTCCCAGCTGACAAGAGATTAATTAAGAACCTCCCTGTGGTGTCTATTTTAGATAACCATTTACTTTGGTACAAATTAATGAAGGCTTTTCTAATGGTTTATTTCTCAGACTATTTGTTAGATTAATTTATGGGTCAAATAGCAGGAACTTGGATAGACATTTTGAGTTCTCAGCTACCAAAAGCCCAGCCAAGTTTCCTGAAGAGTGTTCTTGTTTTATCAAGACAAAACACTTGCTTCCTTCTGATTTTTTTGTGTCATGTCATTTATTCTCATGTTACCTAAGCCCAGGTCTGGAGGCACTGAAAACTGAAGGTGACTTTGTAAGTGCTGGTTCTTAGGAACAGATTACTATCCTGGCTGTCTCATGTGTGAGTTGTCCAGCAGAGTCATTTCAGATGCTTGCAGACCGAGCACCATAAGTTCTGAGTGCACCACATTATCAGTGTCATCTGTTTTGGCATCTCATTGGCTGCTGAGGAGGCAAATCTTATACTATCCCTTGATCCTGCCATCTGTGACCAAGGGGAACACTGATGCATTTTCAGCTCTAGGGGTTTCACTGGATCCCAAACAAAGCCTAAAAGAATGAGAAAAGGGCCCTGCATCCCTCAAATGGCAGGCAGGAGCATCCTTCCTTTCAACATTAACTTTCAAAGTGTTAAACTTGACTGTGCCTAGCAACTACACAAAACCAGTTTGTCTTTAGGATGCTGTAAGAGTCTTCAACATGTAGTCTGCACCAAGCAGGGAAACAGATTGACAGTGAACACAGAAGTAAGCTGGTTATCTCCACTTCAGGATCTGTCCTAACAATAAAACACATATAGGAAGATTTTACATTCCCTTACTGCCTCATGTTTACAAAGTATAGCTGTGAGTGTGAAATATTTAAATTTGACTCCAAATCAAAAATGAAGGGATGACAGCCAAGATGGCATATCGGACCTCATGTAGGAAAGGACTTTGGAGCTTGGGAAGGGAATCGGGGCTTTCAACAGGAGAGGAAAGCATGGAGCTGGAAAGTCTTGCCAAGGAAATAAGGTGGCACCATGCCAGCAACCAAATTCTCTGTGTAGTTTTCAGCTGGGTACAGTTCTCCAGGTGTCTGAGATCAAGTACTTCTGACAGTACTAGAACTAACTGGGAAGGTCTCTTTGAAATGAGTGATTGAACATCTAATATATTTTCTGTTTATTCTGTGAGGAAAACTAGCCAGTTCTCTGATTGCAAACAACAGTAGACACTTAGGTTAAAGCCTCAGAGATTCATTTTTCTTCTTAAAGACGCATAGAGAACAATTTTGGAGGAATTCCTAAAGCTAGGGTTGCCTCACTACAAGTCATTTGCTCAAAGATGACTCAGACATAGATTGTTATTGGTGAAGGAGAGCATTGCCATGCTTTTCTTCCTGAAATACTATACCAAAATAGAATCCTTAGATTCTCGTCTAGGTTAAATCATAGGAAGTGAAAACTGAAACATTGGTGGGATTAGCTATTTGCATTTCTCTGCACCTAATTGTCTGTAATTTTTACCTCACTGCCCCCCACCCCAGTGATTCTGCATGAAATAGTGAATATTTCCCCTGTTTCATGGCAACAGAGCTGGACAGTGGAGGCTCCACAAAACCACACACGTTACAAGTTTTATCTGCTGTTGCAAGCTGGTAGTGTGTAAGCTTTTCCTTCTCATTTCTCTCTGACCATTTCTGGGTGTGAGCAGCTACAGTGAATATCAAATGTGACTCCATTTACCATAGCTGTCTGCCTTCCCCTTCCTAATCCTTAAGGCTGTTGATGATTTTCTCTGTGACTGGACACTGGGTTGCTGATGACCCACTTCCCAGGTCTGAAGGCATCATGGAGCATAGAGTAACTGCAGCAACCAGCAGCACTGTTGAAGCCAAGTGCTGACAGCTAGGAGGCAGCAAGGGTTGAACCCAATTGCTTCTGAAATGCACACTGCGCACTTCTCCCTAACATATGCTTCTGCCCTAGCTGCATGACGAAATATGCTCTTGACTCACAAGACCAGTCTCCTTACAGGCATAAACTGGCTCAGCGCTACCAGCTTTGACTTCTTCCTGCTGAGGAGCTGTCTCTGTGCTTTCTGCCGAAAGCCTCTGAGGACCCTATTAAGCAAGGGGCTTCTAGACATTTTTTTCTGAAAGGTAGCGTTATATAAGTGGCCTACGCTGCATTGATTCAATTTGCACTGTTTTTTTCTGGGCAATCCTCTGAGCTTTTCATTGTGGTATCCTGAGGTCATTTGTGCTGATGTGCTAACTCTGCCTGGTGGGCTTCTCCCTCAGCTGAGCTTAGACTGCCAGAACAGTAAAGTTGTCTACTGAGGCACTCATTTCAGCTGTTGGGTGTGGCTGGCAGAGACTCAATGGCCACTCCTTTGAAAGGAGCTGATTGTTTTCCTTTTTTCAACTTTGAATAACTGCTTCCAAGAACACTGAGTGGCTTCTAAGGTTGCTCTGTGTGTAGGATCCCTCTAGGATATGAAATCACTTTTCTTTTGTGCTTTGGTGTATTGACTGATAAGGTGCTCGGCATGTCACAGTACCTGAAAGCTTGTTTGGCCTCTGAAGATGACTCAATGTCTGCTACTGATTTTCTGGCACAAAAAATCTTCATCGGGCCATGAGTATAGGCAAGGTCTTGTGGGTTAGAGAGATCCAGACTCCAAGTGCTACATATTTCTCTGCACAGGCATCCTAAGCCCCTGCAGAAACACGAAACATTGCATTGTATCTAATTATGCAGCTTTGTCATTTTCAGACTCTCCCCAAACACGTATCAGTGATTGCTAGGTGCTATCTAGCCTCCAGGTCCTAGAGAGTTGTGTTTGGTTTGTTCCATGTTCCTGGCTCCCTTTGAGGGCAACTTATTTCAGGGAGGGTGTGGTCTCCTACCACACACTGGAAACAGGCCATGTTGTACTTGGGCTGGAACTGAAGAGTATCATACTAATTTTCTAGTGAGGGAACTGGTATCCATGGTAAATTGCTGTTCTAAGTCTCACCCAAGGGAAGCCACTAGCAGCTGTATTATCTCATGACTTATGGCAGGGTTGCTGCCTTCAGTAAGGCAGATTTCTAATGGTATTTTGGTATTCGTTTACACCTTGTGTCCGAGCAAGACAGGGACCTGCAAGGTCTTTTCCACAGTTCTACTCAGGTGCTAGCTGCAACACATGGAATCACGCAGTAGGACAAAGAATGGATAAAAAAACCCCAAAAATCTCAGCAACATTTCTTTGACAGAGTGATCCTAATCTGATGATCCTTCTCACTGTCTCACTGTCACATGTCCCATTGAATTTAACAGACATTGTGCTAATAACACCAGGAGACCAGAATCTTATTCTCCCTTATTTCTGGGCCACCATAGATTCAGGAGAAATTAAATCCTTTCCCGTAGTTTTTGGGAAAGGGTAAAAGGTATGTAAAAGGTAAAAGGTACTTCCTCTTTTGGTGATGCCTGTTCTCACAACAGGCAATTATCTGAGACAGTAGCTGATGTAGCATGTATTCACCCAAGGGTATTAAGCGAGCTGGCGGATGTGGTGGCCAAACAGCTTTCCATCATCTTCCAACAGTCCTGGAAGACTGGGGAGGTACCACTGGACTGGAGGCTGGCTGATGTCATGCCCATCTACAAGAAGGGTTGGAGGGAGGATCCAGGGAACTACAGGCCTGTCAGTCTGACCTCAGTGCCAGGGAAAGTCATGGAACAGGTGATCTTGAGTGCTATTATGAAGCACATGCAAGAGAACAGGGTAATCAGGCTCAGTCAACATGGGTTTACAAAAGGCAGGTCTTGCCAAACTAACCTGATCACCTTCTATGACAAAGTGACTTGGCTGCTGGATGAGGGAAAGGCTGTGGATGTGGTCTTCCTGGACTTCAGCAAAGCCTTTGACACAGTTTCTCACAGCATTCTGCTTAGGAAACTGTCAGCCTCTGGCCTGGACAGGCGCAAACTCTCCTGGATGGAAAACTGGTTGGATGACCAGGCCCAGAGAGTGGTGGGAAATGGTGTTAAATCCAGCCGGAGGCCAGTGACAAGTGGGATTCCCCAGGGCTCAGTGCTGGGTCCAGCACTGTTCAATGTCTTTATCAATGACCTGGATGAAGGCATTGAGGGTACCCTTAGCAAGTTTGCAGATGACACTGAGCTGGGAGGAAGTGTTGATCTGCTGGAGGGTAGGGAGGCTCTGCAAAGGGACCTGAACAGGCTGGACCTCTGGGCTGAGTCCAATTGCATGAAGTTTAACACGGCCAAATGCCGGGTCCTGCACTTGGGGCACAACAACCCTATGCAGAGCTACAGACTAGGAGAGGTCTGTCTAGAAAGCTGCCTGGAGGAGAAGGACCTGGGATTGTTGGTTTACAGACGACTGAACATGAGCCAGCAGTGTGTCCAGGTGGCCAAGAAGGCCAATGGCATCTTGGCCTGTATCAGAAATGGTGTGACCAGCAGGTCCAGGGAAGTTATTGCCCCTCTGTATTCGGCACTGGTGAGACTGCTCCTTGAATACTGTGTTCATTTCTGGGCCCCTCACCACAAGAAGAATGTTGAGGCTCTGGAGCATGTCCAGAGAAGAGTGATTAAGCTGGTGAAGGGGCTGGAGAACAAGTCTTACGAGGAATGGCTGAGATTACTGGGGTTGTTTATCCTGGAGAAGAGGAGGCTGAGAGGAGACCTCATTGCTCTTTTCAACTACCTGAAGGGAGGTTGTAGAAAGGAGGGATCTTGCCTGTTCTCCCAAGTGACAGGGGAGAGGACAAGAGGAAATAGCCTCAAGCTCCACCAGGGGAGATTTAGGCTAGACATTAGGAAAATGTTTGTCACAGAAAGAGTCATTGGGCATTGGAACAGGCTGCCCAGGGATGTGGTTGATTCACCTTCCCTGGAGGTGTTTAAAGCAGGGGTGGACAAGGTGCTAAGGGGCATGGTTTAGTGTTTGATAGGAAGGGTTGGACTCGATGATCTGGTGGGTCTCTTCCAACCTGGTGATTCTATGATTCTATGTGTCAAAGGAGCATGCTGTGGCAATTTCTCTCATCCCTATATATCTACCTTGGAGTCTGGAAGATGGCTTACTACAAAGAGCAGAGCTAAAGTTGCCCTCATGATGGTAGCCACGCATTCCTAGTCCATGCAACAGCTCATGCTGTAGAACCCAGCTTTGAACTTCCACTTCTTTCCTAGCAGACATCGTACAGGAAGGGCTGTTAAAATGATATCTCCATCTTCCCCCAAGATTGCATTTCTGGAATATGTCACAAATGCACTCATGGAAAAGGAATGACATTCATCAGGTTGACTGCAACAGCAGAATAAATGTTTTGCTGGTGGTAGTTCCTTTCCCCTTGATGTTAACGCTGAATTTGTTCTGGTAGTCCTGACATGCCTTTAAACATATCATTTCTTCTTTAGAGTGAGCCAAGATGGTCTCTTCTGTGAAAGTTAGCTTTAGGAAGAAAGCACTAAGCCTCTTATGAAAGCAGAGCTATGCCTGTGTTTAGACTGATTCCATCACCCTCTATGGCATTTGAGCTGATACCTCTTTTTGTGCCTATCACCTTCTTATTTCCTTTGGCTGAGATCCCTCTTTCTGCTGAGATGTTTGGAGGGCAGGCAATTCCCGTGCTGCCTGCAGATGAAATGAGATCAGCTTTCAGTGTTGAGTTGTGTAACAGCTGCCCACTGTCACTACAGAGTCAATTTTGGGACAGTGTCATCAGCTTTGTCAATCCATATGTCCCAGGGAGATTTTTACTAGATCAGAGCTTAAGTGCACATTAACTGGATCAAATTCTTAAATGTACATCCAAGATCTGAAGTGATGAACGGGACACTCAGCTTTCATTAACTAAATAAAACTGTCATTCATTGATGCAATCTGAAAGTTTCCATGAATTCCAGATATTCATGGGTACATGCTCTCTGTAAGATTGTGTCATGCTCACCTCAGTCTGTATATGAAAGTGCGTGGATGAGCAAGAAAAATTGTATTCTCTTTGCAAATTTTACTTTTTTTAAAATGAAGTTTGTAATTGTCAGGTTTGTACTTCTGAAAAGCATATCACAAAAAGACCAGTATGAATAATATCAGGGTTCCAGTTTGACAGAACAATTGTAAAAAGGCCTTGTGGAAGCCTGCAAAAGTATATCATAACTTTCTAATAATAAAAATGTCTCACTCATCTTATATGTGGGACACTGTGTCCTGGAAGATGGCCTCTTGTTACTTAACAGTAGAGCCTCTTTCAGTGAGGGAATGCCCTAAATTGCTCCTTGCAAAACACACATTCAAACATGTCAACAAGACCCCAGGGCTGGTAGGTCAGCACCACACAAGGTGCATCAGATCCCAGGTGAGTTCTGCTAGAAGGATCAGCATCAGCTTCTCGTCTGCACATGCCAGGCAGCTGATGGGTGGCTGAACAGTATGTGTAGCTCAGACAGCTCATGATTTACATAGGTGTGTGCAAACAGCTAGATAACTGAAACACCATGTGCTTCAGATGAGTCATCTGCAGAGACCTTGCTACTGAAAAGATGGACTAAGTTTTGACTTTTTTTTTTATCAACACAAAACCCCACAAAAGCATGAGTAATTCAGCTCGCTTCACTTACCTGCTTTGTACTAGTTAAATATTTATGATATTCTACTTTAAGCCTAATAGTGGCACAACTTCATCCATCACATTAGTATTTCTTTAAGCAACTCAATTTAAATAAGAAACTGACCACATCTGGTGCAAAATTTGCTGAATGATTTGGATGTGGATGAGCTTAGTAGCTTATGGTCTGACATTGGCTCTAGGTCACTTCTGAGTTGGCTTCTGAGCATCCACAATATGACAGCTACCTTCAGGATAGCTGAAGGAATGAAAAAAAATTAATGCTTATTTTATTTTAAATAAGTTTCTCATGTTGTAAAGAAACTAGTAAACATAATGTAGCCAGATGTGCAGCATTTATAAATAGGTATAAGCATCTCTGTTCCTCTGATAAAATCAGTTGATTTATATTGATTTCCATCTTCTGCCAATCTGACCTGCCTGTATGAGAATATCCTCTTGAAATTGTCTTGTCTTTGAAAAGTGTATTTGCCCTGTTTCTTTGCAGCACTGGGTTGCTTTTAATAGGAAATGTCAACCCAGCATTCTAGATGCTTTTGGACAATGGGTTTTGTTATGGAAATTCCCATAATAATTTTTCCCAGGAATAAGCTGTTTTTTTCAGGCTGGATAGGTTCCAGCTCAAGTAATTACACTCTCCCTTACTCAGTTGTCCCTAAGGCCCAATTATTTCAGGCATTCTTGGCATAAAATTGTTACATGCTGCTACTGTACATGGATAAACAGCTGTTGTGCTTCTCCCCAGTGATGAATACATCTCAGCGGTGCATGAACTGATTCCCTTACATCTCTCTGCTTTGGTGTGCCCAGATGATTGCAGAGCTTGCAGTCCTTCAATAAAAATTGCATTGGTAATGCATACTTTTATTGTGGTATTCCTAGTCCTGCTAGTCTTGCTCACCTTTCTTTGCTGTTTTTTTCATTCAGAAGTGAAGACAAAAAAAAGGCAAAACATCCTGCTGGTTAAATTTGCTTCTGAATCTTGAACCACCAGAGGTGGGGAAGGTCTCAAAGCAAAGAGTGGCATGTTGCCAGAGGTCCTGGGCACACTGGGAGGCTTTACTCACAAGTACATGTTGTTCTGAATACCTGAGAGGGCACTTGCTACCAAAGTAATTAGTTACATCTGGGTTGCTTAACAGACCCATGCCACTGAATATTAGCTGTTGTCCATCTATAAAAAAAAGGGCTTTAAAACCCTAGGGAGTTAGTGGAGATGAGAACCCTACAGCTGCAGCAGTGTATGTTCTTTTGGTTTTGAAAGTGTTTTTACCTCTGCTTTTTTGGCCAAGGGTTGGTGTAACTGTTGCAGCAGGAATGCACCGCTTTAATGCCCGCTGGTTCCTAACTCTGATGAGCTGGTGCAACTCCCATGGTTTGTAAAATCATCTGTAGTGCTCTTGCCTGAGCCTTGTTGGTAGACTGGACCCGTTGACCCATTAAAGGCTCAAAGCTTGTGAATAGAGGGCTGTCAAGGCCTTGTCCAGCTTTGGAAAGCTTGCGCCCACCATAATTACTGTGGTAGCAAGGCTGTCACAGCATCAGGGATGAAAGGAACAGCCTCTTGCATTAGAAGTCTGAACGTTTGAAGAGCAAAGTGCTGCCCAAAGGTAATGCCCAGGCTGCACCATCTGCCTGATGAGACCTATGCACTGCTAGGGCAGCAGCTTACAGCAGGAGGACTGCAACAAGAATGAGCCTCAACAAAATAAAGGAGAGTATGAGAAAGATAAGAGAGGAAAGTTTCTCTACTGTGTGGTTTGTGGTTTGATCTCCAAGGGATTGTTTTGGACACACTATAGGATTTACAGTTGTGTATATCAGTCACCAGCATGTGCACCCACGTATGCAAGATACAGTGGCGACATTTTGTTTTGTCAAGCTCCAGTAGGCTATGATAATCCATGCTTCATAGAATCATAGAATCACCAGCTTGGAAGAGACCCACTAGATCATCGAATCCAACCCTTCCCACCAATCTCTAAACCATGCCCCTCAGTACCTCGTCCACTGGCACCTTAAAAACCTCCAGGGAAGGCGAGTCAACCACCTCCCTGGGTAGCCTGTTCCAATGCCCAATGACCCTTTCTGTGAAGAATTTTCTCCTTATGTCAAGTCTGAACCTCCCCTGGTGGAGCTTGAAGCCATGCCCTCTTGCCCTGTCCCCTGTCACTTGGGAGAAGAGGCAAGATCCCTCCTCTCCACAACCTCCCTTCAGGTGGTTGAAAAGAGCAGTGAGGTCTCCTCTCAGCCTCCTCTTCTCCAGGCTAAACAAACCCAGCAATCTCAGCCATTCCTCGTAAGACTTGTTCTCCAGCCCCTTCACCAGCTTAGTCACTCTTCTCTGGACATGCTCCAGAGCCTCAACATTCTTCTTGTGATGAGGGGCCCAGAACTGGACACAGGACTCAAGGAGCGGCCTCACCAGTGCCAAGTACAGAGGGAGAATCACCTCCCTGGACCTGCTGGTCACACCATTTCTGATACAAACCAGGATGCCATTGGCCTTCTTGGCCACCTGGACACACTGCTGGCTCATGTTCAGTTGTCTGTAAACCAACAATCCCAGGTCCTTCTCCTCCAGGCAGCTTTCCACGCAGACTTCTCCTAGTCTGTAGCTCTGCATAGGGTTGTTGTGCCCCAAGTGCAGGACCCGGCATTTGGCCATGTTAAACTTCATGCAATTGGTCTCTGCCCAGAGGTCCAGCCTGTTCAGATCCCTTTGCAGAGCCTCTCTACCCTCCAGCACATCCACACTTCCACCCAGCTTAGTGTCATCTGCAAACTTGCTAAGGGTGCATTCAATGCCTTCATTCAGGTCATTGAGGAAGACATTGAACAGGACTGGACCCAGCACTGAGCCCTGGGGAACATCACTTGTAACTGGCTTCCATCTGGAGTAAACTCCATTTCCCACCACTCTCTGGGCCTGGTCATCCAATCAGTTTTCCACCCAGGAGAGTGCGCGCCTGTCCAGGCCAGAGGCTGACGTTTTCTGAAGCAGAAAGCTATAAGAAACTGTGTCAAAGGCTTTACTAAACTCCAAGATGACTACATCCACAGCCTTTCCCTCATCCAAGAGTCTAGTCACTTTGTCATAGAAGGCGATCGGGTTAGTTTGGCAAGACCTGGCTTTGGTAAACCCATGTTGACTGAGCCTGATCACCCAGTTCTCTTGCAAGTGCTTCATGATAGCACTCAAGATCACCTATTCCATGACTTTCCCTGGTACTGAGGTTAGACTGACAGGCCTGTAGTTCCCTAGATCCTCCCTGTGACTCTTCTTATAGAAGGGTACGACATCAGCCAGCCTCCAGTCCAGTGGTACCTCCTTAGACATCCAGGACTGCTGGAAGATGATGGAAAGCGATTTGGCAAGCAGATCTGCCAGCTCCCTGAAAACTCTTGGGTGGACTCCAACCTGCCACATAGACTTGTGGACATCTAGCTGGCCAAGCAAGTCTTTAACCGCCTCCTCTTGGTTTGTGGAAACCTCGTTCTGCTCCTCCAACCCCTTGAGTTGTGTGCAGAGGGAACAACTTTCTTTACTATTAAAAACTGAAGCAAAGTAGGCATTGAGTACTTCAGCCTTGTCTTCATTCCCTGTTTCTCTCTTTTCTGTGCCTGTGGATACTTTTATCTTTCAGCCCACGAGGGGCTTAGTTCACCCTGCATTGCTTGAGGGATAGAATTTCAGCTGGCAGCTTCTGGGTTGAGCTGGCTTCAGCAGGTGGAGCAGCTCTGGGAGAGAGATGGTTCAATGCAGGGTGTCTGGCTTCAGTCTGTCTCTGATGACTGTTGAAGTCTCACTCGGTGCCAGTTTACTGCTTCCTTCCTGCATGGCTAGCAGGGGTAGTTGTCATCCTACTGGACCCCCTTCTGACAGGGACACTGATATCAGGTCACAGTGCAAGGTACTGAGCACGGGCTGCAGCCACGGAGGTGTTGTGTGCTTGGCCACTGGAAAGCCTGCTTTTCCTGTGTGTGCTGCTGGCATCAGCCAGCTCACATTTCATCTGAGGTCTGGAGATGAACACATTCAGCACACATCCTTCCTGGAAAAAATCTGTCACTCCTGAGATTTTGCTTCCTACAAGCCCACTGACTGTCAGGCATGACATGAAATAACTGTGACCCAAAGGCAGAGGTCTTGTCTTGGTTTTCTTTATCTCCCTGTCCTCTTCTCTTTTTCTTTTTAGTGTCTGTATGATACATACACTAAAGAAAGCCATCCATATGGCTTTAACAGAACATCATTAGCTAGCAGCTACGGAAGGCTGATGCTTTCTTATAAACATGTTAGTTTGTATTTTTATGCACTCTGATCTACAAGCACCTAAGACCAAACTGAGGAGGTCTGACCCACTGCTGTGTACTGATCTTGGCTCCTCGCTCCCTGGACCAGTCTTATCCTGCTGGTGCTTCAGAGATGGCTCTGAGGTGGCTTCAGAGATGGACTCAAGGTTCTATCTGTTGGGACTGTGACCCTGTTACAAATTCATAACAGTATTGCCTCTAAAAACGGTAGGAGGATACTTGTGTTTTCAGATACAAGTGAGGATGGTGGGAAATTTTAAGAAGAAAAGAATGATTTTGTTCTGTTTCTGTATTTCAAATTCCCTTCCTACCCCACGCTCATCTATTTATTTCCTTCTGCTTTCACAAGTGCTGCAAGATTACTCCACAACACAATTTATTTGATTTGGTACAACATGAGTGTACTTGTGCTTGGCCCTGTCCACTGCAAGTTTGTCTTCATGTGGCTTTTTAAAGCAAGGTTCTGATAACAGTTTGTATCAGAAGGGGAAAAAAAGGACTCTTCTCTTTTGTCTCTGTCAGTCTAGGTTATATTTTTCTTATTAAAGGGTGGATATTTACTGCATGTATTATATGTGGTTGCTTCTCTGCTCAGTGATAATGATGCTGTTCTATGTAGTACTTTGGCATATATATTGGGTTTGGGATATGAAGTTTGTTTTACCTTGCAATCTCATTGCAGACCTTCCCAGCATTTACTAGTCACTATGCAGTTTATGACACTATGACAGTTGGTCACTATGACAGTATGGTCACTATGACAGTTTAATCACTGTCATTGTAAACACTGAAGGTCCAGCACTTCTGATGGGAAGCACAGGAGGCTTCAAAGCTATTTGTGATCTGCATTATTGTGAATTTCAAAGTAAGTTCTTTTGCCTGAAATGTAAAAAAAAAAAAAGGCTAACACTATGGAAGTTAGCTGAACACTTACATTTCTGAACTCCAGGAATTTTAAAATTAAAATTTGAAATTAAGAAAAAAAAACAACTTTGAAACCTTCTGAAGTCCCCAGGTTTTAGCTTGAAAGGCCTTTTTAGCTGCTCAAATGTCTAAAGCTCAAAGCATGTAGATTTTACTGATGTGACAGAGAAAGTAATTTTGTGTAACAGTTTTTCACTTGGGTGTTGAAGCTCTGAAGTGGAGGAACATAAAGCATAGAACCAGATTCATGCATTCTAGTGAAAACTGCTTTACTTATATTTGTATCATCTGTGCAGTTCATGCCTTTCAGCATGAGGCTGACTCAGAACTCCCCACTGTTGCAGAGCGTGCTGGCTCCTAAAGCTGGGCTTTTTCCAAATTGGCTGCTTAGACATCTGAAGTATATTTTCCTTTTAAAAAAAGAAAATAAAAAAAAATAAAGGAGGTGGTGGATCTCTTCTGCTTACCTGGAAACACTCTTTGCTGATACAGATTTACAACTGAAGTGGGAACCGCATAATTTATTGCAATTTATTTTTGTCATGACCTAACTGTTTACAGATAGGTAAGTAAAAGGTTTCTTTTTCTGTTTCTCCAGCTGCAACATAATGAAGTGGCATACACCAAAATCTCCATTTCCACTGCTTACAAGGAACAAGAGGAGAGCTCCAAGAGGCTTGCTGTACACAGGGCTCAGCTGCTGTGGAAGCAACACAGGATATGAGTGACCACACACCTTTTGTTATTCCTTCCCTTATCTCTGCTGGACCTGGCACATCCTCTTTATAAGAAGCTGCTGTTAAAGTAGGATGTCACTTCAATCCCTGTTCACAGTTGTTATTTCACACTTGTTACTTGTGTTTTTTCACCACGAGGTAATCAAGACTGATAATTTTAGGATGACTGGCTAGGGTCCAAAGGTTTCTGGTAAAACCATTGTGTCCTTTGTATTTCTGTACAAATTTCCAGGTAAATTCTTCAGTGCAGAGTTCTGCTTTTGCCTCAGGATCTTACTGTACTTCCTGAAGTCTCAGGGAGAGGATGCTTTTTCTGACTTCATCCCACCAGGGAAAGCATGGGTGTCCCAGAATTGTTCACACCTGCCATGCAGTTCCTATTCCAAGACCCTGAGTTTCTGCACTTAGAGCTGTGCACTCTGAACACATTGCATTCAGGCACCTGATGCTCCCCAGTATCACAAAGTGATACCTTTTAATTTTTGAAATCCCCTCACAAAGGGTACTGCAAGGACCTTTCTAAGTACTGTCCAGCCAGCATTCCCCTCAGAGAAAGATGGAGTCATCACTGGTTTTATTCCTGTCATTTTGAAGCATTTCAAGGCCCAGTCATTGTGTGGGTAGACTGGAAGCTGAGATGTTGTGACCTAAAAGGACAATCTGCATGAAATTCTTGGAAGGTGACAAGTTCTATATGCCTGGAAGGTTTTCACTGCTCTCTTTGTCTATCTTTGAAAGCATGTAATATAATTTCTTCCCCTCATCAAGACAGCTGTTTTTGTCTGTTCTTTTTTGCCTTCCTGCCTTTGTACCCACCTGCTGTTCCCGATGTGGCTTGTGTCCACTTCATACAAGTCCTTGTGATTCAAAACTACCTTTGGTCTTGAGCAGAGCACAACCAAAAGCAAAGTACATGATGGCCACAGAGCAATATTGCCTTGTGGAGCAGCTTTGAAATAACAACCTTGATTTCTCACTTTACTTAACAGTTTCTGTTTCAGACTCTTTTGACCTAGATTTTCCAGAGCTTGAGAACTCATTGCCTGCTTTAGTTGGTGTCTGCTGTATGGCTTGCTGTTTTCAATGACTTCCGCTTGACCTTTCCTGTTTCCCTAGCTTCTTTGCAATGAGCCAGCCAAAGGGCAGGTGTTGAACATGTTTAAGGCAGCAGGTTGCTAATGCAGGCACTGTTCAGCCACTGCATGTGCATCCCTGCAGCAGCATGAAGAATGATGGAAGGATGTACAGCTTGATGGTGGAAAGCAGCTGATCACAGAACCTGAAGGTTTTCCAAAGGAGAGTTTCTACCAGGGAATAGTAAATATTACTCCATGTCCAGAAATAAAATTCTGGAGATACTAATATGCTGAAAGGTATTTGTATATATCTTCCCTTCCAGTTGCTACCCAGAGAAATGCTCAAGGTCAGTATGTAATTTTGCAAGTATTCAGTCCTTTCTGTAAGTGACTACATGCTGCATACATCTTGTTCTTTTTATTATGATGCTGCTTTAGACGATGTAAGGCCTTTCTTGTCCAGGAGACTGAATATGTGTGGGTTTGCTTAGAGAGTTATTTTTTTAAAGTTAAATTTAGTACTATTTTAAAATCAATTTAATTTTATCCTATTACCCTCAGAACATGATAGGTAAAGGTAAAATAGCTCACTAGATTCTAAGGACTGCACGACTTAAAGGAACAGTTATGGAAGCTAAGCCTTTACTGTCCAAGTTGCTGACTCAATTCCCATTCATGTTAGTGAGCAATGTGGCCATCTGACAGCTACCTTCAGCTCACATCAAAGTAAGACAGTGGTTCAAGTCCAGTCCTTCAAGACTGAGTGGCAAAAACAGAGATTGAGGGGGAAATAAATGCTGTGTGTGTGTTCTGCCTGGAAAGTCTCTTTATCTCAGTGATTAAATTCACCTCATCCTTTGCAAGTCAGATGTGGCTCATACTCTAAGGTGCTTCTCAGCAGGAATGGCCCAAATAGCCAAATGATAATCTTAAAATGGGGTGGGTGCTCAGTGTTTACTGTTAGCTGAGAGATGTGTACCTGGTGGATTTAATATTCCTTGAAAATATTCGTATGTAGAGAAGACTGTACTTTCTGTAAAAATACATGCAATTACTTTGGCATTCCTGAAAATTATTACATCTTCCAAGTATAACTCACTTCAAGGTTTTGCAGGAATAAGGAAACAAAATTTGACCTCTTAAATGAATCAGCTCCTGTGTTTGCAAAGGCACTGGCAGGTTCATAGATCAATACAGTGATAACATGATGTTATAAGCCCATATGTGTTGCCTTTAGACATTGACTGAAATTAAAAAATTGCTTGTTTCATTTCTGAATTTCAAGTTACTAAAAAGCTGCGTATGCCCTCAAGGAAATAAGAAGATTGGAAAGGAAAGATTGGAATGGACATCATAGGGATAATAATTAGCAATACTTGCCCCTGGGAAAATGTCTTTTCAATCACTTACAGTTACAGTTGCCTGCTGATAACACCTAGGTCCAGGGTGAGACATTCTGCTAAGGGTTTCAGGTGTGCTGGATGGCACAATCTGGATGGTTTAATAAATGGTTCAATAGGTATTATAATTGTTGTGAGTTAATCTCTTCACTGCATGACTAGATCTTATTGTTAGAAGTGAGGTTGCCTGGTCTGGCAGAAGGTGCAGTCTGGAAGGTTAGCTCAACGAGCAAGGCTAATCTGTGCAAGTGTCTTTTCTTAGGCAAAGATGTGGTTCTACTTGCTGCTTAAATACTAATCTATTCATTTTTTCTCTGATTCATGAGGCTGTTAGGGTATGCTGCTTGGTCTTCAGAGAGAAACAAAATCAGAGTTTCTTATGGTGTTGGTCTCTGATGGGCAATAGAACAGAGCAGAAAAACCTGCCTTGTGTAGAGTTTGCCCATCTCACTCCTGTGTCCTCACAAGTTTTATTTAGAGATACACAATTCACATGCCAGCTGTCCCTTGTGAACAGTTAGTGGCAAAGGCAGCTCACCCCAGATAAGCTCTCCTGATATTTCCTTCTTATGCTAGCTCTGTTCTCATACAGGAAAAGCCAAACACGGCACCTCTCATGTGCACAGGCATCTGCAGTGAGTTTTGGGAAGGAAAGGTGTAGCAAGCTAAGCATATGACTCTTTGTTGAACTTACAGTCCTACTATAGCATCATCAGACCCTAATGAAAAGGTAAAAAAACCAAGGGGTTGATATGGCACTGTCAGTTCGGACTCTGCCCAGGAAACTGAACATATTTTGTAAAATATACCTGTTTTGGTACTTAAGCATGTTAGAATATGTTGGGTTTGGTTATTCCTAAAAAATACCTTTCTGATACTTTGTTACCTTTGTTCTCATTATAAAGTAATCGATGACTTTGTCTTTCTTTGAGCAGTGATGACTACCTGATAACTTTTCAGCACTTAGATGGCTTTGTTGCCTGTTGCTTTTTTTCAAGGTCTACAGAAGGATATGAAATACATTGATTGATACATAACTCTTAGAATGAGGTGTCAGAATCAAGTCAAGAAGGCAAAATGGAGAGTGAAGTTGCTGAGTGTACTTTATATGTCAAAGGTTCTTCTCAAAACAAAGATGTATTAGACACAAACAGGAAGAATGTATTTTCACACCATGCACAGGTTAGATTCTATGCTGGTCTCTTTCTCTTCACATATTCAGTTAATGCAGGTAATTGTTTACAGTTAATTAGATGAGTTTCACCCACAGAATCATAGGATGGTTTGTGTTGGAAGGGAACTTAGAGATCATCTAGTTCTGACCCCCTTGCCATGGGCAGGGACACCTCCACCAGACCAGGCTGCTCAAAGCCCCATCCCACCTGGCCTTGAACACCTCCAGGGATGGGGCATCCACAGTTTTCCTGGGCAAACTGTGCCAATGCTTCACTACACTCAATGAGAAGAATTTCTTCCTAATATCTAGTTTTGGAAGCCATGTAAAGATGAAGAGTAGTGAAAAGATGAGATGGGAGAATCTCATTTTCTATTTCTGGCTTTGAGGTTGCCACATCCCCAAGTGGCACCCCTCTACCTTATGTTCCTTATGAAAAATTCATTAATTCAGATCACTATTTTGGTAAAACTTCTGTCTCAGAACACATAAAACCTCCACACTGAACCTGTGTGAGGAGAAGTCCCTGATCTTTGTCTTTCATACTATACTGCTCTTGCCTTGCAGCTTCTGTACATGAAATGCTGAGCAGTTTCAGAAAGAAAAAGTACAGATGATGTCCCAGACTCAGACAGTGGTTAACACATATTTTCCCACCACTGCTTAAACTGAAATCACTGATAGATTCTGCTATTTGCATTGCTCTGGTGTAATAAAATCTGCTTATTGCTCTTGCCATTGAATGTCTGTACTCTCATGCAGGCATAAATGCACTGATAATTTATGCCTGATTCTCATTTTTAAGAAATTAGAGAAGAAAGCAGTAATTCATTGACCTGCCTGCCATAAGCCAGGTGAGGCTGGCCTATAGGTGAGAAACAAGACACCAGGTCATCTAGTAAAAATTATATGCCTGAGATGTGATGGGAAATGTAGCTGACTAATTTAAGCTAGACACCTAATTGGCTTCCCTATGAGACATGACACCTGTCTTGGTTCTCTTATGTTGACCTGGTCAGTTTCACACCAGAGTACTTCAGCTTATCCATGCTGGTGTGCTAGGAGAATAAGGTCTTTAAAGATTTAAAGATGGGGTATAAGTGAGATGCTATCTTGTGGCTTTTAATTGTTAGTTCTGTAAGCTGCTTGAATGCTTCATTCAAGGTTTTCAATGCCAGTAAAAGACATCATTACTTCTGTTAAGAGTGAGACTAAATATAATGACTGCTACACTGCAGAGTGAGAGTTTATGGCCTTTCTCCTTCTTAGTTGCACTACAAAAATGTTATGTTACTAGTTTAAAAGAATATTGTTTGAACTTAGCAAAAACCTGACTTCAGTCTGAGTTTTTAAAATAAAATTTGTGGCAAGATGTACTTAAACTTATTTTAAATGAAAAAAGTAAGCAACAGTCTTTTCCTAATTCTTTTCAAAGGCATGACTTTGAGTGTGCTGAGCTGGTCACATGAGGAAAGAGTGGCAAACTTAAGTTGTTGGAGGTAGCCTCATTTTCTCTGGGGAAAGTGGTTTCAGAAGTGCCTGCTAGTGCACTTTGTGCCCCTGGCAGGGGTGGGGAGACATGTCTGATTTAATGTTGACAGTTCCCTACATTCATATGCATAATATCAGTCTTACTCTTTCTTAATTTGGACCTTTCACACAACATTAGCAGGGAAAGAGCATTTTTTTTAGTTCAAAATGTGAAAATGCAAATTTATTTAGCAATTGACATTGTCCATTTAATCCAGCACTTAAGTTTTATGCTGGTTTCTAAAGTGTCACTTGCAGTTTCATTATCTAACTTCAAAAGAAAATAACACGTGGGCTTTGTTTAACTCAAAAGAAGTAGTAAAAAAATGTATCCTTATTAAACCACAACAGAGGAATCCTATTAAGCTCTTTCTAAAATTGCTTCCCAAACTAGAAATATGCATTCTTCAGATGAGAATTTGGTACTCTTCTTCCAGAAGGAGCTAATTAGTGTTTATTATCAACACTAATGTGGCTGAGATAGATACATTGGTTTGTGACGGGTTGCAGTATGAGCAGATTTTGAGAGGTAGTTACATGTCTTTCTTCCTGTTCGATAAAGACTTCCTAATCTGAATATCTAAAGAAAAATTGAAAGATCAATCAATATGCTTATTCACAGAATAACTATGGGTGAATCTTGCACAAAAACACAAACATAAGTTTATACAAGAGTCTACTGAAATCTGTTAAGAAATTGTGGTTTTCTGACTTTTTATTTTTTTGAGGAAGTTGAAAATTATATTATCCATTCAAATGAAGTTATTGATCTGAGATATGTCTCCTTTATAAAGCATATTAAATTTAATATTTCTATAGAATCTGTGCCAATACATATTAATATACCCTGTTGTATCTGGAAAAAGAATGAAATAGCTGTTTCTGAATTCTCAACTCTGCGCTAACATTTGGTATGAAACCTTTTTATCTAGAAACAAAATTCTTGATGCAGTATTACTTTGGATTTCTGTTTTGTTTTGGGGTTTTTTTTTTCTTTTTCTGGAAGGAAGAATTAATGGGCCATTCAGAAAGAAACAGTCTCTGTGAGGAAATATGCAAATCAATCATCTGTGAATGGCTGATATCCCTGCAGAGTCTCTTGTGCTGGGCAGTCTATAGGTGTTGGAGGGATACCCCTCTCTGCTGACCTGCTTCACCTTGAGAAAGTCAGTTTATCATTGCCTGCCAAGTGGAGCTGCCCCTTAGACTAGTATTTTCTTTCTGCCTGTCTTGCTCTCCAGCATACTCCACATAGAGAACGAAAGGCAAGGAAAATGTTAGAAGAAAAGACTCACTGGAGGCAGAAAAAAGCACCTGGAGATGACCAGGGAATGACAGAAATGTCAGAAGTTGTAACAAGTATTTGCAAAAGACAAAATTTGCTCCTTTCTCCATGAAGTGCAGGTGATCTGGCAGTTGTTAAACAAACAAACAAACAAAACAAAACCAGTAGAAGTTCTTCAGGAAAAAGAAAAATTTGCAAGTGAGTTTGAGAAAATGGTTAGACAGTCTTGGTACAACAGAGCAACCTTCCTCTACAGACAACAGGTTCAAGGAGCAAAACCTAGTAAACTGTGATAAGCTGATCATGCTCCACTTCTGTTGGGCCCACTCCTGTGAGAGCTGGATGGCATCACGAGCATTGTCTGCTGGACACATATGATGCAAAAAGCTCTTCTGCAGAAAAAGGCAGATGACTATGGATTTCAAGGGAACAAATTTATTTCTTTGGCTATTCCAGTTTGTTGCAGTGGTAGCCATCAAATAACTACTGCCGCAGGTTTTTAAACATCAGGCTCATTGTCTTTCAGTCTGGAGTAGTCCACTATAACACGAAAGGTTGGTTCTTTTCTGTTAGTCTCTATATTCCTCCACTGACATCCATTTATAGACCACTGTTGCCATCACAGCTATGCAGTTGATTAGTAGAGTTTCAGAAGGCTTTAGTAGAAAAGTATATGCTTGCTGGTTTTTTTAAAGGCTCTTTAAAACCTTATCTGGCCTGCAAAGTTGCTCTGGCATAGGACCATCAGAAGGACTGCAGTCCATTGCTAGCTCTCAACTTGCTTGTGTGCACAGCTAACTTTCTTACCAGCTCTTCTCTCTTCAGCTTCTACTCAAGGAAACAGGCATGACTGTATTTCCCTTCACTTACTCTTTTTGCAGCAGCTCTGCGTAACACTGTAAAATGCCCCAGATGTACACAGTCTTTTACACTCACACAGAAGTTTGGCTATCTCAGTATTACGTGCTCACAAATCTACATGAAGTCATGACTGTGCTTTGGATCAAGACCTTATGAACTTCAGTTTAGTAATGAGTGGTGCTTTGAGTTAAGACCTGATGAAGTGCAATTATTTAATGAGGTGTTTATTATTATGCTGCCACCTTTATCACAAGATCAAATACCTCCATTCTTTTCTGAGGCAGAACCTTCCTGGTTGCAGTCAATAAAATCTGCAGGCTGTGACAGATGCTGTATGTCTAATGGAAATCATATTAGTTTGACTGCATTTTGAACTGCTACTTAACTACTAAGAGTCAGCATTTAAATGGAATCAAGGACTGAAATATTAACACTGATTAGTTTAGCTCTGTTCAGATGAAATTCCCAAACAGCTTTTGTCTATGGAGAAAAGAGCTCAGCATTACCAAGGCAGGGTGTTGTTGATTTTAAGTCATGAACTTTCTTCTTTTAATCAGTGATGGGATGATACTGGACAAATGCACTCATCTGCAAATATCACACAGTGCGTGGTCCACAAGCTTTTGGAATACAAATGCTATAAAAATCCAGTTTTAATCAGGTTGCTATCAGCAGAGATCAGCTGAAGTCTGCAGGTCATTTGGACCTGCAAGTAATGCGTGTTACAAGTACTAGCCCTTCTTGGAGAGATACAGCACTTGGGTAAAGCTCTTCTTGGTGGTCTAGTCCTGCAGACTGGGTATGGTATGTGAATTTAAGATAACCAATTAGAAGGTACTACAAAGTCATACACAAATACTCATTAATAAATAGCAGTCCTGTAAGTATTCTAGGCTGGGGCTAGTTTGTAGCTAAACTGAGTTAATTGACTTTGCATCCTGATTCTGGAAGTTCAGCAAGTCTTTTGCATGTGCATAGTCCTCTTGAAATCCCTGAGAACAACTGCCAAGTTTGTAGCAAGATTCATATCTGCCACTGATCTAAAGCCTAGTGCAAATATTTACACAGATCACTACATTTTAAATTCCACGCTCTTCCTGATTTTCATAGTATTATTTCCCCCAAGTCATGGTGAGTTGTTCATATAGATCTGGGGTTTAATATCCTAGAGGAAGTCTCCTTTTTGATTCTTTCCCCTTTTTTCTGCACAACAAATTTCTCCTTCTTGCATTAGGCTTCCCTGCCTGCTGTGAGATGTCTTGTCCACCCACAGCTACATTTGACAAATGACAATAGAGAACACAGAGTGTGTTATCCTGTGCTTGAGAGCCACTGTTGAAATGTGGAGTGACAGCAGAATGGTTGCAGTTGATGCAAAAAGATAAGGTATGGTTACCAAGCTGCAGAGCTAGCAAATGATTTCAGTAGTTAGGATGCTAGTACTGAGCTTTTGCTTCATGACAGAAAGTAATATATATTTGGGCTTAATTACAGTTCTTTGCTTCATTACTTTAGTAATTTTGATTACTTTGGTACTTGCATCAGCACAAAGATAAAGTCAAAATATCATTTGGAACAGAGGACTAGGAAAATAACCCTACCAAATAAACTACTGTGTTGGGTAAAAATAATATATTGTCCTATAGGCTGTAATCAGTAACTCCCCAAGTGTGAAGGAAGTAACTGTGTTCCTATCTGCTGTCAATGTTGTGCTCTGAACCACTGTTATAATTTCAAATAATTCTCATCTGAGTGGAAAATAATTCCTTCTGCTTTTCCTTGGAGTGACTGCTGTTCTCCTGTTCTTTAGTGTGATGTGTGCCACGGAGGAAGAAACTAAAGGAACTTGTGGCATATGTTTTCCCATCTTACCATGCCCAGAAATCACTTTCAGAGAGGTCCTGTATACTTATAAAGCTGTAGCCAGTTAAAAGATTGTTGTGATGTTATTATTAGAAATAGCTGCAGGAACAACTTGCCAAATGAACCATTACAAGTAAACCAGACTTACTGAACCACAATAAAATTCATTAAAGGCTGCTTGGGGCAACATATGGTCTTTGAAGGTCTTTATCTTTTTAAACACCGTCCCTTCCAGTATCTGTGGCAGAGCCCTCCACCTCTCTTTTTAACTCATTTGAATGTAAATAGCCATTTCAAAACCCAAAGCTTCCATTTAGTGACAAGGTTATTTGTTGGTGTGTCACTGTTAAATCAGAACATCTACTGACATGCAGAAACTTGAATCGGGGAAAGGGGAGAATGCCTTTTACTACTAAAGGAAAGGATATGATTTCTGCTTTGGGAACTCTGCTCGCGTCTTTTTTGCTGTTACTTTTCCCCCCTGAACTCTGACTACCTCTTTTATGGTTGTTGGTCTTGAAACAGAAGTTTCAGGGATGCTAAACCATTTTTAGTTCAGGTGACAAAAAAAGAAGGTCCAAAACTGATTCCTGTTAATGGAGGACCCACGATTAAGAGTGCACTGTGCAAAATATGGACAGTAGCTTGCCTGTGCCTTAGAGCATGTGCCAATACTGCCGTCTAGCTTCTGCAAAGGTTTTTCTATGCTTCTGTTTTGCTTTAGTTGCCCATACTCACGTGTTACAGTTTTGTTGAGCCTCTGATGGCAATTCAAGGTCCTGCAGCATTAACTTCTGTTCAGATACATGTGTTCCTTTGCACAGAAACATTTGAAGTGGTCACAGCGTGGGATGAGTGATGACAAATGGCTGCAGCAAACTCTAGAGAAGCCCTGAAATGGCAATGCAATAAGAGAATGCTCAGCCTGTATTTACAGATAGGAAACTGAAGCCCACCTGTCCAAACTTTTATGGGATTTTTGGCAGCACCATTACTCAGCCAGACCAGTCCTATGTCTATTCAGTGTTTCTATTCATGAAGCACTGTTGGTGTCCTCTGACCAGTCACCCTCCTTTGGGCTCAGTGTTTTCTTCTGTTTTCCTGTGACTCTCTCTTACCCTTACCCTTATCCTTATCCTTCTGCATCATTCATACAACTTTTCTCCTCTTTCACCACAAAGTTTTTAGCTTTTGCTTCTTGGTCACTGGTGACCTGGGAGGTACTTGTAGTCTGACATACTGTCTTCAGGTTTATATGCCTTTTATGTCTGGTTATCATTGGGATTTTAAAAGATCGATAGGCTTCCAATTATCACAAACTTCTGTGTATTTACTAAAATCTGTATTTATATAGCTCTTAGGTGGTATTGCATAAATAACAACTTAAAGAAAATGTGTAATTATTATTAAGCAGGTAGAGAGCTCTATTAAACTATAGTTTGAATTTGTGTTCAAACAATATGTAAAGCAGAAATGAATCAATTATGTTCTAATTTCTTTCCTGTAATTTGGGAGAAATTGGTTATCATTAGTATGTTAAAGTGATTTAAAGCTGAATTTAGCCCACAGTAGCCTGGCTAGTGATTTTGTTTCTGGTTTTGACTGTTTTCAAAACCCTTCATTAACCAATTCAGCTACAATATTAGCAATTCTTACATATTCTTATCAACCTTATAATTAACATGTATCCATGGGTACTGCTTCATATTAGTGAGGCAAGGTTGTATTTGAAGGAAAATCTTTTTTTATCTGTTGAAGCAGCTGTTAGTGTGGCTGTATACCTGGCTGAATCAATTAATCATTTCATTAAACAAAAGTCCTCTTAGCTATGCTAATCAGAAGCATGCTGCTTATTTTTCCAAATAAGCCCCTGAAATCTAAACAAATGAACAAAACACTTCAAGACTAATAAACCAGCTCTGATAAATAAGTTATGCTTACTAAAAAAGTAATTAAAAGAAAAAAGATCTGAGAGGGATTTCATCAGCTTTATGAATATAGTCCTTTAGGAGTTGTAGCACTGGAAAAAAAGCCATCTCTGGTGATCTCATCTGAATAGTTTATGCTGTCTAACAGGTTTTTTTGCTGTGCCATTTTGAATGTGACAGGAAACATGCTTTCTGCTCTGCATTGCATCTTTGTGGGAGAGGAGAGGATGGTGGAAGCTAAGCACTAGGTCCAAGCCCTTCTCATGACAAACCAGAAACAAGTTGAGGGAGTTTGCATGTGTTTCTTGACTTCCACGAGCAAGCACATGATCACCATCTGAACAGAGGGTTTGAATGGGAAGGGGTGGTGGAACATATAACATGGGTGACAACACTCGAAGAGAGCAGCTTCAGAGATGACTTCTTCAGAGAGAAGTAGCTCAGTGTATTAAGAAATGAGACAACTGGCATCAAAACTACATAGGAAGTATATTTTTATACTGTTATTAATGATAAACTGAGCTTCTGTTCTCTTCTAATAACTAGATATCTACTAGAGATCATAAATTACTTACAATCCATGTTGCAGGAGCTTGATTCTGGACAATGACCCTTTATGGCCTCATCTCCAAAACAATGCATAACTTCTGAGCAGGAGAATTGGAGTGAAGATTTACTCCTGTGTGAGAAAAAGAGCTGACTTTAAGCTTCAAAATTCTGGAATTTCTCTGGTTACCTGGAGTACTGCAGTGTATGTTTTATGATGATTTTGGTGGCACAATGCAGAGACTTTTCTTGCTGAGGTTGCTGTTTCAAATCCATGGGATGCACATGAATTAATTCTTGCTACTGGTATTGGCCGAGTAAAAGGGTGAGCTGCAGAGGCAGAAACTCCAAGCTGTGACCTCCCCACTAGACCTCAAGTAAGTATTTCCCAACCTCTGTGCAGGTTTTGATCCCACTCCCACGTTACCGGAAAGAAAAAAAAAATGTTTCTTGTTGCTGCCATCATCCTGACATGGCTTCAGGTTAATGTCAGTATGTGGAGATAAGGATGTTTCTAGACCCTTGCACTAAGTCTGGCATGGTGCTGCAAGAGCAGTACAGGACAGAGAAGAGGGAGAATAATCAGGGCAGGGCAGAGGAGAAAAAGAAATGCTCTTGAGACTCTGAGTTCCTCTAATATCTGCAGAAACCCCACGTGTTTCTCTGTTAGCTGAGGACCATGCCATAAAAAGAAGCAAGTTCTCTTTCTGCCTCCTTGGTACTGTTGTGCAAGGGCCTGGACAGCAGCAAGGACATCTTTGGGCATTTAATCTCTCTTGTAAGCATTCATAGCTCTGCCTTGGACTTCTAGGAACCAGGGACTCAGAGAAAATGGGCAGTTTGTCATCAAAGGCTGTTGGAGAGACCTCTGACCACGCAGAACAGCAGCTGACCCAAAGGAGCCTGCCTAGCTTCAGACTGTGGAGCTGGCAAGCAGGCTTGGGAGCAATGCTGTGGTGAATTTTGCCATCTCGTGGCAGCTAAGCCACCTGCAGCTATACGTGCTTGCCAATGGTGGCTTACCTGAAACAAAGACGAAGAAGCAAACAGTGAGAGGCCCCACCATGGGGCAGACCAGTGGTCAGTGTATCCACCCCATGAGTGCCACTGCTGTTGTTGGCACCTTGCTGCTGGAAGTACCCAACTGACTGGGGAAGGACTGGGTAAACACCTGGCAACTACTTGAACACCACAGTGAGGCCAACAGCACACTGAAACTGGGCTCTTACTGTGTGGACAGTGAAAGATATTCTGGCCACGCAGCTTTGGCTTAGGGGAAAACTCAGCAGAGAGATGGAGAGCCTTTTTGTCAGCACAGAAACCTTTGTAGGGGCATTGCCGGGATCTGTGACATTTCTCGTGTATTTGTGGGGTGACGCAGTTGACAGGGGAGATACTAAAAATACCCAGAAATCCAAGAGTCTGAGCCCGTTGCTGACCTCCTTCCTCAGAGGAGCTGCTGTACCGGAGCAGGCATCATTCCCAGTACCAGGGTGAGTCAGAAAGAGGGCTGGAGACTGTACCCCTATCCAGGGACTATGGGTCCCACTGTCCTTAGCCTGGGCACTGCCAGTGCTGTGGCTGCTGCTCAGGACAGAAGACCAAGAGCCCTTCGCGCCTTGACTCCCAGAAAGCTTTTGGTAAGTAAAAGCCCTGCTGCTGACTGGGGGATTCTAGAGGACTCTAAAGGCCCAGGAAGCAAGACCAGGGCTCTCCAGGCAAATGCTTTTCCCTGTCTTGAAGAAGTCTATGAGTGAGATGGGGTGCTGTTGCCTGTCTGTGCAGTCTGTGGGAAAAGAGACACAATACCACAGAATCACAGAATCACAGAACAACCAGGTTGGAAGGGACCCATCGGATCTTCTAGTCCAACCATTCCTATCTAACACTAAACCAAGTCCCTCAAGACCTCATCCACCCGTGTCTTAAACACCTCCAGGGAAGGTGACCCAACCACCTCCCTGGGCAGCCTATTCCAATGCCCAATGACCCTCTGTGTGAAAAACCTCCTCCTAATCTCCAGCCTAAACCTACCCTGGTGGAGCTTGAGGCCATTCCCTCTCGTCCTGTCCCGTCACTTGGGACAAGAGGCCAGCTCCCTCCTCTCCACAACCACCTTTCAGGTACTTGTAGAGAGTAATGAGGTCTCCTCTCAGCCTCCTCTTCTCCAGGATAAACAACCCCAGCTCTCTCAGCCGCTCCTCATAGGGTCTGTTCTCCAGCCCCTTCACCAGCCTCACTGCTCTTCTCTGGACTCGCTCCAGAGCCTCAACATCCTTCTTGTGGTAAGAGGCCCAGAACTGGACACAATATTCAAGGAGCGGCCTCACCAGTGCTGAATACAGAGGGAGAATAACCTCCCTGGACCTGCTGGTCACACCATTTCTGATACAAGCCAGGATGCCATTGGCCTTCTTGGCCACCTGGGCACACTGCTGGCTCATGTTCAGTCGGTTGTCGACCAACACCCCCAGGTCCCTCTCCTCCTGGCAGTTTTCCAGCCAGGCTTCTCCCAGTCTGTAGCTCTGCATAGGGTTGCTGTGCCTCAAGTGCAGGACCCGGCATTTGGCCGTGTTAAACCTCATGCCGTTGGACACTGACCAGCGGTCCAGCCTGTTTAGATCCCTTTGCAGAGCCTCCCTACCCTCCAGCAGATCGACACTTGCACCCAGCTTAGTGTCATCTGCAAACTTGCTAAGGGTACCCTCAATGCCCTCATTCAGGTCATTGATGAAGACATTGAACAGGACTGGACCTAGCACTGAGCCCTGGGGGACACCACTTGTCACTGGCCTCCAGCTGGACTTAGCACCATTTACCACCACTCTCTGGGCCCGGTCATCCAGCCAGTTTTCTACCCAGGAGAGTGTGTGTCTGTCCAGGCCAGAGGCTGACAGTTTCCGCAGCAGAATGCTGTGAGAAACTGTGTCAAAGGCTTTACTGAAGTCCAGAAAGACCACATCCACAGCCTTTCCTTCATCCAGCAGCCTCTACTTTTCCTAGCTGTGCAGAAAACCAGCACCTCGGAACAGATTCATTTACCCTTCAGAGCTGCTTCTTTTCAGTTCATAATTGAAAATCTCATGTTGAAGAGCCAGGGGCACCCTTCCATCTTCCCATGTTGGCAGCTCAGGGAATTCCAGAGGTGGACTAAGTGGACCCCACCTCACTTAAGAGCTAACACAGCATTTAAGAAGTTGACTGAATAGGACGGTTCTGGATATGGATCTCATTGTGTCAGTGGTAGAAGGAGTTAAGTCTCGGTGCCAGCAAAGGGTGCAGGTGACAGTGACAGTCTCAGCTCAAGCTGCTGTGACAGGGCTGGCGTGGGTGTCCCAGGTGCAGCTACTGGGGGAACCAGGGCAAGTAAAGCAAGTAAATCTCAACACCAGTATGTGAAGCAGGACTGCAGGTCACAACATGCATGCCTGGTGAGGCCTGCTAGGGAGCCAAACTGGTTGGAACTTCCTCAAGCTTCAGGGAAAAGAATTAAAGCTAGGGATGGAACTGCTTAATAAACTTCAAGGTGGGCTAGCTTGTGAGTAGTCCTGGCAGGGTATTGGACATAGGCCCACCCATGCTGGGATTTAGGAATATCTGAAGGTGTAAAACATCTGTTGGGCAGGTGTCAGTGCATGTGTACGTGTTTGCTCACAAGCAGCAAGCTGGCCCAGCCTCTATCTAGGCATAAGAGTGCTCAGGATAAGGCTGGGCTATCAGGTGGACAGAAGGACTGGGCTGGTACTTGAGGGATCTGTGAAACCCCCTTTGCTTCTAGTGCACTTCAGTCCTTGCTGGCTGGACAGAAAAGTGACAAGGCTGGCTGTTCTGATATGTTTTATGTGAGGCCTAGTTATGCTACCTGCAAATGCTGTGGGAGGCATTTGCTGCAGGCTGTAGAACTGGCCATGTTGTTGTCTTGCACACATATAAGTTTATCTTGCAGATATAGAATCACAGAATAACCACATTGGAAGAGACTCACCGGATCATCAAGACCAACCATTCCTATCAAACACTAAACCATGCCCCTGAGCACCTTGTCCACCCATGCCTTAAACACCTCCAGGGAAGGTGAATCAACCACTTCCTTGGGCAGCCTGTTCCAGTGTCCAATGATGTTTTCTGTGAATTTTTTTTCCTAATGTCCAGCCTAAACCTCCCCTGGCAGAGCTTGAGGCCATTCCCTCTTGTCCTGTTCCCTGTCACTTGGGAGAAGAGGCCAGCACCCTCCTCTCTACAACCTCCTTTCAGGTAGTTATACAGAGCAATGAGTCATATAGAGCAATGTGCTAGTCCAAATGAGTAAGATGACATCCTTTCATTTTTGCAATAATTAAACTTTATTTACCTTCTCTAAGAGTTACTTATGCTTTGCCTAATTGACCATAAGGTTCCTCCAGCCTTCTCAGATGGACTCATCTGTAGCCCCAGAAGAAACGCCAAACTCCCAGCTGTGTCCTACGTGCTTTGTCACTTCCTAGGGCAGATCCTGCGCCCAGAGCCCGCTCTCCATTTGCCGCTGGGCAGCTATTCGTGCCCCGTAGAGGATGGAGCCCCAGGAAAGCAGCACCACAGCAGCCAGCACCTGCGAGACAAAGCGCCTCCTGTTAGTCTAAGGGTTACGGCACCCGATGCCTCCACCAAGTGCACCCAGCCCCACTCCCCTTCGGCCTACAGCGGTAAACCTGTCCTCCTGTCCTCCTGTCCTCCCGGGATAGGTGGCCCCGGCCCTGAGCCTGCCGCCGGCTGCACAAGAGCCAGGCCCCGCCCCATGCGGCAGAGCAGGAGCGAACTCTGAGCCTGCCCCACGGCGACATATCCGAGGCCTGAGCCCACCCAGGGTTGCCCGATCCCGCCAGACCCCCGAGGCGCGCACCAGCCGGCAGAGCGGGCGCGGATCACGCCGCCTCGGCAGAGCCATGCCAGCCTCCACTTCCGCCTCCTCCACTTCCGCCCGCCCCAAGATGGCGCCAGGAACACCGGAAGTGACGCCACCCGGCGGCGCCCCGCTCCCGTCAGGCTGCGCGGCCGGCGCTGCCCGCTGGTTGCGAGGGGCTCCGGTTCCAGTGGCGACGCCGCTGCCGCTGCAGCCCATGGCGGAGCCCCTGCGGCGCCTAGCGGAGGGCGCCCGCCGCCGCCGCTCGCCGGGGCAGGAGCACCATGAGGCCGCCGGTCTCGGGCACTGCCGGACGCGCCACAGGTTGAAGGCGGTCGCGGCCCCGGCCGGCCCGGGGAGCCAGGGAGCAGCGGGGGTGAGTGTGTGCGGGGGCCGCGGGCGGGGCGGGGGCCCTGGACCGCGGGGGAGCGAGGGGGCGACGGGAGATGGGGACGTGATCCCCTTCCCCCGCGCGTCCCTACGTCACCGATCGCGTCACGGCCTGTGGCCTCCGGAGCGTTTGTGTCCCCGCGATGTACAGAATCATGGAATAGTTAGGGTTGGAGGGGACCTTAAGAGATCATCCAGTTCCAAGTTCCAGCCGTCTCCCCGTCGTGAGCAGCGACACGTCTACACTAGCTTAGGCTGCCCAAGGCCCCATCCAGCCTGGCCTGGAACTCCCCCAGGGAAGAGGCAGCCACAACTTCCCTGGGCAACCAGTTCCAGTGCCTCACCACCCCCACCGTGAAGAAATTCTTACTTTGTCTAGTCTAAATCTGCCTTTCTAGTTCATACCCTTTGTCCCTAGTTCTGTCACTACAAGTTTTTGTAAACAGTGCCTTCCCAGCTTTCTTGTAGCCCCCTTTGGGTACTGGAAGGTTGCTATAAGATCTCCTTGGAGTCTTCTTTTTTCCACGCTGAACAGCCCCAACTCTCCCAGCCTGTCCTTGTATGGGAGGTGCTCCAGTCTGCTGTTCATCTTTGTAGCCCTCCTCTGGACCCATTCCAACAGCTTCATATCCTTCTTATGTTGAGGATTCGAGAACTGGACACAATGTGCCAAAGGTATAAAAAGGATCTAAAGCTACCTGAGAATGTGCAGAAGAAGCCACAAAGTTGGTGAAGGGTTTGGAGGGGAAGCCATATGAGGAGTGGCTGAAGTCACTTGGTCTATTTAGCCTGGAAAAGAGGAAACTGAGAGGAGACTTGATCACAGTTTGTTGTTTTCATCACAAGGGGAGGAGGAGGAGGAGGCATTGAGCTCTTCTCTGTGGTGACCAATGATAGGACCTGAGCAAATGGCAGGAAGATGTACCAGGGAAGGTTTAGGCTGGATATGATGAGAAGGTCCTTCAGTCAAAGGGTGGTGGAGCACTGGAACAGCTCTACAGGGGAGCAGTAAAGGTGCCAAGCCTAACAATATTTAAGAAGCATTTGGACAATGCACTGAGACACGTGTAAATTTTGAGGTTGTCCTATGCAGAAATAGGAATTGGACTTGATCCTTCTGGGTCCTTTACAACTCAGGTAATTCTGCGATTCTGCGTCTCACTTTTCTACAGGGTGTACTTGATGCCCAGTGTCCTGCAGCAGTTGCACTTTCGCTGCAAGAAGTGGGCTGCCAATCTCTGAAATATCGTGGTAACCCCTTTCTACTGAACTGTAGTGACTTAGTATGATGGTAGTCCCCAACATAACTCTAAAATAGACATGTTTATTGCTAACTGTGCTTAACAGCATGGCTAGGTATGAAGGCAGCATGTACTAAGGATTTGTGTAGGAATGACACCTGGCTATTCTGCTTTAGCCATAAAAAAACAAAGGCTAATCTAAGGTGGAACACATCCCCAGAGTTTGTCCAGTCCAATGTATTGTATGTGGTCCAGCATGAGTGCCCAGTTAAACACAGGCAGAGGGTGCAGGAACAGAACAGCTCCGAAAGAACTTGGAAATGGGTAGTTTAGTTTCAGTACAATTATTTGTTTTGAGTATTTTTTTCTTAAAGGACAGAAATAACTGTTGCTATATTTTTTCCATCTGTAAATGCTGGTCTCTTCGGGAAGTGTGTTTCAGAAGATACCATGTTAATCACAAACTTACTGATCATATCAAAGCAGTTATTTATGAATGGGGAATTAAACAGAGTTCTGCTGGTTAACTTCCTTTAGGCTAGTGTAATTCAAGCTCTGTTTAATCTTGAGAGACTTAAGAGCCACACTAGACCTCAATGTTTTAGTCACTCTGAGACAGCAGTGTTGTTTTGTCTCTTTCTTTTGTAGAACATGACTTCAGCAGATAAGGAGTTTTCAGAAGACAACTTTTCGCCAAAAGCCAGCACCAGCAAGTTGCCAACAGATGCATCTCCTGACTCTAAATGCCCCATCTGCTTGGATCGATTTGACAATGTTGCATACCTAGATCGCTGCTTGCATAGGTTCTGTTTCCGCTGTGTCCAGGAGTGGTCAAAAAACAAAGCAGAATGTCCCCTCTGCAAGCAACCATTTTTTTCCATTTTCCATACAATTCGTGCTGAAGATGACTTCAAGGAGTACATACTCAGCCCTTCAGAAAATAGGTCTTTTGCCAGCCCTGATGGCCGAAGGTTTCGTTACCGTACCACCTTAACTGGGGAACGCCGTGCTGGCCGTTCCCCTTCACGAAGGACGCTGTCCCCTCCTGATAATGGGGTATTGTTTGAAGGTCTGTCGAGTGAGCCAGTGCGTCAGAGAGATGGGGAGATTCAGCAGATGATAAGGAGGCTGGCCTCAAGGAGGCAGGCTAGTGCTGAGGGTAGATCTCTGCGGCAGATTCAGGAGGAAGATATGATCAGCTTCCGCAGAGCTCTGTACCGTACTGGTGTGCGTATTCGCAGCATTCAGGATGGTGGCCGCTATCGAGACATTTCAGCAGAGTTTTTCCGCCGCAACCCTGCTTGCCTTCACAGGTTGGTTCCTTGGCTGAAGCGAGAACTCACAGTCCTGTTTGGTGCTCATGGATCTTTGGTTAATATTGTACAGCACATCATCATGAGTAATGTAACTAGGTATGATATGGAAAGTCAGGCCTTTGCTGATGATTTAAAGCCATTTTTGCTAAATCGAACTGAACACTTCTTACATGAGTTCATCTGTTTTGCCCGTTGTCCTTTCAACTTAGAAGCATATGATCAACATGCCAATTATGACTGTCCTGCGCCGTCATATGATGAAGGAAGCCGCTCAGACTCATCAATTATTACAATATCTCCAGACACAGCATGTCCTCAAGGGCCAGGTAACAGTACGTCTGTGAATAGTCTTGGTCAGGCCCCCTGGGATGATGAAACTCCTGGCCCTTCCTATTCCATTTCAGAAGAAGTTCGTGCAACCATAGCTTCTTCTCTGGAGACATCAGATAGTTCTGATGAGGACAGTGCTACAAAGAATCAAAGAACCAAGCCAGAGAGTGAGTTACAGGCTAATACTGACTCAAACGACAGTGACTCTTCCTCAGACAATTGTGTTGTTGTTGGGTATGTTAAACCATTAGCTGAGAGGACACCAGAAGTGGTTGAGCTGTCCTCAGACTCTGAGGAGTCCCTCAGGGAAGAGAAAAGGGAAGATGTGAATAAACAGCAGACAATCCAGTGTGGTGGCTGGAGTGATAGTGAGCCAAGCAGGAGTTTCTCACCACGTTCCCCTGCATATAAGGAGGATGTAGGTAGCTGTAGAAGCTGCTTATCTCCTGCAGTTGAGAAGACAGAGTCAAAAGATGATGAGAAGAACAAATGTAAGTTAAAAGATCTGTCTCCACAGGACTTGAGTTGGAGCCCCTCTTCAGAGAGTGACACAGTATACTCCCCTTGGAATCACAAATTGTCTAGAAAGAGAAAGTCCAAGAGCCCACAGTCCTTTTCACGGAACACTCGAAGCAGTCGTGGGCATCGGTCTAAGAGGGAGCATCATAGCAAAAGCCAACATAAAAGGAGACGATCAAGAAGCAGAGATAGTAGCAAACATAGGAGCAAAAGAAGCAGCAGGAGGTCAAGGCCTCCAGACAGCAAAGTCTCTCTAAAAAATCAGAGAGGCTCTTTAAGTCGTGAGAGTACTCCATCAAGAGAGTTAAGCAGATCACGATCACGCAGCAAAGGCCATGGTAGAAGGAGATCAAGAAGTAGAGACAGTGATCGTTATTACACAAGAGACAATTATCAAAGTAGATATCAGTGGGGTTACGCTTTCTGTAGTCGTAAGGTGTTCGAAGATGGCTATGAATCCTCCAGCAGAAGGAGGACTCAGTCTAATGCTGTCTATTCAAGGCAATCTGCTAGTCCAGAATACAGGATACGCTCATTTATTGAAAGGACAGATCTGCATAGCCAGAGGGGACTCCATGAGAGACACTATTACTGTTATGAAAGATGCAGGTCAAGGAGTCGATCAAGCAACAGGTCAAGGACCCCTTCTGGAGGAACTGACAGAATGAAAAGTGAAAAGCCTGGTGGAAAAAGGAAGTACAAAACTCGTCACTTGGAAAATGCGTTCATGGAGAGCACAAGTCTAGAAAAAGAAAGTGACCCCAAGAAAACTTTCTCAAAACTCAGTGACTGCTACAAAAATGAAGATGGCCTTTCAGACAATCGAGTTAGCAGTGAGACAAAGCGTAAGAAAAAGAAAAAAAAGATGAGGAGTCCAAGTGTTGAGATAGTCTATGAAGGAAAAGCAACAGACACAACAAGGCATCTTAAAAAGAAAAAGAAGAAGCATAGGAAGAAACACCGGAGACATCATGTGAGTAATTTGACACATTCATCTCCAGTGGTGATTACAATTGATAGTGATAGCAGCAAGGAGCCAGAAAGTACTGAATGTGATAGCAGTATTACCTGGACAGGCACAACTCAGATAAATGAGAAGGGAAATGAGTCTCCATCTTCTTTCCTGGGAAGGACGGGATGTGATGACGTTTACAGAGTTGAAGACGAAACTGGAGGAGCAGCCAAAAAATTCAGTACTCCAACTGGTAGGGGAGACTTAGATGGTGACATTAGAAACGCTGATGTCAGACTTCGTGAAGCAGCAGCAGATCATAGTCTTGCCATAGCAGATACTAGCAGTAACACCCCTCACACAGAAACTGCAACCAGCTACGTTCAAGAAGCACCAGCAGCGCCGTCCAGTCAACTGTCTTCCCCCAGGACTTCCTTCTTAGAGTGTCAAGAGAGACAACGATTAATATTAAGACTGCCAAAGCGACTTGTCAACAGATCCTCTTGGTTTGATTTTCCGGAAGAAAAAATGTAGCGTACTTTCCATGGAACACTTCTTAAAATTGTGGATTTGGTTTAACTACTTTTTCCCCCCCCTCGAGAACAAAAATACCTAATGTGATTTGTGTATATTAAAAGGTGTCTGGGAAGTGTGTCAAACCTTTGAATGTGTATGCACTTTTAAGTCAAAGAAGACAGAGTATTGCTAGTATGTAAGTTGTAAAGTTTCTCAGAAGACTGTTTGCAAGTCCTAATTTCATAAAGCCATCTTGTATTCTTGTAGTATGTAAAATATACCCATAGAGTATTCCAGAGTTTTGATTTAAATGCACAGCAAAAATGGAGTCCAAACCAAAAGCCAGAAAACACGTTTTATGGGGATTGCTTTTCTTAGACAAAGAAAAAATGCTTAATTCATACAAAATTATTCAGGCTGAAGTCTATGATAATGTTAATGTTTGGTTTAAGCTATATATAGATCTACAAAGTCCAACACAAAAACCCCAAGACTGTGCCTGTAACTCTATGTAACAAATTCGGAAAGTCAACTAATCAGCTTCAAAAGAGTTCCCTTATGAATTGACACACAGCTGCATATGATGCTGCCAATGTTCAAAGCAGTTCTGCAGATAATTTTTGAAAAGGCTGTTGAGGATCACTCTACATTTTGCCTTCACATCTTCTACTGACAAAACCCAGGTTCCTTTGATCACCACCTTGATCTGTAGGAAGAAGGAGCCGGATCTGGTGAACAGGGTTGGTGCTCAAGCACAGTAAAGTTACTAGCTAAAAGCTGCTCTGCAGTTAAAGTGTTGTGGGCTGGTGTACACCGACATTCTTCCAGCTGAAGGCTGTAAATCACCCATATTTGAATATACATCCACTTGTATTGAGTGAAGCAATCATGTTGAACCTTGTCTCACTGTGATGGGTTAGAACATGTTCTATAACCCTCTCTTTGTCTCCTTCCTCCTGGTTCCTGAGAGTAAGGTTAGTCTTGGGGTTTCTTTTTTGTGTTGGACCTTGTGTATAAACCAACAGGACTTCCAGTAACATAAAAATATGCTGAATAAAGCAATAAGACTTTTTTTCTTTAAAATTAAAGTGTGGACTTTGTACTTTGCCTAAAGAATGTTTATCTTTTGGTTTTGGTTACCTTACCAGTGCAGAGCAGTGGATGTTTGTGCTGTCAGGTGTACTCCTGGTTGGAAGGGAGCTCTGGAAGTCGTCAGGTCCTAGTCTTCCCTTGAAAACAAGAAAAACTTTGATCAGATTGCCTGGGATTTGTTCAGTTTTGTGTATTCCCAAAGCTGGATGGCCTCTCTGTGCTACCTTTTCTAATGTTTGAGTATTCCCATGGGAAACATGGTTTTACCAAGTTTATTTTTTTTTTTCATCCTTCCTGACAACTACCTCTTCTCCTCTTCCTTTTCAGCAGTGGAAGGGCATGGGGAAAGAGGATTGTGGTCTGTTTATAAGACACTGTCTTCCTTCCTCTATACACTGTTCTATAACATGGTCCATTGTACAGGGTGTCTTGTAAACACAGAAACCCTGGCTTGACAAGTATGAAGTGGCACTGAAGGATAATCTGCGGTGTCAGAGATGCTCAGTACCTCAGCTGCAAGAAGGTTAAGGTCTCACTTTCTAGCAAGTTGAGGCTGTCTGCATTCAGCAAGTTTCTTTGACTTTGATGTAGAGTGACACAGGACCTGAAAAGGACCAATCCTAAGTAGGTGACTTGCTTGCTTAGGTACATTTTCAGTGCTCTCCAAAAGGGGGATGAACTAACTAAATTTTTGAATTAGCAAATGCTGATGGAAAAGAGAGGAAAAGCCCCCCTCCTTGAAATGCTGTTAAATGCTTAGGTCTAGGGAATTCTTTTCATGAGGTGTAGAGTCAACCAGTGTACAATTAAGTTAGCCTTCAATCCTGATGAATAAGATGGCTGGCCGAGTATCCAAAACACATGAACCAGTGTTTGTGGCAATATAGAATCATAGAATCACCAGGTTGGAAGAGACCTACCGGATCATCGAGTCCAACCATTCCTATCAAACAATAAACCATGTCCCTCAGGACCTCATCTACCCATGCCATAAACACCTCCAGGGAAGGTGAATCAACCACTTCATTGGGCAGCCTGTTCCAGTGCCCAATGACCCTTTCTGTGAAAAACTTCCTCCTAATGTCTAGCCTAAATCTCCCCTGGCGGAGCTTGAGGCCATTTCCTCTTGTCCTGTCCCCTGTCACTTGGGAGAAGAGGCCATCACCTTCCTCTCTACCACCTCCTTTCAGGTAGTTGAAAAGAGCAATAAGGTCTCCTCTCAGCCTCCTCTTCTCCAGGCTAAACAGCCCCAGCAATCTCAGCCATTCCTCGTAAGACTTGTTTTCCAGTCCCTTCACCAGCTTAGTCACTCTTCTCTGGACACGCTCCAGAGCCTCAACGTCCTTCTTGTGGTGAGGGGCCCAGAACTGCACACAGTATTCAAGGAGCAGTCTCACCAGTGCTGAGTACAGAGGGAGAAGAACCTCCTTGGACTTCCTGGTCGCACCATTTTTGATACAAGCTGGGATACCATTTGCCTTCTTGGCCACCTGGGCACACTGCTGGCTCATGTTCAGTTGGCTGTTCATTCACCAGCTGTGCAAGGAAGTTGTCTTCCACACACTCCAGGAACCTTCTAGACTGCTTCCTTTCTGCTCTATTGTACTTCCAGCAGATATCAGGGAGATTGAAGTCTCCCACAAGAACAAGTGGCATAGATCTAGAGATTAACCCCAGTTGTTTATAGAAGAGCTCATCAGCTACTTCTCCTTGTCTGGGTGGCCTGTAACCACTGTTTATCTTTTGAAAAGCTGTAGCTTTTAGAGACTAGGTATCCAATATGTTACACACAGAACAAACCTGAACTAAGTGACAAACTGTTCTCCAAGGCACTGAGCTGAAAATAAAGGATATCTTCCAGTGGTCCTGGCTGACGGGGGAAGTTCCACTTGACTGGAAGCTGATTGATGTTGTGCCCATCTACAAGAATGACCACAGGGAGGATCCAGGGAACTACAGGCCTCAATTGGGAAAAGTCATGGAACAGGTGTTCTTGAGTGCTATCATGAAGCACTTGCAAGAGGACCATGAAATCCAGTCAACACAGGTTCATGAAAGGCAGGTCTTGCCAAACTAACCTGATTACCTTCTGTGACAAAGGGAACTACAGGCCTGTCAGTCTGACCTCAGTGCCAAGGAAATTCATGGAGCAGGTGATCTTGAGTGCTATCATGAAGCACATGCAAGAGAACAGGGCAATCAGGCCCAGTCAACATGGGTTTACAAAAGGCAGGTCTTGCCAAACTAACCTGATCGCCTTCTATGACAAAGTGACTTGGCTGCTGGACTAGGGAAAGGCTGTGGATGTGGTCTTCCTGGGCTTCAACAAAACCTTTGACACAGTTTCTCACAGCATTCTGCTTAGGAAACTGTCAGCCTCTGGCCTGGACAGGCACACACTCTCCTGGGTAGAAAACTGGTTAGATGGCCAGGCCCAGAGAGTGGTGAGAAATAGATCTACCTCGGGCTGGAGGCCAGTTACAAGTGGGATTCCCCAGGGCTCATTGCTGGGTCCAGCCCTGTTCAATATCTTTATCAATGACCTGGATGAAAGCATTGAGTGTACCCTTAGCAAGTTTGCAGATAACACTGAGCTGGGTGGAAGTGTTGATCTGCTGGAGGGTAGGGAGGCTCTGCAAAGGGACCTGAACAGGCTGGACCACTGGGCTGAGACCAACGGCATGAGGTTTAACGAGGCCAAATGTTGGGTCACTTGGGGCACAACATCCCTGTGCAACTACAGACTAGGAGAAGTCTGGCTGGAAAACTGCCTGGAGGCAAAGGACCTGGGGGTGTTGGTTGACAGCTAACTGAACATGAGCCAGCAGTGTGCCCAGGTGACCAAGAATGGCATCTTGGCTTGTATCAAAAATGGTGTGACCAGCAGGTCCAGGGAAGTTATTGCCCCTCTGTATTCGGCACTGGTGAGAGCTCTCCTTGAATACTGTGTGCAGTTCTGGGCCCCTCACCACAAGAAGGATGTTGAGGGTCTGGAGTGTGCCCAGAGAAGAGCAACAAAGCTTTTGAAGGGGCTGGAGAACAGGGCCTATGAGGAACAGTTGAGAGAGCTGGGGTTGTTTAGCCTGGAGAAAAGGAGGCTGTGGAGAGGAGGGAGCTGGCTTCTTCTCCCAAGTGACAGGGGACCAACAGGACAAGGGGGAATGACCTCAAGCTGTGCCAGGGGAGGTTCAGGCTGGACATCAGGAAAAAAAATCTCACAGAAAAGATCACTGGGCACTGGCAGAGGCTGCCCAGGGAGGTGGTTGAGTCACCTTCCCTGAAGGTGCTTAAAAGACAGGTGGATGAGGCTATAAGGGGCATGGCTTAGTGATTGATGGGAATGGTTGGGCTCAATGATCCTGTGGGTCTTTTCCATAATAGTGATTGGGTGATTCTGTGTCACAAGGGCAAAGAGTTGCAGAGCTATGAAATAACTTACTTTAAGATCATCTGCCTGGTGAGTATAGTTAGAATATCCAGAGTTTGAGCCTTGGTCACTTAGGAGAACAAGATCCTACCTGCTTCAAGCCCCAGGGCTTTGTGTCTTGAAATAATAGCTATTTCTGTTCCCTTAGCAGAGGCCAAACCCATGTGTGTACATATACATGTATGTGCTTGCACACCTGCATTTTATATGTGTACAGATAGAGATAGGGAGTGGGCATGAGTGAGCTGTCAGATGCCTATTGTATCCTGGCAGGGCAGTGACAACCAGAAAAGCAAAGGCAGACACTGCATTTCCTACATGCATGTTGTGGGTTTTTTTGGGACATATGAGAAACACCTGAAAGAAACAAAAAAACCAACCTTGTAAGATTTATGAACTGCTAAATTTAGAGAAGCTGCTTTGCTATTACTGGTATATTGAAGGCACTTCAGTGCATGTGTCAAAAAGAAAAATCATAAGTCCCTTCCTCTGTGAGAGCGTGTACAAGTAACATAAAATGGGCTCAGTTAATCTTTTTTACCACTGAATTCACTCTGGATAAACAAAATATGTATCAGATGTAATGCCCTAGAAAGGTAATCAGCCTTATAAAATAATTCTTTTCACAGCTCTGCTTTTCTCATTATTGCATTGCAAATGGTTTTCTGAAAGGAAAAACTGTTCAAGCAAAATGTTAAACAGCATTCATTCATCATTTTCCTGCATGGATCAGGCAGCAGCCTGCTTGATCTCAAAATACACGGTCATTATGATGCTCGTATTGAACTGTTTGTCTTTTTCTGCCCCTTCTTTTTCACAGATGGTGTTCCTTTGTGACAGGTAATTTCCAGCACTGTTGCTTGTGTTGGCATAGGTGAAAACTCTGCAGGAATCACACAAGTAATTAAATACAAAGAATCTTCACAAACTAGTGACTGGACTGTGTTCTGGCCCCATATAGGCAATGTCTGCTGTAGCCGTAGTTGGTTTTTGTCACAGGGACCAGTTGTGCTCCAAACCATTTAACCTGAATCAGTATAGAATAAAAGCTGAAGCATTAATGGTGGAAATTAATCAATACCTTTGTATTTATTTTTTACAAAAACAAAAAAAATCTCAACAGCTCATTTTTTCATGGCAAGTTACAAGTTTGATGAAGAAATAACTTGGTAAGTCTTTTTGACTTTTGCTATGCAGTGGATCATAGTAAACAATTAGACTAAACTGTCCCTTCCAGCCTAAAATTAGAGGGGAAAATAAAGCTATGAATGTGAAAAGTTCAACCACAAAGCCTAACCTCATGTTTATTGGCAAGATCTTTTGTGCTCACATTTCCTTTTAGAGATTAAGATCATCATTAGACACCAGGCACTGTTGCTATCTTTAAAATTTATGCAAGAATACCAACACTGACATATGATTAAAGACTGTCAATTTATTGTATTTTCAGTTCAAAGTTTCTGTTACTTTTTGTGAGCTTTAATATTTACTGTCATATACATACTTTATTGTACTAAACTAGGATGACTATCCCTGTGAATATTAATAATCCTTGTTTAAACAAAGAGTTTTTTTCACAGGATTACAATACTGGTGCACAATATATATAAAAATAGCCTTATTCATATGCTAACAGCTGGCACTGCAATGAAGACTGTTAAAGAACAAACCAATATCACAGAATACCCATAGCATGTCGTATAAGTGAAACAGGTGAATAACGATGCTATCTTCCATACAGCACTGAACAGTCATGTTAAAATAAAATGCAACATATTAGCTGTGTTGTAAGCACTGCTGCCAGTGAGACAGTGTCTTAAAACAATGCTTCGTTGTCACCAGTTAGAGATTATCAGTGCCACTTCCATATGTAGTTCCTCCAGTGATATTAATGTAATTTAGAAAATGAAGGTCAGCCTTTGCTCATGCAGCACTACTTTGTGACACAACTCATTTGGTCTGTTAATTGTGCTTAACCAGACCCGTCATCTTTACCATACCTTCTGGGCGTGCTTTCTCCTTGCTCCATGTTCTCAGGCTGCTGAATTCCTAAACTTGGACTATGTATGTTTTGTCTGGAATTAATTTTGTTTGGTTATGGGTATATAGGAAGATGTAGATGTAGGAAGGAACATTTTTTTCCTTATGTGCAACACAGGACAACTAGATGAATTTGGGTACCTTTCTTTCCTAAAAAAGTGGCCTAGAAGACCAAAATTTTACAAGTTTCAGTGGATTTATAATGAATGCTGGCCTCGTGTTTAACTGACTGTTGGAGTCTTTCCACTGTTTGAGTGCTCATGACAAGAATATTTTACTGTTTAGTGTGATCCTAGATGGATAAACGTGCCTACTCTCAGTCTAGCTAAGTGGAGGTTATATACATATCTTGGAAGATCTGGGCTTCTTCATTTCAAGGAGTAAGTTGATATATTCTGGGAGTGTGAAACCATCTTTCTGCATCCCAGAGTTTGAGATAAATAATGGAGATAACAGCAAAGCATCACTTACCAGGAGGCCACAGGCCCTTCTGAAAGGTCCAAGTATTTAGAATGCTTACTGGTGATCTTAAAACCATAAAATGACCATTTATAATCCAAGCTTTCATAGTTCCCAAAATGCCTAACAGCTCTAGAGCTGACATTTCTCCACTGCTCTTTCTTCTCTTCTTTCTTCATCCTTTTCTCCTTTTAGTACCTTTCCTTTTTCTGCATGTACCTGGAGCATCTCAGATGTTTGACCAGATAGGGAAATGTGGGCAAAACATGAATCAAGTGAAGTTAATGCAGATCACTCCAGCCCTTGCTCTGGGGCTTGGCTACCTGTGCTGGTGGATGGGTAGCCATGGTGCAGCTGTGTAGCTTGGGATTGGGCTGCCTTAAGTAGAGGTGTCAAGGGCTGTGCTGGAGTCTTCACGAGTGCTTGGGAGCTGCACATCAATTCAGCCCTTCTGCTTCTTCCCTGTACCTGGGCTCCAAGTCCCCCTGCTGAGCAACCTGCCTTTGCTGCTGGCCAGTACTTGATAGGGATACGAACAGGTTCATCTTCCAGCTATTTGAGCTTTGTGCTGCCAGACTTGAAACTAGCTCAGTGCTGCTCCAGTTCCTGCTCCTGAAATATTCTGTTGTGGGCGCTGCTCAACACTGATCTGACAGAAGTTGAAATATTGCTACAAGAACAGTTTTGTGTCAACCCTGACATGCTTTGAGTTTAATTGCTCTACTACTGTTAAATTCTCTTTCCCCTCTGGTACGTTTTATAGCAGCAAAACTGAATAAGCAGAGTGACATTGAGAATAAGCAAAGTAATAATAACTCATTTTATTTTCTCTGTTGCAACAGTACTCAAAGTGACATCTGTCAAGATTAAACCTTGCTAACATATGTGGGCATACGCTATACACAAACTGGTTTTGTGTCTGTCTGAAAAAATCTTATTTTCAATCTTCTTCTTGAATATAACTTTGAGTCCAATTTCCATCCCAAAATAAGATAAATTCTTGAGAAGTATACCTGCCATGGAAGAAAATTCCTTTAGTTATTTTGGAATTACCAGAACTAGAGAGGAAGTGAAGTTTGGCCTACTGAAATAGAAGCAGTGTTGAGAAGAATGAACTGAAGTTATAAGCTGTAGCACATTTTTACCTTTCTAGGGGTAATAACGTGTGCAATTGTGTTGCTACCCACTTGAATTCCCTACAGAAATATATTAGAAAAACAAGGGGGAGCTGGTAAACAATTTTTAGAAAAATGAACAGTGCTAGAGCCTGCATGTGATATCAATGTGCTTGGAAACACAGAAAATCTTACATTCATCCCTCTCTCTGAAACACTTCCTGCCCCTTCCTCCCTCCCCCCAGTCAATCAATCATTGCTTATTTAAATCCGTCAAGCATCCCATATTTGCAGGAAACAAAAGATATCATGGAATCATCCTACTTCACCAGGTGTTATTCTGCCTTATCTGTAGATTGAAATTCTCATCTAATTGGGTCAACTTAAGAGATACCAGATGAGAGATGAGACAGCTGTAGAAGAAACTGAGACAATTTAGCCACTGTTAGTATAAGGATAAAATGTTTGGTTTTAATATTAAGCAAAGCCCAAAAACTTGCAAATAGCATGCTTTCCTGTCCAAAGCTTCCTCCGTAGTCTGAGTCATCTGCTGTCTTATGATGTCCATCTTCTTATTTCTTCAGGCAAGTTGAGAACCATCAACTCCTTCTGTGATTAAGACATATCCTGCACATTTGGGATGATAGTTCAGAACATCAACATGTGCATCTATGTCATGTACTGTCACATACAGTATGAATTGCGCAAATATTCTGAACAGTTAGTAATCACTTCTTCAGAAAAGGTAGAAACAAAATGTATTTACCAGCACTATGCAATAGGATGTGATGGCTATAGTGTGTTATTATTTTAATTTCATCCTGAGAAGATGTTAAGTTGGCACATAGGAAAACACTTGAGATTTCCACAAACCATAGCTTGTAGGGCTGTTGCTGTAGGATGGGAACTTAGCAACTAGGAAAGAACTATTTAAATTACCAGACTGAAGAACTTACAAACATATACTACATCTGGCTGTTACACAATGTTTTAAATTTAATCTCCAAAGCCTGGTATGAAACTGCTTGCTGTCACACATGCATTCTTCCAGGTCTTTTAGAGACCCTGGAACTCCGCTGCAATTGTGTTTACAATGTATACTTTAAACTGGAGTGAAGCTTTCTAAAATTACACAGTGTGACTGGCAAGCTTACTGGGAATGCATTTATTTAATTGAAATTCACCAGGATGCACACTGTGGGTTATTTTTCAAATAATTAACTTCCTTCTCTCCCAGGACACAGTCATTAAAAAGACGAGTAAGATTTAGGATACTTCTTAGTAATTTCAGACACTTTGGATTATTATGTTATTTTTGTTTATAGCACAACTAATAAAACAACTGTCTTGTTTTAAACTAAACAAGTGAAAATAACTGACTTGCAGGGCTTTTCTGAAAGCAAAATGCGAAGAAGGAAGAATCCAGCAAATTCCTATAAAATGGGTGGTGGCAGTTTTAGATAGTAACAACATCAGTCTTTTTTAAAGTGTATTTCATTATAGAAATGGCATTTACTGATTAATGCTATTTGTGCTATTATCTTGTGGTATTTTTTTTATTATGTTATTTTTCAAAACCAGAAGGTACAGCTGTATTTGCCCATGGCAGAGGTACTGAGAAATCTACAAGGATAGCTTTATTTTCGGAGGATTGTCCTTCCACCTTGTAGTACTAAAAAAAAAAATTAGCCATTTAGGCTTTTGTGTGAACTAATAATGAGTCCACAGCAAGATACAGCTGAACACATCAACAACAATGGTGGCACTTCATTGAAAATATATGCAAGATAGGGCAAAATATCACATGAAAGTGTGAGGAGGGTGGAAAAAAAGTGTTAGGAATAGCCTTGTGAACATCAAGGTAAAAGAAGTAGGGAAGAGATGCTCCAGACATTGGAGCAGAGACTCATCTGCAGCCTGTGGAGAGACCATGGTGAAGCATGCATCTCCCTGCAGCCAGTGCAATTGGAATTCACTGTAGAGGCAGATTTGCCTCAGATGTATCCAAATTCATTTCCACCCTTTGTGGATTCAAAAGGTATTGGAAGAAGTAACTTGAACCTTAATCTAAAAGTATCTGAGGCATCACCACAAAAATTCTTGCAAATGAAGTAATGGGAGCTTTTCTGGAAAGTCTTAAAAGCCATAGTGTACTTTTTGGGGGAAAGACTCTTAATTCTAATTTCTTTCTTGTCCCATGAGAGTTTTTAAGAGTATTGAACTGCACAGTATATGCCTCGCTTCTAGAGTCATCAAAATAAGCTTCAGGTGACATCTATAGACTGTCACTTATTTCCTGTGTACAAGAAATGCAAACTTGGTATGCCAAATAACAAGATTTTTAGTCATATTCTCAGAGATTAATCCACAATAATTTTAGGATTGCAAAGTTTCTTTCTTCCTAGTATTTCAGATATGTAAAGAAGGATTAGTTCAAGACTCTTTGTATCTTGCCAAGGACTATTTAGCAAATGCTGAACCTTCAGTGGAAGTAGCACAGTTCAGCTGTATAAGTTCAGGTGAATAAGTTGATGGAACAGTTAATGAGTCTGATGATTCTTTCTCTTATTTTCCCTGCTTTGGACAGTACAACAGCTGTGTTTGTGTGTCACTGGTTCTTCGAAGTGCCTTTGCTGATGGCTAGACTTTGGTTCTGAGATGTGTGCCTTCTGGAGGGTCAGGCCCCACAAAGCAGGGCACCAGCATATGGTGCTGGTAGTTGCAGCAGGGCTTCAGGGTGTAGAGAAGCATGGGTGTGCCACCAGAAACAATGTAGGGCTGCTTGGAGACTGCAACATGGTGGTTTCAGTGTGGTGCAAAGCATGGTATCTGCCACTAGTAGTGCATATGCCCTGGATTTGGCAACAGTGGGAAGACTTCTGCTCTAGATCTGCAACTCCCGAACAGGCACAGTGCCCTGTCATTGCTGAGGATGAACACCCAACAGGGGTTGCATCAGAGCCAGTTGAGACTGCACCTTGTGTCTGCAAAAGGAGAAAGGCAATCAGCAGTGATGGGAGGCTTCCTCCTGCATGGTATGGAGGCATCTGTCTACAGACATGACCTTATATCCTGTGAGGTTTGTGCGTGCTGAAGGCCAGCATCCAGGATGCCACAGAGAGACTGCCAAGGCTTGTCTGACCATCAGACTATTATCTCACCGCTCTTCCTTGTGGGCATCAATGATACTGTCAAGGAAGTCCTTTACAGTATCTAGAGTAATAATAGAATTCAGGGGGCAAGTGTGAAGGGCCCAAGTGACATTTCTTTGATACTGTCATCAAAGCAAAAGTGCTTGAGAAGCAGGCTTATCAAGTGGGTCGGCAACTTAATGCATTTTGTAGGCAGGACTTTGGCATCAGGACTCTCTTTGAGAAGCAAGTGTTACTAAAGCAGGGGCAGGATAGGCCTGGCAAGAAAGACTGGAATGTCTTTGCAAATGAGCTTTCTAAAATAGTGCAGGGATCATTAAACTAGCTATGTGGGGGGATAGTTTCCACAATTTCAAGAGAAGTGAGAGCACCAGGGCAGAGCAGAGGTCTCCAGATGACAGCATGACCTACAAAAGCAGAACAACTATGGCCCATTTCAGAGAACTGCATACGAGTTCAGCTAGCTACATGGACAAAGGGGAGTGTTATACCCCGAAAGACTGACAGAGTAGGACCCGGAATTGTATTTAAACATATAGTTTATTACCTATAATGTTACAATTATAAGTCAGGAATGTAAGCTTAAGACTAAACCAAAATTATTATCTTGTAAGGATTTGGGAAGGACCATATGACCTGTACAGAGTTCAGTGATAGAGTCTTTAAATGTTTCCTCAAAGCTGCTGCGAGTCAAGTTTCTGCAAACACTCTGGCTTGGTGTCAATGGGTTGCAAAGGATGTTGACTCGGGGGCAGGGCGGCGGGAAACAAAAAGGTCTCAGGCCATCTGAGAGGGAGCTCTGATTTCTGCTTTCTTCTGTCAGTCTTTTATAGTTCATTCTGAATATTTGGGGTCCCAGTTGGCCCAATCTTATCAGTAGTGCCAGTAGTCTGAGAAACAATGGATTGCCACACAACCCCCACCAGTGTGTATGAATCCAGACAATTCTAGGGTTGTAGATCAGGATATTCCTATTGTGATGAACTCTTAAAGCTTATTAATAGTTTTGGTTTTGAGGACCACTTCTGAATCTTGTTTTGTTTCACAGTTAGGATGTATATCTGCAGACTGTGTTAGTATGTGGGAGATGGGGGTCTCATGGGCCAGTTTGATCATTCTGATAGGCAAAACAAGCGGCAGAGATATAATCACCCATTATCCCAGACTTATTTTTGCTGCACAGATGGTTTTTGAGATGGCTGCTGATATGGAGTGGCCACCAGACATCCATCCAGTTCTGTTCCACATTGCTGACTCAGTAAAGCAGGAGCCTGCTTCGGCAGCTTCTGGTGGGGCAGGGGGGATGTGTCAGGGAGGCGTTAAGAGTGGTTACATGGCTGCTGAGCTGTGACCCTAGTGGAACCGCAGTGACAGAGTGGGGCAGATCCCACATCTACAGTGTGCAAATAGTGATGTACAGGTGCTTCAGGAAAGGCAGGGTGGGCACTCATGGCCAGGAAGGAGCATGTACTGTCTTCAAAGACTCTTAAAAATTCCCTTTTTTATGCATTTATGTGTTTTATGCCTCATCCCTCAAGAGTGCTTACATTGCATATTTTACAAAATTTTAATTACTTTGAAAATGGTCCTGCAGGCTCTGATTGCTATAGGAAATGTATACAAGCAAGACTGTTGTCTGCCAAAACAAAAGTCAGTCAGCCAGCCTTTACTGCTTAGCTTTTGTTAACCAATCTGTTATGACTGTCACAAGTTGTCAGACTGTCACAATAAATGGCCCAAGTTCAGGATGTTGTTTTGTTTAGCCTTCGTGTGAAATGCTTTTATGCACCATTCAGTCGTAGGCTATAATTAAAGCTGAGCAAACAGTTTCCCAAAGAGGGGAATAAGTTACACAGTAGTTTAAAATTACTGGAATAGGATTTTCTGTTTGGTTTATGGTTACTTATTTCCTGAAAACCAGCAAATTAGCAATGCAAAGATTTCATTTGCTTGTTCAAATTACTTAATTGATAATTACTGGAGATAATTACTGGGATAATTACTGTCCCTTCTTCTCAGGACGTGTTCAAGGCCAGGTTGAATGGGGCCTTGGGCAGCCTGATCTAGTGGGATGTCCCTGCCCATGGCAGAGGGGTGGGAACTAGATAATCTTTATGGTCCTTTCCAACCTTAACTATTCTATGAGTCTATGATTCTTTTATGCAAGTTAAGCTAGAGGAGGCTGCCAAATATTCACCCCATTAGAGGAAGAAAACCTGGTATTTGTTTCAAGAAATGACAATGTCTAAACATTGTTATATTTTTCTTTAGATATTCCTCTTTTGCCTGATTTTTCACAGAGATCTGTCATTTTTCTTTCTCCTTTTTTCACAGCCTGTACTGTGGTGTATAGCACACCAAAGAGGGGTGTCAGAAGTCATCTCCTCCTGATAGACAAGAATCAAGATAAGCAGAAAAGACATATTATCACTACCCTTTTGATGATATGGAACTGAATGATGAAAGCCATACAGGTTAGCCAAAGTCACACAGCACTGACCCAGATAATTCTGATTCCTAGGCCAGGATCTGAACTAGGAGTCTTCCTTCAGTTTTTTCTCAAAGAGAAACTGCAGCACCCTTGGGAACAAAGGCCGGCAGGAACACTGGGATTCAACTTAGTAAAACTACTACACCTAACAAATTATTTTCGTATTTTTTTATGGCACCTTCATGATGATGGTGGGTTTCTAAAGAAATTATTTTTAAGAAAGTGTTCTATTGAGAAACATTAATTCTCAGTGGAAAGGCAGAGGATTTCTCTTCAGGGCTGAATCTTAAATTTCTGAAATCTATGGAAAGAGTGCCATATAATGACTGTTGTGGTGTTGGCTCAGTTTCACAAAGAGACAAGCAGTGTGATTTGCAAGCTGTCAGAGATGCACCCAAAGATGCACTGGACCCCAACAGACAAGGTATTTAGATCACATAGGTAGAGCAAAACTTTTCTTTCGAATTCAGATTATAACTGGTTCCCTGTGTTATGACTTATAGGCTTTGGATATCCAGGACTGGACTGGTTTTGACACAGAAGTCTTTATACAATTCCCATGCTATGTGTCAGACATGCTTGCAGAACTGATCATCAATGCATCCAATGCCTTCTGTTTTACTCACCTACTAATGGTGTCATATGTTCAATTTTCACATGACACAGTTAATCTTAGATAAACATAGAATCATAGAATCACAGAATTACTAGGTTAGAAGAGACACACCAGATCATTGAGTCCAACCATTCCTATTAAACACTAAAACATGCCCCTTAGCACCTCGTCCACCTGTACCCTAAACTCCTCCAGGGAAGGTGACTTAACCACCTCCCTGGGTAGCCTGTTCCAATGCCCAATGACCCTTTCTGTGAAAAAATTTTTCCTAATGTCCAACCTAAACCTCCCCTTGTGGAGCTTGAGGCCATTTCCTATTGTCCTGTCCCCTATCACTTGGAAGAAGAGGCCAGCTCCCTCCTCTCTACAACCTTCTTTAAGGTAGTTATACAAGCAGGTAGTTAGACAGAAAGGCTTACTTTCCAAGATGAGACATTGTTTACAGAAAGACACAGATGTTCATAGGACTCTGTAGCTGTGCACCCTGTCAAGCTGTGTTCATAGCTCAGGAGAGTTTCTGTTGCTTTATATTTGCTGAATTGTGATATCTCCTGTTTCCTTCTTCCCTATTAGTTCTCCCTCTTTTAAGTAGACTTTTCCCTCCCTATACTTTCTTCCTACCAGCACTGAGCCATAACAAGACAGAACAGGGATCTAAACATTTCGATTAGTATTCTTTACATTAATGCAATTTAATCTTAGAATAAAATTCCCTCTGTATTTTGGATTCCTTTATTATAATCTTTGATGGGTTTAACTAAGGGTGTTCATTTCTAGAATTACAGAATTTTTGTATCTGGCAAGTACCTCTGAAGATCATCTATCTGACCCATCAAAGCAATGTCTCTTGGAACATGTTCCCTAGGTCCATGACCAGTCGTGTTTTGAATATGTCCAGGGACAGAGATTACACAACCTTTTTGAGCAAGCTGCTCAAATACTTGATGCTCACAACAAAAAATAGGGTTTTTAAAAACGTTTAAATAAAATTTACTGTGATTAATTTGTGGTTACTCTTATTGGCTCCCTGGACAGCTATAAGAAGAGTCTGCCTCTGTCTCTCTACTCCTGTCTGGTTTATATAGACATGTATGTGTATATGCCACCTCCCACCTTACATTCTTCTGAATAAACTACTGTAGCTCTCACAGTGTCCCCTGACAGACAAGTTTGCTAAGTCATTGCACAAGACAGTTTATCGTTCTGAAATGGTATTAGCCCAAAGGGTATTAATTTCATTTTTACATGTTATAAACAGTGTGAGGAGACACCAGAATCGGACACAGTCATACTGAAGAATAATGAATAGCTTATCTGGATATCAATTCAGATTGTTTTAGGTTAAGAATCCTGTGTTTAAATTAAATTGATGTAATTTTTTAAGTTTTAATTGGTCTTAATCTCTTTGGAACATGATTTTCTGTATTTCTTTTTCTATAATCTGCTTTCATCTACTACAGCCCAGTGTTTGACATTTGTATTATTTTAATCCTTTAATCATGGCTTCACTGTGACTTTGTCATTGACATAGAGAATGTAGGTTCCTTTCCTGTGTACTTTACATACTCCTGGCACAGCTGTGATAACTGAAAAGAAAAAGCTGTCATTAGGATTCACTTGTTTCACGTTTCAAAGGTGAAAATTACCAGCCAGCCTTTTAATAAGTTAAAAAAGAAGCATTTCTCTCATTTTCTCTATGCGCTGTCTTGAAAACAACATTATTCTCACACTAAATACAAAATGCAGCAGCTACTGGGAATAAAATTAAATACCCCAGCTGAAACCAGGACAATATCAATCTCTTATTGTGTCCCATACTTCCCAATTACTGACCACTACTTTTTCTGTCTTTTAAGTATACACGCAGAGGTATCATTCCCTTAGTATATGGATCATATCCTTAAAATGTCCTTTGAGTTAATTTAATCCATGACTTTGAGTTCCATCTGTCATAACAGTCTTTTAGGGCAGGAGAGATGATGTGGAGTCCACTCAGCTGATAAAATATGAGTGTGGAGCAGCAGACAGGCGATATTGGAAGCAGAAGGATGGTGGTGTATCAGGTTGAATTGTCACATAAGGCATTTTGTGCTTGCAGCTGATATAAGTGGTGTGGCCTCTGTCCACAGTCTGTGGGTTGAAGATATTGATCTCCAGGATGTGGGACCGCACCACGAATACTGTGTTCTGTTCTGGGCCCCTCACCACAAGAAGGATCTTGAGGCTTGAGCGAGTCCAGAGAAGAGCGACAAGGCTGGTGAAGGGGTTGGAGAACAGACCTTATGAGGAACGGCTGAGAGAGCTGGAGTTGTTTAGCTTGGAGAAGAGGAGGCTGAGGGGAAACCTCATTGCTCTCTCCAACTACCTGAAAGGAGGTTGTGGAGAGGAGGGAGCTGGCCTTTTCTCCCAAGTGACAGGGGACAGAACAAGAGGGAATGGCCTTAAAGGATCAGGCTTGACATCAGGAAAAAAAACTTTAATGGAAAGGGTCATTGGAACAGGCTGCCCATGGAGGTGGTTGAGTCACCTTCCCTTGAAGTGTGTAAAAGATGGGTGGATGAGGTACTGAGGGGCATGGTTTAGTGATTGGTGGGAATGGTTGGACTCGATGATCCAGTGGGTCTTTTCCAGCCTGGTGATTCTGTGATTCTGTGATTCTGTACTCAGTGAAGTCAGTTCTGGTTCCATCACACTGCACTTTGCTCCATTTCATCAAAGTTAAGTTTCATTGAACTAGATGTTTCTTACTGAAATACCATTAACATAACATACAGCAGTTAACATAATACAATTTAGTGATTTTAATATGTTATATCATATATATATATAATATATAATATCAGATAATCTCAGTGAAAATCAAACCTACTTGAGTTATACATTGGCCTTTTACATCCTTTTGCATCACCCACCAAGTGCACCTCAGTCATAAGCCAAGATAATTCCATGGATGGCTTTGCTTTGCCTCATGTAGGAATAGTCTTTCTCAGAATATCCTTTACATGCACCACAGGGACTTTATCCCCTTCAACAGTATACAAAAGTTTTTATAGGGCAGGGTCAGCTCAAATTGTGTCTCCTCTGCTACTAACTAACTAGGTGACCTTTGCTAAATGTTTATCCCAGTGTTCAAATGTCCAATCACCCACCACATGGAGTGTGGGTTTTAACAGTCTATTGTATTGTTAGATTTTCCTAAAGGCTGGTGCATGATAGAGGATGTGGTATTTCTGAAGTACAGTGTTCTTTGGCCCAAGTGTCTATATGGCAGTTTCAGAAATGAGTCACATTGTCTAATTCATTTCTTTCTGAGGTGCCATGTTGCAAATAGGACTTGCTTTCCATGACATGGGTTAGTGTTCTAAGTGGAGGCATGGGGCATGAAGTAGGTTTCCAGCAATTCAGTGGTTGCTTCCATCATTGTAAGCACAATGGTGCTTGCCTTGGTGGGTTTGTGGGAGTGTGATACAGTCAATCTGCCTGGCCTCCCCATATTTATATTTCAGCCATTGCCCTGCATGACAGAGAGGCTTTAACCATTTAGCTTGTATCATTGTAGCACTTTTAGTCCTAAATACTCTTTGTTTTGTTTGTATGAAGAGAGGAGAGCTTTTCTCAAGAAAAGCTGCTCCTTAATTTTTTCTGTGCTGGGGAGACTGGTCATTTGCCTTTCAGTGCAATGCAAATATTTTATGAATTGAATATGAAAGAGAACTCCTATGGCAAGAGATTTGAAGTCTTTACTTTCTGAAAGGTGGAACATTGTTACTACAAGTAACCTCAAAACCTCAAATATCACCACTGATATGCCAGGCTTAGATATGAAATATGGAAAAACTCATGGCATATTGACAGTGTTTCTTGAGGTTTTAAGGTTATTTAGAGTCAGATATTTGCAACCTCACAGACCTAAGACTGTTACAAAACAAACACAGCCACCAACCCAGTTCTTGATACTGACCTGGGGGTGCTGGATGGGTTTACAGAGCAGTTAGTATGTAATCAACTGAAGAAAGACTAATAACAAGCTCTTAGCATCAGACTAGTTACTTCTTGGCTGCAGAAAGCAGAAACCCAGTAGAAGTTACCAAACAGGTAAAAATGTTCACTGTTCACAAGATGGCATCTGCAGCCCCTGCTTGGTAGTCCTGGTGACAGAGCATCCATTATCAAGGCATTTTTAGCTCCTTGTGCTGGCAGAAAGCCATTAGGAACAGGAACATCACTCCTCTTAATAGCTGGTTTGTAGCAATTTCAGAGGCAGTTGTGATATTTGGCACACCACAGTGCTGATTGCCCAGAACTCCAAGGGAATAAGTTCAAAGGACATTTTATGGCACTGGATTGCTAGAGGAGAAAGAAGGAAGCACAGCAGTAGTGATACTTTTCTGCTGTTGGCATTTAATGGCAGGCAGAGAAAAGGAGAGAACAGAAAATTTAGAAGCTTCAACAATACAGGTTTAAGATGGCAACCCCCCAAAAAATATTAACAACACTCACATGATTTTTAAATAAACCTTAAATTACAGTTTTGCTCTTGAAAACTTACATCATAGCTGATGACCTAAAGAAGACACTTAATTACTGGAGAAACCATTTATTTCCTGGTGTTCCAATTTATTTCATAACCCACATTCTAGTGAGAGACAGAGCAACTGTTTGTATTGAAGGGAGATGTCATGCACCACATGCTTATTCATTATATGAGCAGTGGGCCAGAACAAGACTTATAGAGGATATTAGCATGTGTAGCTTTTTCCTTTCCTGAGTGTCAAATGGTAAACTTCTTAAAAATGGATTATTAGCATGTTTCTGGAAAGACAGGTATTTTTAAGTGTGTCAAACTGTGTGTTAAGAAAAGAAATCTTGAATCTCTAAAAATAAAATGTTTTTTAGAGCATCTCAAAGTTTTACCAAAAATCTAGCAAACCTGTTTGGTGAAATCTGGTTTTTATTCTGAGATGGTGAGGTTAGTTCCTCAATCACAGTGATCAGTGGCTTAGCAAACTCAAATGGATGAAGCAGTTCAAAGTCCAGCTGCTGTGGGAGGTATGAAAAAAACAGTGTTCTAACCTCTTCCTTACAGCTCTGACAATTTCTTGTTAATATTGGTCTCAATAAATTCTGCTTAATAGTCATGTAAGAGCTTGGAAAAGTCTCAGATTAGTTCTGTGAAATATGAAGAATTTAGATACACTTCTTTAAAGTATGAAGACTGGTAAAGTGCTACCATTTTTAAGGTTTATAAATTTTGTAGTAATAAATACATGTTAGTAATAGTATTCTTTTCATTTTATAAATGATATGATTGTTTATAAATACAACATTTCTTTTCTATACTGTTGTTTTGAATATGCTATGCTGGTAAGCTATTGTAAACAATGATTGCTAGCAGAAGGTTTATGCTTCTTTACATTTCTTCACCTGGCAAAGTACATAAAAATGATCTTTTATATGATTCACTTGGATGAGATGCTATTTGTCTGATGGAAAATTTGTGAAACATTATGTAACCTCTCCCACCCCCAAACAATGATTGTTCTAAATCTGTGTTTGTAAGAAATGTCACCTTTCTTGGTGCGGAAAGGAATGAGTGAAGTGGAAACTGAAATCCACTCGCTGACATGCTCTGCTGCAAGACTTTGTTATGGTAGCTGGTGTCTCTGTTAGGATTCTATGCATATATCCCTAAGCTCACTTCTGTCTTTCTATGGGTTAAACTTGCTACCTCTGTCTGTCCACTCCTCTCCAGCTGTGTAAATCAAGCATTACAGGCTTCCTGAAATGTGGTGAAAAGAAATTACTGATTAGAGACATCAACTATTGCATAGCAATTGCATTGCTATTGCATAGTGTATTAGCTAAAAAAAAGCTTAAAAAAAGCATCCTTAGCCAGGATGCATAGAACTGCATCTCACCAGGAAAAGTACTGTGAGAGGAAAGTGCTCTCTGCCTCTTTCCAGTCAAACACCACTATAATCTCACTCATGAAATACATATGCAATGGTCACAGATGGAACATTTTGTCCTTTTTCCCTTTCTTTTTCCTTTGACCTTCTGTCTTGCACAGCAGAGGCATGTCCAAGGGCACGGAGAAGCAATTTAACCTGATCCATGCAGCTGTAGATGGGACAGTAGATGAGGTTGCTCACAATGCCCCACACTAGTGTCCCATACCCAGCCCCTCAGCGTAAGTTCTAGATCTGCTTAGCCTGAAGTTTCATCAAGGTGCACAGGGAAATAAGTAACCAGAGAAAGAAAACTGTGTGCACTGCAGGCACTTCTGCTGACAGCAGCACCCACTCTGCTGTGTGACCCAACTTCAACATGACATCTCATGTCAGTGCAGAGGCACTGGAACGCTATCTTGAATAGAAAGTAAAACATCTCCAGGGTTCTTCTTCCTGGTGGCAGTTCTCTTACTATTATTTTAATTACTGGAAATTGTTTTGCAATTAGATCATCTTACTTTCTACCCTGCTTAGTTTAAAAAAAAAAACCAAACTACTTTTATTTTTCTTTATCAAATGTGGGAGCAAACTGCTGTGATACTAATACTCTGTATAAAAAGCAAGCCTGAGTTATGGAACCCTATAAATTTTATTCCATGCAAACAAAAAAAGGCAAAAAAAGAACCTATAAGTTTTGGAAAGTTTATACAGCTGACAGAACATAGTCTGTTGTGAAGAGGTTGGAGGGACCTCACATCACCTTTTTTGCCAAACAACTGCTACTTCTATTTTCCCCCAAATACTACCATTATGAAGGAAAATACTTTGTAATTCTCAGCTGTCAGCCCTGGAATGCATACATGTGTCTTTGTGCATCCATAAGAGTGGCAGGTGTAGGGGAAGATTTTGCTATGCCTTCCACAGTGAAAGAAAAGAAGGCAAGTTGTTACCTGTATAAAACTACCCTTTCAACCGATATTAAATCTGCAAACTTCCATGGATTTGAACTGGGGCCCAGTTTGATTATTATGCTCACATAAATCTGCCTGGTATGAACCTGCTTGTACAAATAGAGTGAAACTAAGTCGTCCTCAATAGCAAAAGGCCTATGATGGACTTGCAACAGTGAAAAGCCTATGACTAGATTAATGTGAACTTTAGCCTGGTATACTATGATGTGATTTATAAGGTGTGCAACATCAACCCTATGAGAGTTGCTCAGGGAGGAAATAACAGCTTTATGACTGGCTGGAAGAACCTTTCTGTAGTCATAATTGAGCAGCAATTACTTTGTTAGAGAGTAAACAAGATAAACAGTCTGTGAATTAACAACTGCAACATCATTTCTTATTTCAATGTTGGAGAGGTACAGCAGGGATTAAACATTTACTGCTTGCCTTTAAAGCAGCTCTAGTGAAAGGTGAACCACAAACAGAATTTTCTGAGTTCAATGGAACACTGCTGCTCTTATTTCTGCAGCGCTTATACCTGTGTGACATCACTGGAGCTTTCCCCTTGCTATTCACCAGCTCATCACTACCTCAAATCTCAGGGTCAAAACAATCCCTCTACTGACCCCAGCAATTTCATTGTGATTTGGTTTGAGAAGAACCTAGTTTCCATTAAGCCTGGCTTTTTCTATCCATATCCCACTAAGAAGTGTTTTCTATGACTGTTTGGCACTAAATAGTTATGAACTGCTGTTGTGTCATTTTCCTCAACTGACTACAGCAATTGTGACCTTAATGAGGATGACAGGACTCCCTGTAAGTTCTTGCACAAGGACTGAGCATTGCTGGCAGCAGGTTAAAATGGCAGCCGACCTCTTAATTTAGCTACTTAAACCCATAACACTATCAGTCTATCTAGGTTTGGCCCTCTGAAAGTCCTTTACATGTATTTCTTTATGTTTATTGAGGGTTAGCTTGAACCATTTTGCTTTGACTGCATAGAGAAATGTTTTGGTGTGAGTAATGAGGCACTTTAATGCATTTTATTAATACTGCTTTGGAAGCTTGAAACTCCTTATCTGCTGCCAGTAGACCTTGCTTTCTAACTTTTGCATCTTTCACTTTTTTCCTCTTTAAATTTTCTCCAGTTCGTACCTTCAGCTTTATATTCTTTACCAGAAACTTTACTTTTCTTCCAAGTATACACCTCCCATTGCCTACAGCTTTCCCCGTTTCTTTGGTTTGGCTGGGTTGGTTTTTTTTTTGTTTGTTTTTTTGTTTGGTTTTTTTTTTTTATTACTTTGGCCTGCGAGAGTGTAGCACTTATAAAAGGGCGTTACAGGTAGGTCCTGGAGCGGATGCTGCAATTGTGCTGTAACCTCATGTTACAATGAAGGTTAAACTGAGTGAAATAATGATCTCTCTTTGCCTGAATACATGTGAAGGAAGCACAGGGACATATGAAAGCACTCAAGAGCAGAATGTTGTACATCAGCTGGCACAATGGCATGATTCCACTGGGTTTTTTTGAGCAATGCATTTTATCCAAGCTGAGGATGAGTCCTAGATGTTTTGGTTTCTGAAGTGAGAACAGAGCACTCTTACAGTGTGCATATTTAGGTAGGTATTTTATACCATGAAGTAACACAGTGAAGTGTCTTCTTGATGAATGAAAATGCTGGAGGCAATTCTAAAGGAAATTGTCCAGTAAAAAAAAAGAGGGTTTGTGGGACAGATTCTTCTGAGTGACAGTAATAACAATATTTTAAATTTTTATGCTGTAATTGCTGTCATATGCTTAGTTCATATTTAGCAAAAAATTCTAGTGCATTTTGCCTGTTAGAAAAACATTTAACAAAAAAGTATCTGGTCATTATCACTAGAATTCCCAGCTTACCTACTCATAACATCTGCCGGGTTAATAGTTTTTGAGACTAAAAATTTAAAACTGCAGAGGAAAATATGCTTGTATTTCCTTGAGAGTCAGTTCAGGTATGTTCTAGAATACACCTCTATTTTCTTAAAATAAAGTTTTCTGAGATCTGCTACAGAACATAGGAGCACTGAGGGTAGAGGCAATGAACCATCCAGATCAGTAACATGCTCCCAAAACTGCACCAGAATTGTGTGAAAGCCCATCTCACTGGACGAATGTGAAGCTGCATAAAAAAATGTTACATTTCATAAAATCTGGTTTGATGATGGGCCAAAGGATGACAGTTTGCCCCCTTGTCATGTTCAAAATGACCATCAGTGTTCTCATAGCCCAGACAAATGAAAACCATTGAGTGCTGCAAAGATTCTGACCTCAGTAATGTTTCTTGGCAATGTGTTTCACAAGTTAATTATGCCTTCACAAAATACATTTCTTTCCATTAGTCTGAAATGTATTGGCCATCAGTATAGGCTGTTTGCTTTTCTTTTCTTTTTTTGCTGTTGCTGTTGGAAGTGGTGGTGGTTCAGCCTCTTTTTCTGGAGTGATGTCTGCCTATCCTACCAAAGACCCTTTATGGGTCTTATGAGCCTGGCGGGGAAATGGGCATTATTAGCCTGTTAAATCTTTTATGTGTGTTGAGTCATTTTAAAATTGCATTATACTTTAAAGTTCCTTGTATTGCACATACAGAGTCTCTGCAGGTCGAGCTAAAAACAGCTGTACAAACTGACCCAAGAGAAGTTTCTAATAAGTCCTCAAAATATAGGAAAATAAATACTGGAAAAAAACATTTCACAGAAGCAATATGTCATTACCATCTCTGTTGAAATAAAATGCAAAACTACCTGAAATGACATTTGGCAAACAAGTACTTAGAAATCTGAAATAATCCTTAGAGGTGTTCTTCATGGAAAGAACATGCCATACTTGTTGGGCAAACAGTATTGAAGACGATAGAGCAGTTTTGTGACAAGCAAGTTCCTCATGACATTTCCTGGTAAACTTCTGCTACCCACAGCAACTATGCTACTGTTGGTGTACTTCAAAATTCTTTAGTGTGATTCTGTAATTCTGCACTTCACTTTTTTTAGGGCTACTGGGCTAAAAGGAACAGCATGTGTTTTCTTCTCTGTGCCTTTGGAGTGCTATAGCCATTAAATTGCTGTGCTTTTAATTTAGCTATATTTTGCTTGCAAAGTATAACTGAATGATTAAATTGACCCAGAATAGGGGCAGTAATATGTCATTAAGCTCTTTCACTCCATTTGTTTGTCACAGCAATTTAGGACTACTTTGGCTGCCAATAGTAACAATATTGATGTCAGGTTTTCAGTTATTTCTTACCATGTGCAGAAAAAAGCCAGGACAAATAAGCCTGAATACAGGCAAGGCCATCAACATTAAGCTTTCTGGTTATCCAGAAGCTTCCTTTAGGTATTAATATTTTACTCATAAGAAGTCCAGAGAAATGACATGAGCTGTTTGTGTTCTGGAGTCCAAAAATAAGTATAATTTTCTGCTTTGTTCTGACTGCTGGTAGTTAAATGGTATCAAGCAAATAATGCCGCATAGGAGAAACTGAAAGATATTGTAAAACCAGAAATGATCTCTTCAGTATTGGATCTGTACGGATAAATTTCTTTCACTGGCTGTGTAGATTACAAGTAGGTTTAATTAATTCATGTTCTTCTCAAGGTTTACTTTCCTTCCTGTCTGATTCCACTGTTACTGTCAGCTGTGCTGATGGAAAACAATGAAAAGTGTGCAAAAATTTTAAGGCAAGGTGCTCCGAAATGTCCTTTACCAGCCAGTTAATAAATAATTAATTCCAAATTTTTGTATGGAAGCTCTAATTTCTTGCTGAGCAGTTCTTGTGTCAAATTTGGAGGCTAAAGTTATCATTGAAAATATAACTGATACAGAGCTATGTGCATTTTTCATGGCAATGTTTATCATATGGTTACTCATACCATCTCCAATACATCACTACTCGAATATCTAAAGCCCCTAATTCAAAATTTAATTCCTGGAATAGATCATAAAATCATGGATTCATGTAATGGTTTGATTTGAAAGGGATTTTAAACACCATCTAGTTCCAACCCCCCTGCCATGGACACAGACATCTTCTGCTAGGTCAGGTTATTCAAAACCTCATCTAATCTAGCCTTGAACACCTCGAGGGGTGGAGCATTCATGAGTTCTCTGGGAGACCTGTTTCAGTGCCTAATGTCCCTCACAGCAAAACATTTCTTCCTAATAGCTATCCCAGATCTTCCCTCTTTCAGCTTAAAACCATTCCTTCTTGTTCTATTCCGCACTACCCATCTTTCCTGCAGGCTCCTTTTAAGTACCAGAAGGCTACTATAAGCTCTCCCTAGGGCATTCTCTTTAAACTGAACAACCCTGGCTCTCTCAGCCTGTCCTCGTATGGGAGGTTCTCTAGCCCTCTAATCATCTTCATGACCCTCATCCTCTGGGCCTGCTCTAACAGATCCACGTCTTTCCTGTGCTGAGGCTGCAGAACTGAATGCAGTACTCCAGGTGAGGTCTCATGAGAATAGAGGGGCAGATTCACTCCCTTAGCCTGCTTGTCACACTTCTTTTGATGGAGTTCAGGATAGAGTTGGCTATCTGGGCTGCAAGAACACACTGTGGGCTCTTGTTTGGCTTCTTATCCACCAACACCCCTAAGCCTGTCTCTTCAGGGTTACTTGCAATTCATTCTCCAATAGAGCTGATACTATATCTACATGTAACTTTCTCTAAAGTTATCAGTAATTAAGATTCCTGATTTTATATAAAAAAGACAAGAAATGCAGAAAAAATCATAAAGGTGTTTCTAATAAATACATGGAAAATTATCTTGATCTTTTATTGTACTTATTTTATATTAGCTGATATGGGCTACAATTTGATCTCTGAAAGCCTAATGTAACTAGAATTTGCGAGGACATTTGTTCTGTAATAATTATTTACAGCTGAGATATGGATGCCTTTTATTCTCTAATTTTCACTACAAACAAACTGAATACAGAGAATACACAAATATATTTACTATTAAAATATATAACAGCCCTGTAATTAGTTTTTGAATAAGGATTTTTAAAAGCCTCATTCCTTATGGTTATTCTACAATTTTCTTAAGTTCTCTCTAAAGGATAAGTCTTGCATTGTCTTACATCATTGTGAAATACTGAATAGGTAAGGTATATCACTGTGAAAAAATCTGTTAGAAATGCAGTCATTGCACATAAGACCACTGTAAAACAGCCGGTCAGACAACTGATGTTAATAGCTTGCTGTATTTATAAAACTTCACTTTTTAAGCTTATAATGGTAATGATTTGTTTAAAAGCAACTTGCTCACTTCAAAAAAAGTATTCTGCTTATGACCATTGTCATCTGAAACATTCCCACCACTGATGTTGGATGCTGACTGCAAAACTCCAGAATGACTTGGTTGTGTTAAACCTGATCACATCGTGCAGTTGTGTTACAGGATGATTTTCTCATGTGCAGCTCTTGCAGTCATGCATGACTGACTTAGGTGGAAGAATTGTTTTGAGGAATGCTTTCCTTACTTGAATTGTCCTACTTTTATACTGAAAGTGTAATATAGAGCTCCATTTGTAAACAACTGAAGCGAAATATATGCAATACATCACGCAAAGGTATATAATCACTGTCAAAATAACACGGCAATGTTATAGAAAGTGACTGCTGTAATTGACAGAGATGGTGATCAGGCTCTGAAACTGTTTTCTGATTGCATATTCATGATTCCTTCTTATAATATGCTACAGTTACTGTGTGAGTTGTTCTAAGCAGATGTTTTAACATGACTAGACTGACACTTTGTACTGTGAGATTTGCAAGTCTAATCTTTAATACTGTTTTCTCTGTTTTTTTTCCAGGTATCTAACTCTTGACTTGCAGACTTAGTTGTGGAATGCATCAAAGAACACATGCATGCAGGAATACACCAAGCAGTGGCATCTGTGTTGCCCTACTGGTGAGGTGGTTTACTGGAAAAGCGATAACCTGCTGTCTGCCAGCCTACAGCCCACTCTACCATTAGCTGTGAGCAGCTGGTGAACAGTTATTCAGCAGGAGCAGAGAAAGAGTCTCCGATATGTGCCTGTGAACACATCATTCATCTGAGTTGCAATCTGGTCTTGGGCAGCACTGTGTAAGCTGTTTCTTTTTTTAGCTAATTATTTGACTTATTTGACCTTTAGGCAGCTACTTCCAACATCCTGTGCTGTAGCCACAATGGTTAACTGATGAATGAACAGTACAAGTGTGGAGCTTTGCAGAAACCTGGTGTCCCTGCCCATGGCACGGGAGTTGGAATGAGATGATCTTTAAAATTCCTTGCAAACCATCCTGTGATTTTGCAAACTCTGTCTGTCCTGTGAATAAGTAGAAGGCAATGATCTTTCTCCTTTTCTGATGGTGAATATTTCACTTTCATTCAGGCTTAGAGAGAAGCTTGGAGGGAAACAGGCAAAGATATGATGTCTTCCTAATCTTACTTTCACTGCTTATATTTCTGAGACAGAAGAGTTGGGCAATTTTCCACATAAAATTTGACTCTTTTCCCAGGAAATGATATTTTATCAAAACCTGAAGCTCCATAGAGGTACATTCTTGAACTTTTTCCATATTGTAGAAGTGCATACTTGTTGGTCCTGAAAGGAAGGGATTGTACGGGGAATTTCTGAAGTTAGAGGAGAGAATGCCTGTTTGCACCTTTCTCTGATTCTACTCTTAAGTGTGCAGAGTTAAAAAGTGAACTTGATCTCAGTGCAAAAGAAGAAATGGTGGATTTTATAATCTTAAAAATAACTTGTGCAACAAGGAGTTGCTAATTCCCACTCACATCCTTTCAGGAGCAAAGGAAGTGTGTACTATGGGATGTAATTAAAAACTCAAAGGCATGTGAGGATACCAAACTTACTGAGTGACTTCTTCTCAATTTCTCCATAGGACAGCGTCTGTGGCATGCTGCTTAGCTTCTACTCTCATTAATTTTGCTATGTCTTCTACTCACGCAACAATGACCAGAAGTGCCCTTCACAGCAACTAATGTGCAAAGGGAATTTTCCAAAACCTTACAATCCCAAAATCTCCACCGTGGAATGGACATCAGTGTGCAGCTAGCATGGCAAAAATTCTGTGACCCTGCTAGATTTACTTTAAAGTATAAAGCAGAAGTTTGATAAAGTATTGATTTTTCCCTGGAAACAGTCCTGATAGGTGAGACAGCAGCTTCACCTAATGATGCATACCTCTCTGCTTGCTCCCACCCCACACATTCAGTGTGTTTCCAGGGTGTCTTTCCTGGGAGCAAAGCCACCCTGGTCTTTTTGGCTGTCTTCTTTTAGTGACCAGTACAGACATGTGGAAACAGGTCCTAGAATCAGCAGATGGCCTTTTAATGTAGGTGCAGCCCAAACTGAGCCACGCTGTCTAGGGCTGAGTAGTTTCCAAAACAATTTGAAGTTACATTGTGTCATTGAGTGGGACTATTGCAGTTATCCCTTTAGTACTGCTACTATGAAATAAACAAGTAAAGCTGAATAGTCACTGGAGTTTCTGTTTTGAACTAAACTTGCAACTTTTCCAAAACTGGATAAAGCATCAGCTTTCCAGTTGGGTGATGAAGCTTCAAAAAAAGTGGGAAAAACTTCTTTGTTCCATCTGAATGGTTTAGTTGTATTTAATATTTGGATATTATACTTTGATTATTTTTCATTGTTTTAGTTATAAATTTGACACCTTGCAAATATACACACACATAAAATTAAAGAATGCTAATATAAGTAGCAATTTCTGATTAGCACAGAGGTTGTCCTCCCTCAAGCAGGCTGTACTTAACATCAGATCTTTATGATTGTTCATCACAAACACAGTCATTCTAGTATTTCTTCCAAGAGTGTCATTTTAATAGTATTAATGCTGTGGCTTGTGAAAGATGCCTGGAATATGAGTTCCAAACATCCTAATGAGGTCAGTAATGCAAAGATATGTGAGCATTAAAAGGATAATGCTTAGCATTAGGGCTAAACTAAGGAGGGCAAGTTTGAGTCTCACAATTGCACTCACCCTAAAATTAATGCTGAAGTAGATTATGGTGTGTTCTCTGAGGCTTTAACAGCTTCTCCCAAGTACTGAAAATAGCAGACACTTAAACACTATATCTATAAGACAAGGAACTTGTGTATCTCTCCAAAAACTGTATTTCATCAACAGAAATATATACAGTAAAAAATTATCTGCAGTGGAAGGTGCTCATATGTATAGAGAGGCTCGGTGGGATGGCTTCTTTTTAAGCACCATATACCAGCTGGGAGTGAATTGTTAGGATGAGGGATAATGTTTTTAAGCTGAAAGAGGGGAGATTTAGATTAGATATTAGTAAGACTTTTTTACTGGTGGTCAGACACTGGAACAGGTTACCCAGAAAAGTAGTGGATACTCCATTCCAGGAGGTGTTACAGGCCAGATTGGCTGAGGTTTTGAGCAATGTGACCTAATGAAAGGTGCCCGAACCAGATGATCTTAAAGGTCCCTTCCAATTCAAACCATGCTATGATCCCATAAATTACAAGAAACAATGTGTGTATTGGTTTGGTAGATTCTCACTGTAAATCTAGAATAGTGCTAATTTGAAGCTTTCCTCTGTGCTCAGTGTGATCCCATTCACTGCACAGACATTTGTCTGGAGAATGTGTTTATTAACCTGAAATCCACACAGTGGCATGTGTTTCTATTTATCTTGGAGGTCAGGACATGTAAGATGCATTGAACACAGCCTGATTGCCTATTTATTCCTAAATATTTCTGTTTCTGGACTTATGAAGCTAATTCATCTTGCAGTTCTTTAAATTTTGTGGGTATATTGTTGTCTTTGTCTCATTCAATGCTGTTTTCTCAGCTACAGGAGGCAGGGAAGAGAAATAATATACTGGCTAATTTCCTGCTTATGCTACAGGCTGGGTTATCTTTTCAGACACACAAGGCATCAGCTGCAGTTAATACTACAGAAGGTTGAGCTTTTACAACACTACTTCTGTTTTTGAAGAAGTAAGCTATAAGTTTCTGTAACCTTGACTGCAGGAAATCTCTTCACCTTTCTGGTTCACAGGTGTTAACCTCTTCCACAGGGCATCTTTTCTCAGGCAGAACAAACCTTGTTGCTGTTTTGGCTGAAGAATTGACTTCAGCATTTGGAAAGGGGGATTGCCTGGTTTCCTTTTCCTCCATGACTGCTGTAGGCATTGCAATGCCTGATGATACGTGTCAAAAGATTTTATGTGCTTTCAGTTCCAATATCAAATCTTGCCAGATGAAATATAAGGACTTGATCAAATTTCAGGACTCTGTTTCTACATTAAATCCAGTTCTCCTTTGTTTAGAATCATATAATCGTTCAATTTTTGGAGTTGGAAAAGCACTTTAAGATCATCAAACACAACCCTTAACTTAATACTGCCAGATCTACCACTTAACCATGCCACGAAACCCTAGATCTACACATCTTTTAAATACCTCTAGGGAAGATGAATCAAACATTTTCCTGGGCAGCCTGTTCCAATTCTTGACAACTCTTTCAGTGAAGATTTTTTTACCTATTTCCAATTTAAACCTCCCTTGGAGCAGCTTGAGGGCCTTTCCTCTTGTCCTGTTTCTTGTTACTTGGGATAAGAGGGTAACACCCACCTCACTACAACCTCCTTTCAGGCAGTTGTAGAAAGCAAGAAGATATTTCTAGCCTCCTTTTCTCCAGACTAAGCAATCCTAGTTCCCATAGCTGCTCCTTATAAGACCAAGTGGTGTTTTAAGGACACTGTACAAGAAAGGCTTAGGCATTCCTTTCCAGGTGAAGCTTGATAGTTACATTGCCTGGGAGAGGAACATCAAAGACCCCTTAAATGACTTGCATGGCCCATTTCAGGCTCCAGAGACATTGTTTTAAGCCAGGAAAAGTAGTACTATAAAAAGTTAAAACTGTTACATGTGAAAAGGTTGGTATGTCTAAAGACCATAATCCAGCAAATTGATAAGAGAAGACTATCTTTTTATTATGCTTATTGAGAAGCAGCCTGATGAGGTTGTTGGTTAATGTCAAAAAATATCAAACTTCTGTTGTGAAAGAAAATCACTGTAAGCACAATTGTAACACAGGTTTTGGTAGGTATCACTACAAGTAGAACATTCATGAAGAACGACAATATATCATACAACACAAACAGAATGCCATATCTTGGGTACAATAATGATTGCATCATGTTATGGGTGCATCCAGTCCATTTTACCACAACTGTTGACCTTGAAACAAATATGAGGATATTCTCTTTCCCCTGTTTGTATGGTCTAGAAAACATTGGTGATCATGTACATTTGGAAGAGTTGACAGCAAGGAATAATTTTTGTTAGATACTGATGTATTTTTGCAATACTACCACTTCTTAAAGGTGTCATACCTTGATATGTAAGACAATGAAACACAGTACATTTTGAAATTATAACATCATAACATGATCATGATGATAGTACATCATAATGATGGTACATTTTGAAAATATGACATAATACTGTGTTCAGTTCTGGGCCCCCCACCACAGGAATGATATTGGGGCTCTGGAGCGATTCCTGAGAAGAGCAACAAAGCTGGTGAAGGGTCTGGAGAACAGGCCTTATGAGGAAGGGCTGAGAGAGCTGGGATTGTTTAGCCTGGAGAAAAGGAGGCTGAGGATAGACCTCATTGCTCTCTACAACTACCTGAAAGGAGGTTGTGGAAAGGAGGGAGCTGGGCTCTTCTCCCAAATGACAGGGTACAAGACAAGAGGAAATGGCTTCAAGCTGTGCCAGAGGAGGTTCAGGCTGAACATTATGAAAAAAATTTTCATGGAAAGGATCATTGGGCACTGGCAGAAGCTGCCCAGGGTGGTGGTTGAGTCACCTTCCCTGGAGGTGTTTGAAGGACGGGTGGACAAGGCACTGAGGGACATAGTTTAGTGTTTGATAGGAATGGTTGGACTCGATGATCTGGTGGGTCTCTTCCAACCTGGTGATTCTATTCCATGATACTATAAAATTTATTCCCGTATTGCTAATAGCCTTATCATTTTTTTTCATGTCCTGAAACATTCTTTCAGAAAAAAAAAAGCCATAGTAGAATGCAGTTTGTGAAAATTTGAAATGTTTTGTAGACATTTTCCCCATTTTGACAAAAAGATAAGAAATCTATCCCTTTTAAAATGCACAAAAAGATTTTGCTTCAATTTATAGAGTATATTAGTGCACTATGTGTGCATGTAGTATCATCTGTATTACTGTATGCTCAATATTCCATCTTTGAAGTTTTATAACAGAGTATTTTCTTTGAGAACAAAATATTTTGACTGCATTGGTGAATGTTTAGAAGTTTATGAATTAGTATTTTGGGGGTTTTACTTCATGGTAAATTTTTAATTTCATGGCCAATAAAGGGATCTTATGACTTTTCATTTCTATGTGCAGTAATATTTCTCAGCTAGCTGCTGGTAATATCTTTAGAACTCAAATTGTATTTAGTGGGTTTTACTCATTCCTTTTATGAAGAGGTAACGATGTACGATTTTTCCCAGAAGGTGGCAGTGATGAGTTGTAAAATTTACTGAAAAAGAGCTACAGAAAGTCAGAGAAAAGCTCCGTAACAAGAGAAGATACAGCTCTGATAAACCAGCGAAAGACCAAGAATTATAGTCATAGGGAAAGCTTCAGAGGACTCTTTTGTGGCCAATGCAGCATGTATTTTTGTTGTAAGTGAGATCATATTCTTTTGATAAAAAGCCAACATTAAAATATATGTGTCTACACATACAAATTTGTTTTTCACATACATATTTTTATATTCATATGTCTTCAAAGCGTTAATATATGAAGGTTACTGTTAACTGAATAGTAAGAACCTACAAGTTACTCTGCCTAGAAAACAAAGGTTTCAAGAAGAAAATGTTACAAAAAAAAGAGAAAGTCACTAAAAATGTAGTGACAAATACGTATTAGGAAAATTGCATTTTATTAAAAATATTATCAAATATTTTATTATGCTAATTCTTGCTTTGCATCTCATTCTAGTCAACATTAAGTAATCCATATGTTATTAAATGCTTCATAGCAGTGATTTGCTGTAGAAATACGTTAGATGGGAATCATGATAAGTAAGAAGACATCAATGTTCTCTGTTCCTGAGAAATAGAATCACATTTCCCCACAATCTTAAGAATCCGGCACTTCTATTCATTTCTGATTTAATCTAAGATATGCAAGAAAGCAAATGGAAGTTTGAAAGCTGAAATAGCAAATCCTGAACGTTAAGAAAAAAAATAGTTTTTCCCTTTTCATATGAGGCAGGGCAGCTTGAGCTGTGTGTCTGTTTCACTGCACATATACACACATATGCACATTCATGCACACATTCCAAGTATTTCCAGTATTTTTCAACTCTATTCCCCAGCAGAACATAAAATTATAATTTACATATGAATACTACTTTGCTGTAGTAAATAAAAGAATAAACATTTTCTGAAGATGCCAATAGAGAACAAGCCTCTATCTGATGAAAAGGAGTAGTTTGCAGGCACAGGGAGCAATGTCCACATATTCTGGCTCAGGAGCTATCTACTTGATTTAGGTACCTGCCTAAAGTCTCTAAAGGATGGTATAAGTACTAGATGTAATACAAAGACTTCTTATGGGATTTGTATGAGGAAATGACTCATCCAAACAGACCTCAACTAAAGTTAGGAGTGACCAGTCAGAAATAATTGCTTGGACCATGCAGCATGTACCCTTGCTGATAAAAGTTCACATTTAGGTACCTGTATTTTTCTGAAACATGAGTAGGGTGCCTGATGACCCCAGCGTAGCAAAGAGTCATAGCTGAGAAGTCATATAGACTCTTGGTACTTTCTTCTGACCTTACCCTTCAGAAGCAAGGGGAGTCACCAGTCAAAGCCAGCAATGCAGCTAATGTGGAAGGAAATTATTTCCTTTTTCTAGACAGGGAATGGTATGGTGGAATACTGGTGATGGGAAAACCCTGAGCTGAGTATTTGTGTAACTCTGAGTTGTCCTCTATCACTATTACTCTGTCTGGGCCTTGAGATTACTGTGATTTGCAGAAATGCATATTTAGATGTCAAAAAACACTATAAAAGTAATTTTCCTGTTGTTTAGCAGATATAGGTGTATGCTATGGTTTAAATTCACTGCATACACAGTTGATAAGAAATTCCAAAAGGAAGGGTATTCCATAAGTCACACAAAATATTCCTGCTCTAAGAGTAAGAGATCTTTTGAAAATCTCTAACAGATTTCCTTGTAATACAATCTATCATTTACATTTGAAATCTGTTGTCCAGCCAATGACACACAGGAAGAGCAAGTAGTCATGATTCCATTTATAAAAAGATGCTTTTATTTGAGTAAAATTATCTTATTCTTTTACCCTCTATATCTTTTTTTTATTACATCAAATGAAATATAGTGTTCATTCAAATCTTTTGTAATTTTTTTCTTTTTTTTTTTAAAGTTTGCTTCTAACTCTTTCCAGCTTATCATTTTTTTTTTTTTCAAGTATGGTGCCTGAAGCCAGATGCAGTACTTCTAGGGTCAGTGTTTCTGACTCCATTAAGGAAGAAGGTGCCAGTATGGCTTTGCTGAAATATCATTTATTGTAAATCGGTATTTTTTCCACTGTTGGATAATAACCAAATTCTCACTTGCTGTGTAACTGCTACATCTATTGAAGGCTATAAAGTATGATTTATATTTCCTTTATCTCTGGTCCTTGATCTTAATCACAATATCTTCTTTTTCTTCCTGATGTTTTATGGCTTTCCCACTCTACACAAATGTTTATTATCTCCATTTGCTAAGACTGAGATTCCAACTTTGTTGTAATCATCAAGAGTCATACTATTCTTGTAAATGAATGTTAAATCAAGTTCTGAATGCCTAGAAGCTAGTTGATGCATCATTTAAGTATTACACTGGCAAATGCAAGTAGTGTGCAGGTTGTATCCTGATCTTTTCTAGGTATGGTTTAGTGTTTACCTCCTACTGAAAGTGACTGTTAGATACCATTATGTTTTCAAAAACACATTGTTGCATCATAGAATGACTGGAAGTATTTTGTTTGCTGGAATGAAAGCTTGCTTTATAAATGTTAGATGTGCTTTTTGACTCATTACAGTGTCAAGTTGACATTGCTGTTTGGATGACTCAAACACAAATGGAAGGAGTCTGATTTCCATAAATATACCATTTTATTGCACTGGAGTAAGCCATTTTGATCTTTTTTTCATTAAGATTGTTTGGGGTTTTTTTAAGTCTATCAACATCTGTCATGAGTATGTGTGTGTGTTCTCTCCTTTTCTGAGATTTTTAGGCTGATTTTTGACCTTCAGATGTTACTAAAGGCAGACAAAGCAAGAAATTATAATGCATTTTAGCTGTGTAATAGAGTTAAAAGCAAACCCAGCAGATGATAATTTGAACAGTTTATCAGAAGAGAAATTCATCTTGACTCCTGAAATGAAATGCCTACAAGAAAAAGCACAGAAAGTGAAGCTAAAAAAAATTGCTTAAGATGCATTTTTGCTTTTCATCTGCCATGGTATCAGCACTTGGATATATGTTTTGTCTCATCCAAATGCAAGTTTCCAAATGGAATCCACTAGTACTGTACCATAAATGAGTGATTTTCTAATATATTCCCTACTACCACTGCAGCATCTTTAAGAGTCTGAAAGTTTTACTTCTGTTATGTGTTGACTTAAACTCTTTTGACTGCATAGGCATAAAAGGAAAACATACCCACAAAAAAGTTTCTATAAAATTATATTAGGAAATATTTTTTTATAAAATCTGTAGTGTATATGTAGTAGTATAACAACTGGTAAAAAAACACAGTCGAAGGATGTAGGAGTAGGAGTGACTTTGGTGCTTTTGATTCTTCTATTTGTGAAAAGAAATAGATGTTTGCATTGTCTGCACTGAAGTAGAGCTATCAGGACTTTTATCATCCGTTTCTAAATGAGAAGTATTATTAGTAACACAAGCTAAAGACAGAGGGAAAAAAGAATAAATTTGATATAACTTAGTGGATCATAGAATCATAGAATCACCAGGTTGGAAGAGACCCACGCGATCACCGAGTCCAACAATTCCCACCAGTCTCAAAACCATGCCCTACAGTACCTCATCCACCTGCACCTTAAACACCTTCAAGGAAGGTGAGCCAACCACCTCCCTGGGCAGCCTGTTCCATTAACTAATGACTGTTTCAGTAAAGATTTTTTCCTTATGTTGAACCTGAACCTCCCCTGGCAGAGCTTAAGGCCATTCCCTCTTGTCTTGTCCCCTGTCATTAGGGAGAAGAGGCCAGTTCCCTCCTCTCCACAATGTTCTTCAGGTAGTTCTGCTTGCATTTTAGTTTACAGTTGAAGTGAAATGATTTCTCTCTCTTTCTTCAGATATTTTTAGTATTTCTGGTTGAATTTGACTGAATCTGAGATTTTTATGAACTCTTCCTTCCTCTGATTAAATGGTTCCACGTTATTAGTTATTGCTTACAAGCTGAAAAGAAAAAAAAAAACAACCCAACCTTCACAAGATTCTGTAGAAGCACAGAGCAAAACGATGTTGCTGCCTCCAGAAGAGATTATTGTCCTCACTGAGGAATGTTGCATGGAGTAATTTTTTTTTTTTTTTTTTTTTTTATTTAAATGAAAAGTATAACTAAAACTCAGGGATAATTTTACCTTTTCCACTGATTATTTTGTGAGAAATTTTTCCATATTTCAAACAATTTTACTATCAGATTAAGCCATTCTGTCAAGTCAAGAAAAAACCCAAACCACTTACACATGAGTGCTACAAGCCTATGTTTTTTTTATATCTGCCAAGTTTTGCCTGACTTCACATTAAAACGATGTGAAACTACAAATTTCTTACTGTACTGCTTTTTGTGAACAGACTCTCAGAGGAATATTTTAGAAAAGAGAAGTAAAAGCCTACATGTTTTTGTTCTCTACCAAGATTCTCTCTTTAAAGTTTTGTTTTAACAGGTTTTCTAGACTTTTTTTCCATCTTTTTAGATTTTTACAGAATAAAATCATTCAGCTAGAGGCCTAAAATGTTGAACTGAGCGCCTGGCCATGAAATCGTTCTGAGTTTTAATCACAGTATCGGTGCAGCAGCATGGGCTCTCTTTCATTTTCAACAAAGAAATTTATTGCAGTATTATCAATGTACAATTCTCTTTTAGAAAACTGTCCTTTGCCTGCTTAGCAGAGCAATTCGCTACTTTCTTCACTAATCATGACACTTAACTACTTCAGAAAGCACTTTTCATCTTCAAAGTGGTCTGTAAACATTAAGTAATGTTTGTTAAATGCTAAGTTACTTGTTAAATGCTAAAATGCTACTTCAGGACAGGCAGTCTCTCTGTAGGAGCAGGTGAAGTGGGAAAGATGTCTGAGGCTTGATTTTGTTTGAAGTTGCCTACATCCAGCTTTTGCTTCTGCCAGGTAAATTTACAGAGCTGGTAATTTCACTAGGTTCTACATAAAATAAATATAGACCTGCACTCTACTCTGGATTCCATTTTCTTTCCTGATGCACTGGTGGCCAGTAGATTCTGTTGGCTGCCTTCTGGCCACCAAACTGACCAAACACCCTTATTGGGCAGCAAAATACAATGAGCTTCTCCAAGCACTGTGGCTGGGTGGAGTTCGTAAAGTCATAAAAGGTGGTGATGACTCGTGTTATGTTAACGAAGAAACTGAGGATGGGGGCCAGGAGATGCAATCTCGCAACATAGTTATGTGGTTGGGCGGTGGCCAATGAAGATTTTTAACTAGGGCAGAAGCGACCAATCAATGTTGACCTCATGTTTGGCAAGCTTGGTCTATAAAAGCAGCCAGTTAACCCAAAATAAAGAACTTAATTTGAAATCAAATTGATTTGTTGTGAGGTTCACTTGCTCCTGCAGCCACACACCCTGACTATTGCTCCAGTGCACCTTGTGACACTGAAAACCCTGGTCTTCAGTTTCCCTCTGCAAAACAGAGAAAGTGCTCTGCTGGTCACGCAGAAGTACTGTCACCCCCACTCCCCATTCCCCTTCATCCAAATGAGATTCAGCCTCCTAGAGCCTTCAGACAGTGGCATCAGTCTTTGCATCATGCTGGGTTACAAGTTAAAGGTCCAAAAATCGCTATTACAGTATATTGTGCTCAAGTATTTTAATTACAATGGGCTGTGTCACCAATAATGACTTTATGGTATACGTAGAAGTGGATATAATGTGTGATAAATTTTCAGGGAAAATTTATGAAACAGTGTTAAGTCTCCTGTATCACACATGATACTTGTAATAAAAAAAGGTCAGATTGTTCAGCTCTCAGTGTAGCTAACATGTGAACCTGAGAGTTATAGTATCTGAAATGTTTATACTGCAGGCTCTTTTCCTTACCTGATCTTCTTTGTTACAGTGGTCTTACTGCTGGACAAATAACCTATTTTGCCTGTACCTCAGTTTCTCTAACTGTACAGTAAGGAAATGCATGCTTATCATTGTATTTAAAAATCTCTGGACAACTTTGCTGTCTTGCAGTTACTTGCAATTAGTGTTTATCAGCAATGGCAAAACTTTACAGACAAAAAGATTTCTTCAGGTACAAGATACACTGCAATATGAGACTTCCTACAATTGCAGAAGAAATTACATTGAACTAATAATCCTTGACACATAATAGTTTTCATGCTAGCAGTATGGTACAGACAGATCTAAAAGACCAAACATAGTCCTCAGGGTAACTACAAAACCTCAGGCTAGTAATGACATGGATCTAAACAAAAGTAATTCAATTCAATATGTAGAGTTTTGACCTGATAATACAAATGATATCTGGACAATAAAACCTAGATATGTATTGACAGGGACTGGCAATTTCCACACAATTTCTATACAAATCTTACCACTGAAGGGGAAAAAAAATTAGGAAATACAACATCTGACATACAAACAAACACACAAATCCTAAAGCATCTAGTTTCCTCTTACTGGGCTGGAAACATACTAAATTATACTACATTTACTTCAGTGCACAGATTCAGTGGCAAATGTTCCATACCATCCTCCGAAGAACAGAAAGAATATTTGTGCATTTTAAAACACATTTCAGTATTCCCTATGCTTTAAGTTATAACCTATGTGCTGTTGATCACAGTATGTTAGGCATCACTCCCTGTACAGAAGGTCCACCTATTCTCACTTTAGCATTAGATTTGACAGCATGCAGTAGTCTACCCAAAATAACCTGGACTTCTCTTTCTCTGACTGCCAGGACCTCCACACAACACTCCTGGTGGAGATCATCCAGTGAAACAAAGTCTCTTTCCTACTGACTGCTTTAAAAATCACATTTTCTCTTCTATCTATTCAGTTGATTTGTGAGCAGAGGATTGATTTCATGAAGTGTTAATAGACCTCTGCGAGGACTCTGATCAGCAGAAGAAGGTACTATCGCCCTGATAAGTTGTTTGGGTTTTTTTTTTTGTTTTGTTTAACTATGTTTCTCTTTTTATATTCGAATATTTTGCAGAATTTGTTGAATTCTCTGGTGCTCTCACAATAACTTGTTGGATGGGGGGGGTAACTTTTTAAGATACTTTCTGATATAAATATTGAATTTACAAATTCTACCTGTAGTGTAAAACAACCTTGCATTTCTTCATGGAAAGCACATAGATGAGTGGATACTGAAACACTCAATATGTGGTATAGCTATGGTTACCACCAAAATACTCAGACTGGACCCAAGTCAGTCAGTGTTCAAAGCAAGTGTAAGATAGTTATTCTGCACCCTAAATAAATTATCTGCAGATTAGTTACTGGTGGTACATCTTGGCATCTCACTGGTACTCAAGAAAAATTTGTGGAAATGGATATGTTTAAATGCTATATTGTCCCTGTTTTCCATAGTCCTTCACCAATGCTATACTATTCTTTGCTATACCCAAATCAAGATATTCCATGTTGCTGTCCCTCCTTCCTGCCCTCCTGTCCTCCTGAGTGGACACAGATATCCTTCAGAGCTACACTCCCAGGGTACTGTTTTCATCTGCCTGCAGGTGATCAGTACTACTCTCCCTCTGGGTGCAAATGGAGGGGCATCCTCCTCCAGGCTTCCCTCCCTGCCTCAATGCACAACCAATTCTCTTTGGAGATCAGCTCCTGACCACTTCAAGTTTTCAAATGTCTGTCATACTCACTCAAAACACTTGTCAGAGAAGCCTTAGAAACTTCATGTTTTGCAGATCCTTGCAAGCATTTCGAAAGAGCTCAGGAATAGTGCATCAGTTGCAAATGGAAATCTCCCTGAAGTGGCTAGTTGCTGCCTGAAGGGCAGTCGAACAGCAACGGAGGCAATGTACTTGATATTATTGGTAAGACTATTTTCTGTTTGCTAGGGTTAATATTTTTAATGTTTAGCTTATATTTTAATTTACAGTTTACAGTAGTCATATACTGATACTTTACTATCCCTAAAGGAATAGGCTTTGTTATCCAGTGACCAATAACTATGACCAGGTTCTCAGCCATATTATGGAGAAATCTGGAAAGGGGGTTTAAAATTGTGTCCGTGCTGTGAAATGAATTTTCAGTGCAGCCATTTGGGCTTTCTGAAATCTACTTTAATTCTGTCCTACTGTTCGCATTTGGTCTCTTTCCTCCGTTTCCCTTTTACTTACCAGTTACATAGGGTTTTGAATGTCAGTTGATCACAAGCAGTGTCCTGATGCACTTGTGGGCAATATGAAGTACAAACCTGTCTCTGGTCCCAAAATAATAGTTAAACATAATGAATTCTTTAAGCACTCTATTAAAATAAAACATAATTCTTCCACTGCACTTACCCTGCAGCCTAAGCCACCAGTATCAAGCACTATTTGCAGTGCTGTAACATCTCACAACATCCTAGTGAATTAATCTGTTTCAGTGCTAACAAACACAGTGTTCCTGAAAGAAACTAAAACACAAAACCACTTGAAAACTGATTCAAAGCTTGCTGTCCACAAAATACGTTTGGACACCAACTTATACCTTGTCCAGGAGCACCAGCTGGGTGCAGAGCTCCAACACTGTCAAAGTGAAAGTAGTTTATACAACAAGGACACAGTTAATCTAGTTCAGATTACTCTTAACCAGAAGAAACAAACAGCAGTTTTCAGAGGCAGTATTGTCCCAGTCCATACTGATATACTGATAAATGATGGAGCGGGAGAAAGAAAACAGTTGCAGCTAAAATTATTCAGCTTGTATAAAATCTATCAACATCTTTCAGTAACATTGAAAGTGCTAACTGTATACCAACAGCGTATTAAATACGATTGTCATATCCTTTCAAACATACCTTAAGAAATGTTTCATACCTGCAACTGCAAAAAATGAAGCAGTACTCCAGCAGATCTCCAATCTTGTCCTATGAAATTAATCTGCTGTTAGAGCTGAAGAATCCAAACTTTGAATTTGCATTGCACTTACACTCAGTAAAACATGATTAGAAAATGATAAGACATGGAGAGTTAACTTTCGTGAGGAAAGCCTCCGTACAATTTCATACATATTAACATTCTTCCGACACTGACATAAATACATATTTAAATGAAAGGATAGTAACAGCAAGTAGGAAATGTCATTTGTAGTGAAAAATTCTCCTTGAAATAAATGGCGGGGGAGAGTTAGAAGAAGAAGGGACTGTCTTTATGGTGCTGGATTAGAAGTTGCAAGTGTTTACATTCATTTTCAGAGTGTTCAGTATTATTAAAAGCCTAAGGTTTCTACTGTTGGTTCCTTTAAATGATAGAAATATTAAGGTAACAGAAACTCCAACTTCTTTATTAGGCTGTAGTCAGTTCTGTTCTAATGTTAGTTTCAATACAATGAAATTGGGATAATTTTATTAGTCCAGTTAGATCTTACTTCCCAACATACACACATGGAAACTGTCTTCATTCATATTTGCAGTAGTGAGCCTGAAGAGGACTCTTGTTAAATATCTGGTGCTTTACAGGAGCCTTGTTTCTTGATTTTTCAGCTTTTACATCAAATTAAGCCATTATAGCATAAAGTAATGAAAAACAACATTTGTATTAAACTAGTTAGATTTATTGATTGAGGGTAAAGATCAAGTGTTGTATTTCCCTTCACTTTGGGAAATAGAGATGAAATGAATGTGTGATGAAATTGATCTTTATTATTTCAACAAAACCAGGAAAACATCTCCAGTTTAGTCTGAAAATTGAATATCTGCATTGGTCTCCAAAGGAACAGAACATTAATTCTATGCTGTGGTTCTCTTAAAGGTGTTTTTGACTTGACTTTTAAATTCCAATCCCTATTACTGTTCTGAAAAATACTTTGTTGAGCATTTTCAGTCCTTATGTGTCACTGCACTTTCTGTGGCACAGCTTTTATGTGTACTAGAAAGAAAGGGTTAATACATACAAAAAGAATAAGATCTCTTAGAAATGAAGGATCGGTGTGCATCTTGTCATGACTGGCTACAAGTTCAGAGAGCATGGCTTGATATCTGCAATAGAATAAATTAAAACCGCAAGCTGTCTTTCAGCCTCTAGGCTCTGTATACAGTGAATCCAAGAGAAGAAAAAGAACAGGAGAGATGTGTATTCTGCATACACTCTGCATCTCTAGGAGTAGAAGTCCTACAACAGGCCCAGCCGGGGCATAGTCTTTAATTTTTTAGCCTTTTATGTTCTGTAAATTTAGCCTCCTTTCCCTCCTATACCAAGAAAGAGATCTGGTCCCCAGAACCACATTTTCAGTCTCCTTAAAAATGTTCTTCCTTTTGGGGTTTACAGCAGACATATAATCATTTGGTATCAGAAATCACTGCCTGTCTTGCTGCTTAGTATTATTTTCCAGTTTCTGCCTGTGTTGTTATAATCTGTAAAAGTGTTTTAGGATGATGATCACTTCATGTACACACGCAGCTTCTTACTCTTGCCTCACTTCTAGTTAGTCTCAAGTAAAAGGCTATATATTCTCCCCCAGAAGTGCAGCATTTTGGCTTTTATACTGACAATTATAAAGTTAAGTCATGAGCATTGGTATCAGAGAGATACCTGTGTATTTCCAGGCTCCTCCAAGCATCTGTGTTTCTCTTAATTGTTATATAGTTCTTAACTGACTTTTTTTCAAAGCAAAGGCTCAATTCCAGCTTAGGTAAGCTTTATCAGCAGTGAAGCTTTTTTTCACAGGTGCAAAGAGGGCAGGTCTGTCCAGCTGTAATAAAAGAATTCATGAAGAACATGAAAAGTGAGATGCTGTAGATCCATCGCTGCTTTCAGGCCAGAAATATATCACCAACATGAGACCTCCTGCCAGTCACCTCCTAGTGGGTTCAACGCCCTGCTGTGTGGTGGCTCACATTTTTCACCCCACAAAAAACTTTCTTGTGCTACAAGAAAGGAGGTAAGAGATACAGCTGAGCCGAACATACAGACAGGAGTCTACTTTGGCATGTCAGCTATTCCTGCCTGCCATGAGAAGGGGTCTGGCTTTGCCAGATTCTTTGTGCCATTAGGACCCTCCTTCTGGATCATACACTGTGCCTAGGGATGGGGCAGGGTTTGGAGGAGATGCAGGCTACGTACTGTGCCTACTCAGCTTACTCACAAAAGTAATGGTCTAAAAGCCAGTTTACACCTCTGTAATGTGGTCTGCTGTGCTGGATTAAGTTCCAGAAAATTTCTGCACTCATTCCATCCTAAGTGAAAGCCTCTCAATCTGGTTTTGGTATGCAAGGTTTTGTTTTATAGTTCTGGTTCATACAACACACAGTTCTGCTGAGGTACTGACTGATATCTGGTAGTGGGTGAATAATAACTTGTAATAATAATTTCAATCTGTCCCTACTGAAATGCAGTGTGTGTGATGTACTATGCAGATAAACACAGAGAATCAGTTCAGAAGTACCATTTTTGGTTCCATTTGTGATCAAAACTAGCTACAAGTTCATCTTCCTCCAAGGTATAAAGATAGTTCATTAACCCACTGCACTAAGCACACCTTGCATTGACACCTGTGTTAGTGATTTTTCATGCTGAATCTGTTGTTTCGAGCAATAAACATTTTTGTGTCCTTGGACATGGAATTAGAGAAAATGTCATTGCAATTTAAGCAATAGTGATCAAAAGTATCTCAAACCAACAAGACTCAGCTCTGGTTCTTTATACTTATCCAAAAAAATAAAGAATGTCATGTTCAAAGAAATGATTTTTGTATAAGACTTGACTTTTAAGTCTTAAGAATTTGTGTGCAAATATATTCTTTTTGATCTGAGTTCAGTGGTTTTCCAACATATCTAAGAAAAGTAGGTAGCAAATTAAACTGGAGTATGAAATAAAGACAGCAGGAGACAACTGTTTCTTCCTGTTTTTACCAGCTCAGGAAAGAATCACGTTAAGGAACTATTCATAATGCTCTTAGCATATGTGATTTAGTAGATTATCATAGCAGAGAGAAGCATGGAGAAAGAGATTATGAACTTTGGTCCATGTTTTACCCTTGGGATTGAACTCTTGACTGCCAACAATTTGGACAATTGCTCTTTTTCCTCACATGACAGATGCACTCAGAAATATTTATGTTTTCTGTGTTAATGGCTCTTTGTATAACACATTTATAAATACATAGAGGGGTTAAAGAGTGTACACCGTGACGTGAAGAACCAAAGTTCTGACTGCACTTTATGTAGTATGTTGGAAAATAAACATTGTATGTAGCCCTCTTGCAGCTGAGAAACTTTAAATTAATTACATCTCTGTACTACAAAAAAACCCCTAAGTAGCAGCATTTGTACTATTGCTAGTTGCTAATGAATTGATCTGTACATCTCCAGATGCTTAAGAATAGAACTGGTCACTGGGTTTAAATATGGTGCAATTAGTGGGTTGCCAAGTAGCAAAGAACTTCAAGACCTTTGACCTCAATCAGTTTTTGGTCAATACACATTTCTATAATGTTATATGTGCACACTACTAATACTAAATACGGTTGAAAGGATAAGGAGCTGAGTAGGAAAAGGTTATAGCAAGACTTCTCTTTGTCCCTGTCTTTTATGGCTGTGAATCTGTATGTTATAATGTTGCACCTTCATTTCAATTTAGTCTCCTTGTATTTACCTAAGTCAGCTTGTACTCTCTGAGTTGAATAACTCCTCCTGTATTTGTTCTGATTTATTACCTTTCTATTTTCTCTAGGATTTTAAATCAGCAGGGGATATATAAATCACAAAAAGCATTTACTCAGGAACAAATTTTCAGCACACCAGGGTAAAAATATATATGTACAAAAATAAAACCTTTGGAAAATATTCAGAAAAGGATGCATGAAATTTCACACTGAATCCAACCTGGAGTGGGTGGAAGTGATTGTTTCTACAGAAAAAAAAAAAAAAAAAAAAAAAAAAATAGCACTGCTATGCAGTCTATACTCCAGATAAAACACACAGTGGAAATATTGTCATTCCCAGTCATTCAGCAGGAAGAGAACAACATTTTCCAAACATTAAAGTTTTCTTCTTTTTTGCAGGTGACAGCTTGAGCTCCCTGTTTCTCTGGCAGAAATTCCCTTCGAAGCACAATGCTGTGGGAACTCTTTTGTTGCAATAACTCCCCTTCAAAAATAATAAACCCAAGCTTTTCCTCAAAGAATGCCATGACAACTGTAAAAAAGGTGAGATTTGTTTACAAAAAGAACAAAAAATCAATGGATGAGGAAGAAATAGTAGCAGAAAAGAAGAATAATACCTAAGGGTTAATGTAAATTGCAGCAGTAGGGTGCATTTCAGGGAAAAAATCAGAGGCATCTGACAAAAGAGAAACTACATCAAAGAAAAACATTAATCACTAGGTAATGAAATTGTGAGAGTTTTTGGTTTTACTCTGGAGTAGGAACTAGACTGGGTCGTAGTCTCCCTTTCTCTGCAAGAAAGGAAGAGATAAAAGTGTTTATTTCCAGCTTGCATTGGGTGGAGGCTGGCATTAAAAATACTAATACTCTTTTTAATAGTAAAAATACTACTTTTCTTTTAAATGTTTGCTGGATCAGCATAAAATTGTCTAAATATATAAAAAGTTGATTAAAGTTATAATGAAACTTATCTTTTGAGATCTCACTCAACTAATATAGTAAGTACTTATATTTACAATGATTTAAGTATTTATGATTCAGTGTGGTGCAAAAGGGACTTATCTGGGCTTAAACCTAAGCATGAATAATCAGCACCAAATAACACTGACTACAAAGGAATTATTATTAGTTTTTGTTTTGATAACTACATTGGTGACTAACACCTGGGAAAACAAAAATGCTGCAAACAAAGAACTAAATCTATGGCAATTTGATGTTCAATTTTTAGCTTTCCAATATACAGGAAGGTAATTAGATTTTCTTATGGTTTTTATGATGTATTATAGCATTAGTGATCTCTTGACAGCTTGTGTTGGGTCAGGAGCCCTAGTTTTATCGTAGACATTTTACTCTTCCAGCCAGTCATTAGCTGCCAGAAAATGTTTAACTCAGGGTCATTATTGCTTAAATATTACCTCTAAAAGCTTCTCATTACTATCAATCATTTTCCTTTTGTGCTGTATGAGCAAACCTAAATAGTAATACAATTAACTATAATAACAAATCAGGCAAATAATAAAAGCTCTGCAGGCCAGGGACAGGGCCAAGACCAATTACTTTATATTCTACATATTTCTAGGTTAGGGTTGGATATTGACACTGAAATAAATCCAGACAGGAAGAGTACCAGGTGGCCTACTAGAAGAGAGGAAGGAAGAGAGGTAGACAAGGAGAAGCATTCTCAAGGGAAAAGAATGAGAATTCGAGTCAGAGGGAAAAAAAATAATGTAATGCCAAAGTCTGAAGAGGAATTTCGCTTTCCTGCCAATAAGAAAAGGTGCAAGGACATAACGCAATGTTCCAAATAAAAGCAGATATTTGGTCAGCAGTAACTTTTTTTTTTTTTTTTGTCCTTTCAGTTTTATGTGTGTAAACAAAAGCTTGTGGCTTGAGGTCATCATGCAAATATTAAACCAGGCACTCTGATTTTGTCATAAGTTTCCTGCAAGGAAAGATTTCATCTGAAATTACTAGAAGGAAATAAAAATGAAATATTATCTCCTTTTGAACTGAAACTTCATCCCTTTTTCATCTGGTGAGTTGTACCTCAGTTTCCCACGTGTCTGCATCTACTATCATGCATATTCCTTTTTATGCTCTCTCCATCAGCTATCATACAGCACAGACTTTACACTCAGTAGTTCAGCTTTTGAAACTAAAGCAGCATGAAAACTAATGTCAATAAATAGGAATTTTTTTTGAAAAAAGTCATAGGGAAAACATTGTCTTAGAATACAATTGATGTTGAGAGGATATATTAGTAAGGTTAAAGAATAAAGTAATTCACGAAGATATAGTAGGTATTCCTAAAACAGAGTTACAATATGTTGCAGTGGAAGCTGTTGTCAGTGTGTTGTCTCAGAAATAACAATGTTCCCCCTAGAAGACTTAAAAACTCATCTTTTATTGTCTTATAACTTCTCCTGGAGAAAATATTGGCTGGTTCAGCAGCACAGACTTATCCAGACTTTACTGTCAGCAACAGGTGGTCTCGGCATGCCTATTCTGACAAGTCATTAATCTATGGATCGTTGTGGGACATAAGACAATGACACACAAATACACCCTTGACTGAATAACAGAAATATTTAGGCTGCAAAAGATCATCAGTTCCTACTGTAAACCCAACATTGCCAAGTCAACCACTCAACTATGTTCCTAAGTACCATAGGTACTAATCTTTTAAATATCTCCAAGGATGGTGACTCCACCTCTTCCCTGGATAGCATCTTCCAGTACCTGCCTGACAAACCCTCTCCATGAAGAGTTTTTTCTTAATATCTAGTTTAAACCTCCCCTGGTACAACTTGATCCCACCTCCTCTTGTCTTATCTCTAGCTACTGGGGAGAAAAGACCAACATCTAACTTTCTACAACCTCCTTTCAGATAGTTGTAGACAGTGGTAATGTCTCCACTTAGCCTCCTTTTCTCAGGGCTAAACAACTCCAGTTCCCTCAGCTACTGTTCTTAGGACTTGTTTTCCAGCCCCTTCACCAGCTTTATTGCTCTTCTCTGGATGTGCTCCAGCACCTTAATTTCTTTCTTGTAGCGTGAGACCCACAGATGAGCACAGTATTCAAGGTGTGGCCTCACCAATGCAGAGTACAAGGACAAAATCCATTCCCTGGACCTGCTGGCCACACTATTTCTGATACAGTTCAAGATGCCATTGATGTTCTGGTCCACCTGGGCAAACTTCTGGGTAGCAGTAAAAAAATGCAAAAGCTCGCATATTTTCTGACTGCCTTCACATACAGCAATCAATAAATGGTATTCTAAATGCAAAATACTGTTGTACACCATGTATCTTTCTTATGCAGCCGCTAGGCTACTGTTGAATTGCTAGCCCATTTTTGCATTATGATTACAGTATTAGTTCACTTGAACTTTTACTCATGTCAGGTGTTCATGGATAAGTGGTCAACAGTGAGATCTCCCACTCAGCTCCATTTTAGCAAAACATTTCTGTCATTACTCCAGCTTATCAACATTTTAGCAAACTTTTATTCTGGAAATGAACTTAGAGTTGTGTTTTAATGAAGTCTCTATAATTTAAAAGTACATGTAGACATCCCAAATATCTTGTCTGACCTATCCTGTTAGTATGAAAATATATATATATATATATATATATACACACATATGTTTAAAGAAGGAGAGAGACAGAGAACTTATTTCTTTAAACATCAATTTACACATTCTGGAGACCCCAGAGTATACTACTTTGAATTCTATCTATTAGATTTTGTGCTGATATCAGAATGAGCCTCACTCATAACTGAACAGTTCTGTTAACCTGACCCAGTGCATAATGCTGCAATAATAATTAGACGCCTTAATTAGTCATTTACCTTATTTTAATAAGATGTCTACAGGTATATCCTGCAAACAGGACCCTAAATGAGTTCCATCTTCAGGTTAAAAGTGATTGTATTAGAAAGTGAAAAAATAGTATAATAAAATGATCAATATTTCCAAATGGTCCCATTTTAGAATAATTTTCAAGATAAATTAGCTAATCTAACTGAAAACTCTCAGAAAAATTATCCAGTGTTATGAAGAAAGATTTGTTCTGTGTAGAAAAAGTAGAGCTGCCTTCAACTGAGAATCCCATTCTTCATACCAGAATCACTTGCACAAGGAATGCCTCCCTGCGCTCTGGCATTTGAAAAATATGCATTTGTTCTTGATCTTTATTTTTTATTTCTTGATTTTTTCTTGATCTTTCAGAAGTAGAGTGGTATATGAACCTCTCATATCTTGAGTTTCCTCATCTCAAACACAGCAAGAACAACACCTACCTGAATTAGTAAACTGCACTGAGACATTACTTACTCAACAGTTAGCTGAATCAGTTTTCTAACTGAAAAGAAATAAAAAATCTTAGCAGTTTTTTAACTTGCTACCATGTTCAGAGTCCCAGACAATAGTCTTGTACCAATAAATGTCCTTACCTGATTGACATTTGTAGTCCACTGAAGTTGTGAAGTTTAGTATTCAGAAAATGAGGAAAAGTCACAGTCAAGTTTACCCTCTAAGTTTACATTCACCCTCCTTATGCATATGCATTACCTTTCAATCCTTTCTTACATAACAGCACACAAGCTTTTCCATAGGGTCCCTGATTCAGTCAGGGAATAGTTATCATTCACTATTCTCTTTTATCCTCACTGGAAAGGCCTCAGGCCTCACTTAACGCATACAACAGAAAACCTTCAGTGAATTAAAAGTTAATAATTCTCTCACTAATATTTCTGTGTTTCTGTGATTACTTCATGCTCTCAAAGACTGCGATTTTTTAAAAATATGTTTAGATAACTGTATGGACTGCAAAAAGCCTCTATGAGATTTTAAAAACTAGCTTTGTCATTAGGTGTTACAGCTATCTGGAAGCCACCACAAGGCGATTGTTTCTGGGAGGGATTTGCCTGGAGCACCCAACCCTCCATCATTGCAGCAGAGAAAAATCCACTCTCCTATGATACAGCCTAGGTATACAGAGTAGCAGAGATCAAGACATCACTTTACATTTTTCTTGCCTTTGTGCCATACACAGCCAACTCTGCTATGTCATTGCTGGGATCTGGATGAAATGAAGAGAAGCAGCTGGGGACACAAAGGAGCTCAGGAAGAGTTGAAAAGACCTTGCAAGAGGACCACTAAATCTAAGAGAAGTAGCCAACAAGTTCAATGGTGGCTGTGACTGCTGTTGTTCTCCCAAGATCAAGGGTTAGCAGATCCTATGGGATGCTTATCTATCAGGTCCTTGAATTCAGCAAAATATCATCAAGAGAGAACAGTCTAAGGTATGAGAATGCTGGCTGGGAAAGCCATTAATAAAGTGAAGATTGCACATAAGTGATAGGGAAATATATGGTGTTTGTCAATATTGTGGCCCAGATTCATGAAAATATATTAATAAATACTGATAGAGTAGTATTTTGAGAAACCTACAGAGCACAGTCTGCTTTAGGATTACTTTTAGATTATTCCAGAACACATTAAAAAGATTTGCTGTTATTTAATCCATTTTCACCCTAAATTTCTCATATAATCCTTTTAGCTTCATTCTTTTATGAATTAGTATTAGTAACCACCCCCTAGCTATGCTTGCCTGATGCATGCAAAAGTGACCATTTTTTCTGCTTTTATCTTCTTCTAATCCTGATCTGAAAAGGAATGAAAACAATCAAACCAATGTCTTTAGATCTCAGTAGTCCATCATTTTCCACGTCCATCCTCTAAGCTGTAGAGTGGTAGTTACACTGCTCATTTGAGCACAGAAACTTGAATGCTGTGTTTCTGGACTTCACGCTGGGGTTTACGGTGCCGTTCATTTCTGGGAGGTATATGGCTGAACTGTGAAGTCTTGTGAGCTGATGTTTTCGTGTGTCCTGCAATGCCAGGCTATGGCTGCTTGCCACGGTTTGTGCCTGGAATTCAGAGTAGCTCATTGGTTTGTCTGGTAATTTAAATTTGTATTTCTGCTCTTCAGAGATTTCAGGTTAGAAGATGGTTGTTAGAGCAAAACTACAGCTGACCCTTGCTGATCCCCAGCAAAAGACGTCAAAGCAATCCTATGCAAATTTGTTAATTATTTTGCGTTGTGGTGTGATTGGTGATCCAGCTGGCTATTTTGCTCATCATACTATCACAGCCTGCAACACACAATGTCAATAACTGAAAGGAAGAGAGAAGCTACCCTTGCAGTACACAGTAATTGATCATGTGAATTGTGCATTCAAATGTCTGTGTTGCTTTTTCTTTTACTGATTGACTGAAATAAAGCTTGTGCTATGTGAACTTACTGCTGCATCCCCTCTTCTTGAAAAGAATCCAGAAATACACTATTATTACCTGGCTTTCAAACAGCTAAGATAGGGTAGGATGCTCCAGTAAGATGTTTGTATAATTGGTTCTGCACGTGCATGTAATAAAAGGACACTACTTACTCTAAGGAGAATATGGGAAAGAAACAAAGATCAGTGAGGACTGGAGGAAAAAAAGAACGGAGAATTTTAACTCTAATTCTTTGGGATGAACTGCCTGCATATAATACATTTCAGTTGGACTTGATGATCCAGTGGGTCTCTTCCAACCTGGTGATTCTATGATTTCTTTCTAACTCGTGTGTTATGAGCTAGTAATTTTCAGTAAATAACCAGATAAAATTTACTCTTAAGGAAAACAAGGTATTTTAAATATAGATGGGAAAATTAAAAAAAAATCAAAACAAAACCCAACATAGCTGGATGTCCAGGATAATTCATATATACATAACTGAAAGTCACTGAGAAATGTACCTATTTATCCTAGATATACAGGGGCAGGATCCCTCCCCTGGTCCTGTCAGCCATGCTCCTTCTAATACAAGCCAAGATGCCATTGGCTTTCTTGGCCACCTGGGAACACTGCTGGCTCATGATCAGCCAACTGTCAACCAACACCCTCGGATCTTTATTTGCCAATTAGCTTTCCAGCCATACTTCCCCGAACCTGTCATGCTGCACAGGGATTGTTGCATCCCAAGTGTAGGACTCAGCATTTGGCCTTGTTAAACCTTACCTTATTCATGTCAGCCAATCAATTCAGCCTGTTCAGAACCCTCTGTAGAGCCTACCTACCCTCTAGCAGATCAACACTTCCAGCTTCAAGCTCTTCATCAGCTGTGACTGATGCAGCTGCCCAGACATTGTCCCAGTAGGTGGATGCTGCCAGCCAGATACTGGACGGCAGGGCATGCATTGTTTTTCCAGTGGTACCAGACCAACTGACCTGTGGAAGTTGTGCTCAGGTGGAGGATCTCCTGCACTTGGTGACAGAACTCAAGGAGAAGGTGAGCAGGCTAAGGACGACCTCCCAGTGTGAGAGGGAGATTGACCACTGGACCACACCTTGTGCGCCCTGTCTCAGACCCCAAAGGCAGGCATGCCTTTTGTGACAGAGGACTTCTCATCCTCTCTCCATTCACCTGAGGAGAGAAATTTAGGAGACTGGGGGGATTGACAACAGGATCCTGGCTGGTGCAGCAGATGTGTCTCCCTGTGTCACCCTCAGCCTCCCAGGTTACCTTGCACAATAGATATGAAGCTCTGCAAGTGAAACCAAACATCTATAAGGATGATGAGTCTCACAGTCTAGAAATGTTCCCTAGGTTAAGACAATCTAAGGCATACATCAGAACAGCCTCTGTTAAGAAGAAAAGGTGGGTCATTGTCATAGAGGACTCTCTTCTGAAGGGAGAAGAAGGTCTGTTATGCAGATTGGACCCATTACAGAGGGAAATCTGCTGTCTACATGGGGCCTTGGTTAGAAGTATACAAAAAACCTTTCAACTCTGATCGGGCAGCTGATTATCAATGATTCAAGCACTTCTTCTGACCTACTGGCCACACTTCTTTTGATGCAGCCCAAGATACTCTTGGCTGTCTGGGCTGTGAGTGCATGTTGCCAAGTCATGTTAATCTCCTCATCAATCAGAACCCTAAAGTCCTTCTCCAAAGGCTGTTCTCAATCGCATATTTCCCCATCCTGTATTGAAACCATGGATTGCCCTGACCCAGGTGTAGGACCTTGCAATTGGCCTTGTTGAACCTCATGAGGTTCACACAGGCTGACTTCTCCAGCTTGTACAGGTCCTTCTGGATGACATCTTGTCCCTCTAGTGTGAGAACAGCACCACTCAGCTTGGTATCATCTACAAACTTGCTGAAAGTGCACTTGATCTCTCTGTCTATATTATGAATAAATATTAAACAGCATTGGTCCCAGTACAGACTCCTGAAGGACACCAGTTGTCATGGATCTCCATCTGAACATTGAGCCTTTGACCACTACTCTCTGAATGTGACCCTTCAAACAATTTCTTATCCACCAAACAGTCCACCCATCAAATCCGTATCTCTCCAATTTAGAGAGAAGGATGTTATGGGGACCATGTCAAAGGATTTACAGAAGTCCAAAGAGATTACATCCATTGATTTTCATATATATATCACCCCATCATAGAAAGCCACTAAGTTGGTTCACCTTTGGTAAAGCCATGCTGACTGTCTTGAATCACTTCTCTGTCCTACATATGCTTTAACATAGCTTCTAGGAGGATCTGTTCCATGATCTTCCCAGGCACAGAGGTGAGGCTGACAGGTCGGTGGTTCCCAGCGACATCTTTTCTACCCCTTTTAAAAGTGGATGCAATATTGCTCTTCTATTCACCAGGGACTTCCCTTGACTGCCGTGATTTTTCCAATATCATGGGCAGTGTCTTGGGAACAACATCAGCCAACTACTTCAAGACTCTAGGATGCACAGTCCCATAGATTTATATCTGTTTAGGTGTCTCAGGTGGTCATGAACCTGAATTTCCCCTTGCAAAATACAGCTTTGAATGAATGAATTTGTATCTGTCCCATTTTTAAATATTTGACAGGTTGATCTTCCTACAGTGAGTGTAAGTCCTAACTAATATTTGTTGTCTTCCTTACTCTCAAGATCCTGAATTCAACCACTTCTTGGATTGCTTGTTCCATGCTCTATTTCCCTTCGCACAGATATTAGGATTGCTCAGGCCACACACAAAGTTGAAGATCTGCCAAAATAAGGCTTCCTTCTGTTGTCTGAAGAAGACATCATCTACTTCTTAATCAGGTGGTCTGTAGAGGTAGTATAGACCCATCACAAGGTTGCCGATGCTGGTTTTCTCTCTAACCCAGATCCATCACTTCTTAGTAGCTTGTGATGTATTGCTAGGTGAAGTTTCATACTTCCCCACTGATATCTCACTGATTTGGGATGCACTGCTACATCAGTTATTTTTGAAAGGAATCATTATTCAGAATCTAGGAAGTGAATTTACAAGTCTGGTTCTACAAAAAGAACATCACTAAGAAGTTGCAACTAGTGGCCAAAGTTGGCCTATGCACAACTTTGGCTGCTAAACACTGGCTTGTTTATTTATTTCTTTCATAGTCTTTTCTAAAGTTGTTAATACATCCAAAAGTTGTATCTCCTAGGTGTTAATTAATTACAAGCACTCTTCTTTATTATTTGCTAAACCTTTACATTTACTCTGAGTCGGTTTCTCCTCAAAAAGCAGAACAAACTTCAGACTGTGGTGGAGACAGATAGAAGACTGGACTTGTCTCATTTAAGAAATCATTCTAGAGTAGATAATACTGCATATCTAATCCTATATATGGAAGTCTTGCATAAACACAGAAAATATTCAAAAGGTTGTAATTTTAAAGGTTGTAAAAGTTATATATAGTGAACAAGGAGAAAAGGTGAGAGGAAAGTGTAGCTCTCAGAAATATTAGTGGTGCTCCAAGTGACTAATTTCCAATCAGCTGGTAGATTTTAAAGCAGAGCTTAAGTATGTGGAATTTTATAAAAGGCAAAACTTGCTACTTTGATTATCTAGAATGAAGTAAATGGGTTAATTTGTATTTTGAAAGCAATACACTCCGTAGCAGCTAACATTTAAATACCAGCCATCTTTGCATATTGGCTTGTGAAACCCCAAGAGCTTTTGCCATTTGTTCTGATTAGGTCTGTCTTGAGGAGATAAGTCTCACAGGTAATTTGAAGCACAGGCACAAAATGAAGTCTGTTTGATGGTCTGAGACTAGAAAATGTCTCTTATCCAATTAATTAATGCTGTTCTTTTAAAATTCCTGTTCATGTTTCATTTTATATGCCATTCCCTCGGATGTCTGAACACCAGCACACATATTTTAGGATTTTTTTCCTGTGGTTCCAAAGATTTGTTTTTTATGTAAGTAGCTACACTTTTTATCATGAGCTAAATAAGGGTCTGGATCCTTTTTCGTATCTATGTGCACAGTGGTACACTCCCACCACATCACTTCGTATGATATCTGCTGTAGGATTTAAAGGCTAATTGACCTTTTTTACTCCAATATAGTACATCTAGTAGACTGAGGATTATTTAATACCAGAAACAAGAAGACAATAGAGACAAAGGAAGAAGAGCTAAGCTCTCCTTCTCTGTAGTGTTGCTTGCTCTCTCTGCTTTTAATATTACAACTGAAGTTACATGCTCTGAAGATTTCCTTTAACTTTCATACCCTTTTTTCCTCACTGAATCTCTGGCTTCTAGTGCTGAGTGCAAAACTGATTTCCAGCTGTAAAATCACTGCATTGTTTAAGCTCTCATCTCTATTATATAGCTACTTTATTAATACTTTTTTTGAGATCATGACCTTAATTCAATGTTTAAAGGAACAAAGGCAAATGTCTCAGTCAGTGACGTATTTCTCATTCTAAGGAGAAATAAACCTCCTGCTCAGATCAGAATTACGGAAGCTCGAAAAGTAGGAATCATTTCTCAGCATTCATATTCTGCAAAACATGCTTCAAGGCAGCAAATACTACTTCTGAGCCTACTACTTTTGTCAGCCATTTTACACATAAGTAACATTCTTGGTAGCATGGAAGACATCTTGCAGAGAAATAATATCACTTGTACATGCCAACCAGCAGGAGCCATTGCTAAACAGTACCCATTCTTTATTAGTGATGCTTTAATGAGCAGGAAAAACTGTTTTATTTTTGAGCACTGTGAAGGCACTAGGAAATTATACTGCTCCTGCAGGTGGATAAGGATATTAAAGACTTTACTTTTACTACAGACTTATCATAGAGCTATGAGGTATTTGAAGAGATATAAAATTAAAGTACCACAACAGCTAAAGAAATGTTGATACTTGTCCCTTAGATGGTGAGAGTTTTATGTTGAAATACCTATTAAAGTAATTCATAAAAAGCTCAGACTAGACTTAAGCCTTGATCTTCCTACTCTTAGCTCCTCTGTTCCCATCCTTTTTGTCATCTATCCTGGTTTCATCATACCGGTGATCTAAATGTACACAGTGAAATGACATACTAGAAACAGAAAGAGAGAAGAGCTTCTTATTAAACCACACATTCTTAAAGAGAAACAAATAAAAAGCAACTTTCACTATGTAATGCTGTTCTTTGTCTATTTCTTCTCTGGTCTCGTAAAGAATAACTGGTGTTAAAAGCAGTATCAGAAATGAAAATGGTGCTAAAATGTCCATCATTCTGCAGAGCAGAGAGTACTGATGCTTCTAATTATGTAGATGAGAGAACAGGAAAATATTAAGAATAAAAATAGAAGTAAAGTAGTCAATGTTGTCAGATACAATCTGTCAAACTTCTAATCACAAAAATATTTTCTATGACATTTTCTTAATCAGTAACTGAGATCAGTAGTGCTATTGTTCATTGTAAGAACTGTAAGAATTTTTAACCGTATCAGTGCTTTACCATTTTTCCTGGGTTACTAATTCAATTCATAAAATTATGTTCTTTTTTGTTTTCTTAAGTTGACTCTTTGCTTTTGTAAACAGAGCATGTTTGCCCATTCCGTGTTGCTTCATGTTTGCATAGTAGCTAACCCACGTAGACCAATAGCTGTGACACAGGCATTGCACTGCTGCTCAAGTCAAGCATTGTTGCCTACTGTGATGCCCAGACTTTGCATGATCTCTTCTTACTGTAGTTTCCTCATGTGCTGTGTCAGAGCCTGTTTATCCATCAAAGGATTATTATAGTAGTTAAATCGTGATTTTGTGTAAGATTTAGTATGTGGTATAACCTGGAATACTTGAGACTTGAGCTCTTGATGTTGTGATTGGAAAAAGTAATGGCAGCAGATCACAATGAAAATTTCACACAATGTCGTATATGTTCAGATTAATCTGTTGGAACTCACAAATCCATATTGCTGTAAAACTTTATGAATGAAACCCTGATGTACTTACATAAACATGCTGGTGTTTGTTCTCAGCTCATCCTGTTTTTTTGGGCAGCCCGAGGAAAGTGCTGTCATTTCATTGTATGCATTTCTTTACTATCCTTAGGAAGTATGTGACACTGATTTATGCATCTATAATAAGCCTCTTGCAAAACCTCTGACCACATTGCTGCCCCACATCTTAAAGTCTTCTCTGTGACAAGAGCAGAATTTCACTGTTCAGAGATAGGACGAAGGCACTCATTCAGTGACAGATATAAACTAGATTTCTCCAGAAACTTACCTCACAGGAAAGTATGAGGGCTGTAGAAAGGATCCATTTTGCTGAAGAAAAGGAGATTTCTCACTGTCTCTGCTCCATTGGACATTGGGAGGGAGACACTGCTCATCTCAGGAGAAGATGAAATAGAAGGCAGAGAAACAGTAGTGAAAACTTGGCCAGAAAAGTGAGGGAAATTGATTTTGCAGATTCATGCTCACCAAAAGGAGACACGCTACAGAAGGCACTCTAATGACAAAGGCAAAAGAGCAAATCAGTGGGGAATGAGCTGAAGATTAAATGAGAATGTGAAAGAAAGATTACCAGAAACTTCTATGGCACAGGGGTTAATTGGAGGGAATAAAAAAATCAGACTGCTTTGTAAACATGCTGTCTACAGCAGAGATATATAAGAATACATACAGAAAAAGAATGTTTATAGAAATCTGGCAGCCAAAAAAGTGAAAATAACTGAGTTTTGTGTTCTCTGCTCTGCTTGAAGAATTACCTTTTATTGCTCCTTATCATTTTCTTTAGCTAAATGAAAAAAAGAACTTGTTTTCTGATTCATGAGGAAATTGGTTTGTCTCAAAGTCAAATAATTTTAGTTGTGAGATTGTTTACTCTCTAAAACCTAGAAAGTGTATATCAGAATGCTCTACATTTTTTCTTTAAATTTAGAACATTTCCTTTCTGAAAAAGCACCCCTTTTCCTTTCCTATCCTTCTGTCTTCCTTCCTTTTTTTCATAGTCTTATTTTTAATTCCTTATTTCATTCTCTTTCTTTCCCTTTAATCTCTTTTACTCTCTTTCCTACATTTATTTCCTGTATTTTTCAGTATACACCTGGTCAGCACCCAAACTTTTTTCTTTGCATTATAAATAGTATAACAGAAAATATATCTAGCTGTAATAGCATTTATTTGAGAGATTATCAACATACATGAAGGAACAGAAAAAATATTTGGGGTTACAAGTTCAAAGAACGTACTTACTATCCTTTAAGAACTCTTAAAAAGGAATGATATCAACATAAAAACTGGGAAAAAAATGTCTTTACTGACCTAGGAAATATGTAGAAAGGAATAAACATGTGCATTCAAATCTTGAACTGTAATCAGTGATTTTATTCCTAAACTGAATGTTGGAAAACTTCAGTGATCTATAAAGACTACTGCATGACAAAGAATGGAGACTTGAAATAGGTCCTATGACAATTAGAAGAAAGCTTCAACTGTGATTGTTCTGGTGTTGGCCTCCTATATTTTGGTATTAAAGTAAAAAGAAGTAGAAATTAGAGAAGAGAAAATCAACTCAGTCAGTAGTTTCAAAAGTTATGATACTGAACAGTGCAAATATTCAAGTTAATAATTCCTGTCTGTTCCAGATAAAATAACCTTCTGCTTCCAGATAACGCCTGTGTCATCCATCGTAAATCTTCATGACACAACTTCACCCAGAGGCATCCGTAAAAAGCCAAAAAAAAAAAAATATGGACTTCAAAAGTCTCTTGAGCTTGTAAATGATGGTACATCTGTGCTGACAACCATTACATATATCCATACTTTCACCAATGCTGAAACAAGTTAGCAAATGCATGCTGCAGGCAATCTTCTGTAGCACAAGATCAAAGTAGCAGTGAAGAAATTACCCAGAAAAAAATGTCTCTAGCACCAGTCACAAAAATATCAGTAGTCAATGAAAGTTATTATCTGTTGGTAAGTCTGTTGCTGTTTTGATGTTCTATTTCTGCGGTTTTCTTGTGATCAATAGCATTGGTGTATAATGCATTTTATCACATATTTTCTTAAGTGCTGCAGCCTCAGTTCAGGGAAGGGGACTGGCACTATAAAATAAATGTTCTTGTGTACATACTTTATTTAAATACTCCACCCTCTCTACTTGCCTCACTTTCATCCTACAGTTTTTGATTGGATTAAAAGGCTTAAACTTCAAGAGTGTAGTGTTTGTAAACCTGTGATTTTTTTCACTGTGTTAAAAATTCTTATCATCTCCCAGATCAGAAAGAAGAACTGGGGAAGACAGTCTGAATTCCTTTATGAAGATTAACTGCTACTTGTCACTTGTTACTATCAGAAGAACAGTTTCCTTTATGGCCAACCAAGGACTTTCCATTGGTGACAAGGAAGACAATACGATGAGTTTGAAGGTTTTGGAGGAGGGATGTTAAGCAGAATTAAACCTCTTCTAGCTTTGCAATTTATGAAAGGAACTTTTCCTTCTGTAGAGTTTTAAGGAAGTTGATAGCAGAGTGGGTCATTTGTAACATGAAATTATAAAAGTGGGGAAAGAAGATGGGACAGAGGGAAGGAGGCAGAGTGTGCTTGAAAGAAAAGAAAACCAAAATGCTCTTTATAGTCATCAGCAAGTGTCAGAATTAAGCTGACATAATTCACTCAATATCTTAAAATTAAAGATGTTCACACTACACAAAGTTTTCTAGAGGTAATTTATGAAATCTGACGTGAGTTCCAGTTTTCACAGACTTTGAAAAGCATATCAGACAGGTAACTAAATGTTGATTTGCTGCAAAAACTTCCATGCTGTGCTGTCCTTTTTTTCATAACTTGAGTCAACTATCCAGAGCAGCAGAGATTTTGACTGTATATTTTAAACTTTTTAAGCAGTTACAGAAAGATAATAGAACAATTTGGATTAAAAAAAAATCTACAAAAAGACCATAGACTGTGAGCCTTCTCCGAGTACAGTAAAAGTTAAATCCAAAATAAATCACTGATTTTAAATATTTTTTCAGTTACAGTTACAGTTATTAGATTACAAGAAAGCAGATAAAAAGGTGACGAATGCTAACTGGAATTCCTTGGCAAAGCCCCCAAATCAGTAGTAGATACAGGTAATATTTTTGTTGACTGGTTGATGTCTCATTGTGGGGAATCAACATAACTCTTTTAAATGCTGTTACCTTTCTTAAATAATGTCATCTAATTGGAAAATTAAGTAGAGATCTGAGATGAGGCAGATCAGGAGATCTTCCATGCTTTCTTGTATCTCCCAGCTGATAAATATGTTCCTCACTGTGTTTTACTATTTGTCTAGATCCTGTAAGAAACCATTTTGCATTCTTTGATCATCCTCACCATCTCTCTTTGTAACTTTTTTGCTGTATAGTTTCTCTCTTTCTCATCCACTGTTTATGACTTAGGAACACAATGAGTTTTCACAATGGTATGAGGATGACTTCTATTTGTTACCCACCCCATATCCATTTCCATTTCCCCTGCTGGGGAGTCCCTTCTGGGACTCTGAAAGGACCTTAAATATGAGTACTGACTGAGTGGGGGTTTTCCCTAATTTGGGCAGAATTTATGAGCCATATTTCCTTGACGCGTTGTAGAAGACACAAAGTAAACTCTGTATTTTTAATACTATGATATCAATAATGTACATGTATACATATCATCACTGACATTATAGCAGTCCTATCCATGTGTCCAGCAGTTACTCTTTAGAACAGATTCTATTGCTTTCGTTCAATAGATATTGATACCCTGAGCTGCAGTTGCCATCTCTTCTATCAAGGAAAATAAAAACTTTCGTATCAATGCAGTTTATAGAAGTTTCTTATGTTTGAGTATTCATAGATCTTTCCCTTTAAGAATGCAGGATTTATCCCTAGACCTACAGTTCAAGTGAAACTAAGAGGAGATCAACAAAAAAGATGTCCTAGATACTTGAGGATAAATGGTGTGTTCCCTTTTAAATTAGGAGATTCTCCTCCAAACTTTACCTAGATCTATGATTTTAGTAAGGATAGTGTTTTAAAGATATTTCTGAATGTTTACAGATTTATTTTTCTTTTCTGCAGGCTTTATAGGCTTGTTTAAATGAATCATCTAAATCACCATGAAACTAGGAAATTAGTTGGTCAGTTCTTGGCTACTAATAAATTCTAATTAACATGGAATAATTTATGCTAGATGTAATATGCTTTTTACTTGTGGCAAATCCATTACCTATCTTCAGATTCCTGAAAAGTCACCTCTGTACCTGGATAAACTGATTGTTAATATTGTTCCAATTTGTTGCAGCTGGATCATCTATGAATGCTGCTTTTCTCCAGACAAGGCAGAAATTAAATTTTACTTCTTGACTGGATGTCCAACATACAGAGCTTGGTTCGTAAAGTCTTTTTCAAGCAACTTTAAATTTCCAATTAAATTGCCTCTCTTCTGAGCAAATGATTTCCAGGATCTTTAAATGTCTCTGTTAAAGCTTGGTGTCAGGATGGTCTTGCTTCACTAAGAGTAACACATTGGCAGACTTTAATTAGAATAGCTGTTCACAGCTAACGACCTAGTCCAATAAGGGGTCAACACGGGAGCTGGTTACACCTCTGCAGCGACCAACCTTCTTTATGCAGCATGGCATGTTTCCTGGCAAGAAAAAAAACATATCTGCCAGGAAATCATTTATTGCTGCAATGTTTCAGTGAGAACAGTGCAGGGGGTCTTAGAGCTCAAACTCAAAGCTCTTAGTGGAATGTATTTTATCACTCTTTAATATTTGCAAAACATGAAGATAATATATTGTTTCTGACATCTTTCAGTCTTCTGTGAGTTTCTGGCAGCCAGTTAATTTTAGAAGAGTAAATGAACCATATTCAGAGTGAAGCCCATGCTATCGTAACACCTGGAAATTTTCCAAAGAGATATCTAAGTGGTAAAGCATGGTCTCAGACCTTTGTCTTTCTGGATCCTCTGCACAAGTCATTGCTCCCTACCAAGGGATGAGCTGTAAGGCAGAGCTCAAGGAACAGGAGGGCAACAACCCATAACTTTTTCCCAGCAATTTGCACAGTGGGAGTCTCATGTATTCTTCTCAGAAATATTAGTGCACTTCTCAATTGGTAAAAATCTCTATGAAAGGCAAGGTGTAACCAGCTCCCCACTTTGGGTTACATCCTAACCCCAGGAGAAGTTTCCAATTATTTCTGTTTGCACCCTGTTCTGTGTTTGTGTTTCCATCTGTCTAATATTTCTGAAATTACTGGCAAGATGGTTTTGGATAGACTTGACTTTCACTTCATTAAAGCTTTAAGGAGCAAGTCTTGGTAGAGAGAGCTTAACTGAACATCTAATTCAGTTTTTCAATATTTTTTATCATCAGTTGAAATTTGACACAGTTGCATTCACTGTAACCATCCTTGTTATGCAGTTTTGGTAATTGTTTCTTTAAGTGCCCTGGTAGGGTGGAGCACAAAAGTGGTAAATGTTGTGTTATGTTAATGAAGTAACTTGGGGATGGGGGCAGGAGTTTGCAACCTAGACAAAGTGATGTGGGATGGGCAATTGCCAAAGAAGGCCTGTTGCAAGGGCAGAAGTGACCAATCAATTTTTACCTCATGTTTGGTCTGCCTGGTCTATACAAACAGCGAGTTAACTCTTAATAAGGCACTTCATCTGAAATCATATTGATTTGTTCGTGAAGTTCAGTAGCCCCCACTGTGTTAATGCAACAAGTCATGTTTAAGCAGGCTTGTGTATTTTTGTGGTCTTTATATTATCCTAAAGTATAAAAAATAGCCTACAAAACTTTCTGATACTTTGCACAGTTAAATGATTCTTAATGCTCTGTATACTCACGAAACAGGTACAGAAAAAGACAGTGTTTTTTGAGGGATGACAGTCATAAAATGTTTGACAGATCTTGAAACCACTGATTCAAAAAAATTAATATACATGAGTAGCACTGAAATGAGGAAAGAAATTATTATTTTAGGTTCAGACTGAGTACTCTCTAATATCATCTTTTATCTTTGAGGTAGTGATCAAGATTCTTTGTATATTCTAGTCACGCAAACACTTTGAAGAACAAACAAAGACTGAAAAATACTCTTTTTATTTTGTCTTTTTAGAATTATTATGAGATTCCAAGGCTCTTCATGAACTTGTTTATTTCAAAATCATATAATCCTACTCTATAACCCTGTGTTTTCGTTTTTTTCCTCTATGTTTCTGCTAAAGATAACTGAGGTCAATAAGAATTGCTGAGAATTCACTAGATAGGAGGAACTTTCAAACCAGTTCTACAAAATTGTATAAAATGCATTAGCTAACCAATAGGAAAACAAACTATTTTATTGTGAGGATTTCAGCTATGACATTCTTAATTTTTAAGTGGAAATAGAAACAGGTTAAAAACTAATATACAATGACATATAATTTTAAAAGACCATTTTTGTCTTGAATGACAGTATCCAAAAATAATTATTTTACTAGACATTAAAATAATTTCAGGTTTACCTGATCAACATGGTAAATTCATTGACTTTCTTTCTCAGAAATTTCTGGATGGGAAAATTTCTTGATAATATTCAACTGAAGAGCATTCTGTACTCTAGACACTGTCCAAAATTAGTCTTCAATGCAAAACAGTATACACCATGAAGTGTTGAGGTGATTTTTTTGTACATATTATAAAATTATAATACTATTTAAAATCCTGAGAAACTTAGTTTACCTGGGAGTATACATTACATTTTTAGTCACAGTAGTTGTGTTTAAGCATTTTTTTTATTGATACACTGCTGCTGGCAAGTATCACTATTATACTTGCTAGCACAATATAAACACATTTTGCATCTAAACCAGTAGTTTCAATGATGCTTAATGGTCATCTGAATACTTCTTAGAAACTTTGAAATTTTTTTCAAGCTTGTCTTAAGGAGCAAACAATCACTTATCAAAGAAAGAACAGTTTTTGACCTTTTTGTATTTACTGATAACTCATTCACAATAAAATAATTAGAATCTAGTAAACAGAAGTAGAAACAGAACTTTATAAACTCAGAGATAACAGAAGAATTTTATAATAATTTTATAGAAATTTATGTTGTATCTGTAATCATAGAGAAAATATCAACAAAGCAAGCTGAATTGCTTATATAAAAAGCAGGTAAAATAGAACAAATAATATTACAAAAATATACCTAAGTAAAATAAATTAAGCCAAGATTGTCAAGAATTGTATTTATTTTAATGCAAAATGTGCCCCCAAATCCATAGACAACCTTCATACTTACAGCTGGATCCCAGACTTTATAAGGTCTGACATTGACTAACATCAAAGGATGATCAGATTGTGAAGAAATTTTCATTTTGTTTGTGATCTTTTAATCCTAAAATTGCTGTATCTTCATACAGTTTTATTTCATGTTCTGTCAAAGGGAGAAATTTTTAAAAAGTATCAATCCAGTGAGGTGGGATGATGCACCACTGAGGGCAGATGTTGCTGTGGTTATATACATCACACTGAAGTAGAAAATTTACTCTGCCATGCAAGTACTCATTCTTTCAAATAAGCCTTTAGAAGAAAAGGCATAAATAAATCTCATAATGAATTTAATGGCAAAAAAGGAAAGCCAGTCTGTGATTACACTTAGGAAGTAACATAATTCATGCAACTGAAGGATGTCTAGCAGAGAAAAAAAGGAGTTTTTTTCCCCTAGACCATGAGACTATAAACAGCGTCCTATGCAACAATTTAGCCATTGCCTATTGCATACCAATGCAATGGTAAAGAAAAGAAGATGTTGATGATCATAGAGATGTAAGTCAGCTAAAAATAGGTTTTTATTCTGAAATTTAAAGTGTTGGGGAGCAGGAAAAAAGCCTATTTCTTCAATTATTCTTAGCAGCAAGTTTTATCTCTCATGTTTTATGAGTTCTTTGGTAGTTTTCAGTGGTTTTGCAACACAGTAGGAAGTTTGAATGGAGGGAGGGAGAGATGGATGGAATCAACAGTTTTTGGGGATACATTCTGATCATGTATTCTATGTCCTCTCAACTCAGTACATTGCCCCATAGAGGAAGGTGATCCAGTGATTTTCCTTTGTGCCATTGTATCATCCTCTTCCTCTGAAGTCTGTAATGACTGTGTTGTAGATTCTGCAGTACTGTGTCTGAAAAATAAATTTTCTTCCTCTGTTGCAATTTAATCTCAATATTATTGTTTGAACCCTCATTGAATGTACACCTTATCTTCTTCTTGTACAGATGATTTTGAGAACTCCAAATATGTATTTTCATCTACTGCAATGTTTGAATAAAGTTTTACAAGGGCAGATTGACTTTCAGCATAGTGTGAGTCAATGAGTTTCCATCTTCATTTATTTGATCCCTGCTGTTCCATGTCTCTTCATTATACTTGGGTCAGTGATTTCATCCTATTTTAGAACTGAAATTCCCTGTGTTCAGAGGATGCTGAATGAATTCTTCTCTAGCGTAACTTCACTGTAGTCAAAGTACTTACATGAGGGATGAATTTGGCTCAGAATATTGGCGTGATGTCAATGAGTTACCATAGATGCTCTAGATCTCTTTATTTTTATCATCCTTAGCTGCTCTACTTCATATCTCAACTTCAGTGGTGGTTATATTTATTTGGGTTCTTTAGATACGGATTAAAATTAACTTGACACATCCTGAATTATGTCTTGATACACGGTGCTCCTTACTCAGATCCCTCCTACACATTTATGCACAGCCCAAACTGAGTATCCTGAATGGGAGGATATAACTAAATGAAATGAGAAACAAAGTTATGCAAGCTGAAACCTGAGAGCAAAACTTAGGGCATAATGTGAGTTGGTTTGGGGTTTTTTTTGCTACACATTGTGAGTTGCACATTTAGTTTCTGATAAAAATGCCAAAAAAATTACATTTTGATCCTTACATAATGAAATTCTACTTCAGAACAGACTCTTCATGTAGTAACATGATTGTAATTTTGTACTCTCTGTTCCTCCACTGACATCACTAGAAAATGCCAAAGTTATTGGTGGTGTTCCGTTACTTCTCTGTGCCTTAAGCAAAAGATATTATTGATACCTTTTTCCATTGACAAGAATATTACTGCAGTGCACAACTATGTCAGTGATATTTGTCTTTAACTTTATAATGAGTAATATCTGCAGAAGGTAGAAAGGTTATTAAATTGCTGGGGTTTTGTGCCACGGTTACTTCATATGGAGGCGTGATTTCAGTGATTTCCCTCGTCACCTGCAAGAGCCCTGCCAGAGATTATTTTGGTTGTAATATAAGGGGATATTTATTCCTTGATGGGAGAAAAATACAGATTAATTTTTATCCCTTTTCCTATGACATCCTCTGAAGCTTGGGAATAGGTCATATCAAGCAACAGATTATCAAAGAGGCATCAAAAATCACAGATCTACCTGGTCTATTCATAAGCTTATATTTGGGAAAAAAACAGACCTTTTGGTAACACAGTAATCTTTCTCCAGATTAGAGCAACTGTCTTTTATGCATGATTTGAGACTTTCAACTAGCATATCCTTCCTGTTATAAGAAAGTCAGATTTTAGTAGTGATTCTAGTATCTATATCCCTCTCTCTTATTTTGGAAGCACATTGTAACTAGGGTTTTGTTCTGTTCTTTTGGCTTTTTCTCCTAAGTTTATGAATTTATTATAGGATATCAACAATATTACTGCAGTGTCAGGATTAGTTTTAGCAGACTTCAGGACAGTGGTCTCTGCTAAGCCATTATGTATTTCAATGGTTTTCTCCTCATTCCAGCCATACTTGTTATTTTTAATTTCTTTAAACATTGCATACAATGTACCTCAAGACTGATGCCTCTGAAACAATATGATACCAGTTATGTGAATGATCGGAGAAGATTTAATCAAAGTATTTCCTATTAGGATTTGTAAATTCTCAGTAGCTATTGAGTTGAAGTATATCTAACCTTGACACCTCACAGATTCAATCAGATACAGAATAATTGTTGGCTGATTTGATGAAAAGTTCTAAATTCACCAAGTCATTTTCATAACTAACTTGCACCTGGTTGAGCATCAATAAAAATAATTTTCTGAAAAATCATAAGAACGATGTAAAAGGGTGAGAAAAATCATATGGAACATCCTGTGACATTCACAGAGTAATGATTTTGAGGTTTGTACTTGTTTTGGTTTGACAGGTGACCCAAAGGTGACCAGCAGAGTATTCCATTCCATGTCCAATTCAGACGTCATCTGTCTTTTTGCACTGATCCTGAGTCTGTGTATTTCTGAATCCAGTTCTGAGTCCAGCTCTCATCTGTCGCCGGTCCAGCCCTGGAATTTTCTCCATGTCTTCTGTACAGAATCATTAGGTAGGGGTGATTTTGTATATTTAGTTACATTTTATTAGTTTCCCATTAATAATATTTTCTTTATTATTATTATTGTTTAATTAAAGCTGTTTTGGTTTTAGTTTCCAACCCATAAGTCTCTTTCTCTTATTTACTCTCCTCTTTCCCTGGGAAGAGGTGATGGGAGGGGATTTGGGAAACAACTGCTTGTGTTTAGCTGCTGATTGAGCCAGGTTGGGATAAGTCATGACAGTACTGAATCCCATGGTGGGCCATCACAAGGTACGCGGAGGACTACTCTGTTTCTTTGGATTCAAGGTTGGACGGAGAATTAAATCGAACTGGTTTTGGCTGATTGTTTCCAGAACAAGTCAACAGGAGAGGGGATAAGGAGAGCAGGGAGTAGTTAGGACCTTGCCTGTATGCCACAGATGTTTGGCAGAAGATCTGAGATGGCACAGAGAGGTCATATTTCCTGCTGATGACCAGTATTAAATGGACCTGTTTCCTCTTGGGGACCACTGGACTGATAGTTATCTCCAAAGTGAAAAGCTCTTCAGAAACTCATAGTATCATTCAAGGGAGAAAACCCAAAATTTAACTGTAGAAAGATCGGTATGTGAGACTGTACTGTCTGTCCCCTATTCACTCACAGAAAGAGCAGTAAACTTGATGGGCAATGTCTGGATAAAATTTCAGCCATTTCACAGGAAAGAAAACAAAAGAACAAATCTTTTTTGTTTTGTATACACAAAGTATAACCTTTCAGAAAATTTATCCCTAAGAGTGAGGTAATTTTTTGTAGTTTACCTTTTTATGTAGTGCAGCCTAGGAATTTCATTATTTTAGCTGAATTATTAATGTACTTTGTATTCATACAATGGAGCTTCACTATATTCTAATATAAATTTTGTTTAGTCAACAGAACAAAAAATCTCCCTTTCGTAGCTATTTTCCTTTCAGCCTTGCTTGCAGGAGTGACCAAGTTCTCCCTTGGGTTTGAAGGCAGCCACTCACACAAAAGAAATAATTTACTATTTGTGTTTGAATATGTATATATGTTGGTAGTTGTGCATATACCTCTCTCTGTGGAAATCATAAACACAAACACACTTTAAGCAGTGAGCAATGATTATTTTGAGATTTGCAGTAGAATTTTGGGGAAAAGATTTACTTTTGTAACTCAAAGACCTTTAGAAGAGCAAACAATTATCCATCTTGTCTGCAACAGTAAAGATGGATAATATAGAATTGTGATTTAAAAATTGATCTTGGCTCCACTCAGCTGAGCATAAAGGAAAATATATGACCTGCTGAGGAGACATAGTGAGCCTGCAGCATATGTAGTATATCACTGCCAAAAGTTAGAAAAGGCTTTAAAAGACCATGCTACTAAGAACAGAGTTTTTCATCTGGTGTAAATTTCTAGCTGAAGTCTTATTTGACCTTGAAAATTTTCAATTGTAGTCAAGGTTCACCTCATACCAGCAGTGCAGGTATAATGTCCTGAAAATTTTATTCTATGCAGCATTTGTACAAGCAATTAATTGTCCCTTGTTCAACTGGAGAAGCTGAAGACATTTTTATGACAATATCATAGCTTCCATGGAGTTATTTTAGACTATTACAGCTTCAGGCTACTGGCTCCATTAGAACTAGTTCACTATCTATTTGTATCTTCTTTAAGCAAAATATAAAGAACTGTATTCATGAAAGAGCTTAGCAGTTTGCAATTCCCAGCAAAGCAACTAAAATAGAAAACAGATTTTCTGAACTTGCCTCTCATTAACAGAGCTAAGGATTCCAAAATGCTGCTGAACTGCTGCCATAAAATTTGGCCAAAAGGAGTTAATGCATGCTTGAAACTAGAAATTTAAAAGTGCAAATGTGTTCTTAGGCAGATAAAAATGGAAAATAATTAGGCCAATCTCAGCAAAAGAAATGAAAGCTAAAGTTACATGTCATTTATCACCAGCTTTAAGAGCATATGCAGTCAGTTTCTGCACAGTGACTGATGTGTGGTTATTTGTTAAAATATGATATTTTGGCAGTGTGTCTTAAATGGTATTATTCAGTTTCTCAATGGCTATTGGAGGCTGGTAGACACTTCTGAAAAGGTAAGAGCAAACCACCTTGTTGCTGAATACATTGCCAGCTGGCATTGTTTTCAACAGCAACAACAACAAAGAAGATTCATTACTTCTCTGGTGGGCATGTGGAGGATACTCAACAGATCCTCAGAAAAGGTGGCAAAATTTCATCTTCATTCAATGCAGCTATGTTTGATCTCTATCAGTTAATGGCCATGAAGCAAATTTTGCATCTGTTACACAGACTAATGTTTCTCCCACAATAAATATTAATAATGCAAGAGAATAATTCAAATTAGGTATCATGTACTTTCCTGTTTATATACACTCCCTGTCCCACAGTCTATCACTGATTATATGAAAGAGCAAAATGTTGAATGGCGCTTTCAGTAACCAATGAATAAATCTGGGGGAAAAATTGTTCTTCAAAATTTTGATGGAATTTTTCTGAACCAATGTGATCTTGACCTTTTTATTTCATATTTTTATGTTGTTTTAAAGAAAGGTAAGAGGACATCTCTTTGATCCTCAAGGATGTTTTGTCATTTACTCTTAAATCTCCCATTTATTTTGTGACTTTGAAGGGAAAATCCTTGTAAGTTACAGCTAGAAAGAATTGCCTGTGACAATATAGATACCATGTAAAGGTAAAATGGTGGAAGAGTTGGGTCGTCCCTGTTACTTTCAGAAAAATCACTAGTGTACAATTCCTTCCATTTTTCTCCACAGTTCTTTGCCAGAGTTGAAATGGTAGGAATCTTTCTTCATCTACACCATCAGTCCTGCAAGTAAGAAATCTGTGATGAAGTCCATATTTAAACAGTGCAGAAACAGTAAATCTGACCAAAGTGTATACCATGAGTCAGAAAATCTACAAAAGAAGCCTCCCTAATTTTCAAACACCAAACTCTGTTCCTATTCAACCTTTATTAACTATGAACATTAGGTACCATCTGTGAACTAACAGCAACAGTAATTTATATGTCTACCATATTTCTGTAATTATATTTTGGTTTCACAAGTGTCACTGGAAGCAGAGTTTGGCACCATCTCATCACTTAAGGATAATAAAACAAATTTATTCATTTAATCATTTCAATTTGCAACTTAATCTATCAGGATAAGGGCTTCAGACCTTTCTCTGAAAAGGAACAGCAAGAACCAGATTAAAAATGTTTGAAAATAATGGTCTCTCTCTTCCTTGAGAACTGGTGTTTGACTTCAGATTCCTGAAACCAGTAAAACCAGTACAGTTGTGCTTTGTATTCAAGACCTGCTTGTGTTTGTTTGTTTGTTTGTTTTTGTTTTATACATATCCCATGAAATTGTCCTGCTAATCATTTGCCATTAAAATGTTTCACTGTTATTTAAGGGGGATGACAGCATTTGTACACATCTTAACTATTTTTAAAAAGGAAAAAAATAAATTCCCTTTCCTCTCCTTTTTTCACTAAGAAGTTTCTCTTCCACAGTGATGTTGAAATGTGACTTTCCCTCACTTTGAATAGTTAATGAGTCAAAAAGCAGTGAATCTCTTTATGATCTCATACTGATTTTGAACAGGGACAAGAGAAAATTCTAGTATTTCTACAATTTTTTTTTACACAAGTCAGAATGACTTACAGCTGTCTGAAAACTGACTAAGAAAAATGGCTAACTTGAAAGGTGTACTCTTAAAAAGACATTTAGGGTCACTTAAAGAAAACTTGACACAATTTAGTGGGGATGCCACTGGAAGAGTTATACATATATTACTTTTTGGACTCATGAAACTAAGTAGACTGCATTAGATCTTCTGTATGATTTTAACACATCCTCTTGCTAGCACAGCAATCTTTTATATTTTCCAGTTATGTTGATTCTCTAAAAATATGGAAGATATATTGCATTGCTTTTCTTTTAATTTTTCTAGGATTTATACTTAGGAAGCACAGAGAATGTACCCATTCAAAAGCCTGGAAATTAATGTACTTTCCACATTTGATTAATGCTCTCTAGAAATAATTCAAAGCATTTTTTTTGACAGACCTATCAAAGCACAGTGGAGAAAAGTGCTTCGTAGAGCTTGTAAGTGTTTAAGTGTTAATGCCCGTGTGGATATCTATGCTGGTGCTGTAGTGTGCATTGAAGAGGCAGAATGTGTACAGTGGATTAGTGAGAACAACCATGTCAATATAATGTGGTCACAGGTAATTTTTACGAAGACATGTAGTGATAGGACTAGGGCAATTGCTGAAAAATGGAAAGTTAGATTAGACATTAGAAAGAAATTCCTCATGATGAGGGTGGTGAAGTACTGGCACAGGTTTCCAGGGAAGCTGTGGGTGCCACATCCCTGGAAGTGTTCAAGGCCTGATTGGATGGAGCCTTTGGTTCTAGTGGGAGATGTCGCGGCCCATGGCAGTGAGGTTGGAACCAGATAACCTTTAAGGTACCTCCCTAACCATTCTATGATACAGGTGTTCCATTCTATCCACAGACATGCTTACCACTCCTCTTCTGCAACTGAATACAGCAGAACCGCACCATTTTTACCAGGAAAGCATCTCACCCTGCTTTTTCAATTGCTAATTCATTCAGTTCTGTGAAAGCCACTTCAATAATTACCATTTCAGGAGAGGAAAATAGAGGTCTTTTTTTCCTGTACCTGACTGAACTCTTCAAATGGAGAGGAAATAGGGAAATAATTGACACACCCATGCAATGTATTGTCCATATGTGTACTCATAACATGAGTAAAGCAGTGTGAATGCTTTTTCATCCTCTGAGTACACAACTGCTGTATTCAGAGGCATTTCACAGGTGGCTGAATCTTTTTCAGGTTCTGGTACTTACTGTGGGTTTCTGACTGCTTCTGACTTGGATTATTTTTTCTAGGAACAAGGACCTTAAAGGACCCAAAAGCATCCTTTCAAATGCTGCAAGTATGGCAGCTATGTGTTGGACCTCAGAGGGAAGAAGGAGTAATTGGGGATTAGAAAAGGAATATTTTTAAATTATAAAATATCTGCAATATTTACTGTATTTTCTTTTTCAAAATCTCCCAAATATTTTAAAATATTATTTTTTTCCTCTGTGGTCTCAAGAACATGTGAAGAGGAAGGAAAAAGGTTAATCTGCTTTCTTAAACCAAAACAAGAATATAAGAACAGCTGTCCTGAGTCAAGCCAAGGCTCTGGCAAAGCCTTAACCCTGCCTCTTACAGGAACCAGTAGTGCACCTCTAGGGAAGAGTGTAAGGGCAGAGAAAGTAGGTTTCACTTATATTGCATGGTCCTTGTCTTCACTGAGCAGAATCTTAATGAATTCTTAATGCTGAGACAATGCAAACTCATTTAATTGACTCTTTTCCAATGAACTAACAGAATTGTTTTTGAATGCAAGCAAACTGTCATGTTCCATAACATACTCGGGAAAAAAAAATCACTGGTTTGCTACATAGTCCTTGAGAAAATGTTTTCTTGTCATTATTTTCAATAAATCATTTACCTTCTTCATGATATTCAAGTGTGTTATCAACATAAATGATTCAAAACTTCGGTGATTAAACTGTTGTAGATCTGACATAGCAGCATTTAACAGGTGAAAGAGTTGTCCTGCTGTTTTATTTACTTTGTTAAAATTTTTCATTTAAAATACAGAATTCTGTATTGTTGTAGCTGTAATCCAATTCTGTAAGCTTTTATTTATTGCCCATGTATTGATATGGGCATGTCAAGGAAAATTTAGGTTAATATATTTGTTTCAATTGTAGAGATCAGTATTGGTAAAATGTTACCACACAAAATGAGTTGTGTCAACTTTTTCACCTATACCATGAAACAATCCACAATGTTAAGTACTAAAAGCCAAAGGAAGCATTGTTGGAGTATTCAGTTACAGCTGAATTGATGCAGATCAGGAGCTCTAACCCAGGAGCTTTAAATTAATGGATTCACTATAGATAACCAAAAAATGTTAAGGAAAATGAACCCAAATTTACCTGTACTATTTAATTAGTATTGCAATGAATACAGAAAGTAACATAACATTGTGTCACTGCTGGGGAAGAAGAGGATATAAACCAGAAACGTACTGTTCTGTAACTGTTCTTTCTTGTAGATTCCTTTCCTTAGTGAAAACAGAGGGCAAAATACTGATTCCATCAAAAAGAACAAGCAAAGGTAATTTCACCATTAATACTGGAAAACTGTAAATTTTCTTCTGTTCACTACTGATTGCACATTTGAGAACAAAGTGGCATTTAAGTGAATTAGTAGCCAACTTTCCTCTGACAGAAAGCTTGGAGACAAAATTACTTGTGTGTTTTGAAAATTTCACCCTCAGTAGTGGAGCAGAGCTGAGAAAACATCAATAAAACAGTCCCCCAAACCTATTAGAACTAAGCTTTGAGCCCAGTCCAAGACTGTAATGCATAGCACTCATGCAAAGTAGTGACATATAGTTAGTGTGAAATCAAACAAACACAAGAAATCTCTGTGACATTTCTTCAATAGGTAGCTATTTCAATCACCATATGTGGCAATTTTGATATTTGGCATAGTTTTTGTGTTGCAAGATGCACTCCTCTTTGCAGATAGCTCACTTGAGAGAAAGGAAGAGGTGCACGCAGTTCCCCTGCAGACTCTCGGCTTCCCCTGAAATGAAAAAGGAAGCCAAACAATTTCCATGCTCTTCAGCAGGTATAGAAGCAATGGGGCTCTGACCAACCCTGGTGACACCAGAACTTGTGAACTCATGCAACAGAGCAAACATTGTAATGCCAATCAATCATAATGATTAATACTAATGTCCTCTAACTAAAGCTTTTGTTAAAGCTCAGGGAAACGTTGGATGCCCGCATTTCACTGAGAACCTATTTACAGTAGATAGATTGTCTTCAATATTCAGTTGTTTTGATTAGCAACTTCTTAGTATCTAATCATTTTCATAACTTTTTATTTTCATCCTGAGGTTCTGCTCTGGTTGAATTTTGTTTAGCACCATGGAATTTCAGTAAACTCAAAAAATAAATAGATAAGTAGATTAGAAGCAAGTTCAAATTAATTTCTTCTGTCCCAGATATATGTACCCTCAATGAAGTTATGTCTTCCTCTCTGACATGTAGATGCTTGTTTCATACAGGGTACGTAGTATCAGGATACTACCACTTAGAATTCTTTTGCTGTATCTTTCAAATTCTTTTCTTCAATACACTATTCACTGTTATTAGAAGACTATAATAAAACAGTAAGACACAGAGTAACCAGTGTTAGCTGTCGATGGTTCCAAAAATACATCTTTCCACTACTAGTACTCAGATCCCAGGTATAACTCGTCGAAGGGCTGACTAAATAGGCCAATATTTCTCTGCAAGCTACTGTACATAGTAACAAAAACCAATCACTGGCATGTGCTACAATATGATGTCTCAAACTATACAGACAAGCCCATATGCAACTAAAGCAATAACGTTAGCAACTCTAACAGTTAATTTTAGGATCATAGACTCATAGAATAGTTTGAGTTGTAAGGGACCTTTAAAGGTCATCAAGTCCAACCCTTCTGCAAGAAGATCTTCAACTAGATCTGGGTACTCTGAGTCCTGTCCAACCTGACCTTGAATGCTTCCAGGTGTGGGACAACACGTTCCAGTGTTTCAGCAATTTCCTTGTAAAATATTTCTTCCTTACATCCAATCTATATCTACCTTTTTTCAGTTCAAAACCATTACCCTTAGTCCTATAGCAACAGACACTAGTAAAACCTCTGCCCCAATCTTTCCTATAAGCCCTCTTTAAGTACCGAAAGACCACAATAAAGTTTCTCCAGAGACTTCTGTTCTGCGGGCTGTACAAACAAAACTATTGCGATCTGTCCTCGTAGGAAGTGTTCCATCCTTCTGACCATTTTTGTAGCCTTCCTTTGAACCTGCTCCAGCAGATCCACATCTATCTGGTACTTAGTACTCCAGGGCTGGACAGAATGTTGTAGGTGGTGTCACACCAGAGCAGAGTAAAAGGGCAGAATCACTTCTTCTGGCTGACTAGCCATGCTTCTTCTGATGCAGCCCAGATATGGTTTATCTTCTGGGCTGTAAGCACATACCTCTGGTTTATGTCTAGCTTTTAATCCACCAATATTCCCAAATTCTTCTCATCAGGACTGCTCTCATACCCAGCCATGGGTGGGTCATTGACAAACAGGTATTGCCCCAGCTGAGGTGCAGGACCTGGTACGTGACCTTTTTGAACCTCATTGAGGTCCACAGAGTCCCACTTCTTGAGCTCCTCTTCTGCCTTCTGGATGGCATCCTATCCCTCAGATATGTTTCAGGAGGAGAAGGAAATTGAAGGGGACTGTATTTAGTCACCTTCTTGCCCTCCATCTTTCTTAGAATAGCTTCTAGAAGGATCTGTTCTATGGTCTTCCCAGGCACTGAGTCTAACAGGTCAGCTGTTCCCAGGGCCCTCAGTTTTTAAAACTAGGTGTGATGGTTTCATTTTTTCCAGTCAACAGACACTTCATCTGATTGCCACAAGTTTTCAAATACCATGGAGTATGGCTTTGCAACTACATCAGCCAATTCCCTCATATTGCTGTGATGCCCCTCATCAGGTCCCATAAATTCATGCATGTTCAGGTTCAAGTGGTTGTGAACCTGCCCTTCGCTTACATTGAGAGAGACATTTCTCCCCCAGTCCTCATCTTGCAGTCCTTCTCCTTGAGAGATGTGGAAAGAGAAGCTGTCAGTGAAGACTGATGCAAAAAATGTTGTTGAATACCTTATCCTTCTCCTTTTCCATTGCTACCAGCTTGTCTGTCTAGTTCATCAGAGAAGTGTACACTTTGATGTTCCTTTTCTAGGTGACATACCTGTAGAGTTTATTACTACTATTATTGCCAGATTCAGGTCTCGCTACACCTTGGTCTTCCTGACCATAAAGAACCAGGCAGCATCCTTATACTCTTCCCAGGACACATGAAGTTACTAGATGGAACTATAGTAGCTTAACAGGCGTCTTGCTTTTCCCCTTTATTGTATGGGAGTGAAGGTTTAATTAAATCTAAGTAAGCCTTTCTTTACATGTTATTTTGTACATGCTATAGTGACTCTTCTCAGGCTAAAAGTCTATATAATTTTACATTATACGAACAAATTTTACAACTATATGTTAGTATCTATCACTTTATCAGTTTACAGTTCTTACCTGTGCAAAATCAGTGACTACAGCTATTATTTATTTTGATCACTAATACTCCTGGCAATTCTTGCCCCAAATCATAGACTTTTGTATCAACCAGTATGCATAAAGACCACAAGATTAGACCTCTGAAGACTGTTACATGGATTATTTGCTATAATCATGGTTAATTTAACCTTCCAAGTTTTAACATATGTTGTTACAACATACTCTTTTACAGCATTTGTTGTCAAAGAGGCCTAGAAATCCCCTTTTAAATTTCAGGGTTTTTTTTAATTTTTCTATTTTAAATTTCAGTCTTTTATTTTCACTTCTAATTTGGAAAAAAAATGGCAGGGTGAGGGTTTTTTAAAGCAGGGATTTTTACTCTTTTGCAACATACATACATTTACAAAATATCACTGAAGATGTGTTTGAGAGGTTTTACTCATTTCTGATTAAGGTAGCATTTTTAAGACTTACTCTAGCTATACCTATGGCTTTGCAGTCAATATTTCATGCTTGGTCAGGTGCATCCCACTTTAACAGAGAGTTTTATGCAGAACTGATTTTATTGTGAGAAAAGAATTTCAAAGGTTGTTATCATATCTGTGATATTTGAAATATGAATTCAAAATTTTCAGCTTATCAACAAAAACACATTGATTTTCATGGAGGTTGTCTAGTGAATTCTAGTATAGCAGTACAAACATTTACTTAACATCATGCTCACAGATGATAAACTGCAGGTGCTAACAGTTTGTTAATTAGATCTTAGTTAAGTTTTGTACTTCCTGCCTTTGTGCAAACCTTTAACATTTGAGGATGCAATCTGCATGCATTGCATCAGTCAACACAAGCACTGAAGGAAGTTCTTGTGTAGGTAATAATATAAGGAGGTGCTCTCTCACTTTGGGATTTTAGCTGCCTCAGAGGTATCAGTTCCCAGGATTCATAGTTGCTGCTTATTCAGGCAGCTCTGTGCTTTGCACTGCATATTAATTTCTGTCCAACATGGGAATTAAATTTGTACTGCACATTTCATTTCTTCGCAAATTTAGATTTACTTCATGTTCTCTTCTTTTAATTAACTCTCTGGCACAGCTGCTGGACAGGATATAAAAACTCATTGGTCTCCCTCTGTTACGAGTACACTACCAATCATTTACCACTTACATGGTGGTGCAGGATCTATCAGTTTCCATGGCAACCAGGGCCCTGGTGATTGATTCCTTGCCAGTGTGGCATCACCACAGGGAGCGAGGCTCGTGATTTTTTGTATGCTTGCAACATCCATCTAATTAAAATGGGATTAGAGAATTATCCCTGTATATGTTCAACAACTGCACTGCAATCCATTTATATAAATTTAAACACTACTCAATATGGTAGTCAGAGTGTTTATGAAGAAACAGTTGCTTTGCTCCTAGTGCTTCCAGTGGGGGTGGGAGGTATAAAAAAAAAAATACATACAGCCTTATTTTGGCTCTTAAAATAAAACCTAAAAAAAAAATAACCCCAAACACAAATGCTTTCACTAATGTTCGAGTGCTATGCAAATTGTATCCTCTTTCTAAATCTAAATGACTATAGGGAGCAAAGATGGCAGGCCTGTTACGTCTCTGCTGATGTGCTGATGGCTAACCCAGTAAATTGTGCTAAGCCTGTGCTGGAAATTCATTAATTAACTTAATGTGTATGAATTATTTATTTGTCAAAAGCCTTTAATTCAAATTATTGATTTTAGTTCAGTGACATGTCCTGGGAGCAAAGTAATCCTGGTACTCTCATAATTTTTCTTTCATAGAGCATTCCTCAAGCCTTATACTGGTTACTTGGAAATTCACGAAGTCTTTGTAGATCAGGCAAGCTGATGGGTCTGTAGTATGAAAGGAGACTCCAGACACAGAGGGAAGGTAGGGTTTTTTGGAGGGCTAAAAGGGAATCCAGGTTTTTCAGAGGATCACTAAATGTAAATGCAAATCAAAAAAAAAAAAAGAGAAAGAAAAGGACAGAGGGTGACTGATCCGATAGGATTTTTTCTTCTACATATCATTTTTCTGCATAATACTGACAAAAGAGTCTGTTAATATGAAAAATGACAGTTTCCAGTACTTAATAGTCTCAAGTCTGTATGCATATCATTTTGTAATCTACTCCCGTATTATAGAACTTAGAACCATAAAAATTGTAGATGAAATTAATAGCCTATGGGATTTTATCTAAAAGCCCACTGATACCAGTCATAGAATCATAGAATCACCAAGTTGGAAGAGACCCACCAGATCATCGAGTCCAACTATTCCCATTAAACACTAAACCACACCCCTTAGGACCTTGTCATATGGCTAGTTTTCTTAAAAAGGACATTTCCCTTCTTAGAAGAAAAATGACTGCATATCATACAGTTTGTAGAAATGCCACCTACCACATGGAATAAAATCCTTCCCTATGAACAAATCCAGCCCTAATCTGGAGGCCAGAAATCACATTGTCACAGAACAAATATGAGTGATTTTGGTACAGAGGAATCATTCTAGTGGAGGTAGCAGTGAAAATATGATTTAACTGGTCAGGAGTACAGAAACTGAGACAATCTTGATGAGAATATAGTAGCTGTTTCTGAATGAGATGTCCTTGAAGTTTCTAATAAATCCATCATGCCAAATTATCTGAGGGGATGTGCAAGATATAGGCACCCCAAAGACTCCATCCTGCCCTACCTGTGGTTCCTCTAGAAGAAGACAGCTCCCCTGACAGAACATCAGGGCTCCTACCCACAGAAATATTTACACTTCTACCATCCCTCAGACTTGCTCAAGTTTCACACATAACTCCTTTTATGCCCAACTGTACCTGAACTTGAGGAATAACTCTTCAGCACAATCCAAGCCTACAGAAGAAATCAGGGATCCATTCCTCCACCTCAGACAATGCAGAATGTGCTCTGGACAAAAAGTCAGCCAGACACTGTTTTAACATTTTCAGCTCTTCCATGTCTCTTTGCAAGTAAAATGTTGTTGTCATTGCTGTGGAGCTATTCCAAGCCCTCCCACAGAAACTATACTACAGGTATGGTGCTGAAGATTGGTTGTACCTTGTGCAAGCTTTAGTAATAAATGCCAGAACTTCTTTGTTTCAAGAAAAGCCCCCAAACACAGAAAAACACAGAAAAAGGTAAAGCTACTAGCAATAAAAAGTCTTTAAGTATCCTCTTGCCAAAGTCCTGGCAGAAAAGTCCAGTCTTCCTCCTTAGGGTAAACCCAGGAGGTGTTCAAGGATCTAGCCTTTTGATGCATTTTATCTGATGAAGAACAATCCAGCACTGAACATCTTATGAGTGGGAAACAGTCTTCAAGAGATTTCTTGCACTTCACTTTCTTACAGAGGTGATTCTTTCAAATCATTAAAGACAGCACTCCCTGTACATTAAAACAGCTGATTACACCTGCCTGGACTTTCTTCTTCTTCAACATCTCATGAGTTGTTCCACTTGAATAAGAAAATACTTAGAACTTTAATACCCCAAAATTCAAGTAACTAAAAAATAATATCTCAAACTGCAACATGTCAAATGGAATAATTAGCTTAATAATCCTATATTTCTTATAAAAACGGTGATAAGTTACCTGCAAAATGGCAGGTTAAATAATATTTTAAATCCACAGATGAAGAGCACTAGGGAGAAAATTTTAAAATGTTTTCTCTACAAAACAGAAGGAATACTTTCCTAAACAAATAGATAGAAAATCCATTGTTCTCTTCCAATGTTACAGTGACAAATTTATAGATTTAATTCAAGTACTGAAATGCAAGAGTAGAAGCCTGTCCCTGCCTCACACACTTTTCACAACATAACCGTCCTTAAAGTTTCAGCATCACCAGCTCTAGAATGCCCTGGAATTATGCTGTGTTATATGTAGTCAGTAGCTGGTTCTTCTGTGTAATGCTTAGGCAGATAATGTAGCTTTTCTCTAGAGCAACTTCACCTGCTGCATAGCAATGGAAACCAGAAAAGGTTCTCCAAGTATTTTGAGTAAGGTTTCAGAAACTTAACAGTATGCCAAACATTCTTTAGGTGGACAAATAAACTGTTAAAATTGGAAACAGATAACTTTATCTGTGATTTAAAAAATGTGCAGATTTTTCCATTCACCTAATTTCACGTTGGCTCTATTCTGTCTTAGGACTAGGTAGCTAGCTTCTCTCCCTTGATTTGATATCAGAAGCACTCCAGGAACAGCTTTTAGCAGTAACAGTTAAAGACAATGGTGAATCAGTCCATTATTTGCAAGTAATATGCTCTTGTTTTTTCCCCCTGCAGAAAAAGAACTAACTCAAGGTGATACAGTTAACCAGTCATAACAATATGTAAAGGATTGCCCTAAGGCTGAATAAAACACTGTAACCAAAGAAAAGAATCTTTGAAAATAACAATGCAAGTTATTCTGTGAAAAAATTTAAACATTTTAAAAACCAAATGCAGAAGTTTCATACTGTGAGAGACATGTAAAATAATAGCAATAAAACACAGTGTTTTATAAAAAAGTTTTACAATGAAAATAACATTATGTGGAGGATGGAGACTCCACCTCCTTGTGTGTATTAAAAATCCTTCATATGTCAACAGACAAAATTATCAACTCCAACTTCGTTCTTTCCCAGCCAAGTCATACTGCTGTCTTTCATTCCTTACAGTTAGCTGAATATGCCGACAAGGGAAAGGTGCCAATCAAACAGCTGTGTCTCCTGGTGTAGAGCAGCCTGCAAAGGCAACAGACTAACAGACTTCTTTACCTCCTTACTGCAACTCAGATGTGCTTTGCTTTCTGGAAGTGGTGTTTAGTAGTTCTTCTAAACTGGTCCTTGGTGTCTCTGATGAAGTCAGAATACTTGTCATATATTCACTTCCAATATAAATAATATTTTGGTTTTCAAAATCTGGATAACTGCTCACTGAACATGGCTGACACAACTCAATCTGTTTTATTAAATAAGCAGAGGGCCCATAGATGTTCTGCTTAGGCCTATTTTTATATGAAGCATCCTGTGCCGGCAGCATCCTGCCACCACTGCAGAAGGTGCTTTTTGTCTTTAACACAGATAAAATCCAAATGCTACTTACATTTTCATTTTTTGAATAAGTTTTTCCTTACTATGCTGATGGAGAATCCTTTGTGGTGATTCTTTTCGTGACTTTTGTATAACTCTAAGAGTGATCTGAATAGAGGTTGACTAACTACTATTGTTAATTAATAGCAGGAGAGATATAACTAGTGAAGTGAAACTGCTGATCTCAGCTTATTCCCTGGTGTGGAAAATTATTGAATATTGAAAGCAAGTCAGTTTTTTCCAGAGGTTAGTTTTTGCAGGTTCATGTCTGAAATACTAATGCTCACATTGCAGAATTTTGCAGCTTATATAAGTGACCAGCCAGGGACACACACAAAACGTGGGTTTAAATCCATGTTTGTGCCTCATGTATGGTTTTATACTTCTGTCTCAGCTGCAGAGTTGTCAATGTTCATATGTAATACTAGGATAGAAGGGAGTATGGAGGGCTGATAAGAGAAAATTAGAGACTAACATCTGGTCATAGGTCCTGCCTTGAAGATCTTCATCTGCCGTGTGGTCCCATGTTCTCCATTTTGATGTCTGACAAGGAGCAGGGCACGATTTTACCTCAGGCTGTGATATTAAACTCTTTTGGTTCACTTGCACAGTATTTTTCTACATTTGATATCACTTTCTGCTACTAGAGCCTGCCAGACCATCTTGGCAGAAATACAGCTTCATCAGCCCTGCTGCTTGTCCTGTTTGTGTAGGACTTTTGATCACAACCAGCGTTTGTGTTGTTTTCAGGGCTGGATGGAAGTCACCTGGTGCAGGTAAGACTCCATTTTTTTGAGAACATTGAACAGAGCTACAAGGGGAGTATCGTTCACCACTGTGCACATTTCAGGTCCCTCAGGCTACCAGTTTTCAATAAACACAGGTGGAAGTCCTAGCTGGTAGTTTTCAGTCTATAGAATAAACACCAGTGGTGTTCTTGTTGTACTATTCCCTCTGTCTATTGCTCCCAAGCTCACCTCTGCGGACATGTGCGTAATCTGATATGAGATCTTAACAGAAGCAATGTTTTTAAGAGACTTTACATGTCTAAAGTGAAACTAAAGTTATTACTGGTTTTCCCCCAGCTTTGAGAGATATTTTAAAATTTAGCTGCACTATCAGAAAGCAAAGAAACCTGCTTGCAGAATGCGCAGGGCAAACAAAATGTGTCATCAGTAGTGGTTTATCTGTGTGTTAAGACTGACTTGGTTTTGGTGATTTTGACACAGTGTTCACTAAATTATTCTACTAGCCCTCTGGTGATGGGAACCATCAGTTTCAGCTGCTAACTCAACTACCAATGTGCTTATTCATAAAAGATGCAATCTCTACCCTGCTTTCTTCAGTCTTACTCATTACTGAGTAGAGATGGTTCCTTCTCCCTAACTATGTCCTCGTGCATGTTCACAGAGATTGTGGATGCCTCTCAGCACCCTCTTCTCTGCAGATGCTGTATTTCTCCTGTGTAACCTCCATGTAACAGAGGAATTACTATGTAGACTGGCACTTGCCCGGGACAGGATAGCTTACAGCAGGGGATGTTGGGAGGCTATTTAACAGCAACCTTTGCAGGACCTGGCGTAATGGGGCTCCATACACAACCACAGCTGGGACTTTTCCTCCTGCAAAACTACAGAAGGGTGCAAGGATATGGCTTTTGGTTTTTATTCACTAATGCTTCCAGGACTCTTTTTTTCTGGGTTCCTCCCTTATGTAATGGAAAAAAAATCTATTTGCTTCATCCTTTCTTTGTTGTTCCATTGCAATGAGTTTCTTTGGTGCTAAGAAGAAAGGACCATCACTCACTGAAGCTTTGGAGACTCCTGAATAAAGACAGTAGGTGTGGCCTCTATCTTTCGTAGTTGTCTCCCCTAATATTCATTTTCAGGAACAAATTTCTAGAATAAAATATGTCACCCTGCATAGACCAGCCCAGTGAGGCATTTCAAGTTAAATTGGGAACTGTACAAAAGGTAAGCATGTGATGACTCTTGTATCTTTTGCCCTTATGTGGGTAACAGAAATAATTACCTCTAGACATATCATTGGACTGTGTATAGTTGGTACACAGGAGATTGCCAGGTGTTGGATGCACTAGGAAATGTGCAGCCTGATTATACGTGCTAGAATCTAAGTGCAACGAAATATCTCTTTTAAATTTGATGAGGAGCAAGAATTTAAAGATAACCACTTAATTTTTCACCTGCACCAGTTTTTTTTTTTCAAGCAATGCAAGTGTTTCAAGATGAATTTGTTAATCACGTGGGACTAGAGATTGTATGTGGTAATAAAAGACTAGAAGCACATTTCCTAGCAGGCTGCAATAAGTGCTCCAGTCTCTTTAAACTGGTTGTTTTGTTGATTTTTTTTTCCAGTTTAATTTTGCCTTCTCTGCTGCCTACTCCTATTTATTTAAGTTGAAAGTGAATACAGAGATAGTGGAAAGCACAACATTTGTGAGTATGGAAATTAAAGCCATTTGGTTGCAAAGGCTGTGTGAAATTTACCCTTAACAAAGGAGTCAATGCAAGATCTCAGCACCATGGAAGATCTCCACATTGCTGCCTTCAGGGGAGGTCTAAATGGCTTTCCCAGCCCAGTTGCATAGCTGGGGCTGTGATGGCAGGGTAAGCTCCATCACCAGTGTCCTCTGCCACCAGCCTCCTTAGGCAAGCAGGAACTTGGTTTTATAACTCACTTGGTTTCACCTCCCCATGTGGTCTGCTGGCAAGGACATTGAGCATCACAGCTGGACAGGCAGATGTTGGGGCAGGGAATAACTCATTTTCTGAGCATATCAGCTCCCTGACAGGTGCCCTGAGGCAGCTTTCAGGTAATTAATCAGGTACATCTTCCTCTTGAGCAATGCAATCCCTCCCACAGCAACTCACTGTTCTTGGTGTGTCAGTGAGTGGTCAACTGTGAGCTAGTTGGTAGCACACTCTTCAAAGTCATGTCTGCATCTCAGTGCAGACCCTTTCAGAAAGTCTAAATGAAACTATGTAAATTCATCATTTCTCTGAATGCAGAGATGGAGCAAGTAGATTCACCTTCAAGGATGCCTTGATTATTTAGAAGCACAATGACTAAAAGCTAGTGTGTACTACTTAGGCATGAAGGAACACATTTCTTCCAATTCTCCATAGCTATTTAGTTAGATTCATATTCAAATTCTTTTTTTATGCATTTATTCCTGGTATGTATACAAACAGATGCTGAGGTTTTCTTCCATTATGTGAGTGTTTGAGAACAAGAGAAGTTTCTCAAAATAGTTTTTGTAAATTTGCAAGTGTATCCATGAACACAGATTCCATCTTCCATTCCTATCTCTTAAAAAAAGAAAAAAAACACGCTATATGTAATCAGAAAGTGACAAACAAAAAATAATCAGTCTCCATAGGAAGGCCTTTCAGGACTCCTCAACAGCTAATTTTCCCTTTCTGCTCATTTAAAACTGGCTCTGGCATTGCTGTGCAGTAGTAACAATAAATTTCCCTCCACTCTTCTGAGACTAATAATTCTTGTAGCAACTAACTTTACTAATATAGATTATTGTTCACATTAATGTTATACACTTGTTACTTTTTTCCCTTTACCTCTTCTTCCTTCCATGTTCTGCAAGAAAATTAAGCCTTTCTATTGTTATTTTCTATCAAAATCGGACAGTGTTTCTATTTTTATCTTAAAACTGATGTTATGAGGCAAGGCATAGTCTAGCCAGGATATGGAGACAATTGCATACACAGGCTTTTCTTTTTTTTATTTTCAAACAGGTACCTGATGATTTCCTGATGTCATCAAACACAGAACTTTTCAAAGTCTTTTATTACAGAGGTCTAAATAAATGCATGCTTATATGCATACATACATACACAAAATAATTTAGTTTTGCAGAACCTGAATGAATGGAAAACAGAACAGACTGTTGAGGTGCAGCACTGTGTTAAACAACAGCTATAATGTGATAGGACTCATACGTCTGAATTGCTTGGAGTCAACAAACCAAATAGCCCAAGAGCAAAGTCCTGAAAGCTGTTCAAAATCACATCGCCTTAACTTGACAGGACTGTAGGTTTCAAGACTCTAAAGACAGCATTCACTAAGGTGGCTTCTGTATCAGAAACACATCACTGGTCTGAGCATAAATGTTTCCTGGTTTCAGTGTTGACCTGGCTCTGTGTCTGTACTGCAACACCATGCTCTGGGAATGAGGCAAGTCGTGCTCTGTCCCCCTTCACTGATATCTACAACTTTGTGACAATGACAGCCTTACCCTTAGCAGCCTTCCTGCTGAATGAATCAGACTGGAGAGATCTGGGTGAATGACTCACACTGAGCACCACACCTGGAATATTTAGCCCCTTACTGGTGGCTAAATTTGCATGAACAGGTCTCAGTGATTTTGAATTTGTGGCTTAGCATCTTCAGGAGGGGTTTGATTCAGTACCTTCAACCACACAATGGACGAGTCTTAAATTTGCTCCATGTCACCTCGTTGAGGAACTGAGTCCTGTGATTTTGTATTGAGAATTTAAAAAGTTTTCAGCAAGTTTTGCTCTGAGGTACTCTTGGGTTCTATGAAACACAGCAGTGAGAATTTTTTTTTCTGATGCGTTAACAAGCAGCCAAAGATACTTGAGTGTTCCCTTGCCACTGCAGATTTTTTTTTTAGGTTAACTGAACTGCCTCTTATTTTTCTACATGCCGAATGCAAAAAAGTATAAATTTTATTGCCAAATTAATGTGGAAAATCTGTCCATCACTCTGTATGTAGGACAGCCAACTCTTTTCACAAGATATGGTTTGTTACATGAAGCCATGAGGTGGTAAATAAGATTCACCAAAGAATTTGCATTTGCCGCTATAGACCTTTACTATATTATCAGTGAGGAAATGAATCTACCTTTAGAATACAACATGTAGGAATAGGACACTCAGCACTTTCTACATTTTTTTGAAACAAGGCTATTGTTTTCTCCTGCTTCTTTTTTTTGTCAATGGTCAGTTCTGAAGTCACTAGACCTGTGGTTGTTTATTAGCATATCACCAGATGAAGACGGCTAAATCAAAGTGTTTGTGACCCTGGCATACTGACATAAGAGCAGATGTGCATCGGAAGTCCAAAATTAAGGAAAACAAATGAAATGTATATCTCACTACATTTTGTGGCTTGGTTTCCTGCTGAAACTGGGACTGGCTTCTTTGACATTCATTCAGCAAGATTATCCCCACTCTTTAGGTGGTCCTGATTACTTTGTTTTTACTGTTAGGTAGTATGCAGTGTCTGTAGTAATATCTAGTCTAATTTTGGGAACTGGTGAATGATTATGTCCTTCTGTGATATTTGAAGAACAGGACAAAAGAAAAAGTCATTAAAGACTGCAGAAAACTGGCATCCAACCAGTACTTCCTGAGACAAAAAGATGGGAGGTCAAGATAATCCTAACTTCGAAGCTTATGTGGAAATTTCAGATGCAAATGAAATAGGGTAGGGGGTGCTTTGCAGATGTCCAACTCAATAAAGAACTGTGGGGTGCATGTGCAAGGGGGAGGACAGGTATTAGTATGTGATTAATATGTATGATTTTTACGAGAAATATAATATCTAATATCTAATATCTAATATCTAATATATAATATGTAACATATGATATATGATATTACATATTATAGATTATAGATATGTATAAGTTCCATGTATAAATAACTGCTACTCATAAGCATCAGCATACACACTAGGTGGATCAATGCCTGTGTAATTGGTACCAAATTAAAAGATAACCTGCTTCTTAAGACCCTGAACTGGTGTTAAGTTCATTTTTCTGATTTCATTGACAAGAGGACTTACTCTCCAATGCCATGACTTTACTGTCAAAGTGATATTTGGTCTCCTGACCTACAAATAGGAGGCAGTCCATTAATTATGTTGCAGCCTTATAAAACTAAACAAGTTTTAGAATTTGAGTGCGGATTTTAGTCAGTTTAGTTAGTAGGCTTGATGAAGTTCTGGTATATTTTCTTTTGGACTGATTTGGACTTTTCTTTTGGATTCATGAGTGTTGACTCAAATACTCAAGTACAGAGCACATGTGAGAGACTACTGATTCCATGAGAGAATAGCAGGAAACTTATTAATAAAAGCCAAACTAAGCTGGGTGCTATTCATGATGCTATAAACTATTCAGTGCAATTCTGTCATTTTTCCCCCTTTAAAAAGCACAGATAATTTACCAGCAGTCTCACTAAATATCTGAGGAAACTAAACCAACTACAGTTGAGTAACTATGAGAGGATTCTTAATAAACAAGGGCAGAAAAATGAAGTTAAAAGAAAGAAGAAAGTTGATTCCAGGTAAAATAACAGGCCAAACAAGAAATGGATTTTCCCTTCTAAACATCACCTCCTTTTTTGTATAACTCTCTTCCCATATAACTGGAAACAGTCAGCTTCATCTGCTAAGAAAGTTCAAATCTGTTCTTGACCAAGACTTTCAGAGACTGTTTAATACAGTGATCTCTAGACTTCATTTGCAAATTCTGAATTGTTGGCATTCATGTTGATTTTAACACTCATTTGATGACATTTATTTCTTGGAACTGGAATAGGCACTACCATTCTCATCACCTTTGGCTAGGGGATTATTTGTCTATGATAATTACTTGGTAATTATCTGAGTAATAGAGATTTTAACATGCCTTTGAAGAAAGATTGTAAAAACGCCTGGCTAGGCCAAAGAGAATTCAGTAATACAACAGCATACTATCTGTTAGGCTTTAGAAAATGCTCTTAAATAACAGAAATGTCAAGGGTTAATTCTGGCCTGAGGATTGTTTTGCTAGCACACAGGACTAGTGGCACTCCACACAGCCTGTGTGGGTGAAAAATGCAACAAGAACAAAGATCTACAGTGAAATCTGGTAAACAGTATTTCCCATGCCTTCTAGAGTAAAGGTTAGAGAGGAGACTGTTGGATGGATGTAAAATTAATCTTCTGGAGTAAATTCTCTGAGATTCCTCTTCACCCAGGCTTCCTACCCTTAAAATAGCTTGTGGCAGTTACGGAAAATCATACCAAGGCTACTTTTTTATTAAAAAAACCCGAAGTGTGATGGTTCATCTTAAGAAAATTATAAATATTAGCTCATAGAAAACATTAAGGCTCCAGTCTTGCAAATTACTCCCAAGCACATACATATACGGGAATTCTTGAAAGGTCAAGATCCACATGTGAGACAGTTCACTTTATGTCACCTTGTATCCTTTTCTCCCTCTTTTACATTAAGACATTTATATCCCCAGTTTATGAAATACCTTTCAAGTGGTCTTTTAAAAGCATCTCATGCTTACTTACACTTACTTCCTGTACTGAAATCAAGAATTGCAACATGTTTACAAAGCAAATTTGCAGATGACACTAAACTGGGTGGAAGCGAGGATCTGATGGAGGGTCGGGAGGCTCTGCAAAGGGATCTGAACTGGCTGGACTGCTGGGCTGAGACCAATGGCATGAGGTTTAACAGGGCCAAATGCTGGGTCCTGCACCTGGGGCACAACAACGTGTGCAATGCTACAGACTAGGAGAAGTCTGTCTAGAAAGCTGCCTGGAGAAGAAGGACCTGGGGATGTTGGTTGACAGACGACTGAACATGGTCCAGCAGTGTGCCCAGGTGGCCAAGAAGGCTGATGGCATCCTGGCTTGTATCAGAAAAGGCGTGACCAGTCGATCCAGGGAGGTTATTCTGCCCCTTCACTTCGCACTGGGGAGACCGTACCTTGAATTCTGTGTTCATTTCTGGGCCCCTCACCACAAGAAGGATGCTGAGGCTCTGGAGCGAGTCCAGAGAAGAACAACAAAGCTGGTGAAGGGGCTGGAGAACAGGCCTTATTAGGAATGGCTGAGAGAGCTGGGGTTACTTTGCTTGGAGAAGAGGAGGCTGAGGGGAGACCTCATTGCTCTCTCTAACTGCCTGAAAGGAGGTTGTAGACAGGAGGGAACTGACCTCTTCGCCCTAATGACAGGGGATAGGACAAAGGAGAATGGCCTCAAGTTCTGCCAGGCTGGACATCAGGAAAAAATTTTCATGGAAATGGTCATCGGGCACTGGCAGAGGCTGTCCAGGGATGTGGTTGAGTCACCTTCCCTGGAGCTGTTTAAGGGATGAGTGGATGAGGTGCTGAGGGACATGGTTTATTGGTTGATAGGAATGGTTGGACTCAGTGATCCTGGAGGTCTTTTCCAACATATTGATTCTCTGATTCTGTGTTTTAAAATAGAGACAAATATGCATAATTACAAGTTGCAACCAATATTTAGAATATAGAATATAAAATATTCAATCCAGTCACAGAAAGGAGACCCTTCAATAGTCTACAATATGATCTTGACTCTCTGCCTGTGAAATGTAGATAATGGTATTTTCTTGCCTTAGAGGTGTGAAAATACTCTGTCAAGACAGAGTATGTCAGAACCCGTAATCATGGAGATTGATTAGGTATCAAAGAGAGCTAGGTAGTAAGGAAAAGGTTTCAGTTTAAAAAATATGACAGGCTGGGGTGTTGTGGTGATCGGCAATGCATGAAGGGGGGGTTATATCAGGTAATTGAAAAAAAACAGGTGAAATGAAACTATCTAGGAATTTGGTTAGTAAGCATAGGAATTTGCAAGTAAGCATAGCAGTATAAAAACAGTTCCACTGAAGCCAAATAATTGTTAAGTAGGACAGAGGCTGATTTGTCAGATATTAGGACTTCCCTGTAGTGATTCAGGAATTCATTTCACCCTGTCATTTCCACAAAGCGTGAGTGGGCTTCAGGGGAAGATGTATCAGAATTGCTAGCATAACTTCTGAGCTGCAGTTTCAAGCGATCTCAATGCAGACCCTGCAGCAGCTGGGAATAGAGCAATACTGGAGGAGAGTAGTAATGATTTTCTGTAGGTTTTACTGCATCATTTGCTCAGCATACTAGAAAAGACGATCTTGAAACTCGCTTCCTCTATCTTTCTGCTACTCTTGTTTAACTCTCTGCAGTCCATGAAATGCAATAATCTGCTAAAGCTTAGGTGAGGATGTGGTCAACGTTTAGAGCTGGGGACAATATCCCACATTATTATTTTATTTATGCAAAATTTTGCATAAGGGCATTCCTATGCCTGCAATAATTCGTACAAAACAGCAGTGAGTTTTCTTTGCATCAGGGTCTTATTAAAAACAATTCTGGAAGCTAAGATACTGTCTCAGAAAAATCACTGATACTGATCTGAATTACTAAGATGTAATTTTCATGTGTGATCTGTTTAACCATGCCATTTTATAAGCGGCACATCAGAACAAATGAAACATGCTACACTGTGTGTCACTGATTTATTTACTTTTCTGAAGTCAACCTGCATATCCTAGATATCTGCTGTCATCTGCCACAGGGTTACTATCTCTATCAGTATAGTCTACTAGAGAAGAGTGGGTGACAATCAGACTTTATGTGGACAACAAAGAACAGGAAAGCATAATAAGTTGCTGCTTTTTATGATTTGAACTGGAAATCTATGTCTTTGTCATAATTTAAATGAGGAAGGAGCACACAAGTCTTTCTAGAAAATGAGGGGTTTTTCTTAAATTGGTGAAATATACTGCGTCTAATGTTCCTTTCACCAGTAACATATTTCTGCACAATCTCTTCTGCATGTTAACTAATGGCTCATGTTATCATAGTAAGTAATTTATACATTTAAGTAATTTTATGTTCTGGTTTTGTGTTTCATTTCTCTTACGGAAATTAGAACGCACCTTCCTTTTCTTGTTCACTGCTAAATTTCACTTGCAGTATTAATGTAATGCTGTTATGTTTGGATTTCAGTTTCCAGCATTATGGGTGGAGAGGGCTGTTTAAATGTCAGCTTAAATGAATCCATTTCCATTGGAATGTAAGCAATTACATTCAAAGTTTTCTGTTACCAATGCATTTGTTTGGTTTTCTGCTCACTTTTAATATACCTTCCACATCTCAATAAAGCTCACTCAAAGATTTAAAATCACCTGAAAAAAAATGTTAGTCTTATTTTAATTTCCATTCAAATAATTATCCTGCCCCTCTCTGCCCCCACCTCTTTCCTCTTTTCTTATTTATTCATTCAATTATTCAATTTTAAGTCAGACACAGGAAGCTATAGAAGCAGTAGTTGCTTTGTTTGTTAGTAAACTTGCATATTTGTTTTGGTACACAGGATGAATTTTGTAATAGTTCTGTATATCTCTCATGTACAATGAAGCATCAAAACCAAGAAATTCGGCAGCATGTAACTACATTTTCTCATCACTTCAAAAGAAATATTCTTGAGAATATACTCTTATGATTTTGATGGGTCAGTTGTTTTAGAATAAGGGTTCTAACTGTTTTATTGTTTGAATGATAAATGAAAGGGGAACAGAGACTAACAACTTTTTCAGTGTGCGTTACTTTTTCTTAGCTGCTCAGCTGAGAGGATATAAGCCATGCAAGGGAGTGTATTGATATTTGGGGGAAGTAGTGTAAATGGGAGTATATATTCCTACTAGCAAAGCTTTGCATCTAGTCAGCCTTCAGTATACATCATATATTTATACTACTAGATGCGGGAAAAGTTCAATAACCTACCAAGGGCATTATACATGCATAATGTATATGATCAGGCCCTTAGTCAAGTCTTACCAGCCGCATCAGATTAGTGGTCTACAAGTGGTCTGGAATAGACTGCCCAGGGAGGTGGTTGAGTCACCTTCCCTGGAGGTGTTTAAGACACGGGTGGATGAGGTCTTGAGGGACTTGGTTTAGTGTTAGATAGGAATGGTTGGACTAGAAGATCCGATGGGTCCCTTCCAACCTGGTTGTTCTGTGATTCTGTGAAGTATTTTGCAGACCACCTTGTGATTTTGATTTTCTTATGTTAAAGCCAGAAAATCTCATCAGAACTCATTGCATTGCAGTCAGGCTGGTGACTACACAGGGTTTGGGACACTAGCCCTTCAGAAGCCCATATGAGAATCTGAAATTCTCTTGACCCTGGAATTATGTTTGAATACATGCCCTAGTACTCATCACCCATCAGGACTCCTGCTTGGTTCAAGATTTGCTCCCTGGTTCTGGGAAGAAATAGCTTTGGTTCCAGGAGGGGATCCTCAAAATGTGGTGCCTTCACATTTCCCAGTCACCTGTTCCGTAACATCTTGGCTGCAAGAAGTCCCAAGTGCACAGGGATGGAGCATCTGTGTTGAGGAGGAGGGGATTCATCCTTTCTCAAATGTAACTGAAGTCTTAACAATTGGGATTAAACTGTATGATATTCACAGAGTAGATTCAGGAACGTTCCTAGTATTGAACCAGCAAACTGTGTTGGTCATAGAGCAGATTAAAGACCAAGGAAATAAATTAAAACTAAACCCTTCACAGATTGTTCTCTAGAAGCTGAAAAAACCCAGCCATGTATTAAAAAAAAAAAAAAAAAAAAAAAAGATTTGCAAACACATTACTTAAAAGGGAGATTAAGCCCATGTGAGGCAAGATAACAAAACTCCCATTTGCACTGAAAAGCATAGGAAAGAAGTGCAAATCTTAATTATTATATGAAGAAATAACATTCATCCCTCATTGAGTGAAGGCAGAAAGAAAACGAAATGATAAAGAATTACTTAATGAATAGAAACACTATAGTCAAATATTCGAGGGATAGAAGTTAAAGTTATGGGAGAGGTGTTAGTTCATGCATGTTGTTCTGCTGCTTTGCCTTACCTGTGACAAGCCAAAGAAAAGAGAAATTAGTGTCTTGATGCTTGGGATTATTTTGACAAAAGACTGTTTGCAGACAGAATTCAATGCTCAAGGAAGTCCGAATGGCTACCACATTTCCTAGACATGGAAATCAAGAAACAAAATGGATGTCTTGTAGATGCCCATTGGGAAAAGACCAGTCCCATTTAGGACCCAAGAGGAGACTACAGCAGCTCACTGCAGCTCAGAAAGAAAGCAATTTCCTAAAAGAAATACCACCCGTATGTTTCAGATACTGGAGCCAGAAGTGCAGAGGACTGGAAAAGACATGATTACTCGGGCTGCAAGCAGACCAGCTCTGTTGTGTTTGCAGGATCACTGGGTTCACACAGCAGTGCTGGACACCTATGTTGATGTGTCCTGCTGGATTGCTAGACTGGAAAGAATGTCACCACAGCATAGTCTCCCTACAGATGTGCCACCAGCAATGCTCTAGTGGTAAATAATTCATGTCAATTGACTTGTTATACAAATTACATTTTTTTTGAATCTGTAAAGAAGACAAAATTACCGCAAATATTCTTGTTATTCTAAATTGTTCAATGAATTTTTCTCTTCATGAGAGATACTTTTCCTTATCATTTATAAATCTGCACTAGGATTGTGATGCATGCAGGTGAGTAGCAGGCAGAGTTGCTTGCAGTCAAGCCCCTCCTTTTTCTGGAGCAAAAGGAACTCTAAGTAAATTTAAACAGTCAACATACAGGTTACCTACTATTTGTAATTCTCTTTTCTCAAATAAGAATATTTTCCCCCAACACAGGCTAAAGGACTAGAACCTTATTCCCTGTTGTTACAAAGTATATTAATTATTTAGTTTTTATTAAATCTAATTTAACTTTTCTACTGTTGTACCTACAGACACCTCCAATGCTCATAAAAATACATGAACACTATCTTTATTATAAAGCTTTGGAGGCTTAAGCAAATCCTTGGTCTTTCATGTTGTTATAACTCCTTATCAAGTTTTATTTTAGCATTTGTGTAAAACAACAACATATTTAAGGAGCAGGAAGAGGAGAGGTTTTACCCAACATAATAAGCTCAGTTCCAAAGGATGGATTCCCTCAGTATGAAGACTTAATTCTTTTCAGCAATTATAGCGCACAATCCAAAGAGAAAAGAGAAATATGCTTTATTATGTCAGCTCTGAATTAAGTTATGTTGAACTGATAATCAAATGCCTTCGATCCACATTTTATTTGCTGTTACATGAACTTTTTAAAATTATTGTTTGTGGTGAGTTTTTTCTCTTTCATGCAATGTCTACACTCTGGAAACAAAAAGGGTCTTTTGTCAGTGAATGCACATCCTAGCTAATTCACGCCACTCAAGTATCTTGTATGTCTTACAGTTGTGGTGAGGATCTGTTGGTGTTGTTGCACTGCTCAGTTATTAACTCACACTGCTTTGTACCAAATAGCTATTCAGATCATAAAATGAGTAGGAGTCCTTTGGTCTTATAGCGAAACCGAGACGTGTAGTAACTTATTTTCTTTCTCTAAGTACAGACCATTTTATAATCCCCTATCTTGCTGCCAAAATTGATGCCTACAGTTCTGTTTTGCAGTCTAGGCTTGCCCCTTTCTCCTGGTGTGAAAAGGCACATTGAATATATTTATGATGACTCTTCAGGATTTTTCTGTTCCCTGGGTTTGTTTGATAGACTCACCAGCTGCTTTCATAGCTGATATCCCAAATCTTCTTTCCACTAGGATACCCCTGGACTTGCTTCTGAAGCAATACTCCTAGATCCTGAAAATCTCTCCTCTGCTTTCCTCTTGCATCAGTAGCCCGGCCAGAGTAGCAGCCTCTAAACACTGGCTCAGTGGGTTACTTTCTCCCACCTCCTCTTCTTATGTTCACAGGTTATGTTATCGTACTGAATACAGGCAATTAATTCCCTTACATCAGGCTAAAATATAAACTCCTTCAGCCCAGGGACTCTGTGAAACTTACATTGGACATGGTCATGATAAAATTTTGTTAGATATCTCAGAGCCCCAAATGAGATTTCACTAGATGTCAAGCCTTAAATGCAAAACTGTGAACAAGATAATCAATAATCATACGTTTCTAACAATCAAAGTACTTAAATTCAGACAATTGAAGTTACTTGTCCCATTTCACATATCCTAAGCGTGATATCTAACCATGACTCTATTTCTGAAAAGAAAAAATAAAATTAAAGATTTCATGTGTTGCTGTTTCTCGCTGTCCCTAAGTGCCTTTCTCAGAGCTCTGATTCCTTGGATCCCAATGTGGGCTACCCCAGAAGAAGTCTAGCTGATACCTATGTGCCAAATCCCAATTAGCACTAAAAATTCACCAAGGCAAATGACAGACCTTGAGCATTTATGAAAAATTGTATCACTTTATATAAGTAAAACAGCCTAATTGTCTTCATGTCACTGTCTTTCAAACTGCAATAACAATCTTTTCCTCCCTTGCAGAAACACTGAGAAGAATTTAAAGTCTGCACCAGGGCTCCATTATCACAGTGATGAAGAGAAAGAAACTTTCTCAAATCAGAACCATAGTGGATCTTCTGATCTTAACCCTAACAAATCCAAGAGTAAGCTGAAATAAAAACAATGGCTGTGATTTACCCAGCTGGTGATCCATGCTGATATTTCTTATGATGAACCTGTGTCCACATAGCTGGCTACCTTTAGTGAGATCTGATGGATGCTGGTACATACTTGCTGTCTCTTTTTGCTAAACACACCAATATTATGGCAATCAAAACTTCAGTGAAAAAAGCTACCAGGACATTTTGTCTGATTTTCTCATGATAACAGTGAGACACTTTTCAATTTCTTCTAATGCTGTGCTGGAAATGAACTGAAAAATAATCCAAGGAAGTAAATTCTCTGAGCTTTTAATACTCTCATTCATTCTAATATGAAATTTTTACATACTTAGATTACACACATTCTTACATACTTACATTCAAAAGACCTTAAAAGCACTTCTTGTTGGAAAACACCTACGAAAAAATAATGTGTGCTTTAAAGGCTAAATTTGTTCCACTTACTTGGCAGTGCACTGTCAAATGTGCTAAGTTAATTGCTGAATCATAAAATGTATGCACAGTTATTACTGTGACTTTATTTGTTAAAGGTTTTTTATATGGTGAAGAAAGTCTTCCAGTAATCACAGGTCAACTGATATGGTCTTGCAGTTGTAAAGACTGTGAGAGTTTGTCTAATTGTGAAAATAGGTCTTTTAACGGCATACCAGAGTAGCAACAAGTCAATGCTACAGTTTTGGTTTTGACAGAAAGCCATGAGTGTAAAAACAATTTCTTGGCTGTTATCAACCTTATGAAGCTTTACAATTGGGATGAAGTTGTTAAGTAGGCATGGATCATCTCAGGCAGAAGTAGAGAAACAGTCTTACAAGAGTCTTGCTCAGAAACCAGTGAAAGTACCACAGGAAACCTTTTTAGTAATTTCTCATTCTTGTATCTAAAATATTATATGCTAAACAGACTGTTTGGGAATTCTCAAAGGGAACAATTTTTCCATCACAGAATGAAGTTTCATTAAATTTCAAGTATTTGAGGAGACATTTAGATTTCTGTGAGGGAGTAGTAGGCCAGGTAGGGTTTTGAAATGTGCCAACAATTCTTTCTAACATCTTTGTAGACTACCTGCCTGCTGGAGAGTAAATAGCTCCCAAACTCTTCAGTTCCTTGCTCAACTCAGAATTGCAAATTACCCTTATCTTCTTGTCTCCAGAGTGGTTAAGATTGACCATTCGGATATAGCCACACCTTAACAATTCGGAGTTGATCTGATTTCATTCCCCCTGGATATGCAATGAGGTTCTGGGAACAAGTATAATTGTCACTTTGAATTTGAAAACAATTCTGTGTATAAATTTTCTGTGAAATCACTGCTCAGCAAAAGCACTTCGAAAACATATCGCAAATCTTCTTCAGCGCTGAATAAACTGTACCTGCCTTAATGGTTAAATTAAACTATTAAACAAAAGTTTCTTTGTTTCATGGACTAGTTTCATCTCTGGTGAAAACAAGGAACTGAAACAATTCGTAAGTAGTGAGACAAGATAAATTATCTAACACAAGCTACAAAGTGTTAACCTGCTTGGGTTACAAGAAGATAAGGTAAACTTTAACGGCTCTGGTTTGCAGGAACATGAAATTGACTTTAACCGTGGAATCACAGAATCACAGAATCATAGATTTACCAGGTTGGAAGAGACCCACCAGATCATTGAGTCCAACCATTCCTATCAAACACTAATCCATGTCCCTCATGACCTCATCTACTCGTGCCTTAAACACCTCCAGGGAAGGTGAATCAACCACATCCCTGGGCAGCCTATTCCAATGCCCAATGGCCCTTTCCTTAAAAAACTTCCTCCTAATCTCCAGCCTAAATCTCCCCGACGGATCTTGAGGCCATTTCCTCTTGTCCTGTCCCCTGTCCCTTGGCAGAAGAGGCCAGCTCCCTCCTCTCTACAACCTCCTTTCAGGTAGTTTTAGAGAGCAATGAGGTCTCCTCTCAGTCTCCTCTTCTCCAGGCTAAACAACCCCAGCTCTCTCAGATGTTCCTCACAAGGCCTGTTCTCCAGACCCTTCACCAGCAGAAGTAGTTCTTCTCTAGACTCACTCCAGAACCTCAACATCCTTCTTGTGGTGATGGGCCCAGAACTGAACACAGGATTCAAGGAGCAGCCTCACCAGTAATGATGACCAGAATAACTCACCTCCTGAATATGCAATTAAGTTATAGGATTAGGTGTGCTTATGTTAATCATTTTGTGGAAGAAAAATATGAATATGTAAGTAACCTTGTAAATATAAACCTTTTTGAAATCACTGCTGAGAGGGTGCACTTTGAGGAAAATCCCAGTGTCGTCCCCCTTCCCCACCCCTCACCCCGCACCCTGCAAATAAAAGAAATAAAAGAATACCTTCTTAATAGTCACATTGGCTATTGAGTTTATTTATTTGTTTCACTGGGAAATGCGGTGATGTCTGTTAAGCAGTTCTTGGCAGACTGAAAGAAAGAGCTATGAAGCATCTCTCATGAGTGTGTGAGAATTCCTGAACAAGGCCTATGCAAGATCTGCACCAGATCTGCAATCTCAATGCTTTATTAAATGTTCCCTCTTCCTGCGATCCTTGCCTAACCTCTCAGAATCACAGAATCATAGAATCTCCAGGCTGGAAAAGACGCACTGAATCATCACGTCCAACCATTACTTTCAAACACTAAACCATGTCCCTCAGCACCTCATCCATCCATCCCTTAAATACCTCCAGGGAAGGTGACTCAACCACCTCCCTGGGCAGACCATTCCATTGCCCAATGACCCATTCTGTGAATTATTTTCCTAATGGTCAGCCTCCTCCCATGGAGGAGTTTGAGGGCATTCCCTCTTGTCCTACCCCCTGTCACCTGGGAGAAGAGGTCAACTCCCTCCTCTCCACGACCTCCTTTCAGGTAGTTAGAGAGAGCAATCAGATCTCTCCTCAGCTTCCTCTTCTCCAGGCTAAACAACCCCAGCTCTCTCAGCTGTTCCTCATAAGGCCTGTTGTCCAGCCCCCTTCATAACAAATATGAAGTCTGAAGTGAAATCCAAAGGTCTGTGGACACACAGAAGACTACTCACTTTGTGAGCAGCATAAATGGGGACAGAACACTAGATGTCACTAGTTCTCGGCTCCCTTTAGGTGTCCTGCTGCAGGTCTACCCTGCCTCTGTTTTTATTCACATAGTTCACACCTCCTTGAGTTTTGTTTTCAAGATGAAATTATTTGGAAGAAGATGGTGCTCTTGGTGTACTGTGTTCTCAATACATTGCTCTGACACAGTGCCTCTGACAATGTGCATAGAATCATAGAAACATACAAACATAGAATCATAGAATCACCAGGCTGGAAGAGACCCACCAGATCATCGAGTTCAACCATTCCCATCAATCATTAAACCATGTCCCTCAGTACCTCGTCCACCCGTGCCTTAAACACCTCCAGGGAAGGTGAATCAACCACCTCCCTGGGCAGACTGTTTCAATGCCCAATGACTCTTTCTGTGAAAAACTTCCTCCTAATCTCCAGTCTAAATCTCCCCTGGCGGAACTTGAGTCCATTCCCTCTTGTCCTGTCTCCTGTCACTTGGGAGAAGAGGCCGGCTCCTTCCTCTCTACAACCTCCATTCAGGTAGTTTTAGAGAGCAATGAGGTCTCCTCTCAGCCTCCTCTTCTCCAGGCTAAACAAGCCCAGCTCTCTCAGCCGCTCCTCATAGGGTCTGTTCTCCAGTCCCTTCACCAGCTTTGTCGTTCTTCTCTGGACTCGCTCCAGAGCCTCAACATCCTTCTTGTGGTGGGGGGCCCAGAAATGAACACAGGATTCAAGGAGTGGTCTCACCAATGCTGAGTACAGAGGGAGAATCACCTCCCTGGACCTGCTGGTCACACCGTTTCTGATCCAAGTTAGGATGCCATTGGCCTTCTTGGCCACCTGGGCACACTGCTGACTCATGTCAGCTGTCAACCAACACCCCCAGGTCCTTCTCCTCCAGGCAGCTTTCTAGACAGACTTCTAGTCTGTAACATTGCACACGTTGTTGTGCCCCAGGTGCAGGACCCAGCATTTGGCCTTGTTAAACCTCATGCCATTGGACTCTGCACAGATGTCCAGCCTGTTCAGATCCCTTTGCAGAGCCTCCCTACCCTCCAGCAGATCAACACTTCCATATAGCTTAGTGTCATCTGCAAACTTGCTAAGGGTTCACTCAATGCCTTCCTCCAGGTCATGTGAAATGTACTCATTTGTCACAATAAGAGGAAAAACAGCTTTGTAATACCTTTCTTACAAACATATGGACCTTTTATCACAAATATTTTTCCAATATGAAGCATGTAGCTTCAAGCATATGTAGCTATGTTGTACTGAATTGAAGTGAGTACAGAGTATTTTACTTACTTGAGTGGCTTTGAAAATTTTTGCATTTTTCTTGAAGACATATGATAGTCCTTCTATGCTGTTTAAACCTGCTAATAATAGCATTCTCACAAAGTAAAATACACCCATGTAGCTGCTTCACATAAATTTTACTTTCGAGTCATGCATAGATGACCACTAAATTCTAATTCCACTGTTGTCATTGCTATTGCTATTACTGTTGCTACTGTTATTGTTATTCATTCTCTTTTACATATTCAGATTCCATCTTCCTTTCCCTTTACTGCTTATTATTAATAGAAGAAGATGAAAATGCATGAATGACTGAATAGCCTTAATATTCATGCCTTCAGTGTAAGCTTCTTTATGTATGGTTTACTGGAAAAGAGGATGCAGCTAACACCATTAAGACCTTTCCCTACAGAAGCTGGCGTTCATAGTCTTACAAGAGACAGCCCTGTAGTGTTATTAATGGCCATCTGTGAAGTCCTGATGAAAAGTAGGAAGGGGAACCTAACCGAAAAGGTTACTGCATAGATGTCACACTCTCCTTGATGTCACATAAGGTTGCTACTTGCATCTTCACCTGAGATCATGGAGCCTGCTCACAAAATTTATGGAGGAGGAAAGGAGCATGAGGAGTGTTACTGTGGTCACTGGACTTACAATGGGAACATAAGTACAAAAGTTTCTGATACAATAGAAGGAAGAAAATATTTTTAACTCTTGCCTTTTTGCAACCACTTCCTAGCAACAAAGTCCAGTCCTTTGTAGAGGGTTTATGAGGGGTTCCAAGAAAGACCGAGGAGTGGTCATTATGCTTATTCTTTGAAAAGGTGCCGGAGAAGGGAGAAGCTGACACCAGTTGGTCATCAGCATAGCTCTTTTATTAATCTTTGGTTACACTCTTTTATAATACCGTTAATCAGCTCATACATATTGCAAATCATAAGCTCACTATTGGTTCTTTACCATTGGCGCCAAAGCAGTTGGCTTGCTACTCTTGTTGCAGATTAAGTTGCAGCTTCATAAGCTCACTATTGGTTCTTTACCATTGTCTTGCTACTCTTGTTGCAGCTTCTGCTTATCCAAGGACACTGTGACCTTGAGTTTACCCTTGCTTTACTTTTCTTCTATCTCTAACAAGTCAAGCTCACTATGCCCTTTTTGCTTCAGCCATGTTTGAACAACACTCTCCACAAAAAGGTAGCTCTGCTTGCTGTCAACCCTGAAGGACCTAATTCAGCTCCAGTTCCTTTATTTCTCTTTGACTCTTTACCACGTAGTTTTCTTCCCATAAACCATAGCTCCAGCCATGTGCTCCCCCTTGCATTTTTCCTGTGTCTTTCACTTCATCAGCCAAAAGCTATATTTTGTTACTTTTATCACTGCTAATTAACTGATCCCCAAATTTCCTAAAGCACTGTTGCAGGGACAGCAAAAAAAGCCAGAGTAAACATCATAAACAGATAACTTTCTGAGTAATCTACCTACTCCTTCTGTGCCAGCTGTCTATAGTATTCAAGGAAAAGAGAGCTGAACTGGTTATATCTGCAGGACCTGGAGAACAATAGCATTGCAAATAATTTTTTTAAGCTATTTATTCTGGCCGACTCTGAACCCAAAATTATGTGAAAACCAATACTATTGCGAACAGCTTCAGAGGTAAATATAAACATCCATTTCAAAGATTCATTCAGTGCATTTCTGAGCACCCTGTCATAAAATGTACAGAAATGAAAGTGCTTAGCATTTAGCTTCTTCATGGCTCCTGTTAGAAATTAATCTTTATTTTTCTCCTAAAGAAGAAGTTCTGAATAGATGGATAATAAAGAAATTAAAGGAAATACATTCAGATGAATATAATTACTGGAGGAGTAGTCAAATAATTTATTCTGATGTTCAGTTGCTGAATTATGTTTCAGTGACTCGTGCTTAGCTGTGTGATTTTGTAGTTCAGTATCTCTCAAATGGCACATGGACTTTCTTTTACTAGCAACACTCTGGATTTTGAAGGATCCTCGTCTTGTTTATTATCGACCAGTCTACCCCTGGAATTACTTCAAGCAATTTCTTTATTGATTCACCTTTTAAACCTTGTAACCATTGACTTTGCATTTATAGCACAAGAAGGATGTTGAGGCTCTGGAGCGAGTCCAGAGAAGAGCAATGAAGCTGGTGAACGGGCTGGAGAACAGAACCTGCGAGGAACGGCTGAGAGAGCTGGGGGTGTTTATCCTGGAGAAGAGGAGGCTGAGGGGAGACCTCATTACTCTCTGCAACTACCTGAATGGAGGTTGTAGAGAGGAGGGAGTCGGCCTCTTCTCCCAAGGTCCACGGGACAGGATGAGAGGGAATGGCCTCAAGCTCCACCAGGGGAGATTTAGGCTGGAGATTAGGAGGAAGTTTTTCACACAGAGGGTCATTGGGCATTGGAATAGGCTGCCCAGGGAGGTGGTTGATTCCTCTTCCCTGGAGGTGTTTAAGTGACGGGTGGATGAGGTCTTGAGGGACTTGGTTTAGTGTTTGATAGGAATGGTTGGACTAGAAGATCCGATGGGTCCCTTCCAACCTGGTAAATCTATGATTCTATATTCTTACACTGGAAGTCAGGCTGGTTTATATACTTTTTCTGTGGCTACTTTTCTTCTGTATCTGTCCTCTTTTTCTTCCGATTCTTTTGTTTCATTTTCACTCCTTCTCCTTGCATTCTGATATCAAAATTGGTGATTTAGGTTTGCCAAATTTCTGCTTCTATGTTACTCCTTAGGATTTCCAATAAAGTTTCAGAAAAAGGTAGAATACAGACGGCAGAAAACGGTCCACATTAATAAGATTCATACAGCTCCAGGGTCAGCAAGAAATGTAATTGCATATGTAAATCTGTACACAACTGACACTATTTGCATGTTTAAAGTCACCCATGCACTTACTTCCTCTAGAATCTGGGTCATAGGGAGGGAGGGGAAGAATATGCTCATGATTATAGCAGTTTCAGAAGGCTTCACTAACATTTATTTGAATAGAAACCATGAATCAGTTTCTATAGTGTTCAGAGCTCCTTTCATTTGCATTCTCCAAATGTTGGCAAAAGCAATTTTTTCTTCAGTAGGATGTTCAGTGCAAAGTTAAACATCAGAAACAAGGATATGAATGCATGTTGACATGAGTATTGACACTGGAAGCATTCACATATCCATCTGGACAGCTCTTTGGATTTGGGAACTATTCAAAACATAGTGTGTGATTTGGAAATTTTAAACAGTGTGTAAATAGCGTATAACCAGGTGGTGGGAGTTCACCAATAGTACATGAGTCATGTAAGAGTAGTCCATGGAATGAAGTTTCACTAACTGCTATATTTCTTAATTTGCAGTCAGCTAGGGTCTGTCAAGCTTAAAAAAAGTAATTTAAAAAATGATGCACATTTCTGTAGAATTTCCATCTAAGTATTCAGAATGTTAGTATATGTGTAAGAAACTTGCCATTAATCACAGCCAGTTCCACTTTTGCAAAACTATTCATCGCTTCACTTTGAAAAGTAAACAAATCAGTTAGTTAAAAACTTATTTCTGAACTGTTACTCAGAAAGAACTTCTCATGACATGCCTAGCTGCCGAAAGAAAAAGTGGCAAAATCCATATGTGGGCCAAATACAACTATGTGCAATATTGGGCTTTAGATCAGTAAAAGATCACTTTATAGATGTCAGTAGCCAAAATGAACCATGGCACTTGGCTTTGTTATAACCATGACTTCAGTAAATGTGATTAACATCAGTAACCTCCAGAGCTATTGGGCCCCAGGCTGCAACTACAAGTTGCAAGCAAGTTCTCCCAGCCCAGACTTCAATCCCATTATACAGTTCCCAAGCAGCAACCTTGTCCTGGAGACTTACATGCTTTATTAACATAGATGTGGGCTTTTCCCAGACAAACAGCAATGGTCTTAAAAGTACACGTATAGCCTAAAAGCTCAGAAGGCAGATTAATGTGGTATTCATTATGTGATAGCACATTTTTTTTTCTGCAGAGAACAAATGTATTAATTTTCACAAAATATACAGTAACAGAGCAGCATTAAAGTTAAGAAGGCTAAGCTGCAGCAGTCTTGGGCATGAAAGTCATAATGCAAAATCTACTATGTGGATTTCTTGAATGACCCTTCTCAGTAACTACTAGATTTCAGCATACTACAGGAAGCGTTACCAAAATGCATGCTGTTTTCCTTAAGTGGATGAGCTTTTAGCTGGTGCTTCTCACTAGGCATAAAAGGTACCTTTTAAAAGTGCAATCATTTGACTATTAAACTATGATAATATTATTCTTAAATGGAAGACCGTAACAATCCATTACTAACAAAAGAAGAAACTTTCAGCTGAAAAGAGAAAGGAAGTAATTGAAGAAAATGGGCCATTCATATTGAAACAAAGAAACTTATACTTAATAGTTTAATTTAACTATTAAGATGGGTATGCTTTATACAGCACTGGAGAAGACCTGAGATTTGTCCTTAGAGTGCTTTCAGGGTACTTTATATACACACTTTATATACATATTCATGACTTCTGAAATGGCAAGCACACCTTATTCCTGGAACCTCATTACATATCCAAAGTGGGTAAAATTAATCCCACTCAGAGACATTAAAACTTGGTCATACCTGAGCAGTTCATATTAACAACTCTGGGCAACAAGAAGATAGGGGTGGTCGTGGTAGTTTTATCTCAGTCGTTAATCTTGTTTTAACATATTGCAGTTGACATTCCATTTCACTATTTACAAATCACCATTTTAGTATGTTTTTTATGAAAATTTGTTATAATTTCTGCAATTTTTTAGAGATATATATTTTTTTTCCATCTTTTACCTTTTTCTATCTTCCAAATATATTTCATTGAAAAAATAGAAGAAATCCCAAGAAAATACATTCGTGTCTCCATTTAGGCACATTTTTTTTCCTGGATAGATTTAGCTTTATACTTTTTGTCATGGCCAGGATTTTATTAAGACATAAGGGATATATGGTGTTTGGCTTCAGCTGGGAAGAACCCCGTTTTCTTAACACCTTTCACATCTTGCAGCTTATCCTTCAGACTGTGGATCCTGAAGGTATACATTAGTATTTTGTCAAAATCTGGACCATTAACGTGAAACTACTCTTGAACTAAAATTGTATTGATACCAAAAATATTGGCAAATAAAACTCTCTAATATTCATTTTGTAGTTTTAGAAAGCAAGCATCCTTTATCAGGCCTGGGCAATATGTGGGAGTAATCTCCCTCAATAATGTGCAATGAGATAAAGGCTGGTTACAGAATATGTATCCCACTTACATGCGTATGTATAAATTTTCCCAGAAATCTTACACATATTCTATTACTTCTCAAAGTCTAATTTTAATGTTATGAAACTTTGGAACAGTAAAAACTCTTGCTAATAACTCCAGCTCTCTGTTTGACCTTGCCTTTCATATTAGTAAGGATTCCAAATAGAAGTGATTACTGATGAAGAGGCATCTGTTCAGCACATATCACAGTTCAAACAATACGCTATCCTTTTTAAAGAAAGGACAGTGGTTAAAAACCAGAATTTTAAGAAAAACATGCTATCAGAGAAGGGAAACATCTTATCAGAGGAACATTCGGTCTAATTTTGAAAGACCACAACTGCTTATATGAAGCTTAACTGTACTTTAGCTTAAATCAGAATATTCCAGTTTGAAATAGTCCACATATTGTATCAGTATAGCAGTTTCACAGAGCAATGCAATCATGAAAAAAACCTAACATTGTTTTTGTTAAGCCATTTAAAGGAATTACAGAATTCTGTCATGGAATTACAGCAGTAAATATATTTGCACATCTTTACAGAAAAAGAAGTGAAGGTGGAAGCAATGGTGTGTTCAATTTCTGTTATTTCAGTACCCATGGAAGAATTGTGCCTGAATGAAATAAGACACATAGATATAGAGTCATCCAGGGCCCTGGATCCTCTTTCTACCAAGTTCTTCTGGGAGTTCTCTTGGTATTTTATAATACTTACCCATTTTAAGTATTTAAATTGTCTTTAATCTTCCAAGTAATTCTAAGAGCATAAGGACAAGTTGTTCTTCAATGGATTTGTTTAGTCTTCTAAGATATCTGATCTTGCAGCTAGTCAAAATCATAAAACTCTAGGACCATTACTATTGACTTAACTGCATTTGAATTAGGTTTAAAACATTATTATGCTTCATCAACATTGACTACTCACTTCACTCTGTTCCTGAGGCAACTCTTATCCACCACTACAAACAAGTTATTAATTTTTTTACACTCTTCTTGGGAGTGACAACTTTCTTCACAAAGACCTTATAATTAAAATTGCTCATGTTAAGGGGAAGCATCTTCACAGGTGAATAGTGAGCAGCTCCTGCCAGTAAAACTGAGCAAAATAGACACTGTAAAAAAATTTGGAGAAAAAGCAAAGCTGACATGGTCCATGAATAAGAGCCATAGAAGTGTCATTTTTAATTTCTGAAAGGACAAGGTGCTCCAAGGCTATAAGGGGAGAGAATGTCCAGAGCCTTGGAATCTGTTATAAAAATTAGGCTAATTCCTAGTGAAAAATCTTATCTTCTGAAGAAGACTTCTAAGCAGCAAAAAAAAAGACTCTGAAAGGAATGAAGGAATGAGTCGTTTGAATAGAAAAGGTATTCAAAGAGTTTACGCATTTCTGGCAAAAAAGAAAGCTGACCTTGCTAAAACTAACATTTGTTGCTCCTGTCACTGAAATTGGGAAATAAACTCCTTAATACCAATGCAGTCTTTAGAAGTAGGTATTCTTTTATAATGCTATCAGCTGTATGGGGGATCTCTCCACCTAGTGTTCATGCAGTCGTTATGAGCAGTGGGTATTTATACATTGAATTTATATGTATACATTTCTCATAAAATTAATGTATATTAATTGCATTTCTCAATTATAATAGGTGTCCTCACTCTTGCGCATGTTCCCTGCAGTCCTTTATTGAGTCTGAAATCTGTAAAGCATCCTCCTGATCTATTATGTTGGTGTCTGTTGTTCTTTGAAATTTCCATTTAACATTCAGAATCAGGAGGTCATTCTTGACCTCCATGGGTTTTTTTGGCTCCTGAATTCCAGATGCCTACCTCTATTGTCTTTGAGATATTTTGCCTTTGATCTGTTATGCCTTTATTTTTATGACCTTGTTAGACTTATTCTTCAAATATCACAAAAAGAGAAAGTATAACTGTTTACTGGTTCCTAAGATTAGATTAGTTATTAGCACAAGCACTGCATTCTACATATTACCTAACAGCAGCTTATGTTGGTTTGTTCAGGGGTATAATACTACAATAGGGAATTCTTGTTAAGATGAAGCAGTGACTCACAAGGAATGGAAACCTAAGCTTGTTAATTTCCATGTTAAAAAAATACTTTTAATTAGATTTGGCTGAAATCTTCTGCACTTAACACTTTTTTTTATTTTCTAAGTCATATAAAGATGAAGAGGGAGACAGAGAATGGAAAAAAATAATTTCTGTTCTATTTACATAGGTTTGAAGGCCACAGAAATAGAAAATGTAGCCACCTCTATATTTTGATTGTCATGCAATACAGGGTACTTTGACACCAAATCTGTGATGCTCAATATAGGTCAACCAAAACAAGTAAGGTAGAGAACTGACTCAAAAGAGGGAAGTTATTAACCAAAGTGAACAGGAAAGAAACAGTGAAAAAGAGACAAAATTAAATGTTTAAAGATAACACGTCTATTTTGTGCCATATAGATAATACTCAGTTTTTCTGAGAAACATGACCGGTAGAGATGGAGGGAAAGGAAGGAGAGTATTGTGCAGAGCCACATTTATGGCAAATCTTCACAGAGGAAAATCTTATATTAATGAATTAATTGATTATTTCTCTCTCCAGTAATGCTGATGATAGTGTTGTGAGAAGAAAAGAAAAAGAGAAGGGCAGGATGCCGCTGCTATAAAAACTACCTTCCTGCAGAGAAGAACTGAGGCAAATAACTAATAAATCCTGATATTTTACCTGGTCAGATTGATGCTGCTGGACTGGATCCTCAGCTGAAGTAAATCACACGAATCTCACTGGTTTGGGTGGAATCATCCTCATTTATGTTGTAATTTCTGCAGCATGTTTATAATGTTCTAGTCATAAACCAGTTGTTGTGGAAGTGTGTTTCATTTAAGAAAGGATGAACTTCAAGTTGCCTATTATGAAGCAATATTAAACTCACAGATTTAATATGTTTTAAACATATTACTGCCAGTAAACAGATTCAAACAATTTTCAGTGATTCAAATATTAGAAAGCAGCCTCCCTCCTACCCCTGCACATCCTGTGATTTGTGACAGTACAGCTGTTCAGTTATGCTGTAATCTTTGTCAAAAAATTCATCTGGCAATAAAACCTCAAACTGTCTTGATTTCTGTCAAGGTTTTTCTGATTCAGTTCCACCTGAGTGGTTCTCAACACTTGCTTAAAGGCCTGAACTGGCAGTAGGGAGCTGAAGCAGTAAGGAAGAACAGGAAAGGCATTAGTTCTCTGCTGATGGAAATATAGCCTGAGACACTCTTTCAAATACAGCTTTTTTGCCCACCCATGTCCCTAGCAGGATTTTTTATCTGAAGTTTTTGGTATGCCAGATAAAAATTGCTTTATATCCATAGTTATTCTACCCCCTCAAAAAAACCCCAAAACCCTTATGAAAACTGTTGATCAGTAAGTACCACCTCTCCCTACACTGCCCACCATAACAAATGCATGAAGTAATCCTTTTTCACCAGAACACCTACATAGGAAGTTAGTCCCTCACACCAGTATCCAGCTGCCTGGCCTTGCCATCAAGTGATCCTTCTCTGGTTTTGAATATAACAATTTCTCTCTCCCATTTAATTTCAAGATATTTGTCTGCTGCCTTACACTTAGTAGCATATTTCACTCCTGTGAGTTCAGTATTCTGGTTGAGTTGTGGATTCAGTGCCCATTTTTTTTTCCTTTTAGTTACCATCTGTGTACAGAGCCTTAGAAAATCATACTATCAACTTTTTGGGGTGTTTATAACCAGAAGTCTGTCTCTACCAGTAAGGAAGCATATTTGCTACCTTCATCTCCCTCCCTCTACTGGTCCTTCTAGAAAAAGCGTTGCTTGAGCTTTACTAATGCTGCCCTTGCTGTGGTTGTGATGCATGAAGAAAACAATGTGGCTGAAAAGAAAGCCCCACTTAGCATATCAGCTCCTCTGATTTACCACGCAGTGTGACAAACGCAGGCACCAATATATTTTAGGGGTAGGTGGTCACAAAGTGATGAGGCATGCTGAAGCTTTTACTTCATGAAGGAAATCTTTGCCAAATTGTGCATGAGGATATCTGCCCAGAGCATGGTCAGACTGAAAAACAACCTTTCTCTTGTTATTGCCATGGTTGTGGATTCAGTTGTATCTCATCCCCAGTCTGGTTCTCCTCATGGTCACACAAATGTCACCCTAGTTACTTTTTCATTTCATGTCTGAAAATCTGCCTGCTTCTTGTCTGAGTCTCTTTCAGGTTGAACCACAGAAGCACAAGGGACTTCATAGCACTAGCTAGTTGTGTAGTTCTGTCCTCAGCTTCAAAAACGTACCTTTTTGCACTTAAATACAGAATTTGTGTAACAAAGACAGGTCCAGTGAAAAATTTTTAATATCAGAGACATTTTCTTATAGAAGATAACAATACATTGTTTTTCTAAAAGCTAATTTCCCAAAATCTAAAAGAAATGCATTCTTTTTTTTCCTCCAAATTAACTTCTTTTAATTCATACTCTGTCGAGCATCAAAATATACTTATCTGTCAACCTTTCCTCAGGTTGTTTTTTATGTGGCTAATGTTTTCGGGGTTTTGGTGGTTTTTTTACATAAAAAAGTGAGAAAGATTCCATAACTGTGTAGCCTCAAGGGGTAGTTTTAGTATATGAGCGTGGTAACTTTTCCAGACAACACAAATAATGATTGTTACTGTCTATATTATAAGCTGTTTAAAGTGTCTTTCTGTGTTATTGCAGCTGTGACTGATTGCCTTCAAGGAAAAAAAACCCACATCCTTTTTATTCTGATCCTTCACTACTATCTAAGTATTTGCTTTACAGCAGTGCTGCAGGTTTCTCATCTGAGCCTAATTAAATGTAGACACTTCTGAAAACCACAGGTGTGATTTGCAAGGAGCATAACAGTTTTGTGGAAATGTGAAAAATGAAATAAAGTAATGAAAACCATCCATTGCATTTAAGGCTGCAAGTTAAAGTTCTCTGTAGTTGTCACTCCACTGGCTTTGATGGCATGATGCCAGAGAAGCCTCTGGCCAGCAACTGTAATTCTTAATGTCGGTGAGCAACAGCACACCAACAGCAGCATCATGGCAATATTTCACCTAAAGCATGGCTAATGTCCTGAGTGCTGCACTTGCCTCTGATGGACCTCAAGGATCCTACTGTGGGCTGCAGAACCTGGGATGACAAACAGCAGTAGTGGTGCATCTCGTTGTCTTTATTGCAGTAGGTCCTACTTCCTTGTTCACACAGGTGTACCTTCAGAATTGCAGACCTTCAGGAACAGAGAGGAGAGCTACCTTTCTGCTAGCAGTATGCACATGTGCTCAAGGAACCTGCTGGCTGACTCTTGATGGAGCAGGTGACTGTGAATCATAGAATCAATAAGGTTGGAAATGACCTCTAATATCATCAAGTCCAACTGTCAGTTCAACATCACCATGCCTACTAAATCATGTCCCAAAGTGCCATGTCTCCACATTTTTTTTTAACACCCCTAGGAATAGTGAGCCCACCACTTCTCTGGACAGCCTTTTCCAATGCTTCACCGCTTTTTCAGTGAAGAACTTTTTCCTAGTAACCAATCTAAAACTCCCCTGGTGCAACTTGAGGCCATTTCCTCTCATGCTCCCTCTAGCTACTTGTCACATTAAACAAACATAACATTCTGACAGGTGGCTAAGGAGACCCTCCTATTGAGGCATGAGGTTGAAAATGGACCCCCTTGCTTTCTCAACAACCCCTCAGAGAGGAGCCCAGGTGCAGCTAGATCCATTTCTAGTCTCAGAGTTGGTCAACAGTTTATGACTGAAGGATTGTGTGTCTGTACTTATACATGGTTTTGCCACAAGTCAGAATCTAGTTACCCATGAGAGTCTTCTAAGAGACTGCTATACACAAGGCTAATATCACAGAATCACAGAACTACCAGGTTGGAAGGGACCCATTGGATCTTCTAGTCCAACCATTCCTATCCAACACTAAACCAAGTCCCTCAAGACCTCATCCACCCGTGCCTTAAACACCTCCAGGGAAGGTGAATCAACCACATCCCTGGGCAGCCTATTCCAATGCCCAATGACCCTCTGCATGAAAAACCTCCTCCTAATCTCCAGCCTACATCTACCCTGGAGGAGCTTGAGGCCATTCCCTCTCATCCTGTCCCCCGTCACTTGGGAGAAGAGGCCAGCTCCCTCCTCTCCACAACCACCTTTCAGGTACTTGTGGAGAGTAATGAGGTCTCCTCTCAGCCTCCTCTTCTCCAGGCTAAACAACACCAGCTCTCTCAGCCGCTCCTCATAGGGTCTGTTCTCCAGCCCCTTCACCAGCCTCGTTGCTCTTCTCTGGACTTGCTCTAGAGCCTCAACATCCTTCTTGTGCTGAGGGGCCCAGAACTGGACACAATATTCAAGGAGCGGCCTCACCAGTGCTGAGTACAGAGGGAGAATCACCTCCCTGGACCTGCTGGTCACACCATTTATGATACAAGCCAGGATGCCATTGGCCTTCTTGGCCACCTGGGCACACTGCTGGCTCATGTTCAGTCGGCTACCGACCAACACCCCCAGGTCCCTCTCCTCCTGGCAGTTTTCCAGCCAGAGTTCTCCCAGTCTGTATTTCTGCATAGGGTTGTTGTGCCCCAAGTGCAGGACCCGGCATTTGGCCGTGTTAAACCTCATGCCATTGGACATTGCCCAGCGGTCCAGTCTGTCCAGGTCACCCTGCAAAGCCTCCCTACCCTCCAGCAGATCGACACTTGCACACAGCTTAGTGTCATCTGCAAACTTGCTAAGGGTACCCTCAATGCCCTCATCCAGGTCATTGATGAAGACATTGAACAGGACTGGACCTAGCACTGAGCCCTGGGGAACACCACTTGTCACTATTTTCTACCCAGGAGAGTGTGCGTCTGTCCAGGCCAGAGGCTGACAGTTTCCGTAGCAGAATGCTGTGAGAAACTGTGTCAAAGGCTTTTCTGAAGTCCAGAAAGACCACATCCACAGCCTTTCCTTCATCCAGCAGCCGAGTGACTTTGTCATAGAAGGCGATCAGGTTGGTTTGGCAGGACCTGCCTCTGGTAAACCCACGTTGACTGGGCCTGATCACCCGGTTCTCTTGCATGTGCTTCATGATAGCACTCCAGATCACCTGTTCCATGACTTTCCCTGGCACTGAGGTCAGACTGACTGGCCTGGAGTTGCCCGGATCCTCCCTGCTACCCTTCTTGTAAATGGGAACTACATCAACCAGTCTCCAGTCCAGAGGTACCTCCCCAGTCTTCCAGGACTGCTGGAAGATGATGGAAAGGGGTTTGGCCAATACATATGTGGGGTTTGCAGCCTAAATGGCATGTCTGCTTGCAGCAATGCCTGTCAGAGAGCCAATTATGCAATACACAGGAGGCAGTAAGCAATTTAATCCAAGTGACAGATTAAAAAATATTTGGATTGCCTTGATAAATTCACTGCTGCATTAGTGCTTAAGTACTTATAACTGGTTAGAAATTAGGGCACATCTATATGTGTATATATATAAAAAACAAGTAACAATAAGAAACTTGAGTTAGTAGTTATTTTCCTGGGGAAACATCTAACAAAGTCAGAGATGTGCAGTTCTTACCGAGGCATTTCTTTTTGGTTGTGGAAGAGACAGAATTCTTGACTCACCTGTCAAGTAATATAGTAATTTTTTCCTTCCCCAAAGAAAAGGGGTTTCAGTCATCAATTTTATACCTTTTGAAAATGTTTCAGCACCCATTGGTGAGTTGGGACTAAGTCAATTAGTATGTGTTGATCGGCTCTTGGCAAGTTCACTTGTGTCCTCAGAAGAGAAGAATCAGCAGTTCGCCAAGCGGTCAAGGTGTGGAGCTCAGTACCTGCTTTCAGGCGTGTTTCTGCTCTTAACTGAATCAACACCAGACTGTGAGGCCTCCATCTCACCCCAGGTGTCCTTAGCTGATATGAGTATTAAATCACCACCTAATATCTCCATTTTAGCCTATACAGCTATCCTCTGCCAGTCACATCCTCTTCCCAACAAATCTCATTTGTGAAACCAAGTTTATTTTGCAGAAACAAGCTTGCCTTTGCCAACTTACAATACCGCAGGGCCTAGCCAGTCCATACTGCACTACTAGACCAATACCCACCTCACTACAACCTCCTTTCAAGTAGTTGTAAAGAACAATAATGTCTCTTCTCATCCTCCTCTTTTCTTTATATTGCAAAGAAAAGATACATAAAGGTCACAGCTAACCGTACCTACACCACTTCGTTGTTGTCTGTTGGCACTGGAGTTGTCTCCTTTCCTTGACATGTGCATAGCAGGTGTTGTCATGACATACACAGATGTGCATATGAAGTGCTGGTTGAGATCAAAACATGGGCAGGAACCACTTACTGCAAGGCAATGCCAAGTGTCTAAGAGACAGGCAAGCAGTCTCTACTTCATCCCCCGTAATTGTGTTGTCTACATGATCTCAAAACATTTTTTCCAAAGTCAAGAAATAGCATTTGGAAAAAAGCCTAGAGAAGCATGATCCTGTTCCTGCTCATGCAGTCTCATACATGTACATGTACATTTAAATTTCTCTTCTGGGAAAGGGGAAAAATAGCCAAGTTTTAATTTTGTGTTTTTGTGGTTGAGAACATCTATGATAACCAAGGCATGCTTGGTAAGTAAGATGGGCTGGTTTTGACTGGGATAGAGTTAATTTTATTTGTAGTACCTAATATAGGGATAACTTTGAATTTTTGTTGGAAACAGAATTGATAATATACACAGCATCAGGGCCATTTCTATGTCTCACATCACTCCAACAGTGGGTATGCTGGTGGTGCACAGATCACCTCAATTGACTGAAGTGATATTCCATGCTGTATGTTGTCATGCTCAGTAATAAAGCTCAAGGGAGAGGAAATAAAGGGAGGATGTTTAGTTATGTCATTTCTCTAATGTGTGATGGATCCTTGCTTTCCTGGGGATGACTGAACACCTGTCTGCTGATTGGAAGTAGTAAATTAATTCTTTGTTCTGCTTTGCTTGAATATACACCTTTTGCTTTATCTTTTAAACTGCCTGTATCTCAACCCATGAGTTTTCTCACTTTTGTTCTTCTGTGCTGCACTATCACACCAGATGTGAGTGAACAAGTGGCTGTGGGGTGCTTAGTTGCTGTCTGGAGTTAAACCATGGTACAAGGTCAGTGATGACAGCAGATTATACAGTCTCTGAAAATTGTACCCGCTCCTGTGCACATCAAGATACCCACAATGTGCTGAAGCTTGTGTTGTTAATGCATGGAAACAGTTGCAGCATCAGCAACATCAGTGGCCTCTGGAGAGCCATTTTTTATCCACAATGATTTGAATGGGCAGGTGGGTTGGTGACGATGATCAAAGTGGAATCATAGAATCATTGAATCATGGAATCATTGAATCACCAGGTTGAAAGAGACCCACCAGAATATCTACTCGAAGACCAAAACCATGAGCACACATAGTACCATCTGTCCTGCAGTTAGCACTTGCAGCACATGGATGCTACTGCACAGAAGTTTTAAAGAAGCATTAACCCCTTGAAAAGAGGTTCAGAGGATTTTTTTTTTTTACTGCATCTTGTTTTGCTTATACCCACATGCCTGGAGAAATAACCTTTCCTGTGTGTTTTTTTCCTGCAGCGTGCCCTTGCACATTCACTTCTTCTCTTGAGAGAGCTCCAGGTTATGTAACTGACCCCTTGATGCAAAGTGTATATGGATCCACGCAAATAACTTGTAACATTTAATTAAACTAAAGTGTAATCAACAGACTTTATCTTTTTACTACTGTGTACCAGTAAAGCTTTATCTGTTGAAAACAGTAAGATTGACTCGATTTTAAAGGCACCATGTGAGTTTCTCATTAGCCTTGTTATAATTTGTGAATCATAAATATGTAAATAGTGAGTTTCACATGTGAGATTTAATTCTATACTCTTATATCTGATTAGCTGGAAATAAACTCTGTCTCTGTCAGATAATTGGTAATGCTGCAGACCAATAAGCTATTTCCCTAAACATTTAGAAGCAACTGAAATTAACGAAGGCAGACACTGTTATATTTTTGACAGTTTTGTAATGTCAGCTTGTTGAAGTTTTAACTCAACCATTAACAGTCAATAAATTATTAATTATTTCTTATGTCAGGAATTTAAAAAAAAAAAGCAAAAAAACCCAAAACAAACCCAAAGTTCTGAGCTCAAAGAATAAATGCTCAGGGAACCAGATTTCTCGCTCCAACCCTTTCTTCTTTTCTGAACTATTCTCCAAGCAACACATCTATTTAGTTTCAGTAAAGGAGAGTGAAAGCAGTATTTTCAGGGATCTGGAATTTAAATGCATATCCCAAACATATACTCAGTTTGTAGGATTGTTTGGGGAGATTTTTTTCTCTTTCTTTTCTTTTTTCTTTTGAGATGTTGACAAAGCTGGCTATATGATAACTGATAAAGTGACAGAGTAAACAGAAGCTTCCAAGTAAATGTAGGTGTGGGAGTATGTGCCAAACACTAAGGTAAACCAAATGTCTACTTAGATAAATCTTACTTTCCTTAAATGAATGCAATGGAAGATACAGGATCATATGGAGAAATAATGATTCCTCATCAGTAAACTATCAAAGTGCAAAAGGATTGCCTCTCAGGAATACTTAATTTTAATACATCATCTTCCTGTAGACTTTATATTGTTGTTTTAGTATATATATTATATATATATATATATAATAAAATAATTATATATATAAGATAAAAGCAGACATTCTCCACTGAAGTGAAAAAAGTGACTACATGCAGACATCAGTTATTCTGGTAATTTATGACAATGTAATATTTGAGAGATTTGGTGGATTTCATATTCACTTCCAGGCTTGAGTAGAGACCTTTTTTAAGTGAGCATGTAAATATCCCTGCACCATTCCATTTTTTTCTCCATTTCATGAGGCCAATTTTAAGTTCCCCTTTTCGGTAAATTGAGTTCCAATTTCTGACAAGTACTTCCCACCTCTTGTCCACTCAAACAGTCTCTTTGGTTCATGAAGGCCAGTCCACCCCTCTCCTAAAGCAGTTTCTCCCATCCACAAGTGGCAGGTCAGTTTTATCAACTTTCCTGTCTTGCCTTCATGTTCTACTTTTCTCTTGATGTTACTCATCCAGGTCTTTCACAATGCAATAGCCATCTTTGCTGTCTGTCTTCAACACATTGTATAAAGCCATAGAAATAAAGCTTACTTACATTGCTGAGAGTGGAGGGTGCTCAGTCATTCACAAGATGACTTAGGACTCTGTAAAATCAGTAGAACAGAATCATGAAAGGATTTACCTGTAAAGTTATAGTAGTTGTTCACAGGACATACAAAAGCTCTGATTCTGAGGCTTGTCATATGCCCAGAGTGGGTCAGATGTTTGTATTTTCATGTGATCTATTTAAGGAAAAAGGTAACTAACTAATAATTATTCATTTTTACAGACAATTCAACAAGAAGTTTTCCTTTGTTTTAATTTTCCAGAGTGCTTAAATAATTTTTCACCCACCAAATTTGAGCTTGCCTACTTGGGAAAACCACAGCTACAAACCACTAAACCCTGTGACATTGAAACCAGAGTCACATAAGGAAATATTTTAAAATTGTCTTACTAACTCAACCTCTTATAAGAGATTTGGGGGGTGTATGTCATCTTTTTGATGAGTTTGTGCAATTCTTTGTTATAGCTTTGTTGGCGAGCCAACGTAAAATAGAAGAGGGATTATTATTGTTGTGCTACTAACATCAGCCCTTATTTCATTACTATTATTGCAGTGATTATTCATCATCAGTATTATGATTATTTTAGAGAGTTTAAAAAGACCATTTTTTCTCTGTTCCTCAGCTTTCTTTTATTGTTATGAGCCTCTTGACATTAATGATTGCTAGACAGTAGATTTAAAGTCTTAACAGAGATGGAAAATTCCTTAGTAAATCAGATGAAGGCAAGCCTACATTTTCTGATTTATAGTCACTCTACAAAGTATTAAAATAAAGCCTTTCCTTCAATCTATATTCTTTTTTTTGAATTCTTTTTCTATAAGTTCTGAAAAGGGAACAAGAATACAATTCCCTGAAAGTATTCTTTTTCCTTGTGATATTCACCAAGAAGTATGATTGAGCCTCTTAAGTTACAGGTTGTTGTCACAATATTTCTTAATTTTAGGAGCACTTTGCTTGGTGAGATACAGCAATTGTTCTTTAAATGTTTTTGAGAAATAGCATTCTGTGAGGGTAGAGGTGGCAACCCACAAAAGCACTGTGTGCAAAGTTTTAAAGCAACTACTGTGGCCCATCCTAGTGTGAGAAATGTCCTTCTAGTCAATGGAAACAATTCCTTAGTGAATCACACTTTATTCATATTTGTGCATGAACAGGTGTCCCAACAGCTGGGCACACACCAGTTTTTATCTTAGCACAGTTTTTATCCATAAGTTCCTGACTGATTGTCCCTCCTTCATTTCCCTGTGAAGCCACTTACCTGGCTAGGTACTTTAAATTTTACAGTCTATCCAACCCTTACCCTTCCCCTGTTCACATCTACTGTATCTCCCCAGTCACCTCCTTCCCTTCCCTAGACAGTTCTGTCCACTGGTTTTGGTTTCTTTGAGCTCTTTAGGCTTGCCCCTTTGAACCTGTTTTGGTAGCACCATACCAGTTCAAACTGATATTACCATGGGTTATGCAAAAATAGCATAAATCTGTGCTTTAATCTTTGACTGTAGGCCAAACTTATGAGAAGCACTAAGTTCAGGAAATGGAAAGAGACAGACTTGGCCCTTGACTTTGTTTAAGAGCACAGCAGTGGTTAGGATCATTCACCTGCAAAGACAAAGTGCAAGTACAGCAGCATGCACCTTCTGTATGCTGTGTTTCAATACAGGGAAAAACAGGGAGGTGATTCTGCCTCTGTGTTAGGGAGGTTGATTCTGCTGCTCTATTCCTGTCTTATGAGACCTCATCTGTGTCCAGTTCTGGAATCCTTAATATAAGAACTATATGGAGCTGTTGGAACAGGTCCAGAGGAGGCTACAAAGATGATCAGAGGGCTGGAGAGGGACTTCTCACAAAGGTTTGTAGTGATAAGACACTGGTCAATGGCTATAAATTGGAGAGGAGTAAATTTAGACTAGACATAAGGAATAATTTCTTCACAATGAGAGTGTGAGGCACTGCAACAGATTGTCCAGGGAAGCTGTGGATGTCCCATCCCTGGACGTGTTCAAGGCCAGGTTGGATGGGGCCTTGGGCAGCTTGAAATAGTGGGAGGTGACCCTGCCCATGGCAGGGGGATTAGCACTAATGATCTCTACGGTCCCTTCCAACCCGAAGTATTCTGTGAATGTATGGTTCTATGATATTATGACAGCTTTTTGAAAGTGCAAAAATGACTGCAATTAAAAACTGAGATATTGGCAGAGACCACATGATCCACACTGAGCTGCTTGATATCAGAGATACAGTTGAAGAAACATCATGCACAAATGTTGCAAGTGGAAAGGTAAGACTTATTCTTTCTTTCACAGGAAAAACACTCCTAAGACTTCATTTCTTCACATACCCAAAAGCAGTTAAAAATATTCCACAAGAATGGATATTAAGACTTGGTATGGAAAAGCTGTTCACAAACTGCAGCTAGCATGGGTTCTTCCTTGGTATAGAGGCACTATTTAGGCATTATTTAGGCATTTTTTAACTCAGGATTTTTTTTTCCCTCTCTTTGTCTGTTAGGCTCTAGCTAATGGAAGAAAGAATGGTCCCCACCAGGCAGGTGTTCATTGCTGATTTTCAGAATGGTAAGTGAAGGATCATTTATCCTTACATCTAACCAAAAAACAAAACCAATAATTAACTGGAAATTCAAAGGTTGAGAGTTACTGTAGAGCCAGAGTTCTTTGTGTGGTATGAAAGTAAGCGTCTTCTTCAGAAGTTCACGTGAAAGGCAGTGGGAAACTGGTCAGATTATGAGGGACTAGTTTTGTTGAAGCGAACAGACACAGTCACATCAGCAGGATCTGAAGACCATATGTGTTAGATAAATCAGTGTTTCCCTTGCTCTACCCTTGCGTGTTTTACAAAATGATAATATTTTCTGCTGTAAAGTGGTATACTCATAAATAATTCAGGAAACTTTAAAAATACAGAAATGACAGGGCTGGCCAGAGACAGCAAGTCCTTTCTCAAGTTACTGGAGGCAACTGCGTTTTAATCCTTTTCGTGAAGTGATCAACTGTCTTAGAAACAGTTCCCTTCTACCTGTACCTTCCCATATTCTCCCCAGAAGGCAGTCTCAGAGCTGCATTTCTTTACAGGTTAAAAATCTTCTTGTTTAAAGTTTATATTTATTCATGACGACATATACCGTCATGGCAATTGTGTGTCCAGTAATGTCCTTCAGTTCAAATAACTGTTTCCCTCCCCGGACTGTGTTGGGAACTGATACAATTGCTAGGCTTTGTTTTGCTAGACTAAACACAATCTCCTTTACACAGGACAGGCTTTCTGTGCCCTGCATCCCTATAAAACCTGTGTCTGCTTCAATTCTGTTTCTTGAAAAGAAATAACCAGGAGAGAACTTGGCAAATTGCTCTATTTAATTTTTTCTGTTCTCTGCTCTACTAGTCACTAGCTTTACTGACTGCTGACTTCATGGCATTTTAAGACTCTTGCTTAGGTCAACTCTGCCCCACATTAAAGCCCAACAGACAATTGCTTATCTGTTATGATAAAAGACAGAAAATATACCAACACCTTCACCAGTCAAGCAACTGTCCTACTTAAGACAACTGAAGCAAACAACAGGAATCATTTACAGAAAATAATCCTTGCTAGACAGCAATGCAAAAGGCAAACTAACACTTCCAGAGACATCAGCCTAAAAAAAAAACACGTATGTCTCTACTCTGGAGAAAGTCAAGTTGTTTTCTTTACTGTCCCTTTCCACCGAAACTCCACACAGGAGTCACCTTCCTACCTAGGAGATTACAATGCAGAATTTGCTGGACTGTAGTGTTTGCTGCTGAATTTGCTAACTGAATTCCTCATGAAGGCCAAGTGCTTTTTCTATAATCTCACTACGTTGTGAACAGACATCCTTGCTGTCCAGCATTTCACACTAAAGTTGGCCTTGAATAGGTTCTGCCATGGTTGTGGCATTGGAAACCAAATGCTAAGTGCCCATGAGGACTCAAGGGTCAGTCAGATCTGGCAGCAGTGGGGAACTGATTTGAGCCAAAAGAAAAGGCAAACAACACAGAGGACAACTCCTGTGTTTCTAGGCTACAACGGCAAAGAATGTTGATACAATATATGGGCATTTAAAATACAGGATAAAGTATAAAATAAGACTAAAGATTATGATTACTGTTTCTAGCACAGACCATGTTTTCATGTGGTTATAGTCTGTTTTTTTCCATTTCTGGTATTGCAAACTGTCTTCCTAGGACCACACGAGAAAGGTCACAACAGCAGCTCACAGGGAACTGCTTTATTAATATACCTTACACATTAATATACCTTATATATTTTTACTATACCTTAATATAAATTACATATATATGTATCTTACGCATTTTCCTAGACTTTAATTCATCTTGCAACATGGAAAATTAGGCAAACTCTCAGCAAGACCAATGGGTTTTTTTGCCGCATATCGAGACAATTTGTAGCCAGAAAGGCAGGAGACAGTCACATGAGATACTTGCACTATTCTTAGTGGTTTTCACATCTCACTCACTAACCAACAAGTGTGTGATCTATGTGACTACAGCAATATTTAAACTACAGCTACAAGCTTTCAGTGTGCTGTTGCTGAGAAACCAAGAGGTATCAGTATATGCTGGCTTGGTCTTTGAAGAAGGGTGAAATATGTTTGTAATTTTGAAGCCACATTTTCAAGTATTGCCAGTTCAAGGCATATTCTATAAAAAAGCAAACCCAAACAATAAAGCCTGGGGTTTTTTTTTCAGTAAAGCAAGAAGGAAATGCTGTGATGAAAAATTGCATGCATGTATCATGCATCTACAGAAACATATGATCACTGATATGTATAGGCATGAGCTTTACTGATTACTACATCAGTAAAAATAAGATGTAGATGCAGGTTTTTACAAATAGAAGTTTGAAATTCTGTGCAGCTGACAAACTGGACTTTCATGCTCTAGCAGTAAATAAAAGCAGATCAAAGATGCTTGAAATGGATGTGCCACCGAGGCAGTCTGCTGATTCCTTTGCAAAACTGAGGGATAGGCACTTAAGCACACTCTTAGGCAGATGGAGGAATTGACTGATGTTCCACTGTAAGAACTCACTGTGGAGTAGACTGTCAGTTTTAGACTCCACAGAGCTGCAGATAATGTCTTGGCTTCTCCTTGTTTGCCCTGTCTGTAGGGTGAATCCTAGTAAAATTACATTCTCTTGGCTTGTTCTTTTTTTGTTTGTTTGTTTGGGGTTTTTTTTAATGGTTACTTGTCTCAACAGAACTGCTCTATAACACATATTCTCTCTTTTCCCTCTAGCTGTGTTCTTTAATCTTTATTCAACAAATATATGTGAGATCATTTCAGGGAGATAACCATCTAATTTTAGTCAACAGAGAGAGAATGACAGGGAGAAACACTCACGAGTCACGTTGCAATGTAAGGGGCTTGCTGATAATCAGTGTGACAGTGAAGCCCTTCATCTAGTCTAAAAGTGTTTTAATTGGTGTGTCTATGATTGCAAGATAAAGGAAGAAATTTTCTTTATGTCTACAGAAGTGAGTTTATGCTAGGATTATTAGCTGTGTGGTTTTTCATGTATCTTCTTTTTTTTGTATGTCTCAGATATAATTACTAGATGCAGTAAAAAAAGCTAAACAAAGCAGTAATTCCAAACAAAATGCACTGCATTTGTTTCAGAATCACAGTCCACCTGTGGGTGTTTTTTTCCTGACCGTCAGCACACTTACATCACTTTTTATTCCAAGGAATGAATGTGCATGTTACATGGCTGCATGAGATGGAACAGCAGAAATTACCAATCTACCACAAACTCAGGCAATTTCTGCTTTGCCTTTAATGCTGATTGGGATTGCTTCAATAAGAATTGCTTCAACAGTGAGAAGAGGCTGTAAATTTGTTCTCCTTTTATTTTTTACTGACATGAACATTTTTTGCTTACACCCTTCTGTTTCTTGCATAATAAGGTCATCTATTGTTATGTTTTATTTATGAAAGGGCAGGAACATCTTTCAGACTAAGCCATTCTTTTTGCTTATATTTTGTTGAATTTAGCTATAAAATATTGGTGAGATGTAGAGACTTATCTTGTTCTTTTTTCCCCTATGTTTCTTCACTGATACAAATCACAAAAAAATTCAGATTACCAAGAATTCTCTTAAGAAACAATGCACATAGAAGAACAGAGGTTTATCTAACAATACTCTGGAAGTCCTTCGCTGGGATTGCACTAGATGGAATAAAGTGAAGGTTTCTTCACACACAGTTACATGGAGAATAAAGTGAACCTTCAGCCTTTGCCTCATCCAACACAATTCTAACATTTGTAAAACTATAATTATGTGACTATTTCTAGTATTCTTGTTTTAATTGATGTATTTTTAGACAGGAAAATTACAAATGGGCATAAGTGACTTTCCAGCACTATTGGTACAATTAATAAAAAGCCACAACAAGGACTGTCAGCCATTCTTGTTTTCTTGCTGATGTATGTTGGCAGTTGAGAGGTTTACGTTCCATTTTGAAAAGTAAAAGCTAGATGCAGACATTGAAAGATCATAGACCCTGGGTAATTTCCTTATTTGCTATATGAGATCTTAGGTGTTTACATTTCCTGACTTTCTAAATGAACACCAAGTTCCTGAGTGCTTTCAAGGACCTAAGTATCACAATGCTTTTGAAAACTACACTTGACATCTGTTTCTGTAGCTCAACAAAGCTAACATGCATATAAATGCAGCCAGAGTCGGATCAGTATTGTAGTGAGTTGCAGTTGCCTCTAGTGTTGAAAGAATAGAGTCATACTGCTCAGGAAGAACTGTGATATTTTTACACTTTGTTTCATTCAGATTCACAGTGAAACTAGCTATACTTATATTCTTCAGCAAAAGGAACAGAATTATATTCAGATTCCACAAATGTGACAAAATTCATAGAAAACCATATCACATCTGGATTTTCTAACTGAAAGTCTCCTGCCATACAAAGACTTCCTTATGTGTAAGCAGCTGTGTGCAATTCACATCAAAAGTTAGTGATGAAAGACACCCAAAGTTAACAACTTGAACTGGGAGCCTTGGATTCAAGAGTGGATTACTTCACAATTTTCCTGTGTGGCTTCAGGCAGTGCAAGTTACACTCTGTCTCTAAGTTTAGCAGATCCTACAGAGAGAGAGTAACATTTCTCTTTCTCACAGAATGTGTACTGCAGGTAAATGCATTAACATGAGGACATGAGAGTATGCACGAAATGTATATGCTTTAGATTTTCTCTGAGAAGGAAGTAGGTAAGAAAACATATTGGCAACAGGACCAATGCACGATCAATTTATACTGACTTTTTTCTGTGTTTATTATTACACAGAAATTGCTTTGGTAGCATTAGGGCGCTTATAGGTGAATTTCTAAAAATGAAATTTTATGTGGCTATTTTCTCCTTCCACTTCTAAAGGATTGTACTTAATTACCCTCAGTCCAATGCAAAAATTATCATGGAATGTCAAAGATTTCAAAGTAACTTTAAGTAGCTTTTATGTAGAATTACCTGTCTGTGTAACATAAGTATGAAACTTACAACATAAAATTCCTGTTTCTCACTACCTTAGATACTGACAGTGAATCAGGCCTTGTTTCTACTGGATGTTCAGCAGTAAGGATTGATCATTGCCTCCCTCCCAGAAGCTGTAAGGAAGGAGACAAAGGAAGAGAAGGAAAGCAGGAAAGAAAGGGGCAGTGAAGCTAAGCAGAAGCACAGAAGGTGAGTCTCCAACTATTCAAAAGGATGACTTGTTGTGTTGGAAGGACAATGACTGATTTTTCAAACCTGACAGATGACAAGAAGCTTCTTAGAGATTTGGCTATGAGACTACCTTTGTCTGAAGGCAGACCAGAGAGCAGAATACAGGTGATACACTAGAAGAGTAGTGATTAATGAATGTTTCACATGGCACTGAAATCTCTAATATACATAACCCTAAGCATGCATGAACATACATACATATATTTACAGGCATAGGCATATTTATTGATTTTTATTACAACCTATCCAAATCAGACACTCAAATAATACTTGCATATAAACATCCAACCCAGACATATAAAACTATACAATTTAACCTGTTATTTTCCTATTGGAAATATTTCACTCCATTATTCTTCTTTTCACATCAACAGCTTTGTAGCTGCTGTGTATCTGGGTCACTTTTTCTTCAATTCTCCTTTTACCATGAAAATTAATAGCATGGTTCACAATTATAAAATATTATAGAATCATAGAACAGTTTGTGAAGGAAGAGATCTTAAAGATCATCTAGTTCCAACCTTCCTGCCATGGGCAGGGACACCTCCCACCAGACCAGGCTACCCAAGGTCCCATCCAACCTGACCTTGAACACCTCTGCAAATGGGGCAGCCACAGCTTCCCTGGGCAACCTGTGCCAGTGTCTCACCACCCTCATCATGAAGAAATTCTTCCTTATGTCTAGTCTAAATCTGCTGCTCCCCTGTTTAGAGCTATTACCCCATTCCTGTCATTGCAAGCTTTTGTAAAAAGTCTGTCCCCAGCTTTCTTGTAGGCTCCCTTCAGGTACTTGTATCTCTGACTATAAAGTAATAAATTGAATAATTGATAAAAGGTTGACTGGAGTGAATTTATAACTGACTTAAAGAGAAAAACCTGTCCATTTAACCCTTAACAGTATTATTTTTCTGCAGTTTGTAAACATTGTCTGTGGTTGGGAAAACTAAGAATTTAAATAACCTTTAGCATTCTGAGAAATTAATAAATTTGTAAGTATAAGGGGAAAAAAAATAAATTACATACTACTCCACCTTCTCCTAGAAGAATTCATTGCAGTCTTTCTGGAAGGCATTGATAAATAAATAAACAAACCCCGAAGTACTCAAACGGTAAACATTTCTTGATTTGCGAAATACTACCACTGAGGTGGATTCAGAAGCAGAGTCTCTGTTGTCCCCCTGATTCTTCCCTCTATGGCTTTCTCTGAAAATTAGAGAAGTTTCACAGAAGGGCCTTTTTAGATCTTAGCAAAATGAATATTTAATCTGACTCAGATTAAATCTGTCAAGTTTTTAGCACCTCTCAAGCCATACTTTATTGGTTTGTAAAGCTTAATGCTAGCTTCAATATTAATGCTGATACAAACATATTTCCTAACGCATTTTGATTAACAGTCCATGTAGTGAGGCTTGCAGGAGAGTAGTGGAGCAACTCCTTTTCCCCAGATGCTGACTGGAAAGGTAGTGAGGCTTTGTCCCTGTTGCCACAAAGGCAACTGACCTCAGTGTGTTGGGCTCAGGTAGACACAAGCTGCCCATGCCTGAGGAGGTTTGCACCCTCAGCTCTCCAAAGGGCTCATGGAGTAAGACTGCTTTCAGGAGTAAAACTAAAATATCTCTGTCATCTATTGAGGTTCTCTGCAGTGCAGCACAGTCAGGATTTCTTTTGAATGCAGAGGAGACTGTAACCAACATCTGTGCGCAGGATATGTGGATAAAAACTCTGCAGCAGATCTCTCCTTGAAACTTGCTTTTATCTGTATCCTGCAGACAGGCTATGTGCCAATGAGTATGATGGAGACAAGGTTTTTGAAACTGAGCTGTAGGAGCATTACAGAATCCTGCTTGTCAGTCAGTGACAGGGGAGAAATGGGGGAATTTTGGTTTGAAGAAGCTGACATGCCACAGGTAAGTAAGCTGTCAGTACTGTCTGCGGAGCAGCGGTGGTGGATGCACACTCCCGCTGGTGTTAGGTTTTCTGTAGGCTTCGTATGATGGTTATAAACCATTAATTACTGTCTAGTCCACCTTCGTGCTGCTCTGACTAGAGCTCTCAGCCTCTCACACTGGGTAAGGCAGCAATGATGCTGAATAAAGACACTGCCTTGCTTTTGATTCATTTTTTTCCCAGCTGAAACTTCAGTGTAAAGAAACATATCATGTTTGTCTATGTTTTCAGAGGCATTTGCAGTTTTCAATGAAACCCCTCAAGCAAAAAGATAGATGGTTGTCAATTTCAATGAAACCCCTCAAGCAAAAAGATAGATGGTTGTCAAACATGATTTTATCAGACTTGGGAGGTTGCCATGCATACATTTTGCATTGCACAGTTTCTGGTTTTGCCTGTTTTCAAACAAAAGAGGAGAAAATGAACATACTATCAGATAATGTTATACATATGTAATATATATATATATTTCAACTCAATTTCAGTTTTTAACTATGTCTAGTTAGACTGGGCTAATCAGCTTTTGCTTGGATTACCCTGAAATTCTGTTTAGGTACTGGAATAACTTAAATTTGCTGAGGGAAATTTAGTACTGCTTTTGGTTGAGTATACTGAACCGTCTTTTTACTAAGTGGTTCACAAACTGCTTGAAAGGAAAGGTCTGGTAGTTTGCACATCATGAGTCAAAGCTTTCAGTTGGTATTGACAGGACTGAAGGAAGAGGGATAACATGGGGAAACACAGTGAGGCTAAAGTCAATAAAAAAACAAGGAAGGAATAACAAAATTTAGTTTGTCAGTAGGTGTGTAATTTCCACCCAGCATGGCAATGCAGTCTTCCTTTATAGTCGTCCTCTTTCACCCTTCAGTTCTTGTACTTGTTCTTGTGTATCTCAGTTTAGCTGGAATTTCCCACAGGATTCTTCCAATTTTACACAGGGAGGGAACTCATTGAACTCTGCTTTCCTGCTGTTGAACACTGTTTCTTGTTTTAAACAGAGTACAACTTTCTTTCCTCTAGTAGTTAAGGAAGATTTTAACCTAGGTTTGTGACTGAAACAACTGCTTACAGCAATGGGAGCCAGATGCAGTGGCATTTTCTGTCATGAAAACTGTGTGAGTGCTCCTCAGTCTGTCCTAGTGCTCAGCGTAAGGTGTTTCCCAGTTCTTGTTTAGTCAGCACTGACAGGTGGTACTTTCAATTCTTCTTTAAACTCCCTTTGTTATGCGCTCTTCCTTGCAAGCTGGGTATATATGCAGTTTCAAGTCAGAATGATATGTTGTTGCTAGTGTAAAGAATGTTTGCGGTAAGGTTACTGAAAAGAAAGACACATAAATTAATTACACATATGAACGATATGCACTTTTGTAAAAATATGAGAACAAAAGAATTGGCTAGTTATAAGAAAATCTTTCTTCTAGAGGTGTTTTTTTCTCCTCCTTCTTCCTCTGCGGCCACCAACATGCCACAAGGGAAGGGAGCTGGGCTACTGGGTGTCCTCCCAAATCCTACCCCAGCCCTGCTCCCAAAAGCAAACGTCATCCAAATCAAACAATTATAATCCCTACTTTTCCCCCAAGCAGTCCTTGTGGTCATCACTCTTGAAATCATCTCCATTCCTGTTTCTAAACCTTTCTTTCAATTATAGATGTTAATCCAAGCAATACTGCGCCTTGCAGAAGACAACACAAAGCTTCTACATAAATACTAAGCTTTATTTAACACCTCTCAAAATCTGTTCTAAGCCAGGGAGGGAGGGTTCATTCTCATGAAAGTGTATGCCTTTCTCATGTGCTTACACTTTCATCCAGTAATTTTTGTGTCAATCAAAAGATGCTCATTGACCTTTGTGGTCTTTGGACCCAAGCTGCTGAACTTAAAAATGACAGAGAAAGTGCTGATCCTACACCCCATCTTCTCTTTCCCGCACCACCTATTACAAGTAAATTAAATTTATATCTTCTGAAAAATAGGCTGAGATTATATTCTCTCTCTGTGATAAATGTATTACAGACTCAGCGTACTGGTTGTAGACACTCTACTCGTTCTCATAACTTTCAATAGATCCATTGAATTCACACTAGGAGTCATTTTATTTCACAAAGCAAATTCGTAAGTGGTATGTTTAATGTAAATAAGAAAAAAAAATATTTGATATATTAATGTATAGAAAAACCTCACTGATAAATGCATAGATTTCACACTGGCAGGAGTAGGAATTGGGTCAAGTGTGGGACTGCAGAATTTTCTCCTCCTAAATGTTTTCCCATGACTATTTTTACTAAACCTACCTAGCTACCTAGTTTTTCTTGCTAAAGCTTATTTTGAACCTTGAAAAGAATTTTAAAAAATGGCTCTGTGTTATATAGAAGGGAATTCCATGGATGTTCAGCAGAACTCATGGTCATTTATGAAAGGAAATGTTTACTCCATAAAGTCCACAAAGCAGTCTTTCTGCAAGAAGCTTCTCTGGTCCTGTCATGAGAACTGTATGTATACACTTGCATATATAGGTCGGGTCACACAGGGTATTGCTCACATTGTGTCTGGAGACTGCATTGCCAGCCTAAGAAAGTTTAAAGTAGCTAAGAAGAATAACAACAAAAAGAGAACAGGACTGACTTTGGTGCATGTTGGCAACCAGAACACATTCCCAGGTGCCCCAGGCTTGTATGGTCCAGCTTTGAAATTCAGATTCCTTTTTGCTACTGTTACCTGGCTCAGGTAGATTAGTAAAATTTCATTGCAGTTTCCAGTTGTCCTTCCCAGACCCATATTCATATTTTTTAGGCTTTTCCACCCAAATATCATTAAAAAATGCTCTGTAAACTAGCTAGCCAGAATAAAAATGCTCTCTGTTTCAATTTTGTAATTTTAACTTGATCAGAGTCCAGAATTGGAGTAATATTTCAGAAATGGAAAATAAATTGAAACTAAAGAATATCTTCTTGCACTCCTTCTCATGACTGAAAATTAAGCTGTAATTAAAACCTTGCTTGCAAGACTAGAAATGGCATAATGTTTTAAGTCCTAGGCTATGCGTGGATCAATCTTGTATTAAAAATATAAATCTGCATTCTGAGCAACAAAGTAGCCAATCTTTGAGATAGAGTTCAAGAGTGCATAATGGGAATGGGCTGACACTTCCCACATAAACCACTGAAGTTAAAGAAATCCAACAAAAGGAAAGGAATCTTTATAATAAACTGCTTGACATAGTCTTAAAGCTATTCTTTGACAAGTCTTTTTTCAATACCTTATAAGAAAAATGCCCAGACAAAGGACTTTTTTACATTAATTGAATCCAGTAGCTGAAGCGGGTTAGCTGCTACAGGGTTTTGGAAGAAACTGTGGCAGATACATTAACCTACATCCTGCTTAAATATAGTGATATGTATGAATCTTTGATCTTTTAAATATTGTGGGATAAAAGTATTCATTGTTTTGGGCATCAATCTCTGCTAAAATCAACTCCTTATAGCTCTGACTACAGAAAAGAACCTGTAAGAAATGACTTTAAACTTATGCCATTCCAGGTAGTCTGTGCACTTTTGAATTAATTAGTATCTCTTTGAAATTAATTGCTTTCCTGTTGCATAGTCTGGAATAAATATCATTTACTATTAATCTATGTAAAACTCATTTTGGTGCTAGAATATATCAGGCAGAGGGAGAGACATGAACAGAAATATGTTGGTATATGTAGTGGCTCTCCTCACCTTTCTTAACATGTATAAAAAAAATCACACCTATGACTTTAGTTCCCAATTATTCTTAATTACCAATGCTTTCTCCTAAGTCCAGCACTCACAGTAGCATTGATCAATTACGAACAGTAATGAAAGCACAAAAAAACCCTGAGTCATTGCAGAAAAAGACAGTTCGAAATTTTAGAAAGAGAGGGGAGGAGGAACTACTTGTTCTTATTTGGAGGTCAGTATCAATATAAAATTCAGCCCAAAGTTATGCAAGAAAGAGTTCTGGATAAGGTGTTCTAAGGTAGGATACTTATGTGACTTCTGGACCTTGTGGAAATTTTTATCATCTCCAGTAAATTAACAGAAACATGACACTTCAGAGATTTGGTTTAATCAACCCAAGTAGTAGAATACTAGAAATAAGTAACAGAGAACAGCTGTATTGACTGCTCAGCACAAGTTTCCCTTCCCTTTTTATAGGCTGCCATATATCTCTAAAGAACACTAGCCCCAAAATCTATCCCCTCATCCAGCTTTGCAGGTGGTTCAGGACTGCCAGGTCCATATGTGCCTCCAGCTGTGTAACAGTAGATACCCTTTCAACAAGTGGGCTGGTGTCTTCATGCAGCACACAGTGAGCAATGTTTTTGAAGTAGTCCTTACCAGTACTGCCTAGCTTGATCTTTCAACCTGGTCATATAGAGCCCAGACACTTATTGACCATGTATGGGAAGAAAGTGATAGACTTTTTCTCAGTGGACAGTCCCAAGAGGTCCTCTTCACACCTTGTTTTGATTAAGATTATATAGGAATGTCCCGACTGGTGTACCTGTTACATGCACAAGAATTTGAAGATTTACAAGTCTGTCTCTGTAGAAAAAAAAGCTCTTAGTGAGAGTCAGTCATTAAAAGAAATACAGAAATGTCACTAACAAAATTCTGTAGATTACTAGATCACTATAATATCAAAGGTAATAACACCTGAAATTAATATCGTTATGAAAAATGTTCATTAATTGCCAATGTTAACTTACATTTTAGACTTACAGTGATTTGGTACTGTGGAAATGTATAGACTTCAAGGAAAAAGAAGATTTGACTTAGAACTCACCAGGGCTTCCTAATGACTATTTACTGAAATAAAACTATCTTTTTAATGAACGAGGTAGATTTTATTAGAAGCAAGAATGACTCTTTTTCACTTCTTTCTAAAAAGCACATTAAACATTGAACTGAATTTTCACATCAGCTTAGCACTGGCTTTTTATAACTATTGAATGCTATCTGTATATGGACTTTTCTTTTAGGAGTTTGTCTCTAGTACTTTCCACTTAACAGCTTCTGTTTCTAATGTAGCTTTTCCTCATGACTTCTTCAAACCAGTATTCAATGAACGGAACAAGGTTTAATCTGCTGCAGTGAGTTGAAATATATGACTGAGAAGCATGTAGTCTGGCATGAGGTCCAGTTTTCGTGTCAAGATTACCAAAGCCTTGGTACTAGGCTACCAAGCCTTGTAAACTCCATTGACTGCTATCCACTGCTGATGTTCTACTTGGGCACCAGTGATCCTGTCAGGAGTAGTTTGAGGGGTATCAAGATGGTTTACAGAACCCCGTGAGCAGTGGTAAGGGACTCTGGAGTGCAGGATTCTCACAAATCCCCTCAGTCAAAGGGAAGAGGTTTGAAAAGGCTGCAGTACTGGTGCCCCAGACAGGGCTTTGGTTACTTAGTCAATGGTACTTGCTTTGAGAAACTTGGTCTCCTGGGCACTGATAGTGTCCATCTCTCAGAGAAAGGGAAGAGTATCCCTAGTCATAGGCTGGCCAACCTGGTGAAAAGGGCTTTAAACTAAAGTTCCTAGAGCAGACAAAACTCAATCCAACTTAGTCCTACTAGTTTGATTCCACTGCATATGTAAAATAACGAGGTGACTGGTGACAGCAGTGTGGTTTCACTAGAAGTAAATTGTACATGACTGATTTTGTGGTCTGTTATGATGGGTCTACAGCTCTGATGGATAAGGGAGGAGGAACTGACATCATGTACCTGGACCTTTCCAAAGCATCTGACAGCATCTCATGCAACATTCTTGTTTCTAGAGAGACATGGATTTGATGGGTGGAACACTTGGTGTATAAGGAAGTTGTTGGATCATCCCACTCAAATAGTTGTGGTCAGTGGCTCAGTGTTCAAGTGGAGCTTGATGATGTGTGTTTTTCTGCAGAGGTTGGTATAGGGACTGGTATTTTTTAACATCTTTGGCAGAGACATGGGCAGTGGGATTGAGAGCACCCTCATTAAGTTTTTAGATAAGTCCAGGCTGTCTGATGTGGTTGACATGCTGGAGGAAAAGGAGGCAATCAAGATAGACTTTGTGCCAAGGCAATCCCAAGCACAAATATAGGCTGGATGCAGAATGGATTGAGTAGCCCTGAAGAGATGACTTGGTGGTGTTAGTGGATGACGAGCTCAACATGAGCTGGCAATGTGCACTTGAAACCCAGAAAACCAACTGTATCCTGGGCCGCATCAAAAGAAGTGTGACTAGCAGGTCCATGGAGGTGACTCTCCTTTTATACTATGTGACCTCACCTGCTGTACTGTATTCAGTTCTGCATTCCTCAGCACAGGAACGCCATAGATGTGTTGGAGTGAGTCCAGAGGACAGCCATGAAGATGATCAGAGGACTGGAGCATCTCCGTAATGAGGACAGGCTGAGAAAGCTGGGCTTGTTCAGCCTAGAGAAGAGAAGGTTCTAGGAAGACCTAAGAGCAGCCTTCCAGTACCTAAAGGGGGCCCTGCAGGAAAGCTGAGGAGGGGGTCTTTGTCAGGGAGTGCAAGGACAGGATGAGAAGTAATGATTTTAACCTGAAAGAGGAAAGATTGTGATGAGATATTAAGACAAGTTTTCTTGTGAGACTGGTGAGGCACTGGCACAGGTTACCAGTTGTGAATGACCCATCCTTGGAGATGTTCAAGGCCAGGTTAGATGGGGCTTCAAGCAACTTGATCCAGTGGAAGGCATCCCTGCTCATGGCAGGTTGGTTAGAGCTAGATGGTCTTTAAAGTCCCTTCTGACCCAAACCATTCTATGATTCCATGATCTGTGATTCTATATTCTGGTACTCAAAATAAATTCATTGAACATTCATGTAAGACAAAGCTCATATCTAAGTTGCTCAGTGTATTCAATTAGTCTTTGCTGAAGGAGAACATTGCACTCAAAAGAAGAGGACTGTAACAACTCTGGATAAACCAGTTTACAAGTTTTCTCTGGCAAGATGTTTATTGCTTGAACATTATACCAGTAAGATCTTGGCTTATAATCTGTATGAAGATAGCATATTCCATTTAGTCTTGCTTGGCTGTCTGTGTTTTCATAAAGGTATGCGAAATTAAAGGAAGAATACAGTGCCTATTTGCTCAGAACAAAAGATTCTTCAGCTCTGTCAGCTCTGTCAACCAAGTCAGGGAAGAGAAATTAAGCCGTCAAAAAAAAAATAATCATGCAATAATTCAGTCTAGAGCTTTGTAAACAACCTCTTATATCTATGATTCATGTACCTTGTTCATCTATGAGTGTTCAGACTATGCTGACACACTTCTCTAACACTAAATAAATTAGTAGTAGCGGCATTTGTAAGTTTCCTTCCTCATGCTGACTCTAACACATCCCCTCAAAAAAACCCAAACTTCTTCACAGATTTCTTGCCCAAACACTTAGCCTATTGCATTTTATTGCCTGTCAGGAAATTTCCTACATTGAAAGAAAAAAAATATATATTTAGACAGAATTTATACTAACTGAATTATTTAATAAACAGGTGTCATATGGAAATGCATAATTTATTTCAGATGTGTTTAACAGAGCTTTAAAGCTACAATGTTCTTAAATCAAAAGAATGTTTCTCATATATTTTTTAAGTTACTGATATGTTGCTCTTCAGACTAGTAGCAGAGTGGGAATAACATATTCTTCTGCAAAGACTGATAATGCCAAACCTTCTCAGGTCTTGCTGGGTGGTCTTTTGTTAAGCTGGTTAGTTGAACTTGAGCTAGCTGCTGAACATGCATAGGCTTTTATTACCCACACCAAGTAGTAAGATGTTCAATGGAGCACAAATAAAAAGTATATTTATGTGAGTGTATGTGTGTGCGTGCATGAGGAAGGTGCAGGCAGGCAACACAATTAATGCTTTTATGAGTTTAATGAAAATTACAACAGGATGATAAAGGAAGCAAGAGAAACCAAATTTTCCAGTAGCCAAATTTTTAAAATCTCTGTATGGACACTTGCTAGAGCAAAGGACAAAATAAGAGTTACAAGTCACATATAGTTGAAACTATGATGTGGCCAGCACTGCAGAGACTTAATGAAGTATGTCACAGGATCATAACAGTGGCATAACTCTTGAATTTCAATGCTTTAAAAAATGGGATATGCTTTTTGCATCATGTGTCAATAAATTATATGCTCTCTGATGTTCAGAAAAATGTGAGCAGATGTGCTGAATGTCTCTGGGCAGTGGATAGCAAAACAATGGATGGCAATATTGTGGTATGGACTACAGTAAGAGAGAGATGATTTTTTGTTGAGTAACCAACAAAATGAATAAATAATGCACCATACAGAAAAATTCTAAATGTTCAATTATTTTTTTTCTTCCATTGTAACAAACAGATTAATTAAGATCAGTTTGGGGTTTTTATCATTAATTCATGTTAATAGTGTGGGGTAGGAACCTAAGGCAGAAAAGAGTTGAAAAACATCAGGAGATCATAGGGTAAATTACATTGCTTGAGTTATTCAAGCCTGTCTAGATTTTGGCTGGGATAGAGTTAATTTGCTTCCCAGCAGCCTCTGTGTTTTAAAGTTAGCAAGAGAAGAATGTTGGTAATACATTGATATTTTCAAATTATTGCTGAGAAATCAAGGTCTTTTTTTGTTTCCCATGCTCTGTTTGTAAGCAGTTTTGCAAGAAGATTGAAATGAGTATAGGGAGACAGCTGAGCCAAGCCAGTCAAAGAGGTATTTAATACCTCACAATGTCATGCCCTGTGTATGAATGGGAAGTTGACCAGGGGACTAGGATTCACTTCTTGTGGTTTGCTGTTCAGGAATGGGCTGAATATCGGTCTCTGTGGGTGGTGAGTGATTGTATTGTGCATTACTTGTTTTGTATATGTTATTATTCATTATCATTATCATTCCCTCTTCCTTGGGTGTTTTATTAAATTGTCTTTATCTCAGCCTGTGAACCTACTTTCATTTCCCATTCTTCTTTGCATCTCACTTTGGAAGGAGTGATGAGCAAGTTGCTGTGTGTTGCTAAGCTGGTAGCTGGAGTTTCACCATGACAGAGCCTGAAAAAGTAGACTGTAGAACACTAAGAGAAGCAACCGAATTAATTCCTTAAGTATTAATTATTATCTTTAAGAATTCATGGTAAAAAACCCCCAAAAGTCAAACATTGTAGTTATGTAAGAGAGTGGAAACAGAAACTAGAATGTACAGACTACCCTAAATTCATTACATGCACAGGCATTGGTTTAGATACTTGATTTTTATATTCTAATACTATGGTAGCTGGGCAAATTACTGTCAATCTGAGAGGAAATACCGATGAAATAAAGTTTATACTATCATGAGCTGCCATTCAATGCTTCCATAAATCAGATTCAGACATGAAAATTAGTAAAAATTGGACAGAAAGAGGATGTCAAAAAAGCTTGCAACATCTTAAATGGATGTCAAACTAAAATTTAGCTAATAATGAATTACTGTTGCAAGAAAGACAAACCCAATGTAGTATGATGCAGATGAACACCAGATAAATAACAAGATCAAACCCTCTGGATTTAGTGTGCTTATCCAAAGTGTCATTAACACTTTACAATCCAAATGTACAATGTCTTATGATTATGAGAATATTGAACAAAGGAGCAACTAAGTGATTATATTATATTATATTATATTATATTATATTATATTAGATTAGATTAGATTAGATTAGATTAGATTAGATTAGATGGCTCAGAAAAAGAAATAGTTTAAACCCAACTTCCCCCACCATGGGTTCAATTCTTGATGTGGTGGTTTTAGATAAATTAGGAACTTCCTGAGAGGCAAAAAAACTCTTTTCCAGACCCTTGGCCCATGCGAAGTCTTGCTTTATATACCTTCTGAGGTCTGACAGCCCTACCTTGCTCCTCTCAACCCCCCCATCATGTCTCAGAAGCTGCTGTTTCCAAAGCCTATCCATGCTTTCTCCATTTTGCAGTCTTAGGGATGTCTTCCTGGTTTCAGCTGCTCTCCAAGGGACAATAGGAATCTCTCGCTCTTTTCCAATGAGTCCCCACCTGACTGAGACTTCTACAAGGAGTCTAAGGCAATTAGGAACAAAAAGGAAAAGAGTCACTTTTCAGTATCTTATCAAAAGTAGCATAGGTAACATGAGCTAATTTTTCTGATTTATTCAGCCCCAGCAATGCATCAGATGGAGTATACGATCCACCTTTGGCACTGAGTTTTAAGGCAGTTCTAGGGCAACTAGAGGATTTTAATATGAGCACAATAAAAAGTGCAGAGGTTTAGAAAATGTTATCTATAAGGAAACAACGAAAAGAATTCTGTATACAGAAGAAAATAATTAAAGAGAATATATGCCAAACATTTCAAAAGTTTATGAGTTCCTCTCTGTGTTTATAGAGGAGAAGTTAAGATGCAAAATCATGAGAGAAATATTTAGTTTAGAAGAAAGTCTTTATTTTGAAAAGTAAAGTACCAAACTATTTACCAAAGAGTATTTGAGAGGCTCAGTTATTATTTCTTTATGTAGAAACTGGATGAAAATCTGCCTTGGGTGATTTAGTTATATTTAATTATTGCCTAAAGCACTGTACAGATGATAAGAGCTCTTCCCTTTTGAGCTACGTACTTTCATGCTAACATGAAAAACATACAGTAGCCAAAGTGAGAAGACTCATCTATTATGAGTTCTTGGTACTAGATGGCAGGAAAGGTTTGAACCTGGTGATCTTTAAGATCTCTTCCAACCCAAACCATTCTATCATTCTATGAATTCCCACCTACCTGGGGATCATCTAGAGGCCTTCATCTATCTTCTGTTTGCACTTGAACAGGGTCACTATTTTCCATCTGTTAGAACTGCTTTCATGCAGGACATATAGTGGTATATTAATTCTCTCTGAAGCAAAAGTTGCCATTTCCTGCAAGTCAGTTTTCACAAACAACAAAGTAGCTTAAACAAGCTACTGCTCTGTACCAGATAGTGGTTCTCTGTGTGGGTTTACAAGAAACTTCTCTGACGCTAGGTAAGAGGTAAGCAGTAAGTTTGTGACTTGTACTTATTTATCCAAGTTTGCCAGCATCTTTTCTGTTGTGCCCTGTCTCTGATAACTGAATGAAGACGTGTATTAGGTTTTCCCTTTGGTGTGTTTTATCACTTTGACAGTTGCACAAATTACATGCAAGGAGACTTGTGCAACTCTGTGCAACAACCTATTCAAATGTAGTGCTGCTTGGTGGGCACATGTCCTATTAGAAAACCCCTTAAGAACACAGCAGGAGGATGCCTGAATGTGACCATTCTCCAGAGTGTTAAGAAAAATCCTCATTTGCCTCAGGCTCAGGACAAAGCTATCAGGTAGGGTAAATTTAGGAAATAACATTCTTTCCTTCAAGTCAGAAAGCAAAAGACCATCAAACTGTTCCATCTAACTTCTAACAAGACTCCAGCACAAAGGATCTTTTTGTCCCAGCACTATAAATATATATACCACAGACTATAAAAAAAATCAAATGATTTCACAGGTTGTCCTTGAAGAATAGAACTTTAAAAATACTTTTTAAAAGGTGTGATCCAAAATTATATCAAGTTTTTTTTTTATATGCTCTTATTTGATTAAGCTACAGCCCTTCATAGACAACAACTACTAGTGGCATCCCAAAAAGAAGATATAACTGTGAGACAGATTCCAAAAGAAAGTGCCACCCTTTCACAAATAAATGGTGACATGGTCACTAAAAGTAACAATAATTTCCATTATTCATACATTAGCTTGTTCAGAGCCTCTCCCTCTTTTCATCATGGCAGCGCAACAAACCGGTTGTCTTAGTTCCTAACTGCAGAGAGTTCTCTCTAGAGAACACCCTGGGGATGTTTCCATTTGCACTCCTCATGAAGGAAAAGGAACGGCAAGAGGAAAGTCTGGGTCTGTGTAAACACATTCTTCCAGTGAAGTCAAGCTGTCAGGAAATGCCCACATGAAAGCTGAGCAAGTAATGGTGGGAGTTGGAAGGGTCAGGAAGACAACTGAAAGCACAAAGAAGAAGTTAAGGATATGCCTCCCTGTGTGGCTTAAACAGACAGCACCTCAGGCTGCCTTGAATAGTTGTTTTAAGATGTATTCAGACACCTGATCACAGAGGCAGCAACTCTGTGTCACTCATAAGGAGCTGTATATGCTCTTTCCTCTGCAGCACATATGGCCACAATGCAGGGAATGAGTGAAAGGCAAAGGGGGACACATAGGCTTGGGAAGCATCCTGAAAACAAATAACTAACTTTCCTTCCTTGTTTTCTTCTGTGTCTGTGGGAAAGGTTGTGGGACAGATGTAATGGTCATTCAGAAATGAGATAGCACACCAGACTGCGCTGGCTGGGATATAAGGAGAGTATAGCAGGTGTGCAAGACCTGCAAAGGCGTGAAACAGACACAGATGTCCACATCCTTGTGACTCTGGCAGCAAGGGATGCTATGCTGCCCACTTGTACTGCAGACAAATAGTTGCTAGGTAAAATTTTTGTTGCCTGGCAACCCTCAATCCAAACATCATCCAGCTTGTTTGGTGAAGGTGCCAAGGCAAGCAGGATTGGTTCTGGACTACATCAGGGCTGATCCAGCCCATCAAGGCAAAGACAGATGACACCAACGGGGGGAGGCACGTAGCCTAGGCTGAGCAAGACAAGCACTGTCCCAGAGGAGTCATTCCACCTGGCCAATGCAATGTTGCTGGTGAGGGAACATAGCACTCCCCATCCTGTAGGGTGTCTCGAGTTGGGTGATATCAAGCACAGAATTGTCACCCAGGTGGGACACCTGCTGGCAGGCATTAGCAGGGATGATTGTTCTCACTCGGAGGAATCCACATTGCCTCAGGGGAGGTGAGGTGTCATGTAAATCCTAGGTCCTAGTCTGACCTGCTTTTCCAAGTGATCCATTAATAAGACATTGATGGTGGTCAGGAAAATTTGCCTTGAGGTGGTTTGGGCAGGGATGTTCAGGATGGGTTGCTGTTACAGGACAACATAGATAAAGCTTGTGAGTACATCTCTTACTTCACTTCCTCCACAGATACCGTTTTTAAGCAACAGAGTAAGATGGAAACTTTTCTTGAGCTCTTACTCTCACTTCAGCATTCATGCAGACACAGTTAAGAATTTGTCTCTTTACATGTATCCAAACAAGTCCATAGCAACAAATTATTCATAAAAGTAAGATGTTTTTTTTTTAAAAAAATAAAATTGATAATGATCCTGCTACCTTTCTTACAGTCTTCCAGGCATGGGATTTACAATATTGCACCTTTTTGTCCTGAATTATCACTTCTTCATCAGCTCCCTTCTCTTCTTTGCCAGAATTAAGACTATCTCCCACCTGTTGCAGCCTAAAATCTATATATTTCTAGTTCTTCATGTGCTTTTTCCAGCTTCAAGTGAAACAAGAAGCTCTCTTAAGAAAGAGATGTACATGTTTTTCAATGCTGTTTTCAACAATTTATTTCTATTTGTTTCTTTGTATAGTGTCAAATGAAGGATAACCAAAAGCAAAGGCCAAGCCTATGAAAATCATTCAAATCTTCCTGCTCAGAAAACACTCTCACACTTAAGTTGCTGCACAATATTATTCTCACCTTCCGGTTTACTTCTCACCTTCTGTTTACTATTTCAAAAGACTGATATTCTGGCTAATAATATGGAAAAGTTTTAATTCTATTCACTGTAACAAGTAACACTACTCAAGAAATGGGAGCTAAAGTCACCTCAGTATATGAATGAGAACTATTTTTTTAATTAAGGAAAAATCTTTGATAAGGTGAAAAGACACTAGCCTGTGACATTTCAGTTTAAATTATGTCACTAATAGGAAGCTTGAAGCTTTTAACTTGTTGTGGATATTCAGTTTTATTAGTACTTTATATAATATGTTCCAGATTTTGACACCTTCCTTTTCCTAAAATCAGCGTGGGGAATGAAGATAGTTTAAAAGAAACATCAACTGTAAGATACTCAGTCCTGGGTCTGGAGTAGCCTGACAAGTTGTGTTCACAACTTTCCCCTTTCTCCTGGTTGTCACATTTGCAAATAGGTGATATTTTCAAGTAAGATTTTTGCAGACATGCACTGATTTTGGTCATTTTTTTTTTCACAAGAGATGTTTCTAACGTCCAGAGGAATGCTTTCTGCTCTTCTCTATCCAGGAAACTGCCAGCCTCTGGCCTGGACAGGCAAACTCTCTCCTGGGTGGAAAAATGGTTGGATGGCCGGGCCCAGAGATTGGTGGTAAATGGAGTTAAATCCAGCTGAATGCCAGCTACAAGTGATGCCCTCAGGGCTCAGTTGTGGGTCCAGTCCTGTTCAATGTCTTCATCAATGACCTGGATGAAGGCATTGAGTGCTCCCTTAGCAAGTTTGCAGATGACACTAAGCTGTGTGCAAGTGTTGATCTGCTGGAGGGTAGAGAGGCTCTACAAAGGAATCTGAACAGGTTGGACTGCTGGACTGAGTCCAATTGCATGAGGTTTAACACGGCCAAATGCCGGGTCATGCGCCTGGGGGACAACAACCCTATGCAGAGCTATAGACTGGGAGAAGCCTGACTGGAAAGCTGCCTGGAGGAGAAGGACGTGGGGGTGTTGGTTGACAGCTGACTGGACATGAACCAGCAGTGTGCTCAGGTGGCCAAGAAGGCCAATGGCATCTTGGCTTGGATCAAAAACAGTGTGACCAGCAGGTCCAGGGAGGTTATTCTCCCTCTGTACTCAGCACTGATGAGACTGATCCTTGAATCCTGTGTTCAGTTCTGGGCCCCTCACCACAAGAAGGTTGTTGAGGCTCTGGAGCAAGTCCACATTCATGTCACTTATGTCACAATAGTCAAATATGACATAAATGTCACTAGTGCCACAATAGTCATAGATGTCACAGATATCACTGATGACACAATAGTCCATGATGACATAGACTTTACGTATGTCAGTCATGTCAAAATAGTCAGATGTCAGACGTGTCACTGATGTCACAATAGACACAGGCATCACAGGTGTCAGTGATGTCACAATAGTCAGAGACGTCACAGATATCAGTGATGTCAAAATAGTCAGAGATCACAATCGTCACTGATGTCACAATATTTGCAGACAACATATATGTCACTGATATCACAAGAGCCAGAGTTGCCACAGACAGCACAGACTTCACTGATGTCACAATAATCACTGATTCCACAGATTTCAAAGATGTCACTTCTGTCATCACAGCCGTAACAGATGTCACTGATGACACAATTGTCAGAGATGTCATAGATGTCACTGATGTCACAGGTGTCAGTGATGTCACAATAGTCAGGGACATCACAGATGTCAGTGATGTCAAAACCCTCCCAGACATCACAGTATACACTGATTTCACAGTCCTTACAGATGTTACTGATGACATTGATGTCACAACAACAACAGACGTCATTGACGTCACAATAGTCAGACATGATATAGATGTCACTGATGTGACAATAATCAGAGATACCACAGTCACAGAATCACAGAAACACTAGGTTGGAAAAGACCCACCAGATCATCAAGTCCAACTATTCCTATCAATCACAAAACCATGTCCCTCAGCACCTCACCCACCCCTCCCTTAAACACCTCCAAGGAAGGTGACTCAATCCCCACCCTGGGCAGCCTGTTCCAGTGCCCAATGACCCTTGTAGTAAAAAAAGAAATTCCTGAGGTTCAGCCTGAACCTCCCCTGGTGGAGCTTGAGGCCATTCCCTCTTGTCCTGTCCCCTGTCACTTGGGAGAAGAGCCCAGCTCCCTCCTCTCCACAACCTCCTTTCAGGTAGTTGTAGAGAGTTGTCACAAGTGTCACTGATGTCATAATCTTCACAGATGTCATAGGTAACACTGTTGTCACAATTGTCACAGATGTAATAGATGACACTGATGTCACAATAGGAACAGATGTCACAGATGTAACTGGTGTCATAAAGTCACAGAGGACAAAGATGTCAGTGATGTCACAATTGCCACTGACAGCATAGATGTCACTGATGTCACAGTAGTCATAGATGCCACAGATTAATATACTAATTATATATTACAATATATAATTATAATATATTACTAATGTAACAATCACCTATGATGTTACAGGTGAAACTGATGTTATAATAGTCTCAGACATCACAGATGTCACTGATGTCACAATGGTAAAAAAGTCATAAATTTCACTAATATCAAAATCCTCACAGACATCACAAATATCACTGATGTCGCAACAGTCACAGATGTCACTGATGTTGCAATACTCAAAGTTGCCACAAACATCACAAATACCACTGATGTCATGATGTTCACAGTTGTCACAGATTTCAGAGATGTTGTAGATGTCACAATAGTCTCAGATGTCACAGATGTCACTGATGTCACAATATTCAAAGCTGTCACAGATTTCACAGATGTCTCTGATGTCATGATAGTCACAGACGTGACAGATGTCACTGATGTCAAAATAGTTAGACATCAAAAATTTCCCTAATGTCACAATCATTAGAGATGTCGAAAATGTCACTGATGTCACAATAGTCACACGTGTGAACAGATGTCCCTAATGTCAAAATAGGCACAAACAACATAGATGTCACTGATGTCAGAATAGTTGCAGACATCACAGACGTCACAGATGGCACTGCTGTCACAAAAGTCAGAGACATCACTGATGTAAGTGATGTCACAATAGTCACAGAGGACAGATATCACTTACGTTACAATAGTCACAGATGAAACAGGTATTACAAATGTCTCTGATGTCACAGTCGTCACAGATGTCACAATTGTCACAGATGTTACAGATGTCAGTGATGTCACAACAGTCAATAAATGAGCAGGAATTATGTGACAGTTATAAACAAATTAAGATACATTGCCTTCCCTCTGTCATTATGCACAGACCACAGCTCACAGACCCCTTCATTTTCAGGCATCCAGGACTCCCGTGTTCAAGTAAGAAAGGAAAACTGGCAGCCTTTCCTGAGGATCTTACTACAGACTGCCTGCTAGTTTCTGAGAAGTCTGAAACAGGAGCTGCCCACTAAACCTTGGTGAAAACAGCAGAGAAAATTATTTGAGACACAGTATCACAGGGGTCTAGCGTTGCCCGTAGGGAATTTGAACATCTATGGTTTTTTACCATGTGACAGCTACAGACTAACTCTAAATCATGTACCTCTGGAACTGACCATCCAGCAAAAGAGAAACTGAAGACTTAGCATAATGGTTTCTTACCTGTATTTATCCTGCAGAACATAGAGTGTAAAAGTACTCTTACCACAACTCACAACTGGTAAGAAGGGCCATGTGCCTTCCTTACCCTGTGTGAAGAACGTACAGTAGATGCCCTTCCTTTGCTCATAAGGAAGCCTCAGTTCTCCTTGACCTCTTTAAACATACGCAGCGTTTTTCTGGTGTAATTTTTCATTTCAGTATCGCTCTATGTATTTTCCCTTTATACACTGCATTTGCTTAATTTCTTTCTTTAATTTTGTTTCCTTTGATACCCTAACAGCTGGGTTTAAGAAAGTGTCACTTTTATTTTTTATCGCCAGAGGCAGGGAAATTACCATCTTGATGGAAGGCATACTACATGTAACATATAGGTATTACAGAGCTCTTAAGATGTATTTCCCTTCACTGTGATTAGAAAAATTTAGAACAGGCATCATAATTTTCAATCACTTTACTTTCTTTTCTCCCCACACTGGAGTTGCAGAATGGAAGCCATAGAAATGTGCATTCTGAAAAACAGTTCAAGCCTTAATCTTGACATTGTTGTCAGAGGACAACAACATTAATGAACTTTCTCTTTCACACATAATTTTAGACCATGCTATAGAGGATTAATTCACTAGTTAACCTTCTGTCCTTTTAGGCTATTCTCCGCTGCAGCAACAGCTGTTACCTCTGAAACATCCTAGGTTTCACTGCATTTAGAACTTACAGGCTGGATCATAAGTCTGGGGCTGGAGGGGCAAGAAAGAGGCCTGTGTTTATTCCCACCTTCAGGAAGCAATGAGAACTTGCCTTTGCAATCATGATCTCATGACCTCTGAAAATCCACAGTCCATTTTTCCAGCCATGCAGAGAAATATATTCAGTGATGAAATGATATAGGCACTCACAGTATTTACTTTTAGGCACCTAAATAGGTGTTTGTGTTCATGGATTTGTCCTTGTGGTATTTTCTGGAGTAAAAGAAAAATGTTCCCCTAGAAACTGTCCCAGGGCAGAAGTCTGCTCTTGGTGCTCTGAAACTCCTTAAATAAACCTTTCTCCATAGAACATCAAGAGGGCTTAAGAAAAGTAAGCTCCTAATACAAGCACTAAGGAAAATACTTTGTTATTTAATATGCATACTCCACAGACAACTAGACCTAAAATGGCATGGCTGTTAGCTGAAAGAAAATAAATCGGAGAATACTGGGGAAATACAGGAAATGTTGTTTATTTAGTAGGGGCCTGTATCCAGGGTCAAGATAATGTAAATCTAGCATCCAGTGTGGCCCCTTGTCATTTCTAGGAGGAGCATAAGATGCTGAAAGGCTCAGGGTCAGGGATGCTCTGTAATTAGGAGTGGACACTTGTTATTTTATCTGTCTTTCATTTTGAACCTGGACCTCAGTTTTTCAGGTTGAGGACCACTATTGATAACCCTTTTAACAAATGCATGCAATTGTGCTTTGGAGATTTGTGTTATCTTATGTATTAAGTGCAAAGAAACATTATATTTTGCTTTCAAAACCAAAAATAAAACAAACAAAAAAAAATACAGTTGCTCCTACTAACCTAGTTATAGTATATCTTGTGATCTATATGGACAAGTATGTCAATGGGTCCTTCTGCAAGAGATTAGAGTAAACCAGGCCCTCTGAAGATATTACCCCCACTCCTGTAAATCATTTACTAAGTCTTCTAAGTAGCCCTATAAATGTAGCACATGTTCATACTTAAAATTAACCACAGATTTTAAAACAGTGAGCTTATATAGGGTCTTCTACTCTGTTCTACTTGTTCATCCAGCTGCAACTTACACCTGGCACTGCTCCCTCTTCGTTACTCACCCCTATGGTGTGAGTAACAAGGTGAGTTACTAGGTCTTGAGATAAGTAGTCTTGCTTTGTGTGGAAAGCTGTATGAACACAGGAAGGATTTGGGCATGTAGTAGTGAAAAGGAGGTGTTTAAAAACAGTATAGAAAGGCTGCATGGTAAACTGTCGCATTTAGATATAAACCTAAAGACAGAACTTCATAAGGCTACCTAAAGACTGCCAGGAGGAGACATTCAGAAACTGGCAGTTACCTACTACTCTAGAATGTTAGAACTAAAATATCGCTTGATCATTTCCTCCCCATTTCCTACTCATAGTAGAGTCTGAATCATTATTTCTATGTGACTTTCTTATGTCTTATTTTGTATAACACTATATTAAGAAAAGCTTTTGCAGTCTGTGGGTCTCTTGACCAAAACCAGAAAGAACCTCTCCTTTTCAGAAACTAATACTATGTTTTGCCAATATTGGAGGATACTTTCAGCAATTTAGAATAATTCTGGCACATTACAAGAACACACACTGTACTTCATTAACAAGGATACGGTGAAAATATGAAATATGTTAGAGAAAACTGTAGGATATTTAGTGCCATTTCTTCCTGAAACATGCAAAGCAGATGGTATGCAAAGTATCCATTGTTTTCATATGTAGCAATAACCAAACACTTTAAATTAAGACTCATAACCAATCTTCAGGAAATCTCATCCCAAATTTTACACCAAAACAAAATACATGCCAAATATGAAGTATCTTTTTATACTTAGTGTTTTCCTTTAGTCTTTTCCTTCTCTAAGACCTTCCTCCTGGGAATCCTACTGACTTGGAGGGAGGGAGTTTGGACAGGTGCTCAGCTGGATAAGCACTCAGGAAGACATTTAAGCAAACAAACAGAGCAATGACAATTAATAGAGTCCTTGTAACTTCTAGAGACAAAGGCAGATAAGGGCAACAGCGCTCCTGCTGCTGCACTGTCTAACCCTGAGCCTATCTAGCTGTTTGAAAACATCTACATTTTTTTTCACTGTTTGTATGCCCTAAATTAACACTGCTGCATGCCTTGACTTACCTGACTATAAAACGAATTCCTCAAAAAAAATATCCTCAATTATTTGGCTCAAAGACCAATTAACACCAATTAACCTCAGTGACCATAGTATCATCCTGATAGACCTGTAGAGCTATCACTGTTACTCTTCACTGACAAGATTATTTTCTGTCTCGAGAAGGGGAATTTCATCTTACTAGATTTGAAGATCATGGTTTGACAACTTTGTATTTACTTATTGCCAAGCACTGCTATCATGCCCAGTATGGTAATCAGAGCACGAAAAAGAAGAGGATCCCTTTTCAGAATGGAAAAAATAACCCTAGTGAAGATAAATTTGAAAACTATTAGTGTACTGAATCTTACTATTCCTTTAGTAAATTGTTTCTTTTTTCACAGCAGAGAAAGTGATGCTGAAGTCTAATAAAATTACTAAAATGAAAAAAATCATGGTCTTAAAATTTCATCTAAATTATTGTGCTATGCAATTATTGTGCTATGCAAATTATTGTGCTAATGCAATCCCATTAATTTCAATAACACCGATTTGATGCATTAATCTATATTCACACCAATATAACTGAGAGAGCACAGCTTAGGCCAACAGAAGACTTACTGGCACACAGCACAGAGGTGTTGAGTGGGAATATCCCACTCTGTGAAAACAGTGCAGATAGTGACCTGAGTTCCAGTGAAGAAAAGAAGCAAGAGGAAAGCCTAGCCAGCAGTGATGGCCTGTGAATGAGATTTTGGAGATGAATGCTGTCTGCAGAAAGGTTTCTCTATCTCTTCCTCATTTCTTCACATATGTTGCAAAGCAAGAATTTCCTTTCTCTTAATCTGTTTATATCTGGGGATAGATTTTGAGATCCAGTCTTGATCAATAGTGGTTCGCAGGACAGATGAAGGTAAATAGTTTCTGTGGTGTAACAGGATAGCTTAATGAGAGAAGGGATGCAATCAGTTTGCTGGATGGAAAGCTCAGGGACTATCACGGTATCTAACACAACAGAGACTTGAACTCACCTGACATACTCCATGACACATGAATACATACTCCTGTAATAAATTGTTAGATGAGAAGTTTAAAGGAGAAGACAGAAACAAGGATTTTGAGTGGAGGTGAAAACAATTAAATTAGATATCACAATGCAAGTAGAGAAGAACTGGAGTCTTAACCTGCTTAGATTACGACCCTCTATTGAGCTCTTACCTTGTTATTAGTATTCATGCCAACCAAGTGACAAGGAATGATATATGATGTAATGGAATATATTTAATTTTCCCTTGAAAGAAAGAAGGTTATAGTCTTCAGGAGCTTAAAAAAAACACCAGCAAGACTCTGAAGTCAACCTATAACTCGCACAGCAAATAACTTAATTCTCATGTCACTGAAACCTCTAGGAAACATCTTATCATATCCTGTGCTCAAAGGAGGATCAAGGTTGCCCAAAGTGAAGTCCAGTTGATTTTTTTAGTTTCTGTAAGCATGGAGAATACACAATATCTCTGGATAACATGCTCCAGTACTTAATCAACTTCAGATTTTGCATAATAAACTGTCATGCATATGAATGGGCTAAAATATGGATATTGAAAAGCAGGAACCCAGTATGCAGGCTAATAGTAATTGCTTTTCTTAATTTTCTCTTTCTTGTACATTTCTAACTGTATAACTCTCATATGAGTTGGTGAGCTATTATTTAGAGACTGCTTGCTAGATACAAAGCTTTACAAGCTCTTTGTTGATAATGTCAATGTCATGAAGAATATTCAGGCCAGTTACAATATGTAGTACAAAGCTATCTAAAATGGTAAGTGTGGGCGTTTCAAGCGTGGGTCTTATCTCATTTGAAATTGAAATGTTTGCAGTACTTGAATGTGGGAAGATTAATTAACACCTCTGTTTCAAACAAGAAGGAGTAGAAAACCATGACAAGGAAAAGAGGAAGTGACGATGTAAAAAGCTAGAAAGAGAGGGTTTTCAGATGGAAAATAGCGCAGTATAGAAACAAAAGCATCCATTTCCCTAATCTGAAGACATGTAAAATGGTATTTGATGCTGATTGAATTTTTCAAAACAATATCATGGCCACATTTTTCTTAATTGTCAAGTAGCAACAAGCTAAGATATTGAGTTCATTCTCAAGAAGCTACTAATTTAATCATATTTCAATAAATCTGCTTTCCCAAATTCCAATCTCACTTCCTCCAGGCAGCTAAAAATAATGAAGTTAGAAGGTAAACAAACAAACAAACAAGTCTCAACACATATTAATGGCACATTTCACTCTGGTGTATTTCAGACTGGAACACATTAAGCAGTCCTAGGTGTCATTTGAAAGTAGCTCTCTGTTGTAGTTTAGGAAATAGAAGCTGCCATTTCCCTGTTTCATCTTTTTTCTATGATCCTTTACTGGTTGGGAACAGTTCCCTTTGATATGTCATATAGGATCACTCACAGATGCCTCTTTTATTCTTTATAAAAGCAGTCTCAAGGCGCTGGTAGTTGGTTCCGCCCTTCATTTACTATCAAAGGTTCTTTATATAATTTACTAAAATGACATTGAAAAGCAGCCTTCTTTTAGTGGAATGACTTTGTTAATGGTGTTCGGAGATTGCAGGCTAGGTAACTATATCATGCCTTACAGTAACAAGATGAAAGGGACATATTCAAGCCCTTGTAACCCCTGCTATGCCATAAGTCTTGTTTCAGCGAGCTCAGTAACACTTGCCAGTCTAACATTCATTTACAAGAAGGGCCAGAAGGATGATCTGAGGAACTACAGGCCTGTCAGCATGGCCTCGGTACCAGGGAATATTACGGAACAGTTCACCTTGATTGCACTCAACAGTCAAGTGCAGAACAACCACTAGATCAGGCCCAGCCAGCATGGGTCATGAAAGGAAGATCTTGCTTGACCAGCCTGATCTCCTTCTATGACCAGGTGACTCATTTAGTTGGTGGGGGAAACACTGTGGATGTTACTTTTCTCAACTTTAGTAAAGCAGTTGACACTGTCTCCCCCAGTATTTTCCTAGAGAAGCTGGGGGCTCATGGCTTTAGACAGTTATACTCTTCACAGGGTAAAAAAATGGCTGGATGGCCAAGTACAGGGAGTTGTGGTGAAGGGAATAAAATTCAATTAACTGTTGGTCACAAGTGGTGCTCCCCAGGGCTCTGTTGGAGCTAGTCTTTTTTTTTAAATATCTTTGTTAATGATCTGCATGAAGGGATTGAGTCCTCCCTCAGTATGTTTTCATATGCCACCAAATGGGCAGGAGTGTTGATCTGCTTGAGGATAAGAAGCCACTGCAGGGGAATCTGTACAGGCTGGATCAATGGGCTGAGGACAATTGTATGGGGTTTAACAAAGCCAAGTGCTGCATTTTGGTCACAACAACTCTGTGCAACACCACAGGCTTCGGGAAAAGTGAGTGGGAAACTGCCTGGTGGTGCTGGTCAACAGTTGGCTGAATGTGAGCCAGCAGTGTGCCCAGGTGGTAAAAAAGGTCAAGAGTATCCTGGCTTATACTAAAAACAGTGTGGCCAGCAGGCCTAGGGAAGTGATTGTGCTCTAGTACTTGGCCCTGGTGAGCCTGCACCTTGAATACTGTGTTCAGTTTTGGGCCCATCACTACAAGAAAAACATTGAGTTGCTGAAGCATGTTAACCAATTTCCTTTTAAAGAGAGTTCACGTAAATCTTCTTGATGCTTGCTACATAAATGAGTTTACACAGAAATTTGCATAGCACATGAAAACTCTCAACTCATTTTACAGTAAATATTTCATCTTTCACTTTAATCTGTTGAGAGAAGAAGTCAGTGAAATAACGTCTTGTATTTATTATACACAGAGTCTTCCTGAATTTGCTACTGTGGTTTTTTTTGGTTAATATAAGCCCTACAGGGGCAGTTTAGCTTAGTCAAAGTCAAACTGCCTTGTATCATTCTCTCACATCCTGAACAACCATAATAATTCCTGAAACTGAACCTGTTTTGTTTTATATTGATAGTGGTAATGTTGAACAAAACAAATAAAGTCAACTTGATTATTCAATATTCAGATTAATCTGCAAAGCACAAAGTAATGAAAAAGTAATTTTGTCTATCAAACTGAGCAAATATGACAACATTTATCAGGGGGAAGCTTGTGTCATGCACATACATAAACTTACCACAGCAACCAGCTGTAATGTTTTCTGCCAGTTCTATATTCTTCACAGGAGTGCCTTTCTTCAGGATTGCTTTGGGAAGAGGGGAGGATGGAAGAAATAAAAAAAGCTTAAAGACTTGAATTCCTTAGAAAGAAGAAGTACTGAAATGGCAATTTTGGAAGATATACAGTGAAAAGAATCCCTAAGATGAGTTCCCTTAGTGTAAGTTACCAGTCTGCCATGATGGCATGTCCCATGGAAGTTATATGCATAGAAAATTAGTTACCCACAGAACAAAATTTAAGTGTATCTATTGAGATTTCTCTGAGACTTAGCTGAAAAACATCACCTATCTAAAAGCAGGCATCTAACAACGCCTGTGGAACAGTCAGCTCAAGTTCCTCAGTTCCTTGTGGGCTCATATGTCAATATGTATTCTGATGACCAAGAAACTACTTAAATTTCACAGGTTCTGGAGCTAAATAGCCGTATCACAAGAATCTGTTAAACCTAGGTTCTAAGAACATAAAGACCAATGTGAGATTTGAATTTAGGATGCCAAACCAGAGAGAGTTGTATAATCACTCAAGAACATTACATTTCACAAGATGCAGGCATTATCTCACAGTTAGGAATATATTAGTGTTGAGTAACATTCTTAGTCAAGATAAACTACAGGGAAGGGAGAGCGGGGAAATTATTGGAACCTTGCAGAAAGCTAACAACTTACTTTGTAGAGAATTTGTAAGTGGAAGTGGAGATGATCTTTTAAATTTTTGTTGTATAACACATAGAATGAATGCAAAGGAAATCTTACAGTTCATGTTAGAAAACATAATTTGTCTCCTTTAACTGGTTAGAGTACTGTAGCACTACCCCAGACAGGATCACACAGGACTTGTTAATTCGGATGAAGTCTTTTGTACTGCTGAGATTTCCTTTGCCTATGAAGAAGGAGAAAGAGCATTTCCAGTGCCTAGTATATTTAGCTTTTCTGCTGGGTAGCTTTATATCCTGACAATGGCTCTGTAGAATCTGAAATATCAGTGATTACTGTCAGATACAAAAAAGTCCTTAGAGTTGAGAAAGATATGAAGTGGATCCAAAGCAGGTAATGCACTGCAGTCACCAATGTAAACAAACGGTAGCTGGTACACTTCCTCACTCATATTCTTGTACTCAGTTAACGCTATGCACTCATTGACTTATCTGGACTATGTACTCATTGTCTTAGTGGAGGTAAGTTCACAATGGCAGTACAGAGGTGAAAAAGTATCCCTCTAAATAGATTTTTATTGTAAGTTAATTAATTGTTTATGGGCTGCTGTTTTCGAGGATGAAAAGGACAAAGTAGGTTTTTTCGCTAATGGGAAGCATAAAACAATAGCACTCTTTTCCATCCAGACTTTCTCAAAGAAATTGTGCTGAGTGAGAAGGATGTGCTACCGAAGTATGCTAATCAACTAACAAAAATACTGAGTTGGGGTGTTGTAAACTAAGAGACACAACATTTACTTTTCTTCAGCAATTCTTGTTAAAAAGAATGTTACATATTCCAGACAAAAAGGACAGAAAACCTTGGGGAAAAGAGCAAAAGTAATGTGTGTAAGAAAAACTAAGACTTATTAACTTGAAGACAATGGGCATATTAGATCACAATGGAGTAAAATTCTAACCCTGGTGTAATCCATGGAGACTTATCTCTGTTTTTAATGATTACAGGACTTTGTATGATATATTGATGACAACTGAACTGCAATAAAAAATGAAATTAAAACATTGCTTTTTGATAAACTGTAATCGAAACTAGACTCCCTTTTTTCAGTTAGATAAAAAGGAAGGTTTGCCATATGAAGGAAACAACATCAGAACTGCAATTATTTTCAAGTCATGGACTTCACAGGTAAAGCTGCACATTTGAAGAATAATCATGACAGGATTGTCTATAAAGCCATTAGTTGCAGAGCATAATTGAAAGTAAAAATGGGCCTTGAATATGCATGGTGAAAAACTTGACTTTGTGAGGATTTCATCCCATGGATTAAGGAACTTGGCACTGTGAAACAACAGTGCACTTGTACCAGCGTCACACATTGCATGGATTGACTCATACTCAGCCCAATCCATTTGGAGGCAAAATACACTGTGCCTGTTCGTGACTTTAAACCAGCAGCTTCTATTTCTGAAAATTATCCTAGAGGGATGTCTTTTAAAGGTTTGGAAAAAAGGACAGAATTAAAATCTGACTGGAGAAACAATTCACTACCAAATAACACAGAGCCCGGAGCAATTCAAATAAAACTTCTTTCAGATGTCACTTGCATTGTTGCAAACTCCCATTAAAATAAAGCCTGACCTATTTTTCTTTTGTTTCAAAGCTTGCTCCCTTTGACATTTTGTTGCTGTTGTAATTGCTGCTTCTCTCTTGTTCATTCCCCACTCTGGCATTCATTATCGCAGTGTGCTTTTGCTGTGCATTCTGCTGCCCAAAAAGGGGTCTGGCAGAACGTGCCACATGTCTGAAATCTCCAAGAGCATTACAGTGCTCCTGTTTTGCTAGATATGGCAGAGTGTGAGTATATAGACTGAGATGGAAGAAAACTTTCCTCTAGATAATCACCACCTTTGACAACAAAACAGGACAAAGGGTATTTCATTGCATACTTACCTCCACACTTTTACACCTTGGAAGGAAATTTACTGGCTGAGCAAGTCATGGACATGCTAATCCAAAGTACACTATGCACATAGCTCTGTCCCTGTGTGTGTGTGTGTGTGTGTGTGTCAACATGTGTTGTACTGTTACAATTACATAAAATATTTAAACAAGACATAACTGCATTAAGAAAACAGACTAGCAGAGAAGTGGATTGTTAACAGCACCTCTCTGGGTTAATTCACAACCCCTGCACAAGTTTTCCCTTTCCCTTTTCTGCTTGCCCAAGGGACCACCAATGTCTACTATTCCCCAATTATTCTCTCATTGCATCTGTGTGGTGGCAAGACCTGCTACCACATTTGAGATTTTTTTTCAGACACATAATAATATATATATACCGGTAAACAAATATTTTAAGGCTTTCTTAAAAGTATTGTTTAGATAGCTAAACAATAGGAAACAGAAGATGGAGGAAATGGAATCCCAAAGAAAATAGTATTTTCCTCTTGAGTCTGTGTTAGAAAGCAGTACTTAACAGTTCCATAAATAATGACTTTTTATAATCTTACTGGTGGGAAAAGGTCTTACTTGGGAGCTTTAAGAAAAGTGGCAGGAAACTCAGCTTTTCAGAAGGATTCTTCCTATTAGTTTGGTTTGCTGCACTGCATACTCTTAAGTGACAATGAATTTTATATATTACTCCTCACTGTCAGGAGGAGGTTACTCACGCAGAGGTACATTTAGATGATGGTTTTGCGTAGCCAAGCATAAGAGGAAAGAGATGCTTTGTGTGTAAAACCTTAGAAGTAATTTTTTTCCCACTTTGCTTCCTACTCTTTCCTTGTTTTTGTAACACAAAAGAAGATTGGTGCTCTTTTCTTGCATAACATACTGACATGGTGGGCATGTTTCTCCTGTATTGAAGAGGTCACTGTCATTCCATCTGATCCCAGATCAGGCTTTGAGTCTCCTAGGAGGGAGATTTTGTTTGGTGGGGGGAATTTTCTATCAGGAATGGGCAGTAGATGTGGAGATTCAGCACTTCCCCTTTGCCAGCTGCCTGCTTCATACATGTCCCTATATCATAAAACAGGGAAGCCCAGATTTAAAAGAAGTCCATACTGGAAAGGAAGTTATTTTCTTTCCTCTCTTTTCCCCAGCCTTTCAGAAGCTTGTTTCCTTCAGCATGGTGACCTCTGAGGAGAGGGAGAAGGATAGGTCAGCACTTCCTCCTCTCTGGGTGGATATGCTCTGAATGGTTGATACTCCTGTGGAAGATGACATTATCTGAGATAGTTCACTAGGTGCTGTAGGAGACTGCAAGAGGAAAAACTGCCTGATCATTTGCTCTGTAAAGCTGATTATAATGCAAAAAGTTTACAACAGAATAACAGGGAGGATCAACCTCACTGTATCTGCACCACCATGACTATGGCTGTATTAATAGAAATGCAGAAAAGTAACCATAGAGAAATACAAAAATTCCTTCTCAAATTTGTCTTTACTACCTTCACTAGCCCATTACAGCCCCTGTGATGATAAATTGTCCTGCCAGGAAGAGGAGCAAAGTCAAACCCTATTTGATTACACCTTTTACCTCTAGAAAGTTAAAATACTCAAGTGCATCTCTCTTTTGGAAATTTACAATCCAAAACATTCATTCATACCTCCCAAGGTTCCTACCCAAGTATAGCTCTGACTCACATGAGAGTCAGTATGTAGTTCCACATCCAGGGATGTGCCAAATTTGATTTTACCTTTCATTAACTATTATCTAATTACCATGGAGAATAATATAATAATGAGACTTATTTTATACGCAGAAGAAAGTAGTAAATATTCACATGCCAAATCAAAACTGAAGTAAAATAATTAAAGAGGGGAATGCAACAGGGGAAGAAGACAATTAAAACTTGACTAGAACAAGGAAATTTTCTATACTAATAATTTTTAGTCTGCGAAGCAAGCAAATTCAATATTAAGATTCCATCCCTACTGCTAAATAATGCTGTTGCACAGCAGCCATGGTTTCTAGCTGCAGCTGAAAGGAGATGTTAAAAAAACATCAACAAAATACTTCACAAGGCTACAGGCATCTTCATATGCTGTCCAGGGAAATCTCAAAGAAGAAGACTTCTCTTAGAGTCCTACAAATGACAAAATCTTCAGATTAGACTTTACAACACATTACAATTCCTAACACCTAATTTGATACTTGCCCACTTCAGAGAATTTTGGGGGATTTTGCAATGACAAGAAAAGTTACTAATCACCACTGTGAGGGTGAGAACTTTGTTGCCTCCATTTTCACCTACAGTAAAATAGTATCCCAAGGAAGGATTCCAAGAACAGCAAAGAACTAATGGAACATATCATTAACAAAGCAAATGTTTAAATTTTGTTACAGAGAACCCTCTGCCATGAAAGGAAAATATCTGCTTAACTTCCATGACTATAATGGCAAAGTGGGACTCAGTCATGAAAAGATGAAAATAAGCATGCATAGTATCACAGATAAAGACACAGGTATATAACAGATAGTACAATAGGTCCAGCAATGGACAAAAACTAAAAAGATCCTATTGTAACCCGTGAAAGTACCTTTTACAACATCTATAATATCTTTTTCTAATGTCTTATGTAGAAGACAGAACATTTGAGTGCTATCATTCATACATATATAAACATACATAAACACAGATCCACACAAAGCCAAGTTTCTGTGATGCTGGAAAACAAAAGAAAACATTTGTAACCTATGCTATTGGGAGCTCACCACAAACTTGAAAGGCGACAGCAACAGGGTTAAAACATCTATCTTCTGTATGAGCAGTAGGTCAGTTAGAAGCTCCTGTGAAATTCTTGTGTCATCATAAAAAAGAAAAAGATCTCAAAATGTGCCATCAGAGGATTTAATGAATGATATACATTAAGGTAAATTTTTTTTAGATATAAATGGTATGGACTGAATAACCTGAATAACTGGTTCAGATTTCTTCAAGCCAAAATAGCCATGATGAGTTAAAACGCACTACAATGAGAAAGGGAGATTATCAGTATTTGCTGATGCAGGCATGTGTAACTGGCAGTTGTTTGTCCAGTCACCGAGATTACTAAACTGTGCGTCAAGACATCTTTTAGACATTTGGTCACCTCCTTCCCCACATGAAGGAAGACCTTCAATACACAAAGGTAGGCTTTGGATATCTGCAAGTACATTGGAGGACAGAGTTGATTCTGAACTTTGTAGTTTGCCAGGGTCACTTGTCACTGTCAATCTTCCACTTAAAGAGATTTTTCAACATTATAGGGGAATTCAAACACTAAATTACCTTTAAAATTCTAAGGCTATACCATTTTGAAAATCATATTCTAAAAGATCATTTATCAATAAACATGAAACTCTTCGCCTAATCTAAGGTGTGGGCAATGCTAAGGACTTCTCTATAATGCTTACACCATATGCACAAACATGTAGCATTTAGGAGAGAAAAATGTCTCCATTTTACCAGACTGACAATATTGCTGAAACATTTATCGATCCTGGGACTGAAATTAAACTTCAAAGATATGAAACAAATCCCAAACTGGAAAAACAGTTTTTCAAGTTGATTCCTCTTATAATTCATACAGAATTATGGTGTACAAAACATCTCCATCTACTGTAACTAGCCTAAATGTGATGAATCCCAGTGCTTCTGTTTTTCCCCTGCCTTCCAGAAACTACTCATGTTCTAATTGACCACTGTTACACATCTTGTCTGGTTTTCAACCTCTGTTCTTCTTTCACTGAATTTTACCCCATTATTTCTTTTTACTGCTCCCTAAACTGCTCTAAACAATTCTTCCAACTGTTTTACCACACAGAAAAAGAATGTTATTGTTCAAGCATTAAACATTTTGTGTAAACATTAAACAATACTGATTTTCTCCTGAGTGTTAATCCAGTTCAAAAGCAGGATTTAAATTGGTTTACAAATGTCTGACACAGCTCCTTTACAGCTTGTGTCAGAAATCAAGGCATTTTCCCTTTATCAGCAATCTAACTGTGTTATCACTTTTATGTGGGATCTTTCTTTATTATTAGACCTAGGATATACCACACTCAAATGGAAAATGATTTTTCAGTACCACATTAACACTTTCGGAAACTTTGTTAAAATTTTTTTTTCAAACACAACAGCATTATGAACATTGTGCTAATCATAATCAGTCACTTGGTGACTTCATAATCTTATTACGACACAGAATTGAGATTTCATAATACATACAAATAGCCACATAATTATTTCCTGTTCTCTTGTTAATTGTGTGAAAAGTTCTGGAGCATTGGTTTCAGTGGAAAATACTGTCTTTAGGGACTATGCTGCCAGTGGCAGATATTATGGATACTTGGTTTATTATTTGGACTCTTAAACATTATCATAATGCAAATAAAAGTACTAAAACCCTCCAAAAGTTAAGTTAATTTGGGTTTGAGTTTTGGTATTTTATTCAGATGATTCAACAGCTCGTCCTAAAACTTCTGCTTTGAAACCTGGATAAATCAAGAGATAGTAAACATTGTGCTTTCTACAAGTAGTTCTAGTCCAACCAAGGTCAATAATGAAAGAAATCCATTTAAAAAAGACGGAACTCCTGTATGTCAGAATGTATTATATAATTTCATTTAAATTATCAGAAATGTTATCAGCTCTGTAGTCTGGCAGATGGAGGAGAAAGACTAGAGTACTATGAACAATGAGATTTTTTGGAGTATTTTAGCTGAATCAAAAATATTGAAACAGAAAAATTTGTTTATATCAACACAATATATTTTGTCGAATCAAGACAAAAGGTTTTCTTCCATTTTAGGCCAGTGACAAGTGGTGTTCACCAGGGCTCAGTGGTAGGTCCACTCCTGTTCAATATCTTCATCAATGACCTGGATGAGGGCATGGAGGGTACCCTTAGCAAGTTTGCAGATGACACAAAGCTGTGTGCAAGTGTCGATCTGCTGGAGGGTAGGGAGGCTCTGCAAAGGGACCTAAACAGGCTGGAACGCTGGGCAGTGTCCAACAGCATGAGGTTTAACACGGCCAAATGCCGGGTCCTGCACTTGGGGCACAACAACCCTATGCAGAGCTACAGACTGGGAGAAGCCTGGCTGGAAAACTGCCAGGAGGAGAGGGACCTGGGGGTGTTGGTCGGTAACCGACTGAACATGAGCCAGCAGTGTGCCCAGGTGGCCAAGAAGGCCAATGGCATCCTGGCTTGTATCATAAATGGTGTGACCAGCAGGTCCAGGGAGGTGATTCTCCCTCTGTACTCAGCACTGGTGAGGCCGCTCCTTGAATACTGTGTCCGGTTCTGGGCCCCTCACCATAAGAAGGATGTTGAGGCTCTGGAGCAAGTCCAGAGAAGAGCGACAAGGCTGGTGAAGGGGCTGGAGAACAAACCCTGTGAGGAGCGGCTGAGAGAGCTGGGGTTGTTTATCCTGGAGAAGAGGAGGCTGAGAGGAGACCTCATTACTCTCTACAAGTACCTGAAAGGAGGTTGTAGAGAGGAGGGAGCTGGCCTCTTCTCCCAAGTGACAGGGGACAGGACGAGGGGGAATGGACTCAAGCTCCGCCAGGGGATATTTAGACTGGAGATTAGGAGGAGGTTTTTCACACAGAGGGTCATTGGGCATTGGAATAGGCTGCCCAGGGAGATGGTTGATTCACCTTCCCTGGAGGTGTTTAAGACACGGGTGGATGAGGTCTTGAGGGACTTGGTTTAGTGTTAGATAGGAATGGTTGGACTAGAAGATCTGATGGGTCCCTTCCAACCTGGTTGTTCTGTGATTCTGTGAAATGAAATATTTCATTTGACCAGAAAGGAAATATCACTTTTCATTTTCAAGTTACTTAGGTTGGGTTTACTAGAAAACAAGAAAGGCAGACCTGAGAATTAGTTATTTCCCTGTGGAGAAGGACTTGGGAATTAGTTATTGCCCTGTGGAGAAGGGAATACTGGTGGATGAGAAGTTCAACATGAGTCAGCCAAGTGGACTTGCAGCCTCAAAAAACAACTGTATCCCGAGATGCATCCAAAGAAATGTGTCTAGCAGGTCAAGGGAGGTGATTCTCCCCCTCTACTCTGCTCTAGTGAGAACTCACATGGAGTGCCGTGTGCAATTTTAGAATCATCAGCACAGGAAGGACGTGAATCTGTTGGAGCAAGTCCATAGGAGGCCACAAAGACGGTGAGAATCCTGGAATACCTCCCATATGAGGACAAGCTGATAGCATTAGGATGGTTTAGCCTAGAGAAGAGAAGGCTCTAGGTAGAATTTATAGCAGCCTTCCAGCACATAAAGGAAGCCTACAAGGAAACTGAGAAGGACCTATTTATAAGGGAGTGTAGTGAGAAGATGTGGGGAAACAAATTTAAACTGAAAGAGGTTAGTAGGAGATTAGTAAGAAGAAATATTTTTACTGTAAGAGTCTTGAGGCACCAGCACAGGTTGCCCAGAGAAGTCATGTGTGACCCACCCCTGAGGTGTTCAAGGCCAGGCTTGATGAGGCTTTGAGCAACTTGATTCAGTGGATGGTGTCCCTGCCCATGGCAGGGTAGTTGGAACTGGATCATCTTTAAGATTCCTTCCAACCCAAACTATTCTATGATTCTATGATTAATTTAACTTGCCTTCAGAAGAAACAGCTGTAGTTGGTGCTTATAATTTTTAAGTGTTAACAGGTATTGACATTTGAAAATGAACAAATAATTATATGCATTAGTGAATAATACCAAGGTAAAAAAAAAGGTTTACAAAGCCTTTCTACAGAGCATACAATCTTGCAATTGTTGAAGACACCTAAAGCTGTGCATATTTTGTAATTCTTAAACTATATTTGGTTTTCATTCTGTTATAATTCAATAACAAGTACCTCTTTCCACTTGCCACCACAGTCCTTTGTGAGAGGAAAGTGTCACTGTAAGATACTTTGCAACAGGCAGAGCTCTTCCTCAGTTTGATTGGATGATCGTTTTTGGTCCCTCCAACTGAAAAATGATTCTGTTCTATTCTATCCTATTCATAATATACACAAATGGTGTAAGAATCTGGTTGTCACTGAGTCATTCACGGGATATTAGATGTAGTGTGTCAGCATGTTGCTGCTTCTTCTTCTTCAGCCCCTTCTTTCTGAAGTCCTCATACAAATCTAGTTGCTTTGTTCCTTGTGGCTTGGCCACAAGTAGCTGTAAATGATTATCACATGCTCTATCAGTCACATATTATCATGGGAATCTTGCCACTTCCTACCAGCAGCATAGACTTTGTCAGTTCTACTTGACTACGTTTATCATCCTTATAATTTACACTTCTGTTTTGTTTTGCAAGTAGACAATTTGCAGGATAGGTTGGGTTTACTAGAAAACAAGAAAGGCAGACCTGAGAATTAGTTATTTCACATAACCACTGAAAAATATGATAAAGAGAATCAAGACAGTTACTGGACAGTGGGCAACTGGCTTCCCCTAGAGCTGTATTTGATCTCCAACAAGATTTGAAATTGGTTGCAAAATTCTAATGCTTTTGCTGCTGGACAAAGGAGTTACCTTTTCATCAGGACTGCTGTCCCACGTATCATCTATTTTATTGTTATTTTCAGCTGATTACCTGTGTTCTTTTCCTCCTTACAATCTTTTGTATGTATGTGATTTTTTGTATGCATATGCTCCTTGAATCCTGTGTTCAGTTCTGGGACCCTCACCACAAGAAGGATGTTGAGGCTCTGGAGCGAGCCCAGAGAAGAGCAACAAAGCTGGTAAAGGGGCTGGAGAACAGACCTTATGAGGCGACTGAGAGCTGGAGTTGTTTAGCCTCGAGAAGAGGAGGCTGAGGGGAGACCTTGTTGTGATCTCTAACTACCTGAAAGAAGGTTGTGGAGAGGAGGGAGCTGGCCTCTTCTGCCAGATTACAGGGAATAGGACAAGAGGAAATGACTTCAAGCTGCGCCAGGGGAGGTTCAGGCTTGACATCAGGAAAAAAATTTTCACAGAAAGGTTCATTGGGCACTAGAACAGGCTGCCCAGGCTGGTGGTTGATTTGCCTTCACTGTAGGTATTTGAAAGATGGGTGGATGAGGTGCTGAGGGACATGGTTTAGTGATTGCTGGGAATGGTTGGACTTGATGATCTGGTCGGTCTCTTCCAGCCTGGTTATTCTATGATTTTATGACATAGTGTTTCATCAGCTCCTCCCCTCAGCTGTAACTTCTGTGACTTCTATTGTCAGTTGCTGTGTAGAGTGCATGCTCTTGACATGCAGATCATGCTCTTTTATGCTCCGTTACAGGACAGAGGAGCAACAGCAGTCTCCATCCAAAGTCATTTTAGCTTAGAGTTTGTGGTGGATGCAACCAGCAGTGAAATGCTGCAGTGTTAACCTGGGTCAGGGCCATCTATGTCACAGCATGACGAGCTCACATTCAGTAGTGAGACAACGACCTTTTAACCTTTCTTACATTTGAAAGGAACCTAAAGCAAATCTTAGAGATAGATACTGAAGGCTGTGTCTGCTCCAAGTAGGCAAATCTAGCTGTAGAGCCAGGTGCATGTTTCAGAGAAATTGAATGAGTACAGCTGAACTCTTCTCTTTTCACATCAAAGGACAGGCCTAAAAAGACTTTCTTGACTAGTGTTACTTGGATGTTTCAGTGATGCATATCTGGGCTTGTCTCACTTTTTATTATGGCATTCCTCTCCAAGAGACCAAAAGACTAGTAAGACTTTTTTTTTTTTTTTTTTTTATGCCTGTGTTGGCTTTTGCAATAAAAGAGCAAGGGTGAATGTCTAACTCCACTGAAAGTAATTGCCAACTTCCAGCTGGTGCCTGCAAGGTCAGGTTTAAAGAGTTGTACACAGCCTCACAGGTTGGTCACTGAGCAAAATAATGTATAGACAAAAAGGAAACAACTTGACAGAGCAACTTCTAGAGGAGAACAGAGTGGCAGATTTTCTTTCCTACCATTCTACTGTCAAGTCTTATGACTGATAGATGTTGGAATAAACATTGAAAGCCTAACACATGGAATTTACTGCACATCACCAGATGCAGTTTCCCAAGTAATTGGAGGATATTCTGAAGGAACTATCAAGATTTTGACTAAGTTTTTCTACTGTTGTTTCTGATTTCTGAAAAAAATACACTTAATAGGCTAAAAATTGCTCTGTGCAGAATAATTTGCAAAATGATAGCTGTAAATATGCAGCATCCATGATGCAAATGTGCAGCAAAAATTAATGTTACTCACTCCAGTTCTGGACCCATGCACTTGAATAACAGAAGTAATCATCAGGTCTAGAAAATATTTTAATTTTTGCCCTTCAATTTAGGTTTGTATTTCTGGGTATACTTACGGCTAGGATTAGTATGTGGTGACATCAATTTTTGTATGTAATTTTCCCACTGAAACAAATTCAGCCCATGGAAAATTATTTACTCGATTTTGTGGCTCTAATTGTGCACATGTAGAACAGTGTTAGGCCATTCACCTTCTTTACATTATTTTTTTCAATATATTCAAATTCCTTCCAGTAGTAATGGAACAATGGAATTTGAGAAGCAGAAGAGCAAATACATTCATTTATTACAGAAATCACAGAAATCACAGAACAACTAGGTTGGAAGGGATCCATTGGATCTTCTAGTCCAACCATTCCTATCCAACACTAAACCAAGTCCCTCAAGACCTCATCCACCCGTGCCTTAAACACCTCCAGGGAAGGGGAATCAACCACTTCCCTGGGCAGCCTATTCCAATGCCCAATGACCTTCTGCGTGAAAGACCTCCTCCTAATCTCCAGCCTAAATCTACCCTGGCGGAGCTTGAGGCCATTTCCTCTCGTCCTGTCCCCTGTCACTTGGGACAAGAGGCCAGCTCCCTCCTCTCTACAACCTCCTTTCAGGTAGTTGTAGAGAGTAATGAGGTCTCCTCTCAGCTTCCTCTTCTCCAGGATAAACAACCCCAGCTCTCTCAGCTGCTCCTCATAGGTTCTGTTCTCCAGCCCCTTCACCAGCCTCGTTGCTCTTCTCTGGACTTGCTCCAGAGCCTCAACATCTTTCTTGTGCTAAGGGGCCCAGAACTGGACACAATATTCAAGGAGCGGGCTCACCAGTGCTAAATACAGAGGGAGAATCACCTCCCTGGACCTGCTGGTCACACCATTTATGATACAAGCCAGGATGCCATTGGCCTTCTTGGCCACCTGGGTACACTGCTGGCTCATGTTCAGTCGGTTACCGACCAACACCCCCAGGTCCCTCTCCTCCTGGCAGTTTTCCAGCCAGACTTCTCCCAGTCTGTAGCTCTGCATAGGGTTGTTGTGCCCCAAGTGCAGGACCCGGCATTTGGCCGTGTTAAACCTCATGCCGTTGGACACTGCCCAGCGTTCCAGCCTGTTTAGGTCCCTTTGCAGAGCCTCCCTACCCTCCAGCAGATCCATACTTCCACACAGCTTCATGTCATCTGCAAACTTGCTAAGTTTGCTTTCATCCAGGTCATTGATGAAGACATTGAACAGGGCTGGACCCAGCACTGAGCCCTGGGGAACACCACTTGTCACTGGCCTCCAGCTAGACTTTACACCATTTCCCACCACTCTCTGGGCCCGGCCATCCAGCCAGTTTTCTACCCAGGAGAGTGTGCATCTGTCCAGGCCAGAGGCTGACAGTTTCCGTAGCAGAATGCTGTGAGAAACTGTGTCAAAGGCTTTACTGAAGTCCAGAAAGACCACATCCACAGCCTTTCCCTCATTACCTAGAAGACATTAGATTTTATGTCTTTTATGGTCAGAAAAGGACTAATATTTCCTGCAAAACTGTTTGTTGTTTAGCAGCAGGAAAAAAAGCTAGTGAAATGCTAGTATTGACCCATCTGCTATAGCTGCCAATAAGGTACACTGCAAAAAGAGCAACAGAGCATTGGTATCAAATGAGGTACCTAAGATATTAAATTAAAAGTTAAAATGGATAGCAATGAGGCAAAGGTGCAAGAAATCACATTAAATTGAAACCAGCCAAGCTTCTCAAGCAAAGAACTAAATTTCAAAACAACCATATTTTCTTCTTCAAAAGGTTTAATGGTCAAACATCCTCAGATAAAGAAGATGGTAAATAAAGCATATGTAGCTCCTTCACTAGCTACCAGATTGAAAGTTCAGTTCTTAAACTGACTCAAATGAAATTAAGGACTGGTAAAGGAAGCAAAATGAAGATCTAGGGAATCTGAAGACAAACTCTCTGAGTTTATGTACTTTAAAAAACAAATTAGATTTCCGGGAAGTTCAGCACAGATAAAGAAGAAAACAATCAGTGGGGAAACGCAAAGTCAAAATTGAACAGTCTAGGATTTATTTGCTTCTTTTTTCCAAGGCTGGATTCCAACATGAGTATGCTGAGAACTGGTATTGCTTGCTAAGTAGTTTGTCCTGGAAACAAAACAGAGATATGCAGTCAGGAGCTATGAAGAGGAAGCAGGACTTGCCTAGCACAGCACCCCTGCATGTGTAGCTAGTTTTCTGTGAAAACAGTGGTATAAGGGGCTGTTAAAGCCCAAAATATCATCTTTGTCCCCAAGAAAGTAAACCCAAATACCCATGTTTGTGAATACTTGATAACAAGCATGAAGGAACAGGATGGAGCAATAAAAATATTGGTTCTGCAGAAGGAGGAAAACTTTAGCTAGAATAGAGGAAAAAGTGTGAGTAAAATTCACAATGACTCAATTTTATGTTATAAGGAAAAATAAGTGATCATAACAGATTTCTTTAAGCAGTAATTTTCTTGAAAATTTATTTCTGATGTCAATTCACTATATGGAGTCTCTGACATCTAATAAAGAACAGTTTCATAACCTTTTACTCTGAGGGTGTGCTTTTTCTCTTCTGTCTACTCATCTGCTTCCGAGAAATGTGCCTGAACCTTATGTCTTTGATAACCTCTTTGTTAAATCATCTAATGGGTACAAACAGACATATACACACAGAAACAGAATGATTACATTGACCTCATTTCCCCACAGACACTAAAAAAGATCCAACCAGCCTTTCCACACATATCTAAAAAATCACAGGCACCTGGGTCTGTAAATGAAAATGAATATTAAAAAAATTATTTATTCTATGTAGAAGAACAATAGCTTGCTAAGAAAGCAGTGAAAAAGAAGAAAGTAGTGTGATACAGATGTTTAATTTTTTTGTCCAGAAACAACATGTTGAGGGTAACAATTTTCCCATGCCATTGCTGGAGGGAGCTGCCTGGTCTGCTATGAAACAGGCCCATCCAGTGAGGCAGCCTGGTGTGGGAAGGGGTCTGTTGGAAAACCAGCGGTCCTATTGCTTAATTTTGAGCCCCATGCATAGTGAAGGTATCTGATTTACTCCTTTTCAGATAAATTAGCTGTCTTTTCTAGGGGTGTATTCCCTGCCCCTAGATGAAAACTTTATTAGAAAGTCGGTTTGCTTCAAGGAAATAAAATATTTTGCAGTTGTATGAAAATGGGCATCAAGTATTTGTTTGAGATTTTATGATGGAAGAAATCACTTTCACCTTCTTCTCACTAGTCATCTGAATTAACAGAGTAAGGATGACAGGGAGAACTGGAGTCAAACCAGATACCTCCCCACCATTCATTATTCTCAGTATATGTAGCAGTCATCTCTTAATCAGGCTCTATTTGACTTGGTCATAGGTGATCCCTGCGTATGTGGGCACTGAGTATGATCTAGTGCTGCAGTTTTGATTCTAACAACCTGTTCTGATTTTCTAGCTGTGTATGTCACATCTAATTACAACATATTATTGTTTATTATTGTTTCTTCTATGGTTCTACTATGTTAATCTTACATAATCTTACTTTCTTACGCTCTCCACTACTGCTGCAAGCAAATGCCTAGCAGCCAGCACAAGCCTGTTTTTATCTTTTCCTACTTTAACTTATTAGAACCTTTTCATTTCCTCAGTTCCTCCTAAACATCTCTGTGATTGGTACAACTTTTTTTCTATGCAATAAAATTCCCAGCTAGGATTTTTCCATCCCTCCTTTTCAATATTATGGCTAGTTTTTTTGAGTCTTTGATAACATTTGCAAGCATGTATCCTCTCTTTTATACAATCTTATTGCTAGCCTTTGTTAATCACAGTAAAAATAAATTCTTAGGGATTTTTTTTTCCTAAATCAGAAATCCTGATATTACCAGATTGTTAGTACAATAACTATACCATTAAACCTCATGAATATTCTGTCCATTAAACCAACTAATCTTGGAGTCCTACACTCTCTGATGTGGAAGATGTATCAGACTTACTTATCTCAGTATCAGACTTACTTATCTGAGCACGTGAGAATATACAAAGCATTATGGGTCTTTTGGAGGAAAGAGTGAAGTTAAAGGAAGCAAAGGAATGGTGTGGAAAACAGAACAGCAACAGTGATAAAACAGAAAAGAGAGACAAAACAGATCAGTCTGTCAAGTCCTACGCTTGACCACCACAGCTTTTACTATGTTACTAACTTCTCTTTTTAACTACTTGATGTGTGGATTCCTTATACTCTGTGTGTGTAAGCATGTGCAGGTGTGATCTACCTCTCAGCTTGGAACTGGGTTAGTTGGCTACTAGGTCTGGGCAATGGTTATGGGGTAGAATGTGTGTTTAGGGACAGGCTACCATGGACACCAGGAAACCTAGGAACCAGGCAGTGGAGACAAAACATGTCTGAAAGCTGCCTCCTGAAGATACACGTCTGAGCCTGTTTGTCTATTTATGTGGGTGCATGCATACCCATGAGGTCCTAGCTGGTGAATTTTATGCCTTATTAGCTGGTGAGTAAGAGCAAAGGCAGGCCATTCGTGTTTCTCATTTTCACATGGGTGTTGTTTGAGTTTAGGTGTGTGCCTGCAAAAGCAGTGTTCTCCTACCTATGCTGATCTCTGACCACCTATGTCTGCACAGGGAGTTCATGCCTATCAAGTATTTGCACCAATATCTAGATGACTATGAAGAAAGCAATTGCTATCTTGATGTGTCACTAGAGTTTAAAAAGGGATAAACCCAGAGCTGTCCTTGAACAGCCCTAAACAGATGATAGAATCATAGAAACATAGAATGGTTTTTGTTGGAAGGGACCTTAAAGATCACCTAGATCTAACACTTCCCACTAGACCAGGCTGCCCAAGGCCCTGTTCAACCTGGCCTTGAACAATTCCAGGGAGGGGTAATCCACAGCTTCCCTGGAAAACATGTGCCAGCACCTCTCTACCCTCATCATGAAGAATTTCTTTCTAATGTCTAACCTAAATCTTACTCCCTCTGATTCGTAGCCATTGCCCCTTATCTTGTCACTACATACCCTTGTAAATAGTCCCTCACCATCTTTATTGTAGGCCCCCTTCAGGTACTTGGAAGGATATCATAAAGTCTCCCAAGAGCCTTCTGTTCTCCACGATGTAAACTGTTTCAACCTGTCCTCATGGCAGGTGTGCTCCAGCCCTATGATCATTTTCTGGACCTATTCCAACAGTTTCATATCCTTCTTATGTTAAGGACTCTAGAACTGGACACAATACTCCATGCGGGGTCTCACAAAAGCAGAGAAGAGAGTCATAATCACCTCTGCTGATCTACTGGCTATGCTTCTTTTGATGCAGCACAGGATATGGTTGTCATTCCGAGCATCCCCTAGTCCTAGACAGCCCTTCAGTCTTTCTGAGAATTTGGAAAACACTCTCAAAAGCCACTCTGGTACGTTACCAAGCACCACATGGTTATCTGAGAAGCACTTGATCATCAATTATCTAAATATTTGAGATCTAAGATCTTCTAATGCTTGATGGATTTGGATATTTTCCTTTTTTCACAAGATGCATTTCCCACTCTATAAAAGATTTCTAAATCCTTTTCTACTAGTGATAGTCTTTCAGTGATAGAGCACTGACAGTTGCAAGTCTAAGGAACATAAAGAGATGCATAGTTACACAAGTGCCACCAGAGTAATAGCTTTAAAGGGAACTATACATTAATCCATGTTTGCATTTTCATCATTGTCTTCCATAGGGAACATACATCTAGATGTGACAAGCTCAGTGCAGTGTTACAATGTTCCCTTAACATTTTCACATTCTGTTGACAGGAATAACAGCTACTTTTGCATTGGAAAGGTCTTCTTTCCGATGCCATGTCCTGTGCCATGCCAACACCTGCTTTTTCTCCTCTAGCAGTATGTTGTCCATCTCAAAATGGAAAATGGCTTACTGATTTGGTTTTTTTCAAGAGTGTGAAGAAAATTGTGGAAATAATTTTTCTGACTCTCAGATCTCTAAGCTCTAAGAGTTCTAGGCCCTAAGCTCTTAGAGCTCTAAGCTCTAAGGATGTTTGGCTTCACAGATAAAAAATTTAGAAAGTTTGTGGAATGTGTATTCAGTCTGGGTACTTCTATTCACATGATTCTGCCACCTCCAGTGTGTAATTACATGTCCATTTTTTCTTTCAGAGGTTGACTAAAAATCCAGTAACCCTAGTGGTCTTTCGCATTATGCTCTGTATGTAGCCTAGAAACTTTGTGTCTGTAAAGAGCTGAATATAGTCCATGAGACAATAATTTCCTCTAAGTTCTGTTAGTCTTCAGCTTTTCTTTCTATCCTCTCAGCTAGCTCCCAGTTCTAACTAGTTTCCTGCATACATTTCCTGTTATAAAAATATAGCATTTGGGGTTTTTTTCCACCATTTTATCTTGGGGATGAGCTACTAGTTAATTTTATATTTGAGATATCTTCATGACATTAACTTTCCAATCTTTACATTTGTGAGGCTTTTCCATATAGGCTTTACAACTCTTGCTTGAGATTACAGGTGGACAATCCATTTGCTTTTTCATAGAAAGAGCTTTTTTTATTTGTCTAAATGTCTCCCAAGCCTACAATGCATTCAGGGCACCTTAAAGTCTTGGGCATACTTGCTGCACAGCCCTGCAACTCAAGAACTGAACCAATTCAAAATTTATCAACACTTTCATTGTTTTTATAAACTCTATTCTGATTGCCACTTTTCTGTGTTGGATATTAATTATGGTCTTTGAGCACTGTGACTCTGCCTGTGCTTGTTTTGCAATGTCTATCTTCATTGAGAGTGTATATAATAAGAGTACCTCTCAAAGTCCCTGTCTTGTCGCAACCACAGTAAATTAACATTGCTTTGTGACCAGACTTTTTCTTAATTGCCAGAGGAAATTTTATTTCTTTTTCTGCTCCTTGCACTTATTGGACTTCCCCTTTAGGCTTTTGCTCAGGGTGATCATGTACAACTTACTGTGAATTTTACTTTCTGATCTGACTTACCATTTTTGTATGGACTCACGACTCTAGCTTGGTTTTGGCTTGACTTACCTTGTTGTTCTTGCCCCTCTCCTTATCCTGGCTCGTGTGCTTTTAATAACTGCCTTTCATCAGTTTGCCTCTGTTCTCTACAACCCATTCCCATTCCTCACATGCTAGGATTTGTTCAGCACTTTTTCTAGAAAAGAGAACCTGAGCCTAGTTTCTGTCCCTCCCTCCCTTGTTCTTTTTCTTGGTTTGTCTTACACCATGATCACAACATCAAGTAATCAAGACTGTAGACTTTGAATCCATTTGCAAGCATCTGATCCTTTGTGCAATTTCATCAGGTGTGAAAAATTTCCCATTAAATTCCGCTCCTAAACTTATCAGACATCTCCTATGGATACCAAGGTATGTTCTCCCTTTCTCAGCAAAGGCCTAATTTCTTTACTTTCAAACCAATCCTCATGCACAGCTTTCTGAAGCCTTGCAGCTTCAAGAGGGTTCACATAAGCAGGTATGACTGACATTTCAAGGGAAACCGTGGTTAAAGATCTTTTAAAACTCCAATAACTCATACCAGGAGATGATGTGCTCTTTAGAACACCTCCACGTTTCTAATTGTAACATACTAGTAAAACATTCTATAATGGAGAACATTTTTAATTGTTAGGTGATGGGTGGTTACAGACCAGAGGCCATTCAGTGAGCATCTCCAAGCACTGAACAACTTACGCTAAATGAAATAAAGGCACCTTAGCATAAGGCCTCACAGCTTTGCACACACAGCTTTGCATGTACACACCATGAATACAAAGGTTCACACAAGCTCAACAAGCTCAACGTTCCTCTTTATAACATTAAGCAATTGTTCTGCTGTAATGCTTCTAATGCTTCTCTTGTTTCTCATTGGTAACTTTCCTTGGCAGTCCTTGAGTTGTTACTTTGTAGTCTATCAAGTTGTAAGTCAGAACGCTCACATAGCTGTTTCTCATGGGAAAGCAGCTGCTTCTTACACTATTAAAGATCCCCACCACTACATCAACTCTGCCAATCTTCTTCAACAGGCAATTCAGCATAGACACAGCTATTAGCACCATGGTAGTTCAGACAATCAATTTAAACTTATTGTTGAAGAGTACTAACACGGTATCAGGCAAGTGCAGCAGAATTGCCTTCAGACTTATTTTTTTCCCTCTTTAAACATTACTGACCTTTCTTTGAAAAATGCTGTCCCAGAAATGAACAAAAATAACATATAAAAAGAAACACTATATCTTTCTTCTGACCAGCCAAACTTGTTTTTCAAACATGTTAGATGAATGTGTGAAGGCTGCTGCAGGTAGCTGTGACTACAGCTTACAGGTGTGGGATAGCAGGGACAAACATACTGCCACCCTACACAGGTAGAAAACCAGCAGCTTCTATAACAGCATTTGCCTTGTTTGATTTCTCATTTAATTTCCTGTTGCTGACCTCCAGCTTGAGACCAGCATCTGAGCCCTCTGGCAGAGTGGACAACTTGGGTATCACAACCATGGCTACATGTTGTCACAGTAAAAGCAAATTAAAAGTCAGGGTTGGAAGCCTAAGCAAGCAAATGTGAGGAAGGAGGCACTGTGCCTTTTTTAGTCACGGAGAAGTCAGGACAGTGAAGAGAAAGCCTGTTCTACCCAGAAGGAAGCAATGTGGAAATGAAATGGCAGGTACCATCACCAAACGCCAGTGCTGCTGTTCTAGCCAGGACCAAAGATCAGAATTGGGTAAATGAAAAGGAAAATGGAAGAGTCACAGAAATGTCAGGAGAAAAACATTTTTTGACTCTCTACTCTTTTCCATGAAGATGCACAGGTGGAAATGGCAGGAATCAAAAGACCTCAATATCACCTCAGGAAACCATCTTGTAAATTTTAACACCCTATGGGATGCTCAAGAGTGTCCCACCCTAATGAGGAGGGAGTTGCACTTGAGAGTGAGGCTCTGTTGTCCCTAGTTCTTAAGGTCATGCCTATTCCCAGCTGCTGTGGACATGTCAGCTCCCTATTCAAACATCCAGGTCCACCTTTGAAAACAAACCCTCTTTTTCTTCTTCTGTGAGTCCTGGAACACAGCAGAACACTTGTCTTCATTTCCAACTCACGATGATCTTCCCTTATGACCTTTTAATCTGTGTTCCAGTGCCAAAGAAAAGAGATTACAGTTAGGACATTTTTAATCCCTACTGGAGCAATCTTGTTACTAGTCCCAACAAGAAGGGCAGTGGAAACAAAAAGGAAAAGAGTAAAGAAAATCAGGCTTACATGATATTGCAGCATAAAGCGTGAACAATGAATGCCCACTTGGAATTTCTTAAGGAAAGAAGGTGGCTTTGAGTGCCACAGATCTCTACCTTCCATGTTAGAAGTAGCTATGCTTTCTCTAATATTCGAGATGGAATATATCCACAAGGTACCAAAAGATACTAAACTGATCTGGTGACATTAGAAATACAACTTTCTAATATTCTGGTTTAGCAAATAATAGTATTGCTACATATGCATGCAATACAAACACAGAAACAGTGTACAATTGCTCATGCATTGACGTTTGGCTGCTTTTACCATCCCAGGAAATACCACCATGTGCTAGAGAAACAGCTTTTCTACTCCTGGAAAAAAAGTGGAGGGAAAGAGCTAGGCAAAACTGGGATACAGGGATGGAGATTAAAATGAAGGACAGAAAATGCTTCACAACAAAGACGCCGGGATGTCTGTTTACCTTCAGAAGCAAGCAAGGAAATTAAGTAGAGGTACAGTGAGACTGCACAAATTCATGTTTTCTACAGTAAAAGGAATTATTCAGAACATGCCTGTATACTATTTTTCCTTTAATCTAATGTATTTACACGGACACATAGCTGGGGAGATAATATTGAGACTGAATGCAACTTAGTCTTATTATTAGAGGCACATCCAAAAGAGGACTCCCTCCATGCTGAAAAACTTTCTGTCGCCTTGTGTCTTCTCAGAGATTGCACTTACAATGCCAGGGATCTCCCAGAGCCCACACTCATGAGCTGTGGAGGTGGAATTTGGCTGTCAGAAATATCTCCTGACTGAAAAAGCACAACATTCACTTTTTCTTTCCTCTGGGTTTCATCTCAGCTTCTCACATTAGCATGCTTATTTAAAGACTCTGATAAAGAAATTGAAACCTCAGTAATATCATACACTTACACTCTTCACAGTAACTTGTCTGCTGATGGTGACGGGTTCATTGCTACCACATTACACAGGCAAAATGATAATATCTTCCGCAGCCCATTGTAAAAGAGAGGCTAGTGATTTCACCAAAGTAATTTGAAGCAATTTGTATGATTCATAAATTGTAAAACCGCAACTGAATTTTCAGACCATCCCAGAAAACCGGCAATAAGACACTCATTTCATCTCATTTATTCAAGATATGGCACAGATAACAATAGATTACTGATCTGGATTTAAAACATCTCCTTTTTAAAACAAGTTTTCTGCTCTGGGTTTATATAATCTCAGCATCTACCTTGCTGGTTGAATGGCACAAACCCCTTAATGTTATTAATACATCCAGTCATTACTAGGATAGGAGATAAATTAACCCCACTGGCAATCAGTCCACGTACTGATCTACGCAGTTTAATAAAGTGCAGAAATTTGTACTTTTGCCTGTTTCTCCTACTGCATTACTAGACCTAACAGTGCTGTGTGAGAGCCTCAGTTAGAAAAACTACAGTTGGCAGGGAAGGGATTTGCATATCTCAGTTTTATTTAACGTCAGTGAAAAGGGAACATCCAAATCCCTCACCTTTGCTCAAAAGACTCTCCCTTCAGGTAACAATTTTTACAGAACTTTAAGTCTTTGAAAAGAAAACTGAAAAATAAGGAGTGTTCGGAATATCATTTATAGTTTTGAAAGACACTTTTGTTACTCTATTTTGTGCTTACTGATACATTTTAAGAAAGAGAAATGCAACTTCTGCCTGTATTTGCTATTGTCATTAATGACATGGTGCCTTGAGACTAGTTAAAAAAAGAATTCTCCATGAGTTCTTCTCAATAAGCTGTCCACTCTAAATATCATTTCTGAAAGCCCAACACTGAAAAAAAATATCTACTCTTGAGTTAAGCAAACCTTACATGTCAGATAAAATTAAATCCTTTTTAAAATTATGTTTTCGTTCATTTTTTATTAATTCTTCTTCAAACTAGGTGTCATCCCTTATAGTAAAAGAATAATTGATATTTTTTTAAATTTGAGCTATACTTATGATATGTTCATGTAAGGCTATTCTTGTTTTATACCTGAAAGTATATTGAAATCTTTGGAGACTGGCACAAATAGACAATTTATTCTGACAGATGTGACCTTATCAAGACTGTAAGAATAATACTTTTCATTTGAATGTTCTGTAGCACAGAAAATCTGTTATTGTAGGTTGCAGAGTCTGTTTATTAACTGAAAGTTTTCCTGATGGGCAAGGATACATAAGATTTTAGAAGTACAGTCCAAAAGAGGGAATATATTTTAGCAAAACTACCATTTGAAAACTGAATTTAGAAAGATTAATTGCAAGACAGTCCACATGAATATGTAACAGGGGTTTGCAATTACACAGTATAATTCTAACTTCAACAAATATAATCCTTCTAACAGTTAAACAATCTTTTAATTTTTATCTTTTTTTCCTGTGTTATATTTTGAGAACAGCAGTATGAAGATTACAAATCAATTCTTTCTTCTTTTAACATTTTCACCTCAGAAATAGTTATCTTAGAACAGATTTACAAAGCTATGAATGCAAATTAGTGCCTGAATTACTGTGATTCCTCTTGTTTTTTTCTGCTCCATCATCAACTAGTTCAGGAGAATATGTGCCTTGAAGATCTATTAGTAACAAAAATATCTAACCAGAGTGGCACTCCTAGAAAATTCTGGTAATCAAAGAATTAATTACTACTTACAGTATGCCTTACATTTAAGTCTGGTGACTGATGCTCAAGAAATACAACCTTGAATCTCAAGAGTGATCTATCTCAGCAAGATGAAAATGGAACAAATTGGGCAAGAGACCTCAGTGGTTTCTGACTACAGGTATAATAATGAAGTGTACTAGAGAGTATGTCTAAAGCAGGGCAGGTGACGCAGAGGGAGTATGGAGGTATTGGTTGTGCAGGAATGGGATTAGGAAAGCCAAGGCCTATTTGGAGATTAATTTTACAAGTGATATCAAAAGCCACAAGGATGGTTTCTACAAGTACATGAAAATGACTAAGGAAGATGTGACTGGAATCAAGGAGAAAAAAGACACAGGGAAGGACACAGGGAAGGGAAGGGAAGGGAAGGGAAGGGAAGGGAAGGGAAGGGAAGGGAAGGGAAGGGAAGGGAAGGGAAGGGAAGGGAAGGGAAGGGAAGGGAAGGGAAGGGAAGGGAAGGGAAGGGAAGGGAAGGGAAGGGAAGGGAAGGGAAGGGAAGGGAAGGGAAGGGAAGGGAAGGGAAGGGAAGGGAAGGGAAGGGAAGGGAAGGGAAGGGAAGGGAAGGGAAGGGAAGGGAAGGGAAGGGAAGGGAAGGGAAGGGAAGGGAAGGGAAGGGAAGGGAAGGGAAGGGAAGGGAAGGGAAGGGAAGGGAAGGGAAGGGAAGGGAAGAAGGTACTCTTTGACCTTTCCTACAAAGTGCTTTCCTTTAAAGTGCTGGCTTTAGAAAGCTACCGTATGAATGATTTTTGCTGCCAAATACATTTTTCTTTTCTCTCCTCTGTCAAAACCAGTTTTGATGCAATAGGCTAGAAGCATAAATTTTATAGCCATTTTTGTAATGGTCTTATTAATCCCAAACAAGTTTATCTTTTTTTTGTTGTTACTGTTGCTTCTGCTTTGTTTGGTATTTTTTTTCTAGAGAATTCACATCTGAGAATGTGTAACACTAAACATTCTTTTTTTGTTGCCACTGGGTAGGTCTGCAGAGGGAAAGATAAATACAGCACAGATCTGTTAGGACTTTGTTGTTTATTAGTCCTACCTTCACTTGCAAACAGAAATAGATAGATAAGGCAGGGCAATACACACGGGATAGCATGCTCTCCCCATCTGTTATTCCTTATTGATATCTGAAAGAAAGTTGCAAGGCCCATCCCTGTTATGACAGATGAAAGAGAGAGTATGCATTCAGTATTTGTGCTTTCCCAGTTATTTGGTTGCTTGGGGGCGGGGGGGCAAAGGATTAGTTTAACCCTTGGCAATAAGTTTGCATCAACTGTTCTACATTTATACTATTTCCCCTGAGGAAGTCAAAGAAGAAAACTAAATTCTGTGAGCATTTATACTTTCTGTCCTCTCTTGTAATTTCATCTCCTAGTGGTTGGTGAGATTTGGCACAGTACGGTTGATTTCTCTGCCAAACTGAAGTTAAGTCACTTTGATTCTTCTGGGTGTTTGCTGACAGGTTCACCTTCTACCACCTGTGTACCACAAATACCTTGTTTCTTACCACCAAACAAAAGCGCCTGGGTTTGAGCTGTCAGCAGTATTACTGTATATTAGACTGGTATGTAATATGCTGCTTTAAAACTCCAACGTGTACAGCTTTTGGAATCAAATCTGCTCAGAGTTATTAAAATGTGTGTTAAAAATACATCTTTTATTTTATTTGCTAGTGGTTATTCCCTTATTTGTGTGTTAAAGAGTGGTGTTTTTATTGTTTTATTTGTATGCAAATGCCTGTGACTAAGAGAAAAAGTTATTAATCCATGTTTAGATACAACATGCCTGAGCTCCTCAAAGTGTACAATTATAGCAGTGTTAGCAAAGTTATTCTTCCTTTAGGAAACTAAGTGCTATTGAATCTTCATGTTTAGGTTTTGTTCTACACTAACTCTCCTCTTTGCATATGGTAAATACTGAAATTCCCCTTATGTACATTTTGCCTACTGAGAGAAATTTTTTCATTTTTACACCTTTGGACATGTCATTGACAAAGTCTAGGTGATGATCCCAAGAAAACTAATTTATCAGGCTGCACAGCCTAAGTTTTCATGCTGCAACAGCAAAATGAAATTAAAGATAGTACCTTAACTTAGATTGCCTATTCTTCCCCTAACTGCATTTTTACAACTTAAATTAACACTGCTTGGAGTTACCTGGGTTACAAGATGGAGAATCACAGAATCACTAGGTTGGAAACAACCCACAGTATCATGGAGTCCAACCATTCCCATCAATCACTAAACTATGCCCCTCAGCACCTCCTCCACCCATATTTTAAACATCTGAAGGTGACTAAACTGAGCAGCCTGTTCCAGTTCACAGTGAGCCTTTCTGTGACTTTTTTTTTTCTGATGTCCAGGAAGAAGTCCCTAGGTCCTTAACAAGAGTTCTGCTTTTCCGGGACTCACATTCAAAATATATTCTTCCTCTCCCCTTTTGGTTAAGTGATCCCTTCTGTACTGGTTTGAAGGAGTTGAGATGAGATTCTAGCTTTTTTTTGAAGTCAAAACTGATTTCTGTTACACACAGCGTTGGTAGTGAGCATGACAACTATTTTTTTTTTCCAGGAGTAACAGAGCAGAACTAAGAAAACCACTACCAACACAAGCATTACTGGAAAAAAAGCTAAGACTATTCTAGCATTGAGGTTATACTGTAGTCCCATGTCTCTCCAGGCCACGGGCACTACATAATTGGTGCCTAAACAACATAACATACACACAAGAGGTAGTGGGTAGAAGTAGGCATACATTTATAAATTGCCCACTGGGTTTTGGAGAAATGCACTTCTGGAAAAGAGTAACTTGGTTTTTGGCTTGTCAGCTTGCAGAGGCTGAAGGTGCATACTATCAAGTGGTGTACAAAGCCAGATGAGCAGTCAGAAGTCGGATCCACTTCCTTATCCACAGTAACTATCCTTTTACCTGATACTTCTATATAATTCCTGTAACAGAGACTTTTCTCTCTTCATAAAAATAACACCTTTTAGAATAAATAAAAAAACAAAACAAACAAACAAAAAGTATGAAAAAATGTCTGTAGCACATTTTTTTTTTAATTATAAGTTTGGTGAGGTGCATCTGCAGAAGAATATTCAGTTCATAATTAAATTATTAGTCCAGTAATCATGATACTCACATTTACTAGTTTCCAGGAAAATGTTTTCTATTTAATATACTTTCTTGTTCTATTTGTAAAGTTATAATAATTCAGTGCCAGAGGATGGTGATAGAAAGGTCCATGTACTGGAGATCATTAAATGCTAAAGATAAAACAATGATGGAAAGTATATCTAAGATACATGCCTGTTAATCAGTGTGTACTACTGACCATACTAGCATACAAATTCCAGTAAATAATTTTGTACTTTGCCTAATAATTATAAGGAGAATGTCGTCATCAGTAGATATAACTATATTATCTTTGGCTGTGCACTAAAGGAAGCCAAAAAAAATTATGATAACAAAGGAAAATGTAATGTCTAAGTTAACAAGATCTCTGCAAAACCTACATGTAGACTGCCAAATTTTCTTTTTTTTTTTTTTTTCACTTAATCGAGGGATAACCACACTAAAGTAAAACAGCTACATCACAGTGAAAAAAACCATAGTAAGAGTGTAGGAGTGTCCTAAAATTACAACATATTAGTATAGTATTAATTAAACTACTGGAAGTTATTTTTAGTTCATTAAAAAATAATTTGGAATAGACAAATTCAGTAGGCTAATCTTTACCCTTCCATTTGTCTAAAAGAACCTATACACTGGCAGACAGGAAATATATATCAGTTAATATGCATGCATGGCACATTAAGTGTGTTTACTTTACTTTGTTCTGTTTGTTCCATGGCTTCATAAAGTGCTATGCGCTCTGTGAGCAACAATTATGTGGTTAGGAAATGACATACCTACAAGCATTAAATATCACAGATGAAAAATAAACTAGCTCAAGCAAAACTGTAAATAAATCTCTTTCCCTGCTCAGTGTGCCTTTGCAGGGTAAGGCCTTGTTACCAGATTCATTCCTATCTATGATTTTCTGAATTGCAAAAGACTTTACCTAGTGGGGAAGCTCCTTTCATCATCTCTGAGACACTGCCTGATACTCTTTGAATTTCAGCTTCAATTTTATTGTCTTCCGTATGAGTTATAAAAGGTGATATTTTTTTCCTTCCTTCCTTCCTTCCTTCCTTCCTTCCTTCCTTCCTTCCTTCCTTCCTTCCTTCCTTCCTTCCTTCCTTCCTTCCTTCCTTCCTTCCTTCCTTCCTTCCTTCCTTCCTTCCTTCCTTCCTTCCTTCCTTCCTTCCTTCCTTCCTTCCTTCCTTCCTTCCTTCCTCCCTCCCTCCCTCCCTCCCTCCCTCCCTCCCTCCCTCCCTCCCTCCCTCCAATTTCTCTCCTCTGAAGTGGTTTAACTGAAGCAACATCCCTTCTAGGAACACACAGCCAGTCTGACCTCTGCTTCCTAAACTGGAAAAAACAGAAACTGAGAAAAGACAAGAGAACAGATCCTGTTTGTCATAAGCTGGTGACTGGATACAAAAGTGGCCTTGTGATGAAACTTCTCTCAACGTTCGCTTAGTGTGTCAGGCATCAAGTAGGACAGCAGAGTGCATGTGATGATGTCCTTAAGGCTGTGGGCAGGAGCCAAACTCTAAAAAGTGACATAAATACCTTACACATTTTTAAGAGATGCAAGAGGAAAGAAGGTAGAAACTTCATGAAATTAACTTACATCTGTGTGCAGAAAACAATTACAGTGTTTCAGAAATGGTATTTTCATTGGATTCATCAGAAATTTGATGCTGGTTATTAGCCTCTTACTGGGTTCATTTGGGACAGGATTTTATTATTGCTAGTTTCTCAAAGAAAGTAAAAATATACCAATTCTTGTTGACAAATAAATGAAGTAGATACTGCATGCAAATGTGAATCAACTCCGTCATGGAAACAGAGAGAAAGACAGAATTGTATAACTTATGTAAGTTAAAAGTACTGTGCAATGTAATGCTGAAACCAATATAGTAGTGTTAATGATGAAATAGCAAAAACAATGTAATACTGAAAACATGGAAACTAATCTTAGTGATTTTCCAACCTAAATGCACAGGACAGAAAAAGAATTCTACCCCAAACTGGGTGAGGGAAGTGTGGTATATGCATTCTGTGAATAAAATATCAGATCTAGTTCAGTCAAAACTTCTCTATTTTATATTATTAGACTAGGATTGACACAAAGATTAAGTAACTTTGCATTATCAAAGTATAAGAGACCAAATCCACTACAAAAAGAAACTTTTAGAGGCAAAATTCTAAATTCTGCAGTAATACTTCCAAACAGTTCAAAGAAAAATTTTAAAAAAATGTAGAAATGAGCAAGCCAAACAAGCAGGTAAGGCCTGCAAATACTCAAGCTAGTTGTGAATTCAATCAGTAGTCAAAACTTACTGTTATACAGTAGTGTGTAGTTTTGCTCTTTTTTGTTCCTGTGAACACTTAAATACATACACTTCAACTTTTCAGAGCTGTGCTGGTAAATGAGAGCTTTCTTCATGAAAAATCCTACCTTTCACCAAGTTGTCTGCTTATACGTACTGACATTCCACATTTCTAGTTCAATAACCATCTCTAATGAGCAACATTAGAGTCTTAAACAACTAAAAAAAAGTTCCATGTCCTTACCACAGGTTCTCTCTTGAAAGAAAAAGAACTCACTGTCATTGTTAACTACTTCTCATGTTTTAATATTAATCAAGCCATTCTGCATCCTTCCTTCTTATAGAAACTGCTGCTATCTTGTAAGAATTAATAGACTGACCCATGCGTCTAAACTCCTGTTTCCAAACATTAACAGTAGGCAGTTATTGAACAGTCCAAAACTGACCCCTCTCGTAGCAGTCCAGTTCATCTGTCATACCTAGGGACTCACTCAGCACAGAAATTTCCAATATGTGTTGGACTTTGGATCTTGGCTTTCAACTCTGATTCTTAATTTTATTTGTATGGACACTAGCTTGTTTTTCACCCTGGTTCAGATTGGCCTTGTCCTTCAGTCCAGACTCAGCCAGCTTCTGTGGACTCTGAAGCTACACATCTGCTACCTGGTTTCTGCTCAATGTGTCACCTTTATTTTTAGAACAACCTGATTTTGATGGTGTTGTCAAAATAAAATTACTGGATGATATTAGGAACCAACAGACATTGTAGCTATCAGATTAAACATAATCATTTTGCTTGAGCAACAGAAAGTGATAAGGTGATGAAAAAAGTTTGGTTAGCTTGTAAATCACATTAGTAGGTAGAGATCTTCAGCAGGTTCTCATTCACTTTAATTGTACATGACTTTCAGATTGGTTTGTTCCACTGGTTTTTGTGGCATTTCAGACACAGATTCAAGATAAGTAAGGAACAAAGTGATTCTATGATTCTATGAAAGTGAGTGAAACTGCATTCCTGAAGAACCAAGGACAACCTATGACAACCAATGCCTCTCGATTCCTGTACTGAACCCAAGGAGTGTCAAAGACCTTGATGGTGTTCCGGAGAACCTATATGTACAAGTTATTTTCAGTCATCTCATCCTCCTTCCTTGCATACATGACTCGACCTGGTGACATACACATACCTCCCACACTGTGTAGAAGCAAGCAGAAGACAGAGAAAACGTGATGCCTTTAGGTTGATATGCCACATCATAGATGGATATGGGTATGAGTTCCAACCTCTTGAAATAAATTCAAAGGATTCTGAAGAGAACAGATATTATATGACAGCATTTCTGTTAAGAGACTTGATAAAAAGGCTGAGGTTTTGCCACATGAGTACACACAGACTATTGCTGGAGGCTTCAGGAATTACTAAGAAGATGAAACTTTGTATCAGAGTATGTCAGCCACTTGCATTCAACGTGTGAAAATTTTGACCAAAAAAAAAAAAAGCCAGGGTGTTCTTGAAACTGGGTTAAGAACCTGATATAAATGCTAATATTTTAGCATTCTGTGAAAGTCAGTGAAGTTACAACATTTTAGAGCATTTAGAGCATGGATATTGTTCTATATATTATTATTATTTATATATTCTCCTGCTAAAGAGGCTCAAACTGAAATTAAAGAAAAAAATTAAATTTCAAAGAAAAATTCCTCCTGTCCTCTTTTAGGCATTTTCTGGCACTCAGTCTAAGCAGGTTTTTTTTGCATTAAACACTTAATTTCCCAATTTTAAACATTTAATTTCCCAATTTTGTAAAATACTTGTCGGTATTATATTTGTGTTGCCAATTGAATTCTATTATAGATAGAGACAATGGAAATAAAAACAAAGTGAGCAACAGTACAATATGTGAAACATATATATTTCTTGTAGGTTATGATGTTCTTTTCCTAGTTTGCTGCACACTCACTAGGTGCTAAGCAGCAAACTTATTGTTTCCAATTAATTTCATTAAAAGTAATAACAAAACCCAGATACAGTTACCTTTTAATATTAAAAGGCACAACCTCAGCTTGCTGTTGACCCAGAGGGCTTTACATGCAAGCAGACTAATAATTGTTGCATACTACAATCCTTAAGAAGGTGATTATTTGCTTATTTCAGATATTCACTGTCTGTCATGGTGCTGAAATAAAATGAAGTACTTAAGAGTTGCAGAGTGGGTTTTGTCAAGAAATGCCCTATTGTTTCTGAATGTACTACCTTGCTGCATCCAAACATGCCCAGTCTTGGTGACAAACAGATATTGTTTCCATCCCGAACCCAAGATGTTATTGAAATCTATTTTTACATTTGATATATTTTTATATTTTTACATTTTACCTCTGGACCATCTGGAGACGTGGTGAGACACATTGAGTAGGTTCCTCTCTGCCTAGGGTGGTACCAGTACTATATGGTGTGCAGAGATACTCTTCCAGTTCATTGTATCTCCCCAGGAAGAGTAGAGGTTTTTATTCAGGCTTCATGGAAGACTAGAGCTCCTGCACTGGGCAATCAACACAATCAGCACTTCATTAAACAGACTTAGTGTTTACTTTCTCATTTCATTATCTTACCTGGAAGTAAGTGAGCAGGATCAGAGCTGGCAATTTGGGACGACTTTACATTTCTGCTTTTAACTATTCATTTTATTTTGTGAACAGCTATTTCTTACGCTAAAGAAGGAATTAATACTATGATTTTCTATGGTTTTGCATAATACAATATCGTCTGTCAAAATCCAAGATTTGGTGGATATGTACATATGCAAAAACATATAACATGGATACAAATAGGACAAACATGCATGACATCCAATTCAGTTCTTCCTTGAGTTGGGAAAACAATGCAACTCCATCTGCATGTTGCACACTTCTTTTGCAGAATATCTAGCTGTTTCTGGTTTCAGTGGATGGTATGAACACAATACTACTTCAGCTGTATTTTTGAATCAAAGAATGTCACTCTAGAAACTCCTATGGGGAGGATACTGATGTTTGGTCTTCATCGTGAGACCTGGGAATCATAAAACATTGCAAAGGTCTGAACCAGAAATGATGACTGCTTGTGACTTAAAAGATTTAAATGCCTTTAGCTTACTAGAAAAGGAAAGCAGAATAGCAACATAAGTCTCACCACTCCTTTACTTGTCAGTGACCAGGGAAGACAAAATCATTTAAAAACAAGAAAAAAGTCAGCACAAGGCAGCTTCTGGATGTCTTGTCTTGAGATCTGATATGTATTAGCACAGGTACCTCTGTAAAAAATTAATCTTTGACCTCTGTGAAGTAAAAGGACCACACTTACTGGTGCATTTCCTCATGAAGACCACAGCATTATAGGAGAAAACAGAAATCTTCACGTTTTATAACTAAGAGGCCAGATTTTGAGCATCCATAATCAGGCCTCTTTAAGGTATGTCAGGTTGAATAGTAAACTATAAGAATGCTCGAAATGTGTTATTTCCCTTGTGAGGACAATCTGACATGTAGCATTTTTCTTTTCTCCCAAATAAACACATAAAGTCAAAATGTTGAAAGGTTTTATGAAATATTTCCTTTAAAAATTACTGGAATTACTTAACCAAAAATTTCTTATTTCCCATCAAACCTTATGAGACTTAGAAGCTGTAACTGATTTTTTTTAAGGAAATAAAATAATTGCAGTAGTTGGGAAACATCTTACTAAAATCTATATAATTCTGTTAAAAATTTGAGGTAAAACATTTTTAATACAGAAATATTGTCATATTCTTTTTTTAATCAGGAGGCTAGTTTCATTATTGAATTTTGGGAATCTTGGACAATATTTTGTTCAGTGCCTGAAACTAAAATAAATAGAAATCAACATGTATTCTGTCTCAACATCTGAAATTATAATTTTAATCAATATATATTGCACTTATCCTAGGCTCATTGCACTTCAATTCACTTTCAGGCTTCTCAGAACAAAGAAGTCGTTTTCCATGTTTTCTCAGTGAGCAGTAACTGTCTCTGTAATTTAAAATTTTCAGGACACAAGCAATTTCCTGAGCTTTGTTGATGTCAAAAGAGTAAAATATATGAAAACTGGTGTAACAAAGCAAGTAAAAAAGAAAGAATATGGCATCTTTCAAGGTACTTTTTTCCACAGAGCACAGCAGAAGATGACAGTCTACATAACATGATACACCAGGCAATAAAAGAGCTGAAAAAGTCCTGGGTGTCGACATGTATTGCAGGTTGGAGGCCAAGAGTCATTTGTCCCCAGAGGCTGGTGTTTGGAGAAACCACTGTAGGTAAGTGGCCATGAAGTACTGCTTCAAGTCCTTTTCTGTTCTTTTCACCTGTTGTGTTTGCACACCATTGCACTTAAAATAGTTAGAGCCACTCAATGTGTTCAGGCTGATATACTGAGTCTGAAAACAAAACACTCATAAATTGAAAAGTGGAGGTTGAGTGTGATTTTTATGTTTTATGACTACAAACTTGCAGAAGGCACTTCTAAAACAGAGAAAGTGAGATCTGCCTGTGGTCATAAAAGTGGGAATTGTGTTAGTCTCAAAATAAAACTAGCATATTGTAACTGTTAGATCCATTCTTTGTCTTGACTTCTGTTTTGCACATCCTTTGTTGCATGGGGCCATGCCAGCCCAGGCAGCAGCTGGCAGGGCAGCAGGCAGGTGCTCTGCAGACTCACTGTGCCAGTGTCAGGCCAAGTTTTGCTCTGGTTTTTAGCTCTGGAAGTCATTTCACATGTGTGCTGGTGTACCACAACAGGGGATTTATCAGATGAGCATTGTGTGAATTGTCAGAAAATGTTCAGCCAGCCTCTTTTAACAATGGACTGCTCCCCAAGGGTCTTATTGCTGTCGGTATTTTTTCAAAAATAACCGTATTTATTTGCCCTTCTCTCTTCCAGTTTTAAACACATAAAGAATGTATTTTAATGTACTAAAACTAGCTTATGGATCACCCTGTTAGGTTTGATGGTATTTCAGTATCCGACTGGGTATGACATTTAATTACTGAACAATCCCTTTGATAATGTTAGGCTACTTGCAAAGTATCCAATTATAACTAGAAAAAATGGTCTGTGGACTTCCCTTCTTTTTTCATGTGTTCTGCAACACTGAATTCCACAGAGTAAATAGATTTCATCTCTGTTTGTTTTTAATAACTGTTCATTATGTTTTCCTTTTTCATTACATTAATATGATGGGTTTAGATTAAGTTCCTCCCTGTTTGGCAAAAGATGTAAGCTTGTGGCTGATTTTTTTTTTCATAGTACTGCTTTATTAATGTTAGGAGTTGGAGTTTTTCTACTTTTTGGTGTTTTGATGATTTTCTTTCCCAAACTAGTGAGTGTATCACAAGTGGGACAGAAATTTGGATTTCTTTTTATATTTTGAGATGACTTGTTTCCTGCAGTCTCCAGATGAACTGTATCTGTTATATCTATATATATCTATGTATATCTACGTATCTGTATATCTACATATCTATGTATGTATGCAGCATATTTTGACCATTCCTGAAAATAGACTGACTTAGTAACATACCTCTCCATAAGGCTGTAGTAACACCCAGCACATTCTTAGCAATCTCCCCAGCGATTAAGAGGCTCCTTGAGCGGGACACATTATGTTGATTGTGAAGAAAAGTTGACAAAGAACAAAATTAAAAAGGACATGATCAGAACTTTCTCATAGTACTCAAACCAAATCCATAGGGAGCCTAATACTGATTTTGCAGGTGGAACTAAAGCACTGGTAACATTATGTTAATAATTTTCAGAGTTAAAATAATCCTGTCATCACAACCGTGCTTGAAAGCTACATAAACAAGCACAAAACACCCTGTTATGGAACGGTAGAGACTAATATTCTGTGAGAGGTACTTGTCCACTTTCTTTTTGCACATGAGAGGATGCTATCTGCCTATTCTGTGGGGTACATAACATCCCTCTTCAGTTACAAATAATTTGACAGTCTTATTAGGAAGTCTGGAAATTTTAACAGTCTCTAGGATTTCCTCACTGTTTGTTATCCTACTGTGCTCTTTCCCAAAGCATAGTACAGATTCAGCAATCATTTCACGGGTCATGTTAATCACAGGAAAGTACCGCAAGATATTTAAATCTCAATAACTTCCTAGTAAATTACTTTGCAATGTGTAGTTCCACACAACTTCTGGCTTTTTAACATTATTTTTCCCCATTAAAACAAATTTAATTTTGTTACCAGATTGAATAGACTGGACTCATGGTTTTATGAAGGAAGCCACAAATATTTCGCATCCTAAAAACTTACAGAAAACACTTACAATGTGTTTTTAATGGCAGCAGTAATCCAAAATTTGAGACTTATAGATAATATTTTTAAACTTTTGATGAACCATTAATAGATTCTTCAACTTGCTGCATAAAAGTTCTACTAGTGGCACATCAGAAAACTGAGTGGCTCTTTAAAGTTCTTTTATAGTGTATAAGGGTGGTTTTCCAGGTGAGTGGATTAAAGACAACATGATAGAAAATGAGTAGTGTCATGAAAATACTTCTGTAGGCTCATTGCGTGCTTCTGCAAGACCTCTTCATAGATCTTTGTATTTTGTTGCTTATGAATTTAATCAAAATCTTGCAGAGAAATTGCTCAGACTTGCCAACTGGCACATATTAAAACCAATTTCTGCCTGGAATGAGCCATACCTTCCTGTAAGCTCTCTTTTCAGCCCCTGAAGTTATGAAATCTTTGGGAATTTAAATTAGAACATATATGGGTTTGAATGGTGCACTGCAACTTTGTGACACAATTTTTTTTTTACAAATCACTAGGTGCTCCATCCTCCAGCTATCTGAAGAGGGTATAAGTACAATGGAAAAAAATGTACCAAAAAACTATCCAGGGCTGCATTGTCATGAACAGTTCATTTCTTTCCAATTTTTCTTAAAACGCTGTGCATTCATACCATAATAGGCAATTTCACAACACACACAGATTTGTCATTCTCATATATAAGATTGTATGATATTCGAGATCACAGTAACACCAACCATTTGTGTGAGAAAGAAAAGCTTGAAATTTGTCACAAATTTCTTGACAAATTTGAGTATTTTTAAATCCTGTACAGTGTTACCATTTCCATAAATATAAACTGCTTTATCAAAACTACGGACTTGGCACTTCTGAAAATATTAAAGTGCTCACTCCTATGAGTCTGTGAAGTACAATAAACTTATCAGTTTCCATGTAATCACTCTTTGTATTCATGGTTCTAACCTTGCTGTGCTTGCCTGCAAATTCTCTTTCTGGTTCAGATGCCTTGTCTTTTTCAAAAGTCCATTTCTGTTGAGATATGTACAGTGAATCAAGATGATTTATATATGAATAATTATTCTCTTTCTACCCTACCCACTTGTCCCTTAAAAATATTTAAAACTGGAGAAGAGATGATGCTTTTTACCTGAAAATAATTGTAGATGCAAGCATTTATAAATAACAGCTTTAGATAAAATGCTTAAATTGAAGGCATAAGGAGGAAAATGGTCTTCCTACCAGAACCGACCCATAAATTTTGGCTGAGATGTTGAAAATTTCGCTGCATGAAATGGAATTTTCCTCATTTCAGTATTTCCTCCATTTCAGCTGTTTTCTCTCTACATCAACAGAGAAAAAAATAAGTGAGACAAACAGCAAAATTTAAAATTAAGACAGGAAAACTGAAAATTATTGAATATCATTTTCCCAAGATGTAACAGATAATTATTATTTCTTTTAAATCTATATAATGAAATAATGGTGATTTGTGAAAAGATCTTCATTCAGCTATTTACAGCTTCTAGTAAATAGCAGCTCAGTAACAATGTCTGTGTTTTTTTAATTTCTGCAGAGTAAAGAGGGAAGAACTATCTCTTCTGTGAGTCTCTGGCATTCTTAAGTAGCTTTGATTTGTATATCTCAAGAAACAGCAAGTGACCAAAGATGCCTTTGCCCAATTAGTTGCAGTAAAATTTAACTTACTTGACCATTTACCTAAAAAAAAACTTATAAAACAATCTCTTTTGATAAGCACTTTCAGTTTAGATGAGTAGAAGAAGTCTACAAATGCATACTGAAGTTGAAAGTGAAAGGAAGGGAATAACGTTGAAGTACAAGAGCACAGGGCAGCGGTTGTGACCAGTTTAATAGTTCCCAAAATTTTCAGTGAAATAATATTTTCAATTGCCTTATTGGGAAAGGGATTGTTATTTTGCTGATAATTTTTGCTGATAAGATTACTTGTTCTCATAATTCATTTTCATTAGTTTTGCATTTCCATTGCATTTTTCTGTACAGTTATTCCTCTCTCAAAAGGAAAATTTTTCCACATGAAAACTGGTCTCATCAGCTCTACTGAGATTTCTGGCTTATGCTGTCTTAAAAGAGGAATTAAAATATTAAGTGTTAGAAGAAGGGTTGCTTGTATTCCACTTGCCACCTGAATCACGCCAAGGAGAACTGCGTATCTTGATTAGAAGTCACCTCAGCTACATTTTCAGAGCATTTTGATGGCTTTTAAAAGGTGTTCAATGAGCAAGGCCCCAGGCTAAAGGGGTATCTATCAAATAACTGCAGGAAATTTAATTTTCCCATTTTGGCATTCATGCATGCTGACATTCACACTGGTCCTTATGCTTGCAGATGAGGGCTAACTGAGTTACATAAAACAGATTGAGTGCTGCATACCTCTGCATAGCAAACTGAAGGTAAGATTGAAGCAAGCATAATGCTAGAAACACTTGCCTTAATATAGAGAGCAAAATAACAAAAGTCATAAAAACACCAACACAGGACTTTTTATCAACTATCAGTCTACAAGTTCACTGATGACCCTAACTATGCTCATATAGTGTGATTTTTGAGTTGTGTCAAAGCCTTTGATGTTCTGCAGCTGTTGCCATTGCCTTTGCTAAATTAAAATTTGTGCAGAGATGTTTATCCTTTGGCCATACAGATATACCTGGGTAGCACTAGGATTAGTTTTATCTCCATAAATAAGTTATCCTCCTAGAACAGCGCAGTGCCACAATATCATGGATGCATGATACCACAAAAGTTATTGTTTCTGTTGAAACAATATGTGGACCATAATTGTGTCAGACCCTGAAGTGAGGGATATAAAGTGGAGGAAAAAATACTTCTTGAAGCTTCCCCCTTAATGAAGACATATTCCAAGGCAAAATAAAAAATATCAGACCAAAAAAAGCTTAGCTGAGTAGTAACGGATGATTCTATTGTTAATTCTGAATTCCACGGAGCAGCAATTCAGCTGACACACCTCTAGTACGATCCTTTTCATCATCAGCTGCTTTCACTGCAGTATCTGCTGCCTTCTAACACTTCTCCATGCATTTCTGTAGAACCTAGAATTGCTTCCTTATCTCTTCTAGAGACATGGATCTTCAAGAAATCATAAAGTGAAAGAGTGATAGTTTTATGATGTTTTCAGCCTCAATTTCAGTTCAGTAACTGTCATAAAAAATAACTCCTTAAAAATGATTGTGTGTGACAGCTTCCATATTCGTTCTACTTCAGTGTTCTTTCATATCTAATTTGCTCAATTTAAAAGCTAGAAGATGCATTTTCCTGCTGCCAGACAGCAAGCTTAGCCAGGGACCTGAAAAATCAAGCTGAGATCTTTTTGCCTCTTAGCATGTCTGTGGCTATAAACTTGGTAGCTTAAACTCAACTGACAATTTAGCTGATGATGTGTAAGGTGGGGTGACACTAGCTCATTATACTGTTCTCCTGGTGAAATTTTTGCACTAGCAAAATGAAGAAATTGGCAGCTATCAAAATGCAGTGTTTCTTCTTTATATTCTAAGCCAGTGGCTTGTGATGACAGTGTCCTGTGTGCTCCTTGGTAATGAGTTTATGCTGACTGGAAATTATCTTTTTAGTTAGAGCGTTTGGAGGTAAGTAAATCCCTACAGAAGCACATGCTGAATGAAAGCACTGTGCTTGCAGTGCTTTGGTAACATGGCGGTTTTTTGAAAGCAGATGGCTTCTACTCATTTGTACCTCATATGCTCTTATCTTACTGTGCATACTGGATGCTTCAACTCCATGTGAGAGTGCCTAGCATGGTTACTGGGACCAAATGGTCTCCTTATAACCAATGTAAAAGGAGATGTAAATTCCATTTTTTCGTATGAACAGAGGGTAATTTTTTTTCCTTCTCAAGTCGTGTATATGATAAGATTAATTTTTGACCATTTTGGAGAGGTCTATGAGATTTTTTTATGGTTGGGAGCTTGAGAATTATTTTAAAATGGTAGAATAGGCAAAATGTGCATATGTCATCAGTTACATTTCTAATTCTGCAGAATACTTCATGGTGTGCTAAATGTGGAGTTAAAGTGATCTAATTCAAGTAGAATATTCAGATTTGTCTTTATTTATGGATAGATCAACTTATGTTTCAGAAACTTATAAGGATGGAAGCCTAACAAAGGCAACAATAAACCTAGAAAAGAAGTTAAACCTCTTAAAAGAGTGTACTTTTGCTACTCATCCATGGTTCCCACAATAAATGCATTTGGCTGGTAGCACTGAGATGTACCAAGATTACACCCCTGGAAGGGCTTGAACACCAGAAATAACTCTGAGATCTGCAGAAACCTTGGGTTTAGGCAGACCTTTGAAAATGTAACAGGTTTTCTGCCTAAATATGGAACTTAATTATTGAAATAAATTAATGTAATGAAATTTTTTCCTCTCTGTGATTTTTTGTGGAGTTCCTTTTGGTACATCTGATTGTGAAAATTATTTTCATGTCTCTGACAAAGCATAAAAGGTGATATGATAAATATATACATTAACATGAACTTGCACAAGGAGGAAATAAGGCAAAACAGAGCATTTATTTATACCATCATTTTGTCCTATGCTTTTCTCCCACTACAAATTCTTAGACTCTATTGCCATAAATGTAGTCCTTTTACACTGTTATGAGAGTCAGCTCACTAATTTTCTTTTTCTATTTAGCCTTGCCTTTATATCTTGCTGCCAAGTGGAGAAAAGGGTAGAAAAATCATTAAAAATTTACTATGTACATTGACAAAAGGCTGTATAAACAGTTATGTGCTCAATTGCGTAAGAACTGTTTATACAGCCTTTTATGTGATTGTTTAAACGCTTTCAACAAAGTTAAGGAAAATACATATCCTGACAGAAAAGGTAAAAATGTGTGAATCACAAGGTGACAACAGATACTTTTGAATGCTTTCTTTAATGGTCTCTTACCTCCAAATATGATTCATCTATCTCCATTTGTTTGCCTTGAATAAAATTCTGTTCCTGGAATTATTAAATATTATATCCTTGGCTTTGCTTAATATGCTCCAGAATATTTACAAAATTGATCTGCTAATATACAGAATTCAGAAATTCAGGAATTGCCTCTGTTAAATAAACTATGCAGGAAATTTGAGATCACTTTTGTGTGATTATATTATTTGAAAAGGTTCTTTCATGAGGGCCCAGCACACTTCGGGCTGGTGAATTATTAATGTACCTTGTATCCCATTAACTGTATATTATGGAAGTTTACTTAAGCTACTGCCTCTGGTTTCATTAAAATACCAGATTGCTAAAAGAGAGGTAGAAACTTTTTTGTGCCTTTGCAGTTAAAATGTGTTTGTAAGAATTGTAGAAGCTTAGAGTTTTGCTGCTTCTTTGTCTGTAATTTAAAAGATCCATATAATGTGCAGAATGATTAATAATTCATGCTTCATTTTTTAGCCTCGTAACCCTATTGCTGGTCTCACAAAAATGAGGATAATGCTTTCTTCTTTTTTAGGTGACATTGGAAAACTGTGTGCAAGTTTAAGCATGTTCACATATGAGTTTATTTGTGTTAATATATCTCAGTGTCTGTTTGTGTATGCATGTTCAGCTTATGAAGAAAGGCTAACCAACCATTTTTACTACACAGTATATAGGCAAAACTGGATTGTGGATAGAAGAGATCACACTTATATTGAGAACAAGGACCACAATGCTAAAGCTCAGCAGTGTAAGACAAGTTTCCTCAGAGGCTGGCATTTTCACACAGACACTGAGGATCACCTCAGCTCTAGATCATCCTGCTCAAAGCACTAAAGCCACCTATTCACCCCTGCCTACTCTAGTGTAAATATGGGAATAAATCCAAGAAATGCCTTCTCCAAAGACAGCAGATGAAAGAGAAATGGGAGATGCATGTTGCTTAGTCCTTCCCTGGGTTTTGTACACTAAAACTATGACAAAGATGCAAAAGAATAATTCTAACAGAAGAAAATTTTCTTGAAAGTTCTTTAGGTATTGAAAACTTAAAAATAATCCTGACCTGAAATATGAGTCAGTTGTAAGTTTTTCTTATCATCACAGTGGACAACGGTCAGTATCCAACTAATGTATAACAAAAATGGCAATATGTCAAAAGCAAGACCTCTTGCTGAAACAATTCAATTGTAACAAAGTTCTGTTTTAGAAGGAAAATAATAAAAGACTAAATCATAGAATCATAGAATAGTTAGCACTGGAAGGGACCATAAAGATCATCCAGTTCCAATGCCCCTGCCATAGGTAGGGACTCATCCCACTAGACCAGGTTACCCAACGCCTCATTCAACATGGTTTTGAATACTCCCAAGGATGGGGTATCCACAACTTCCGTTGATAACCTCTTCCAGTGTCTCACCACTCTCATGGTAAAGAAATTCTTCCTTATGTCTAATCTAAATCTGCCCTGCTCCTGTTTATATCCATTCCCCTTTGTCCTATCACCATACACCTTTATGAATAACCCCTCTCCAGCTTTCTTGTAGGCTATTTTTAGACACTGGAAAGTCACTGTAAGATCTCCCTGGAACCTTCTCTTCTCCAGGTTGAGCAAGCCCAACTCTCTCAGCCTGTCCTCATATGGAAGGTGCTCTAGCCCTTTGATCATCTTTGTAGCCCTCTTCTGGACCCTTTCCAACAGCTACATATCCTCCTTACACTGTGGATTCCAAAACTGGACACAGTGCTCCAGATGAGGTTTCAAAAGAGAGGAGCAGAGGGGAAGAATCACCTTCTTTCACCTGCTGGCAACACTTCTTTTGATGCAGGCCAGGATATGGTTGGCCTCCTGGGATGTGAGAGCACATTGCTGGTTTATGTTGAGCTTCTCCTCGACTAGTACCCCTAAGTTGTTTTCAGCGTGGCAGCTCTCTATCACATCATCCCCCATTGTGTACTATATTGGGAATTGCCCCAACCCAGGTCCAGGACCTCATGCTTGGCCTTGTTGAACCTCATGAGGTTCACACAGCCCCATTTCTCCAGCCTGTCCAAGTCCCTCTGGACGACATCTGTCCTTGTTGTGTGGCAAGTGCACCACTCAGCTTGGTGTCATCAGTAGACTTGCTGAGGGTGCACTGAATCCGGCTGTCTATATCATTGATGAAGGTATTAAACAACACTGGTCCCACTATGGACCCCTGAGGACACCACTTTTCACAGGTCTGCACCTGGACTCTGATTCATTGACCACTACTCTCTGAATACAACTACTCAGCCAGTTTCTTATCCACTGAACTGTCCACCCGTTCAATCCATATCTCTGCATTTAGAAAGAAGGGTGTTGTGGGAAGACGTGTCAGAAGTTTTATAGAAGTCCAGATAGATCACATCCCTTCGTTTACCCATGTCCACTGATGCAGTCACTCCATTATAGCAAGCCACTAAGTCTGTCACACAGGATTTGTCTCTGGTGAAGCCATGCTGGCTGCCATTAATCATCTTCCTGTACTCCATGTGCTCTAGCATGTCTTCTATCTGTTCCATGACCTTCCCAGTCACAGAGGTAAGGCTGACAGGTCAATAGGTCTCAGGATCATCTTTTCTGCCCTTTTAAAAAATGGTTGGAACATTACCAAATTCAATTTAATTATATTTAAATATAACAATTATATTGAAATACAATTGAATGAGGTGTTTTGAACGTTTTTGTTTATGTGGTCTCATGAAGCTGGAGACAATCAGAAGGTAATGTTTTAATATTACCTAAATGATATTGTTTGTTTAACCCAAGTGGTTTTTTCCCCAGTATTTCATTTTCCAGGAACTATCTCAAAAGCCTTCCCCACCCCGACATCATAGCTATTTTTATCCTTTGCAAGTAGATTTTACGTATCGAACCCATGCAATAAATAAGCCTTCATTTTGCTCAACAGACTTATATCTAGAATTAAAATTCCTAATGGGGTCTGCCCTGTTTCTACAGAGAGGCAAATGGATACGTATCATGAGATACAGTCTTTCTCTTTCTGGCTTAAGGGGCTGCAAATTCCTCTCAGCAGAACATGTAGGGCAAACAGAAAGAGGATGACCCAAACCAGTTACCCAGGAGTGCTCAACACGATAAGATTTTTCATATCGCTATGTGCCAGTATGACTGTACTTAACCTCCAAAACACCATTACCTGGAAACCTAGGGAAACCTCCTCTTGACTTCCTCCTGGTAAATGAATATGTTTATTATGCCATTTCATTATTAAAGTAATTAAAACACAAATAAAAGAAAAACCTTTATTAAAAGCAATAAAAAATAACTGCCAAGGAAAACATTTGATCTATTATTCTTTTAAAGTGTATGTCAAATATACATGCTAAAAAATGGATTTATTTTACAGAAATAATTGCCCAGCCAGCCTTCACCTCCAAGTGCAGTAATCACAATAATTACTGAACAGCAAAGAAATTGTTTTCTTGTGTCAGCAATAATGTCGCCATTGATACTCTTTTTCAAGCCTTGAATCTACTGTGACATCTGTATTTCATCCCCTAACACAAACACTGCATACAACTATTGTCTCATTTGGTTGTATTCTGTACTAGTAAATCCAAAACCATATCAAATTCAGGGTAAAAAGTTCAGAAGTTGAAGTCAGACTACTCTGGCAGCAGTGATGCTGATAAACATTAGATGTCTTAACATGATTTTTCAGTAAAGAGGCTTTAGTCACCACAGCTCTCTTGTAAAACGTGTTCTGATTATAGAGCTGAAATCATCTTGTTAATACACCTGTTATCCACCCTGCAAACTCCTGGGCAAACACTTCAGACTTGGCATACCTACTAGCAGCTCCTGTTCCATGTGTCTGAAGAGACTCCAAACATTAAACAAAGTACATGCTTTAATCTGATTTTATGGGTACCCTTATTCCTTTGGATCACCTCCAAAACATCTTCCTTCATACCATGGAGTATTTAATACTGGTTTTGAAGCCTGTTCTTCTTTACCTTAAGCTGGCTAAGGTGATTCACTGTATGGCTTACTAGGTTCTTCATATGGCTGAAGTCTGTGTATATCAATTTTAAGCAAATTTAAAGTACTGATAACAGCAGAAAGAAGCTTCTGATTGCCAGTTATCCTACACATTTAGCTGTAACACAAGCAGCCCTTTATCTTTCCTTTAGGCCTTGCAATTTGTGGCCAACAACTACAGAACCTTCTTAGACAAGACAAAGTCTGATAGCTGGTAAGTGTGGAATGCAAGACATCAACCAGGTGTATGCTGGAGAATGTGAACAGGGTCTCCACTACTACCCTGTCATACGTGATAACCCTTTAAAGTGTTCTATGTTCAAATTCACTTTACTCATTGTTATACAGATAATTTTTTTTCTTTTAGTAGAAATTAGGTGCATTTAAAGGAAACCTTTTAATAGAGCACAGGTGATTTTACTTTGTAACGTAAAATCAGGAGAACCTTATCAGTCTGCACCATGAATGCTACAGCACAGTTTGAAGAAAAAAAATTCATCAAATAATTCACATGAAAAAATAACAGGATTTGGACAACACTAGATAAAATCTGTAGGTAAGAGGAACAAGTGGGCTTGTGTCACAGGGAAATCTTTTATGTCTGGTAACCATTTTTACTTTAAGTTCCATTCACTTATCTTCTAGTTTCCTCTGGGTATTGGTATCATCTAGTATATTCACATTGTGAAAACACTGAACACTGAAATAGTCCTAAGTTTTTTATGCTGCCAGTGGGAAGCCTGATGACTGGTGCCCCCTTTCTGGTTTGACTTTTCAGAAGCTATCATTAGGAGATGCCCGGTATCCCAATTCTATGATGGATTTCTAGCCTAGACAGTATATTTTTATTTCACTGTCCTTTCTGGCAGTTATTGTATTTCTCATGCAGCACTCTGGGACCTTGTGTGAAGGGCGCTATGTAAGTATAGGAATTGGATTGGCTGAGTAATTCTTTTTGACTTCATCAGGCTGTTAATCCTGCATGCCTGTGGTGATAAACCCAGAAAATCCCAGATAATCCTATATAATATTCAGGCAGGGCTGGCAACAGCTATAAATACATATCAAACTGTCAAAGCCCATTATCATTTAGACTACTCTGCAGTCCTTTCCAAATTACATTAGAATATCCAGTCTTGACTTCAACTCTTCCCCCCAACCTACCCCTCCCCACACACTTTCTTCCCTCTTAATGACAGAGTGCTGCCTGTAGCTTTGTTTGCCAGCATAATAATGTGAATATCCTGCAAGTACAACTTCTTACTACAGCACCATGCTTGCCCTGGTCCTTCTTCTCTATGACTCAGAGGCAGTTGCATTTCTGTGCATAAGCAAATAATTTTGTCAATTTTGAAAACTAAAACATCCTACTGCCAAAAGGCTTCTATTTACCACACAGAATAAATGTTGTTACTACAGCAATTCCAAAAATGTGGCTTAAATATACTCGTTCATAAAAAATGCTGTCTTAGTCTTAATGTCTAATTAGATATATAACAAAATAACAGAAGATTTTTGTCTCTTTGAAATTTTATGTTGACTAGTAGCCAGAGACAAATAACAGTTTAGAATTTGCATTGCAACCTGTAATGAATAAAATTAAAATTATCATCACACCGTGAGTCTTTGTGATAGGATGAAAAGCTCACCCACCCTCCAAAATATTCAATATCTTCCCCTCCTTTACAAGGAGAAAGTAGCTGTTGATACAAGAAAGTATGTTTCTGGTAACCAGCTTCATTGGTTAATGAGTGCAGTTTAAATTGGGGCTACCTTGGTTGGGGTCAGTGGAAAGATTTCAGCAATAAAATGTGATTGTATAGCAGCCAGACTCCAAAAATGGGTTATATACTTTTCTCAGAAATGTGTGAGAAGTGTATGATGCCCATGATTTCTGTGCCATTTTTTCACTCAATTATCTATCCTGGGGCTCAGTCAGGTAATTACTCAGGCTGATCAGAGAAAAGCTGAACCACTACACACCAGCAGTCCTTGACAGAGATCAGCTCCTGGGGTACAACTCTGTTTTAAAAATATTTGATTCTGTTTTTTCAACTGAATAAATATCACGCTAGAATAGGGTGTGTATATCCTATCTGATTGCTATCTGGAAACTTTCTGCAGCATGTAGAAGTAAAACAGTGGCTCATTATTTCCTGTCTCCTAACCTAAAGCATTTCTATAGCTCCTGCTTTACTTGCTAGTATCACACTGTCACAGCTATAACTGTATTGTACATTTTCATTCTTCCTGCATTAGAATCACAGAACAACCAGGTTGGAAGGGACCCATCAGATCTTCTAGTCCAACCATTCCTATCCACTAACACTAAACCAAGTCCCTCAATACCTCATCCATCCGTGTCTTAAACACCTCCAGGGAAGGGGAATCAACCACCTCCCTGGGCAGCCTATTCCAATGCCCAATGACCCTCTGTGTGAAAAACCTCCTCCTAATCTCCAGCCTAAATCTACCCTGGCGGAGCTTGAGGCCATTCCCTCTCGTCCTGTCCCTTGTCACTTGGGAGAAGAGGCCAGCTCCCTCCTCTCCACAACCTCCTTTCAGGTAGTTGTAGAGAGTAATGAGGTCTCCTCTCAGCCTCCTCTTCTCCAGGCTAAACAACCCCAGCTCTCTCAGCCGCTCCTCACAGGGTCTGTTCTCCAGCCCCTTCACCAACCTCGTTGCTCTTCTCTGGACTTGCTTAACAGAACCACAATCCTGAACTGCCTAAAGTGAACCCTAGATGCAAACAGATTTCTGCTGGTAGAGTATCCTCTGGTGGTGGATCAAACTCTTTCCTTACCTTTTTTCCCACCAGTTACAGTCACTGTTCTACGCTCTTTCATTTGCTCTGTTGAAAGTTCGACTAACATTGGAGAAAAATTAGTCAGAAAATATCAACTTGATCTTCTTTTAATGTTCCTCAAAATGGGAATTTGAATGTATAATGCAATAATGTTTGTAGGAGTTGCATTGCAGTGCACTGCAGTGCTGTGTAGCAAAGCTACTTGAAGTGTAGTAGAGATAGAAGAGCAGTAGTAGAAGGGCATCATGATGTTCAGTCTAAGTCGTCAAGTACTTCTATACAACATATGAAGATACAGACTTGTGTTAGCTCACCAAAGGCATGATCCCCACCAGTATCCTTCTGTCCCTAACCACTCTGAAATTACATCTGTGCTTGCAGTTATGAGGGAGGCATCACAGGAATAGCCTGACTCCATACAGGAAAAAGCTGTGTCTTGGAAAATCATTGGTACTATATTGAAGCAAAACGCATTTGACAGTATTTCTGATGGTGTCTAATTTTCTCCAAATGGTTCTTCCTCAAATATGAAGGATGAGAGAATAATAGAATAATAGAATAATGCATGATAACAGGGAAAGAAAGACAACATTTTGAGAAACTTCACAACACCTCAGTGCTTATGAATAACAATGCTGTATAGTAGCACCTCCTGTCTCTATCTGGTGTGGTCAATGAAGCAAGAAATAAAACAAGGCTACAGAGAAGAATATCTGAGGTGACTTCACATTATGTGAGAGCAGAGAGCTAGAGGTTGGATTTGTATTCTCTGCCCCTGTATGGGATGTGAAATAAGGTTTTTTAAGTTGGGATGGCTTTATCTCAGAATAACTGAGTACCTGTGGATGATGGCATCTGAAATCATAAGGTAAATTGTGACTATGACTGGCTTAAAGTTTTACAGAGCCTCAGGCTAGCACTCTTCATATTCATTGGCACTTTCTGGAGGCATTGCAAGAAGACAAAAAGAAAGGAGATAAAGTTTGTGGGGTGGACTTAAAGTTTTCCCTTTGCTATATTTATTGTTCTGGAATTTTTTGCTAATATACATATTGAAGGCAGTGGTGTGGTTAAAAGCAAGACACAGTGTTGTGTTTATTTTCATTCCACAATTTACACCTTCTATTTATCATGAAAATCAGAGATATGGATGTTTGATTTTCAAGCTCTTGGAATATTATCAGACATTTTAGATTTAGCTAAACAAAGAGAAAATACATAGGACTTTTCAAAATGAGAGGGTTTTTTCCATTTTCATTTTAGAAAACAGTGATTTGCTGATTTCGTTTTGCAAATAGAAACACATTTTGGACTTAGAGTTCTTAAGCATCTGCCCTTTTTAGTGCAACTGTCCCTCATGAAGGTCTATAAACAATGCAGAGGTTATTGTTCCCTTCTTACAGTTGGAGAATACACTTACAGAGAATGTCAGTGATTGCACAGTGTTCCCTCAAGAAGAACATGATAGCTGGGAAATTACATTTTTTGTTAACAAGAACCTGTCAGGAGCAAGCTACAGTGTAGATTAAGTATTGCACATCTTTTTTTGCCAATTGAGAGTCATTCAGTTTCCATTTCTGTCTTTCTACAGACTCTGCAACAGCATTTTGAATCAAAAAGATAAACTACATCGGAGTACATGCTCAGATTGATTTCTTTCCAAAGGATTTATTTCTTCCTTCTATAAGGGTCTTGTTAAACAAGAGAAAAAAACATTTCTATAGACAGTATACATCTCCTTATATTTAAAGAAACACTTGGCATGTTGCTTCCATTATTGATTTTAACATTCGTGTCCTGTAAAGATACACTGCAAAACTTAAGGATATTTTTGTATTTCAGAAGACAAAAACTGTCTCTTCCTCACTAATACCACACATTCAAAGTGTGTTTACCTTATTCACCCTACATAGCATGGACTACAATCTGGAAACAACTCTTACCAACACTGTGATACTGACCTGTTAGTAGATTTTGTGTCTCCATTTATGACTGTTCTTGACAACGCAATTGAATGCATGTGCATGCATGTAAAACTCATGGCTGTATAAAAAGTCACATACAGATGAAAATATTCATTGTAATTTACAGCTGGTACAGGTAGCTGAGGACATATGGACCACTCCTGTCTATTTCTAGAGAACAAAAGATTAATATTGGCATCCTTTTGTGGCTTGTTGCACAGCATTTCTATGCTTGGTAAAAAGTGAGAACAGAAAGGTAAAATTAAATTCTGAAGAATATCCTGGAATAGGCAGATTTTTATTTTACTTACTTTTACTGCGTTTTTTTTTTTCTGCACTTGTTAGTTTTCACAAAGAGAGCTAGCTAGCCAAAGCCATAAAACATGCCAACAATTCAAAAGGTAGCCAGTCACAGTGTTTTTCCAAATGACTGAAAATGTGCACAAAGAGCAATTTTGTGAACCAATGTAAATTCTGGAGAGAAAGCAACACATGCAGAGAAAAAGAAATGCTGAATTTATTCAGTCACAGTGACAAGATGTCTGCTCAGCTTAAGGGAGCTGACTGCCCTGTGGGAAGACCAGCCAAAAAACATGTACAGCAGTCTGATAGCAAAACAGCAATAAAATCAGTTCAATCTCTCACTTTAAACTGGTGGCAGTGCTGCAGACATCCATCCTGTGGTATCCATGAAATAAAGTGTGCGAAATAAGTAGCTTGTTAGCACAATTCATGATAGATATAGCAGGTCAACTGGAATAAAAACATTTCTTCTCTCTATGGGATTGCACTCTCCTGACTGACATATTAAACATAGGCAAGAAATTCAAAACCAGGGCCCAGCACCTAATATTAACAAGGCAGTAGGATCCACAAAAACTGTGACCATCCCATTTGCAAATCTGAGCACAGCGACAAAAGTAGTGTCACCCACATGCTGAGTGCCCTACCTGCCTATCAGGTCTCCTGTTAGCACATGATGCAGGTGGAAGAGCAAAGCTTTAGGTACACTATGTGCTGTGAGAAGTTCCTTCAGTAGTGGTGAGTATTGGAAGGAACTCTATAAGGTTGATGGAGAGTGTCTCTGTCCCCAGGAGCTGCAGAGCAGTGTAGTCCCACGCTGCAAACCCCCTCACAAAGCCAGACTTGCCTTTATCGACAGCAACAGCCAGGGGTCATGAGGGACCCCTCAGGAATAAACAGAGTCTGATGACAAATCATTTGGAGATATGATTTCTGATGCCCAGTGGTGCTGCTGTGACATTTGTGCATGACTACCACTTCCAAAGAAGCATTAGCTAAGGCAACAGGGATCAGATTAATTTCTTCTGCTTTCAGTGGGCAGAACAAGCCATAGCAGAAGCCGGTTCACATTGCCTACAAAGGCTCTGTGTTTTTTCCCTGTAGGCTTAAATGGATATATATTAATACTGAATTTCACTTGATTTAAGGACCGATCACACTGAGTTATCTCAAGGGAAGAGATACAAACATGCAAAGAAAACACAAAACAAAAAAGGTACCTCTACATCCCTGACATTAGTCCTACTCACAAACCCCTTTGTTCCTCCAGGTCCCAGAGAAGACCTAGGAGTCTAATGAGCTACCTATATTTTTTTTTACATAGGATATAATTCTCTTTGGTTTTGCATTGCTTTCATGTATATAAGCAATATTTATTAAAGTATCACAGAATCATAGAATGGTTTAGGTTGGAAGGGACTTTAAAGATCACCTAGTTCCAACTCCCTCTGCCATGGGTAGGGACACATCCCATTGTCCCAGGCAGCTCAAGGTCCCATCCAACCTAGTTTTGAACAGTTCCAGGGAGCAGGCATCCATAACTTCCCTGGGCACCCATAACTTCCCTGGGCACCCATTACAGTGTCTCACCAGCCTCATCATTAAGAATTTCTTTCTAATGTCTAACTGAAATCTTTACTCCTCCAATTTAAAGCCATTTCCTTTAGTTCTATCACTACAAGCCTTTGTAAAAAGTCCCACCTCAGTTTTCTTGTAGGCCTCCTTCAGGTACTAGAAGATCACTATAAGATCTCCCTGGAACTTTCTCCTCTCCAGGCTGAACAATCCCAACTCTCTCAGCCTGTCCTCACAGCAGAGGTGCTCTGTTCCTCTGATCCTCTTTATGGCTCTCCTCTGGACCTGTGCCAACAGTTCCATATCTTTCTTATGTTGGGGATTCCAGAACTGGACACAGTAGTCTAGGTGGGGTCTCATGAAAGCGGAGTAGAGAGGGAGAATCACCTCCCTCAACGTGCTGGCCAAGCTTGTTTCAATGCACCCCAGGATATAGTCAACCTTCTGGGCTATAAGCACACACTGCCAGCTCATGTCAAGCTTCTCATCAATGAACACGCCCAAGTCCAGTTTCTCTGCAGGGCTGGTCTCAATCATGTCATCCCTCATCCCCAGTCCTCAGATTGCCCCAAGCCTACGTTGCTCTTGGCCTTGTTGAACTTCATGATGTTCACACAAGCCCACTTCTCCAGCTTGTCCAGGTCCCTCTGGATAACATCCCATCCTTCTAGTGTAAGAACTGCACCACTAATCTTGGTGTTATCTGAAAACTTGCTGAGGTTTCACTCAATCTTGGTGCCTATATCATCAATGAAAATATTAAATAGCACTGTTTGATGAATGTTTCCATTAACTTCTTTATCATTCTCCCTAGTTTCAATCATATTTAATAGAGATGTTGAAGATTACTAAACCCCTACAAGTCTTGCAAAAAATAGATGCCACATTGAGAACTGAGAAGCTGTAAATATTTCGTACCAAGGGGAAAGGCTAGAGGATGGGCTAGTTTTTCCACACAGAGAGAAACAATTTTTCTAGACACTAAAGCCATCTGACCACAACACACGAAGCCACTCAAAAATTGGGTATTTCTGGCACACAGACTGCTGCTTCACAGAAGGTGGTGACCCTATAAACTGCAGTGCCACCACTGCAGTTTTATCACAGCTGTCAAAATACTAGGTGATTTTTGTGAGCATTCAAACCACTTGATTCTGTTGTTTATTTATTAGTCACTACTGAGGGACTACAGGACTTCTGCTGCTTGGATTTTGGGGAGAGTTAGAAATATGATTTGTGGCTAAATTATACATATATAATAAAAAGTAAACAATAAGAAATACCAGATATTATTCTTAAAACAACATATCCTGTTAGTCTTAGCTAGGAAAGGAGTAGTGTTAGTCTGCCTTGTGATTTTGGCAGAAATAAATACTGGGTAACATATTTCAATTCTTAGCTTAGAGAACACAACTTTTTGAGTTGAACACAAAATTTTGAGTAACAGCTCGTCAGGTCTCACAAATCTCTGCGCTTCTAAACTTTCACTCCATGGTTATTTTACACTCAAACCAAACTCAGGCAAACTGCTTCCAAATTGCCTGCATCTTCACCTGTCACGTAAGAGAAATCTCTTTGCTCCTATTACGAAGGCACTGAAATCTACATGTCCCAGCTCAGTATCAGAGTACATAAAAAGGTACCTTTTACTTATTCACTAAGCTGATGAAGTGTCTTATTGGAGAAAGTACAGTAGCTTTGCAATCCAAATATCCTTCTGTCTGCTACACTCTCAATAAAACTCCACCCACTTGCCTTCTCACCAACATTTCCATGCAATGCAACATGCCATTTTCTAAATGGGATGTGCTTAGAACTGCTCAATACGACTTTTAAAATGACAACTTTAATCTAATCATCTTTTAAATAACACAATTATTCTTTATACAGATTAGATCTAATTATTAATTAAATTATTTGGCTTAACTTAGATTTGTCTTTTTCTAAGGAAGAGTGCAATGAAAATATTAATGTTTCCCAATATTTATTCACAGCAGATAGATATTTTTTCTGCTGAATTTCCTGAATTACTGTAATTTTTCTTCTCTATTCCCACTACTATTTTTTTTTAAGTGAGATCACAACCTCATATCTTGTCTTGACTGGATACGCTGAGTGCCTTAGCACATGACCAGACAGTTTAAACAATAACATAAGCTTTAAAAAAATCTGTTTGTCTTTTAAAAGGGTAGCAAATTCTCTAGTGTTCTGTGCCTTGACATAGCACTTCTGTTCATCATCTCTAGAAGTTATTCTCTTCTATCCCACTACTTTATATACTCCTTGTATTTGCTATGTTCAGACTTCTTTAAGATGAGCATAAGTTAAAGTATTATTGTACAATATGTTAATGTTAAGCATTCCCTCTAAAATCTAGAATATTTGGGTAAAAATATTCAACCCTTACATCTATCTATAGATATTATCAGAATACTTGCTTATTATTCTCAATTGCCAAAAGAAATACATATGATTTTATGCTCAAAGGGAAGATATCTTTGAGAATGAAAGGGAAAGAAATTTTCTTCATGTTCCCTACAACCGAATGAATAAAGAGAACATCTTGTCCCATTGCTATGTGGTGGTTTCTCTCAAACTCTTGTCTCCCTTTTTGCTTGATACAGGCTTTCAACATAATTTATGGTTATCCCAGTGGTTTGAAGATCTTGGAAAAAGTGAAATCTGAGGCCACTACAGAGCCACTCACAGGGATATCAGTTTTCAAAGTGTTTCCTAGAGTTTCAACAAGATGCATCACACGACCTGGAAGATACGCACGTATTTACTAAGTGGCAATAGAAAATACTAGCCTTCAGTTAAACAGGTTAAAGGTGTGTTGTGACCTACTGTAATAAATCCGTGCTTGATGCCAGACCACTCCAAAAGTCTGCAGCAGTTTTATAACACCAGACTCATCTGATTTTGCACTGCCTGGGCAAGACCCATTCATGTAGCTCAATATTATGCTCTCTTTCTTCCTATTGGCACATCTACTCCCACTAGAATGTGGTATAAAGAATAGACTGAGATCTTACTTCCCACAAACTAGTCAGACTAGTCCTGCTTGGAAATGACAGACATTTTATTTATATGCAGGTAAGTATGCACACATGCTTATATAGAGATGTGCATATTCACAGAAAGACATTTACACATTTGAGGATTAAGCTGGGCTTTTAAATGAAATTTCATATTGATACCACTTTACAGAGGAAACTTCTTTTGCTTGCGGATGCTGTTGGGATATCAACAGGTTGATACAATTACATCTGAAATTAGACTCTAATATTAATATAATATTGTTCAAAGTTAGAATGCTGTACTACAGCTAGCTATGTCAGATTTGAATGCATGCTTATTCCCTGATCTGTGAATGTTCTTGTTCTCCAAGCAAGTCACAGTAACAGAAATAGTTTTACTAAGGACCTCAAGCTGAGCCCATCAGAATAATCAATATTTAATCAATATTAGTTAGCGTTTGCTTAGTGACATTATTTTTCACTAGCGTATGGTCAGCTAATACAGCTGCATAGACTTCACAGGGTTGTACAGTATGTAGCTTGACAGAAATTAGAAAGCCAGAAATAATTATTTATTGTTGAGAGCCTTTGTGGAATGTCTGCCTCAGTCTTCTGAAATGAGTTTTTAAACTCTTCATATAATGCATATGTATGCTAGTTTTTTGATTGATCTGTAATTCTTTACTGCTTTCATTCCTATTTAGTACAATTGAAAACAGAAATCCAGATTTTAGACAATGATATTGGTATATAACACAGTCAAATATGAATCCTACATTCATGTCATGTCATTGAAAGAAAAGAAACTGCGATCATAGAATAAAGGTAAGTCAAAATTTGAGGTTCTCACAGCAACTCAACTAGTACATAATATTAGCACTGCTGTGATAATAAGGTCTTTAGAAAAGCCATGTCAAAGAAAGCACAAAGAAATTCTAATTAAGGAAAAACGTGCTAGTGCAGAACAACTTTTGAACCTTGGTGAGTGCCACACTGCATTTTTATCATAAATATATGTGATACTTTTTCCATAAATAGATGTGACTGAGAAGGACAGAGTTTTCAGTCTAAAATATTCATCCCAGGGGGACTTTGGCAGTCGTAATTCATCTCATCACTTTTGTTGGTACTTTTATGAGCTGCTAAAGCAGGAAAATATCACTTTCAACACTTGAAAGGCCAAAGATGAGACAACGTCTTCAAATGGTCAAAAAAAAAATGTCTGGAATGTATGCATTTGAATAGGACTAAAATTAATAATATTTAATGGAAACCAACAAGACATTTTAGAAACTGGAGTAAACATCCATCATCACATATGCCATCATAAACCTGCAATAAATTACTGACAAAAAATGCTGTCATTGTCTTCAATGGGTGTGGCAAATAATGTTTTTACAATGTGTTTAATTAGCTTTTTTTTTCCTCTTGCCTTTTTTACCAAAAATATCATTTCTTCTTTTCTGTGTTTACCCCTTATAGTTAATCGGAAATATTTCTAGAGATGGAACACCTGCAAAATGGATTTGTACTGACTTCATGCCAAGGAAAGAAAGCAGTGCTGAAAAGTTATGTTTCTGCTTTGCTAGAAGTTAGATCACTTGCAGACCTACTTACATTTTACCCCTATGGATGATTGTTTGCTTCTGCAAGAGGTGTTCCTCCGCATAGTTAGATATTCTGATTGCTGGAAGTTTAGCAAAAAAAAGATCTGTGCAAAACAAACAAAACATTTTATGCAACCACGTGTTGAGGCTAAGGGGCTCCATTTGGCTTTGGAGTAGTGAAGCATTTCAAAGCAGGGAAAGCAGAAATCCCTCCTTTTTTTTTTTTTTACTGTTTGATGGGTATCTCTACCAAACTGTTAGCCACAGTGCAGATCCTGTAAAGAAGCAGTCACTTTCACTAAACAGTCACAACAGTTGTTGTTCAGGTGATAACAGCCTGTTTTATGGGTTTGGGTATTTTTTTCAGAAGACAAGAATAAAATTACCTTTTCTGTTGCTATCCTTTCTGAAGCATTGTGTTTTCCAGTGAGGAGGACCCCCTGCCATTTCTTATTTCAAAAGGAAATTTTGTAATGAAGAATCTGATATAATAAACAATTTGACCTGGATGATTTCTCTAAATTTACCACCTAAAAGTAGGATCAATTCAAAAGAAGATTATCACCTTACCCACTGCCTAATGTATAAGAGGATATGTGAAATGAACCCCAAGGAAAACAACAAACTCATTTTACTTTAGGCATAGTGGATGCATGGTACAGCCAAAACAATAGAGAAGGGAGAAAATGAAGTAAACCTAGTGCTCAAGCTTATAATAGACAAACATGGGATTTAATTTTTCCTGACAATTTTTAATCTACCCTCCATAACAAGTAGATTAGGAGGAGTAATCTGTTCATTCACTAGAAAAAAAGCAAAGAAAATACAGAGATGTTTTGATTCTAGGACTTTAAACCTTTCCTTGATAGTCTTACCTGCTGCTTCTCTTTTAAAACTAGTTCTAATTTTCTATTTAACAATATTTTAATTTTTAACTTTTTATTTTCTGCCTCCTCCTTATTTCCTTCATCTCCTATCTACAATTTACCAGTTCCATATGAAAAGCAATTTTGTTCTGATAAATCACACCACCCAGCTCTTTCACAGAAATTTTCTTCTACAGACCTGCGACTGCTTTACAAAGGCAAGTGAGTTTGAGTAGAGAGTTTGTGTGAATTACACAGGGAGAAATACAGCATATACCTTATATAAGCAAGAAATAAAAAAGAAGGAATTATTATTCCATATCCTTTCACACCATAGATTACTTTCCATAGTACTACTGTCATGCATTATCTGGAGACAGTTTCAGTGTTTCAGACAACAGATAGTTCACAGAGGGTTGGTTGGGACATATTGGTCATATAACATGACTCTGCATGGTAAATGTAGCAGTCTGGCATTTTGTTCACACTGCCCTAGTACATTTTTTCCTTTCTAAATAACAGTTTTAAACTAGTTTTTCATTACAAGTGCTTTTTCTTTTTTCTTTGTAGAGGTAACTCTTCCATTAAAGAAATAGATATGTTGTGAAGTTCACATCTGATCTACCTGTATGACTGTTTAAGTGTGCATTTTCAAGTAGTGATACAGAGTCAAATGGTGACATGCAGTTATGGGCTGGTAGACATGGCTGTGGGAATCTGCTCACCTCTGATGGATGTCGGCCTAACATGCAGGTGTACGTCTGAATATTTGGTCCTTTTCTCAGAGGTCAATATTAACCAGATTCTCTCCCCTTGTGTTGATGTTTTCTGTGTTTTTTTCTAATTCAGCAATCCCATCCTAAGTAAGACAGAGTATAGTTTCAGGGAAAGGATATGATAATGACAACCACTGTGCAGACAGAAGGAAGAGGACTATACCTCAGTGCTCTGCCATTTCTCTCATAGGCAAGAGTTTATGAACTGACACAGCATCATCCTTCTCCAAAATCTGTGAGGTAAGTTAAATTACTCAAAGCAATTATATGTAATGGCACGTTTCACTCCTCATATCCACAAAAGTGTTGGAAATCCTAATTGTAAACTACTCTATCACTCTGTTTGCAGGTGTGCATCTACAAATGTAGAATAAACCTATGATCTTCTTCTGTCTCTCTGAGCATGCACTTGCACCTCACTCCCCACCTACAGAGACCCAGCCTTGGCACGGGACATGCTTTGCCCTTCCACACAAATTCTGAAACTGTTTGAATTTGGCTCTCTCCTAACAGACTGTGAATGTGTCACTTACCACCAGCAGATTTGTGGAATTAGAGACTGTGAACCTAAGTACAAGTGACTAGAGAACACCCTTTATTGTCTACCAACAAAGAAAATCTTGATGCCATGACCATTTTTTTCTATTACATTTCCAAATGCTTGAACATCAAAAAAAGTTGTAATAAAATTTGCACTTCTTGTCTAGAAGATAAACCTATGGATTGTGACCAGATAACAGCCATGGTTTTTGCTAAGAAACATTTTACCAATAAGGAAAGTTTCTTGTAAAAATGAGTTTTACTGTTAGTTCAAAAGAGTCAGAAGTTTGGTTTGTTTCAGACCCATAATAAGACTTTTATTCATTGTTGGAGGCTGCTGTGATTAAGTGAATCAGTGACCAAAAGGACCCATAAAGGATAAAATTCAAAAGTTCTCTTGCATTATAGAAGTAGTGCATGGGCAAACATATACTAATTATTAGTCTGACATTTAATTTGAAACAGGGAAAATGCCACAATGATTGAAGTTTATTTACTGAAGAAGAAGAAGAAGAAAGGATATTCTTGGAAACTAGCTTTTAAAATTTCAAAGTAAATTTGTTCTTTATTTGATGTTTTACCTAATGGCAGTTATTTGATACCAGTCAGTGGATTAACAGATGATCTTTTGAGTCATTTCTGGAGAAAATTACACGTGACTGTTTGGGGAGTTGTTAGTGGAACAAGATCTTTCCTAGATTATGCTCATCTTCTGATTTTTTTCTTTTTACATGGTAAACGGAGACTGGTTTGTAAATGATTACATTATTAGCACAGAATATATTGCCAAGTAATGTGGAAGCATGGTCACATCAATTTGCAGAATGTGTAGAGGGGATACAGTCAATTTAAGTTGAAAAGCAGCTTTAGCTACACTGTCATGTCTAAAAGCTAAACTGAGCCTCTTCTTGTCTCCATCTGTGCATGGGAATGAGAAGGCAGAAAAATCTACCTCTCTGTAGTTAACTAGTCCAACTGCTGCCTAGTGGTACAGTTATTAGTAAACCAAAAACCTGTTGCAGTAGAAATCAGCAAGATGCTGAATGCAATGGTTTGCACTAATTTTTCATAACTTTTCTGATAGGTACTGTTGGAAGCAGAGGTGGGTGGATTCTGATAAAAAGAGATGCTTCTGAAATTAATAAACATCGATTAATTTAAATATCCAGAAGGGAGAAAAGGTCATCATTTTCCCTTAGCTACAAAGGCCACCATTTTCCCTTCTATGGCTACAAGGAAATGTTGCAATAAGGGAATTAACATCTAAACTGAGGAAAACCATTAAGGGGAAAGGAAAATAATGTTTATAATGGAAGATACCATGCTAACACATTTACACAAATAGGAAAGACAGACCTACACTCACAGTATTGTGTTTTGGTTACATCCAACAGAGAAGCATCCTTTCTGCATGCTGGTCCTGCCCTCTCTATCCCATTTGGAACTATGCACTGCCTTGGTGCTTGCTGACAAAATTATTGAAGCTTTGGGACTATGTTCATGCAGGTCATGCATATATTCATGCATTTAACACAGGAACGAAACAAAATGTTTTGAGCATACATGATGGACAAGCCTTTCCTTCACTCATTTAATCAGGAGATGCTCTGTCCTATTCACTGTGTAGAAGACAGGGCAGGTACCTTGAACCTGCAACTCTGATGAGAGATCAGGTAACAGTCCTAAAATCTCTATAGGCTTATTGGCTAATTCTGAGTGTTTTGCAGTTAGTCTTAGTCAAATACACAAGCAGAATTCATAGTAGCCAAATATAATTTTCAGTTGCTTCTGCTACTTAGACAACATGAGAATGTTTCCAATGGAAAATTGGCTAGTACTTCTGCAGAGCATGTCAGCCTTAGAGGAAGAGTGTACTTTGTTGCATTCAAGGACTACATAGTTTCATCTTCAAATCTCATTTTGTCCACTAGGAAAAAGAAATTATTTGCTTGCATTATGGCTTTGATGTCTCCCTCATTATTTTTTCTCATCAATTAGGACAATTTCTATAATTAGGGCATGTTTTTTTGTCTTCGTAAGAAATGTTATTTACCCTTTGAACTCATCCGGCTGCTCGATGGGATACACTTTTCTGAAGTCACTCAAGGCTATTATTGTAATCTCCTATCATATTTTCTGAGAGATGAACACACAGTACCTGCTAATAGACAGAACTGGCTTTCAAGAAGTCAGAACAGCTTCCATTATGGTGTATCAAATGGTGCTTAATTCTCTTTCTGTTTGTCTCAGGTTTGACCTTGGACTGAACTTCCTGATTTCTGAGCTGTTTAATAATCAACTGCATTTCACTCCATCATCTGCTTCAGTTTTTATGAACCAGAGACCATTAGTCACATTAATCCTGCACTCTACAGACCTCCTGTGAGGGCACAATTTGTATGATTTTGTTTCATCTGTAGCTGCCTGATGTGGATTGGAGTGGACTCACCACTTTTTATTTGACCTCGCATGGTTTATCTATGTACACTGTCCAACCCATAATTAATGGCTGTAACACAGCAGGGGCAAGTGAATTTCACCAACAAATCGATATGATGTCAGTTGAAGTCCTTTATTAAGGGTTAACTTACTGCTTAAATAAACCAAGCATGCCAAAACATCAGGTAAACATTGACTGGTCACTTCTGCCCTTGCAACAAGCCTTTTTTGGCAACTGCCCAACCCACATAACTTTGTTGCTAGCTTGAAAACTTCCTAGTTTTTACTCCAAACCCTAAGACCATACTCTGTTTTTAGTAGTCTGGACAAGAGTTGATTATACTTTGTGCATCAGACAGAAAGATTTGTTCGAGGGTCATCCCAAACTTTAGCAACAAGGCTATTGGCACAATTATTCCCAATTGCCAGGCCAAAATTAGGCTGATGGCTACGTAAAATACTTATGTTTTCTCTTTGTTCCAACAAGTATAGCAACCATAATGGTAAAACATACAAAATAAACATTTTTACTTGTTTTATCATAACTCATTCTCTTCTGCAAATTGTGCCCACAACATACAATGAGTAAATGCCCAAACCAATTGATTAGATTCTAATTACCCTCAAAAACAAAGGAAAAGAAAACCTGGTAAAGTAAGGGATGTCTCTTTAAATTTGGAGCAGAGCAAACGTAGACCCACTGGCTTCTTTTTTTTTTTTAATTTTTTCTTTCTGATTTAGCTAATAATAGTTTCACTAGCTTTTGCAGTTTGGAGGAGCTGACCCTCCCACCAAAGGCATCCATAGCAGTGGTTGTTGCTATCCCTTTGTCAAGGTGGCTGCAGGAATTTTCTTTTTTGAGCAGGGTGGGGTGCAGCTTTTGTCTGGGGACTTCTGCCTCTATGCAAACAAATGTAGGTCAGATAGAGGCAAACTAGGCATCAAATTTCAGGGAAAGCCCTCTCCTATTCCATGAATAGGTATTTCAATCACATCATTCTGCTCCCAAAACTTATTTTCTCCACCCCAGCAGAATCCTGCTAGAATCACAAAGTACCACACCCTCCCAAATTTTTGCAATCCAGCCAGTTCCCTCAGGGCACTTACATTTGCTTTCTTTACAACAAAGGTTTTATACTTCTCCCTCTTATCGTTAATGATTGGGGGTTGGATTTCAGAGTCAAGATAAACGGCAGGCTCCAATGTTACCATCCTCTCCTTCCCAAAACAATAAGAACTCGAGAAACCCATCTCACAGCACAACACCCCCACCCCCACCCCCGCACAAAAACACTCTCCACAGCACCCTGCAAAATCCCTCCACTAAACCCATCTCACCAACCCACTCCACCTCCCGGCATCCCACAAAGACAAACCCATTTACTACCTCCTGTTTGTATATTAAGTAAAACGGGATAAGCTTCTACAGTCATCCTCTGCCAGTGCCCTCCCAGCCCCCAAAACCTCACCCTCCCCCCGACAGTTCTCATTGTATCAAACCCTGTCGGTGATTGGAGCAGTGCAGTCAGTTCCAGGGGGAGATGCTCTTCAGGTGGTGGCTGCTCTGGCAGGCAGCTTCCCTTATCCTCCATTTTTTTCATCATCTTTTCAAAATCTTGTCGCAACGTGGAATGCTCAGGCGGTTTTGAATGCTCGAAGTCTTTACTGAATGAATCATCTGGTGATACAAATGATGGATTCCCTTGTGGGAGTGGATATCCCCCCTGGTCTTCTTTGTCCGGAGTTTCTTCATACTCCAAAGGCATACTAGTATTATCCTGCTTCGTGTAAGCTTCTCTCTCTGCTCTCATTTCACTTAAAGTTTCTGTAACTAGTCTCCAGAGGGGTAGATATTACCAAAGGCTCTTGTTTCCCAAGGTACTTTCTTCGAACATCTTTTGTCCCATTTTCTCCCAAGTCTCTTTTTCCATTAGGGCATCAGCACTCGGAATAATGCTTTTTTTATCAGCCCATCTTATCAAAGAATGCAACACAATTTCTTCATAATCAGTTTCTTTCATAGAAAGAGTTTCCCCGAGGAGCTTCAGTGTGGTTTATATCTGAGTCCCAGCCTCAGACGAATGTCCACGGCCCTTCTCCTCAATGACCACTCACCTGGCCAACAGTAAGTTTCCCATATTTCCTACTTCCTGTAAGCTGAAGCTATCCAAAAAACTTTATTCACATCCAAAAAAGCTTTTTCACATCCCTGGCCAGGATGTCCCTTTTATCATGATTGTTCCACACTGGAAAACAAATTTAATCTCTGGTTGTTTTCAAGCTGAATCTGGTAGTCCCTATTCGTGAGCCATTTAATGCAACAGGGGCAAGTGAATTTCATCAACAAATCAGTATGATTTCAGATGAAGTCCTTTATTAAGGGTTAACTCACTGCTTAAATAGACCAAGCAGGCCAAAACATCAGGTAAACATTGATTGGTCACTTCTGCCCTTGCAGCATGCCTTTTTTGGCAACCGTCCATCTCACATAACATTGTTTCTAGCTTGAAAACTCCTACCCCCATTCCCAAGTTACTTCATTAACATAACACAACAAAGTCATTCACCACTGTTGTGCCCCACCCTGCCAGGGCACTTACAGAAACAATTCCCAACATGGCTGTTGTCAGTAAAACATGTTACACTCCTTGAGCAGTCATGCTTAGAGTATTAACCCTACAGAGAAAGGCATCCATGCCTTCAGTGAAATGACACTCTGGCATTGACTACAGGAGCATATTAGCTTTGTCAAGCTCAGTCTGTTGTTGACAGTCACCCAAAACATACTTCTGAGAACATAACTGCTCTACAGCACCTCTGCTGCTGATGCATAGTGCTGTCTGAGAAAGCTTAGTTAGTGCGGGAAGGGCCCTTAAAGATCATCCAGTTCCAATCCCCCTGCCATAGGCAGGGACTCATCCTACTAGACCAGGCTACCCAACGCCTCGTTCAACGTGGCTTTGAATAGTCCTAAGGATAGGGGATCCACAACTTCCGTTGATAACCTCTTCCAGTGTCTCACCACTCTCATGGTAAAGAAATTCTTCCTTATGTCTAATCTAAATCTGCCCTGCTCCTGTTTATACCCACTCACATTCTTGCTATCATCACAAGCCTTTATGAACAGTCCCTCTACAGCTTTCTTGTATGCCACTTTCAGGCACTGGAAAGTCACTGTAAGATCTCCCTGGAACCTTCTCTTCTCCAGGTTGAGCAAGCCCAACTCTCTCAGCCTGTCCTCATATGGGAAGGTGCTCCAGCCATGAGATCATCCTTGTAGCCCTCCTCTGGACCCTTTCCAACAGCTACATATCCTCCTTACACTGTGGATTCCAGAACCGGACACAGTGCTCCAGATGAGGTTTCAAAAGAGAGGAAGAGAGGGGAAGAATCACCTCCTTTCACCTGCTGGCAACACTTCTTTTGATGCAGGTCAGGATGTGGTTGGCCTCCTGGGATGTGAGAGCACGTTGCTGGTTTATGTCGAGCTTCTCCTCGACTAGTGCCCCTAAGTTGTTTTCAGCGTGGCAGCTCTCTATCACATCATCCCCCATTGTGTACTATATTGGGAATTGCCCCAACCCAGGTCCAGGACCTCATGCTTGACCTTGTTGAACCTCATGAGGTTCACACAGCCCCATTTCTCCAGCCTGTCCAAGTCCCTCTGGACAACGTCTGTCCTTGTTGTGTGGCAAGTACACCACTCAGCTTGGTGTCATCAGCAGCCTTACCGAGAGTGTACTGAATCCGGCTGTCTATATCACTGATGAAGATATTAAACAACACTGGTCCCACTATGGACCCCTGAGGACACCACTTTTCACAGGTCTGCACCTGGACTCTGATTCATTGACCACTCCTCTCTGAATACAACTACTCAGCCAGTTTCTTATCCACTGAACTGTCCACCCATCAAATCCATATTTGGTGGAGAAGAGAAGGGAGGGGAGGGAAGGGGATGGGATGGGACAGGATGGGATGGGAGAGGAGGGAAGGGGACAGGAGGAGTTGTGGATGTCAACATGTGGATTTGGATACTGTGGTGCTGTAGATGTGGATGCTGTGGGGCATTGTTTAGAGATTGGTGGGAATGGTTGGACTCAATGATCCAGTGGGTCTCTTCCAACCTGGTGATTCTATGATTCTATGAAACAGATGATCTTCAAGGTCTCTTCCAAACCATTCTGTGATTTTATGATAAGATAATTAAAAGACATATGGTAAAGACATAGACCTTAGCAATATATTTGTGGAGATTTCCTAAAATTGCATAAGGGCTTGAATATAACGTTAAAAAAACCTCCTTGGATATTCTCTATTCTTTTGTAATACTTCGTGCTCTCAGTTTACTTCTGTATTTATGTCATAGAAAGATGGAAAATAGCATCCAGATGACAATTAAACTAATTGCTGAGCAAAGCTGATAGAATATTTTCTTTTTAACAAAGAGTGACTTTTTTCTAAACAAAATGAATATTTTAATGAACATATTAAAACATCATGGTATGCAAATAATTTAGGTTCTGAAAGATGAATTAATATACCAGATCTGAAAGGGGAAAAGTACTGGGGTTTTTTTTCCTCATTTATTTAACCTTTCCCAAAGAAAAGAAGAGAGAAGGAAAAAAATTATCTATTAAAGAAATGTCGTGTTTTATCCACGGTAACTTAATGTGACAGTAGATTGTAACAGGATGTATGAAGTTCAGACTCTCTGACTGATATTTTCTTCAGGCAGCTTTTGACATCCTCCCCTACTGGTAGCAAAAGGAAGATTGTTTACAATTCAAAAATATCTTCAAGACCCTATCTTTTCACTGTGCCTCACCTCTTTAAGAGGTATTATACATATAGGCTTTCCAAGAAAACCTGTACCTTTTCAATGTTATATTTAACTTCCGTTTAGTAGATGCCCTGAGACTGTGCAAAAATATTGTGAGTACTACTGCGATAAAGTGTGTTTTAACACAGGTCAGACACTGATTCACAAGATGCCTGTTCCACATATTTTCTTTAGTTCTCTGAGCTTTCTTTCCACACTGTGGTGCGTATTATTTGCAGTATTTGCCTTGGAGTTTTTATACAAGAAAACACCTTATCATTTTCTGTGTAGCCTCTCCAGACAAGTAAATCTAGTCCAGGTTTTTTCTGTTAATGTATCTATGGATGAGCTGGCCAAGGACCTTTACTGGGATTTTTCTTAACTCCATCATGACTCTGTTTCTAGCTTTCTTAATTAGGAAACCAGCAAATCAGCCTCCTACACTTTGCATTCTTGCCATGTCTTCCCCTGGCTAAGACACGGGATTTCTGCACTGCTTTTGTTGTGCATCCAGACTACAAGCGCTGCTGTGACTCCACTGTCAGGTCACCTGTTTCCTTACAGTACCTTCTTCTTGTAGAAGAACAGCAGTATTTACCCTTCTTGCCCCTCATTAGAGCTTCAAAGCAATCTTATCTGTGTCAAGTAGGGACACATTGTTCCTAGGGGATGCTTTGTTGGAATAAGAGCTTCCAAAGATTTTTCCCAATCACATAATTGCTCTCTTTTCTTTCCTCTACAAGAGGAAGCATCTACAATGCCCCAAGTATTTTCCTGACATCACCAGCTTGACAGATTTCATTATGCTTGAATAACTACTATACACAATTCAAAATTGTCTATGGATGTTTCGCTCGACTTGGTAGAGTGCTGAGTTGCAAAGTTTAGGTTCAAATCAGTCTTTCTTGAGGAGAACGAGTTTTAAAACTCATTTCTTCTGAAGCTATTCCTTATTCTACCTGTGGAAGTATGAAAACAGCATTTAAACTTCCTACTATATATTGCTAAATCTTGCTATTATGTTTTTCAGAACTAAGATTGTGGACACAGTGTAGGTCAAGGTCTAATGAACATTGCTGTTCGTGCTATTATGTGGGTAATGTGCATGGAAAGTAGAGGCTAACTGTGCTTTAGTACTCAGCATTTTCAATGAATCACATTGGTATGGATTCTGAGAAGAGAGGGTCTAATATGTGGAGCACACTCTACCCATAGAGAAGTCTGTTGCCTCCCATGAGCCTGCATTAAGGATGTTACTAGGAAACTTCTCAGTCTGGTATAGCCCTCAGACTACTACCTGTTACTGCTCTTCCGTGTGGGAGGTGATGAAGCTGCAGTACGTAGCCAAGGGTAATCAAGTTAGAATTCAGTGCACTGGAAAGGCTAGTGAGGGAATCTGGGGCTCAAATGTTTTTTTCCTCCCTCATTCCAGCTGCAGGCAGTGACATTAGAGGAAACAGACAGGCCCAGTCTATTAATACATGGTTCTGTGGCTGGTATGACTGTAAAAAAATATGGGGGTTTTGACAATTGGATGACCTACATGGCACCAGTCTTACAGACTTCAGATGGGAGCCACCTTTCTCAAAGGGGAAGGAGGTTCTTTGCTCAAGAGCTTGCAGGGCTCATTGACATGGCTTTAAACTAGATGTGAAGGGGAAGGAGAATAATATCAGATTTGCCTATGACAAGTTTTGGGAGGACACATTGTGGTTAGAGGAACAGGGTGCAAGTGTGAGTCCTCCATATGTTGCCCTGGGGCTTGCTGGGGATGCCACAGCACAACTGAAGTCTTGTGGAGATGAGGGGCTGGGACGGTGTCTGAAGCAGTAGGATCCAACAAGGAAATTTCCAAGGAACACTCTAAATGAAATAAGGAGTGGCCAACTGCACAAATGCAGTGCCTCTACACAAACGCACACAGCTTGGGCTACAAACATGAGGAGCTGGAAGCTACCATCCTACTAGAAAGCTATGACCTGATTACTGTTACTGGAAATTGATGGGACAAATCCCATGACTGGAGTGTGGCTATCAATGGATACAGGCTGTTCAGAAGGAATAAATCAGTAAGGAGGGGCAGAGGTGTTACCCTCTATATCAGGAAATACAAAGAACGTGAAGAGCTGTTCCTGAAGAACAGCCATGAACAGGTCCAAAGCTTATGCATGAGAATAAAAGACTGAGGCAACAAAAGGAACCACGTGGCTGGTGTATACTACAGGTCACCTGATCAAGGGGAGACTACTGATGAAGACCTCTTCTTCCAGCTACAGAAGGCTTCATGCTCACAAGCTCTCATCTTACTGGGGGACTACAACCACCCTGATATCTGCTGGAAGAGTAACATGGCAAGATGTAGGTAACCCAGGGGATTACCCTGATTTTCTTAACCCAGGTAACAGGCACTACGCAAGGGCTTGCGGTACTGGACTCAGGAGTCATCAATGCAAGTCAGTCAGCAGACAGGGAATTGGTCCTCAGGGACATGGGAGCAGAACAGAGCTGGCAAATATTTAAGGATGTTTTCCATAAAGCACAAGAGTTGTCAGTCCTCAGATGGAGGATATCAGGAAGGAAAGGGAAGAGACCAGCATGGCTGAGTTGGGACCTACTGGTCAAACTGAAGAGCAAGAGGAAACTGCACAGACAGTGCAAGCAGGGACAGATAATCTTGAAAGGTATAGGGATGCTGCCTGGTTGTGCAGGGTTGATGTCAGGAAGGCCAAGCCACAGCTAGAGCTGAATTTGGCAAATGAAGACCAACAAGAAGGGTTGGTACAGGTATGTCAACCAGAAAAGGAAGATTAAAGATAGCATACCCCACTGATGGTTGAAAATGGTGACCTTGTATCAGCAGACGAGGAGAAGGTTGAAGTGCTCAACAACATTTTGCCTCAGTATTCACTGACAAATGCTCTCCTTATCCATCTTTAAATGTTGGTGCGGTTATAAATATATACACATATTAAACGTAGCTTACTTGTAAAGCGTCCATATAACAGCAGTATCAACCTTTTAAGAATCATCTTTGCAGCTACTTGTTTTATTCTGTTACACCAGACAAAAATATACACTTTGTTAAAGTTAGGGATATGTTGCTGTACATGTGAGTATATACATCCTGGAAATTTAGGAAGCTGAAAAATGGGATCTATTTGGTTCAAGTGGAGTTGTTCTGTTTCGTCTTGTGCTTCACCTCAGCATATTCTTGCTCAATAGGACCACTATACCCACCTGGGATAGATGACAAGATAGTGGCAGTTGTGATCTCTTTCCCTGAGAAGTCAGTAATACCCTGCATTCTGAAAAGGATATTAGGGGAAGACATTTCTGTAGAAATCCTCATGAGTCAGTCCCTTCTTCCCTTGCCTTATCTGCTGTGTGCTAAGTTTAGTCTTGTGCTATTATTACAGAGTATGTCAAAGAACTATATATTGCTCATCTTGATCCCTAATATCTTTTGTGAAAAATATCTCTAGAAGTTAATGGCATCTAAGGTACATTAAGAATATAGGAACTACCTTTGTAGGACTCTGAGTTTACCTATGTGTGCAACCTTCACCACTTATAGAAATCATGAGGTTTTAGGGCAAAGTAGTAGTGAAAAATATTTTTTTTCGAGACCTGCGTATATATATTGTACGTCATCTTTAAATACAGTTAACATATATTATTGAAAATGGAACACATCAGGAAATGCAAATAGAATGAGTTCTATTTATGTCTGCGGGACATTTAGCATCACCTATGCAATACACGTGAAATGTGCTCGATAAAGCAGTTCACTTTGAAGTTTGATAGGAAATTAATATATATTAAATAAAATATTAATATATTCAAATCTAGAAGATTTAAAAAATTGAAAAGGGAGGCTATTTACAGCTTGTGCTCTAGTAATTGGTATCTGCTGTGTCTTTTTCTCCCTTTTTAGTCTGATTAATAATATATCAGAGAACTAATGGCATCCTAAAAGTGCTGTGTTAACCGTGTGCTTTAAGAGCCATTTTTTTCTATGCTTGAATCAAATCACATTGATTTCTGTAAGATTTGAGTGTACTTGGTCTTCCATGATTTCTGCAATGGCTACCTTGCTATATCCCTTGTGATACAAGTGTGAAGCCTGCTAAAGTGTCTCCTTACTGATTCTTTGTCCTATTTAATAATTTGCTGCCCTGGCCAAAGGCAAAATTTACCGACATTTGCTACATCACACAGAAATTAGGAGAGAATACAGAGCTGGGGCCCTTCTTCCCACCTCCATCTCTTCTAATCTGTTTGTGGCTGAGCAACAAGACTGTTACTTCATATTTTAATAATAAATAATGCAGCAGGTGTACAATAATAGTATTGTAAATGGCACTGGAAGGTTATTAGATTTTTTTTTTCTGATTGATTTTAACAGGCTTAATGAGGAGCTTTCTGCTTGGTAGAAAGGTACCAACTCTATCTGAAATTTTTGTTGACAGCGTACAATTCCTCACCTCTCTAATGCTCTAAAAGAGTTTTCTAGAGACTGGTGGGTGTATACCCACATTGTCAGAAACTCCTTGATGGCTGATGATTGTTTAAGAGAACAGATGACTTGTCCTGCTGTGCAAGTAGATCACATTGCATTACAAAAAGCCTAATGAAATAATGGCATCTTGCAGCACAAAACCTATGAAGAAAGGGTTAGTATTAACTCTATGTGAGATGCGATTCACTGGGATGCTGTGAAGTCCTCTACCAGTTGAAATTTAGGCAAATCAAGAATAAATTTCACTTGCATCAAAATTTGGCATTTGGATTTATTTTTACCAACTCAGGGATAGATAAAGATGCGTAAAAGTACATTCTCAATAAAGTGGTCAGATATTAAGAACTAATTATTGACATATAATGGCAGATACAGTGACAGAAGAGAAATTTTTATTTTGGTCCTCTGTTTTGCATGCAGACACTATGGCTGTCTTTAATCACAGAGTTTAGTTAAGGTTCTTCAGTCCATAAGTTGGGCATGTATCTTGGCTCTTCAGTTCCTAATCAGACAAAACATAGCTTATATCCTTGGTCTAGCTTCCTCCTCACTGGTGCCACTCTTGGACTTTGACTTCTTTCACCTCTTCTCCCTAGCCATTTATCTCAATTTGTTCTTTTTGCTACTTTTGTATAAGTCCAGGCATTATCCTCTAAATAAAAATTAAACTGACTCATAGATGGGTCAAGGCCTGCAAGGTGGCAAGGTGGTCTTTCAAAGCAATAACATAAATTTCCTGCTCTACAATTACGTTTAAGTCTGGTTGTGGAAGCATGGAGTTCGTATCATGAAGAAAGTAAAAAGATTGGAGCACTCATTAGTTAGGCAGCTATAGTCACCCAGCAAGTAGAAACTGCTATTTTTCAAAGGTATGGTGGCAATAAAAAGCATATTCTTGTCAAAAAAAATTAACTTGCTTGCAAAATAGTGTGTCCTTGCTCCAGAACACAGCAAGATGATGTTCTCTGTTCAAAGATGAATCATAGAGTGGTTTTCTTTTCTTTTTGGACTGAACTTTTTCTTTCTCTTTCCTCAAAACTGGGTGAAGCATTTAAATTTTCCAAACCCATTCAGCCTGAAGGTAATCACTGAGCACAAAATATTCACTCCAAGATCTAATCAAAAGAAAGATATCTTCAAATGAGAATTTCTAGGATCATGATATGTAGTTGTGACATACACTCTAACTGATCAACATAATTTCTTGCACTGGTGTGGTTAAGGGAAGTGTGTATGTACATGAATGCAGCATGGGTTTGGAGCATGAGTTGGAATCTTCACTTGATTGCTGGTTGTTTGTCCAGAAACAAATGGTTGGGCTCGATGATCCGATTGGTCTCTTCCAACCTGGTTGTTCTATGATTCTATGATTCTATGATTCTATGATAGAATCATAGAATGGCTTGGGTTGGAAGGAACCTTAATGATCACCTAGTTCCAACTCCCACGGCCATGGGAGAGGACAACGCTGCCCAAGGCCCCATCCAACCGTTTTCTTTGTTCAAGACTAGAAATAGTTTTTATCAACAGTAATTTTTAGGTCTATCAATTATGTCTAAGTCATTCATGAAGATGTAAACAACAGATTCACATTCTTGAGAGGAAATGTACAGAGATAAAGTGGGAATCGGCATTCAAATGTCTTCCCAAACGAGGAACAGAAAAAAAAAAATTTTTTTCAGACCTAATCACTATTAATTTGTTAATATGCAGGCTTATAACAGTTATCCTTTCTCGTGTCACCTATGAAAAGGAGAATTGTATTGACAGAAAATACTATTATAACCCTTCCAAAAAAGAATGACACTTTTTGTAAGAACTTCCCTTATTGTTAATTGCTATTATCATTTTTCCCTAGACTATTCTCACTCACAGCCCACGTACTATGTCTGAAGAAAATTTCAAATTAAATTATAAGAGTTGAAAATTTAAAACACTTTAAGAGAAAAATGAAACACAGTTTGACAGTGCTAGAAGTGTCTGTTGGAAATCTGCCTGAGAGAAACTAAAGAGATGTAGTAAGAAGCTGTTTTTAGGGCTCTGAAATGTACCTAGGGTTATTATGGAGTCTTCCTCTGCATGTGTTGATTTTCTTTCCTTTACTGCCAAATGTAAACACTCTAAAGTTAGCCTAAGTTACATTTTTTACTTTCATAGTCTCCCACAATGCATTCTTAAACTTTATTAAGGCAATCCCAAAGAGATCCCGCTCAGTCATATTTTTGAGGTAACGAGAGCTCCTAAGTGCGTAGCTACACCTTACAACTTAGCTTTCATGACTGCTATGGGTGATCACACAGAATTGTTCTCATTAAGTATTTAAAAATGATCCGCTAAAGGAAAGATATAAGGAGGAAAATGCATGTTATCAAATGCTCACCTTCTGCATCAATGTCATGGAAGAAATCAGACCACATTTGACCTCTCCAGCAATTCAGGTCTGTTCACGCTCCTGTAGGCTTGAATCATACTATTTACCTTCCTGGACTGTAGCTGCTGGAAAAACTGCTTCTTCCTTTCCCTGATGTGACATTTAAGAAGTACTTCCTTGCTTGATGACCTCTGAGCAGTAAGACTAATTTCTAGTACTCCATGTGGAGAAAGTAAGAAATCTTATTTGGAGGGGACTCATTGCATATGGATGGTAGTATCTCGGCTAAAGACGTTTAGTGGTGGTATTTCATCCAATGTCTAATGTCTCAGTGGTATGTAACTCTTATGAAGCTGTAGCTGCCAAGCTTATTTACCTTACACAGCACTAACTACTCTATGCAAAGTTTTGCAAGATTGTGCTTTTGTTGTGAGCAAGATCAGTGAGATACAAATGATCTTGGTAGACAGGAGCTGATACATTTAATGAATAATTTTTTCAGCTGGTATGTGTCTTTATGTTTTACAGGTATTATATACAAAGCCACTTTGATCTTGTTGTTTTGCCCTCAAATGGATTTCTTTCGCAAACTTCCTTCCAGGAAGATTCCTTGAAGACAGATTATGAAGGTTCAGGTAGTGTGAAACGTACCTGCACCTGGTGAAAGCTGAATTGCCACAACCAGGCATTAGCCACATGGCATGACTTGCCAAGTGGGCTTTTGGAGTAAAGCATTTACTGCTCTGATTGTGTCACAAAGCAGGAGCAGTAACTCTTCCAAATAATAGTGTTTAATGAAAATGGGAAAAATCAGCAGCCTGCTTTTATGACTGATTGCTGGGAGATGAAGGAAAAGTGAGCAATCTTCTATAGTGCATGAACTGAGCAGTTTCTGTATATCCAGCAGAATAAGAGGGGGATGGCAGTACTGAACAAAACACAAAGGGAATCAGAAGACCAGGAGGGGAGCAGATGTGTTTAGTAATGTGGTTTGAGTTAAAGTAGAATCAGTTTTCTGACTTTAGCTAAGTCTTGTCTAAGTAACTTCATTTTCTGACAGTTTCATGTTTTTCAGACAGTTTCTCTCTAGAAGAGAAAACAAAGGACATTGGTGAGCAGAAAGGCCAACATGCTTATTCCTATAGTAACCAAGGCCATACTTAAACTGCTGAAAAAAAGGTCACACCTGCAAGGAAGACGGAGAGGTGACCCCAAACTGACCAACAGGGTATTCCATACCACATATGTCAAACTCGGTATAAAACTGAGAGATCACAAGGGTCTCTCTCTCTTCCATTTAGGATTTTATCTATCTGTTTGCCCTTGTTTACAGACCTGTGAGTTCCTAAATCCAGTTTCTGAGTCCAGCTCCCTCCTAGAAGCAGACCCTTCCCCTCATGTCTGCTCTATGGCATTTGTCATGATGTATTGACATTCAGGGGTGGAGTGGCACAATTTCATATTTTTTTTATTACCTTTTCCTCCTCCTCCTTCTTCTTCTTCCTCTTCCTCTCCTTCTTCCTCTTCTTTTCCTTCTTCTGATGATGATTTCATTAACACTTTATTTTTAGTTTCCAACCAGCAAGTCTTTTTCTTCTCATTTCCCTTTGTCTGGAGGTGGGAAGAAATGGAATGGGAGTCCAACTGCTAGCTTTAGCTGCCAAAATTGGCTAGTCCAGGGCTAAACACTGATGGTAGAGACTGAATAAATTAAAGGGGAAGAAATCTGACATCAAGCTTTTGTTCCATGAGAGCTCCAGAGCAGCTGATTTCCTCAAATTTATTTTAATGATAAATTCTTGTTAAAAAGGTCTCCACTGAAAAATGATTCTAAAATGAAATGTTGAGGATTTTGGTTTTCAGCAAAAAATGAATTGTTATCAAGTACAGTTACTGGGGAAGACATTTTCTTGCCAGCTTATCTATTCTTTTTTCTCTTTTTCAATGCTTCCAAACAAAAAGATCAGTCAGAAATATTTGCTTAAATCTCAGTGTGGTTTGAAAAAATTTACTCCATAAGAATTCAGGGGAAGATAAGCCATTAAAGAAAAAGAGACACGAACTGCAATAATCATGAATTAATGGTAATGATTATCAATGAAGATACCACGATTAAAGTGCAACATATTTTTTTTTTTTCAGGAACAAGAAGTCTGAATTTAAATCTGAAAGTGTTTTTATTTCCTTCCAATATTTCCTAGCTCCTTTAATGAGTTGAGCCCCTGAGCTCACATTAGAGTTAAAATTTTGTATACCGTGACAACAACTAGGGGTTTAGAGGATTTTTTGTCTTGGTGAGGAAATATGCCTTTTGTGGGATTTTGTGTAAATACTGCATAATTATTGGATACATTTTAGCTAACAGAAGGCAAGTTTTTCATTTCAAGAAGTGTCAAATGGCAAAGTAATTGTTCTGTTTAACAAATGATAAGAGCCAGGAGGTGAATTTTGACCTACTACATTCTGTTGCCAGCTAGGCAATAAAATTAGGTGAATGTGTGCAGCACTATCAGTGTAAAGATTCTTCACAAGAACAATGTTTCAAGTTGCTGAGTCAATATCTGCCTTTGTTTGGTCAGAATAAAGCCATAACAGGACATTTCAAAATTATTCCAAATCAAATTTCTGATGGTGAAAGAGAAACCTTGAACTCTAGTTTAGTCTGTCATCATCACCATGAGGAATGAAGATATCCATGAACTAAGCCCACCAGTAGCATTGATGTTCATATGGCATTTTGGCTGAAATGCTTGAGATAAGCAGATGTGAGCATTTGAGAATGAAAAAATATTCCACAAGGTTTAGGGGTTCATGACACTGATTTTTATTGTTGGTCCTATCTCACATGCAACGTAAACATTGAACAGGGATCTGATATATCCTGGGCTCTGCTATTTGTTTTTGTTTGCATAATCAGAACTAAATGATATTAAAAGAAGTTTTCTTGTCCTCCTGAGGACTCTGGATTCAACACTTCCAGACGGCTCAGTGCTGGAGACAGAAAGAAGTGTAACCATAGTGATGGAATGGAAATGAATCCTTTGTTCCTAGGCTGCAGTATCCTACAGACACTGCTGTTTTCAAGGTCAAAAATATATTAGGAAGAGATAAAAATTAAAGAAAAATGTGCTGGCTTAGCTACAAAAGCTAATTTAGTTTATGCATTATAAATTATGTTAAAAATGACTAAAATGAGATTTCACAGCAAGAACTAAATGTGTAGATTCACAAAACTAATTTCCAAAGATGAACACGATTACAGAATTTAGCCTTAAAAGCTTTTCAGGCCATCAGAGAAAACAGCAAAGCTATCAATTACCAGACTTTAGTGGTGCTTCTGTCAGAAATATAATGGTAGTTTTAGCATTCTCCTCAGCATTTACTAAATTAAGAATGTCTGCAAACCGATCAATTAATTGGAACATTATTTAATTTAATGAAACATGTGATCTGTCAAGGAACATTAATCAGGTTTTTAAACAAAACATTTCAACATCTCTTTCCAAATGGCAGAAATAGAACAGTCTTGACATGATGAGGTGACAGTTGTGATTTTGAGGATTTGAGAATAGGACTGAGCATTCTTCTAAACAAACAGAATCCCTTCTCATCAAGGTACTGCACAGCATTGAGCTCTGATACATGGTATTCCTAAGCCCTCCTGAAAATTTCTTCTAGCTGGTAACCCTGCCACCCTTTCCTTTAACCTGTTTATTTTCTCTCTGCCTTTACTTTTCCAAAGGTGGATGGATGTGCGCAAAATGCTGTTACATGTATGATGCTCAAAGTCAGTGTGAAAAACCCTGAGAATCACAGAGTCACTAGGTTAGAAAAGACCTCCAGGATTGTCAAGTCCAACCATTCCTATCAATCATTACGTAGTGGCCCTCAGAACCTCATCCATCCATCTTTTAAACACCTCCAGGACTCAATCAGTCAGCACCGTTCTCTCCACAACCTCCTTTCAGGTAGTAGTAGAAACCAATAAAGTCTCCCCTCAGCCTACTCTTCTCGAGGCTAAACAACCCCAGCTCTCTCAGCTGCTCTTCGTAAGACTTGGACTCCAGCCCCTTCATCGGCTTTGTTGCTCTTCTCTGGATTCATTTCAGAGCATCAACATCCTTCTTGGCCACCTGAGCACACTGCTGGCTCATGGTCAGTTGCTGTCAACCAACACACCCAGATCCTTCACCTCCAGGTAGCTTTCCAGCCAGATTTAGAATCATAGAATCACCAGGTTGGAAGAGACCCACTGGATCCTCGAGTCTAACCATTCCCACCAATCTCTAAACCATGCCCCTCAGTACCTCATCCACACATGCCTTAAACCCCTCCAGGGTAGTTGAGTCAACCACCTTCCTGGGCATACCGTTCCATTTCCTAATGACCCTTTCAATGAAGAATTTTTTCCTTATGTCAAGCCTGAACCTCCCCTGGTAGAGTTTGAGGCCATTCCCTCTTCTCCTAGTCTGTAGCACTGCATAGGGTTGTTGTGGCCCAAGTGCAGGACCCAGTATTTGGTCGTGTTAAACCTCATGCCATTGGACTCTGCCCAGTGGTCCAGTCTGTTCAGACCCCTTGGCAGAGACTCCCTACCCTCCAGAAGATCGACACTTCCACCCAGTTAAGTGTTATCTGCAAACTTGCTAAGGGTGTATTTGATGTCTTCATCCAGGTCATTGATAAAGACATTCAACAGGGCTGGACCCAGCACTGAGACCTGGGGGACACCACTTGTCACTGGCCTCAGACTGGAGTTAATTCCTTTCACCACCACTCTCTGGGCCCGCCCATCCAACCAGTTTTCCACCCAGGAGAGTGTGCGCCTGTCCTGGCCAGAGGCTGACAGTTTCCTAAGCAAAATGCTGTGAGAAACTGTCAAAGGCTTTTCTGAAGTCTAGGAAGACCACATCCACAGCCTTTCCCTCATCCAGTAGCCAAGTCACTTTATCACAGAAGGCCATCAGGTTAGATTGGCAAGACCTGCCTTTTGTGAACACGTGTTGACTGGGTCTGATCACCCAGTTCTCTTGCAGATGCTTCATGATAGTACTCAAGATCACCTTCTCCATGAATTTTCCCAGCACTGAGGTCAGACTGACAGGCTGGTAGTTCCCTGGATCCTCCCTGTGACCCTTCTTGTAGATGGGCACAACATCAGTCAGCCTCCAGTCCAGCGGAACTTCCCCAGTCTTCCAGGACTCTTGGAAGATGATGGAAAGGGGTCTGGCAGGCACATATGCCAGCCCTTTCAGTACTCTTGGAGTACTTCCCATCAGAAGATTAATGAGACCATAGACCTTCAAAGTCTATCCTCTCCTTTCTGGGGTAATATGCAAACCTGGTTTTCCATTACTTGTGCTTTGTGGTGCTGCAAGGGGTTTGGCAGCATGCAAAGCATTATTTTTTTGTGGAGGCATCATATAAGGCATCTCCTGGCAAACTGGTCTTGGAGTGAATTTGAGAGAGTGTAGATGCGGCAGACAAAGTCAAATTGTTTGCAGCTGAAGACTAAAAGACTTCTTTTACATCATTCACAGCTTTACCTAGAGTAAACCATTGCAGAAAGCCCATCTTCCTCCAGCACTATAGTATAGACCTGGGCAAAAGTTTTTATGTCTGCTGTGGTATGACAAGAGAGAGGGAGTTAAGTGGAAGGAGCAGAGGCAGCTTGCAGAAGGAAGAAGGAGATCCCAGAACAAGTAACTGACTAAATCAATCTTGTGAGTATTTTCAGTCAAACTTGTATTCATTCTTTGAACTTTCTCTATTGCCACCTTCGCATCCTCATGATGGGAAAAGCATCTTTCCACAAGCTAGGGTGAAATAACAGGAACAGTCTAATCATATAATCCCGTTCCCTCACGGTAGGAGGTATGGTCACCAACACTGTATTTCCCATTGGCTTCTGGTCCTAAGCAGATGTAGGAATATGATACGAGTGCAAATGAGAAAGCTGAACCTGTTTTGATAATTCAGGGATGTTAAAGATTCAGCCAAAGAACTGAGTTGTTCATTTCTTGCATTACACTAAGACAGATCTAATTTCAACCAGAAGGACCCTTGGTACACCCATCAGGGGAGTGAAAGTGCTCCAAGATCGCTAGGGCTGAGGATCTGGATTTTGTTGCAACGTTTTAAGTGAAGCACAGTTTTCATGTTGTCAAATTATTTACTGATTTTTCTTCTCATCAGGGAAAGGCTGTTTCACGAGGTTGAGACATGTCTAGTAAAACCACACTTGCCAAAAGATAAGGAAAGTAGCAAGTGGGATGAAGAGACTGAGACAGGGAGAAAAGGGACAGATAAGGGATAAAACAAGCAAAAGGAGCAGTCAATGCTTGTTCTTCCTGGCATACTCAGGAGTCAAGGAGCTGGACTGCAACCACAGGAGCTGCTCCCAGGGACAATATTGCCTCTATGACTCAGGGAATGGAAACAAATTGATCTGTACTGAAAATGTCAGACTTTCTCTTTGAGTTGAGGGTGATTTTTCATATTCTGCAGCTCTGTCTAGGATACTTTAAGATCTTTGGAAATAGCTGTTTCTAAAGGGAATGGACGCATCACAAGCTGAGCAATTGAGACATTATCTGCTTTCTGTAGAGAGTGTTAGCCAGTGTCAAAACCTGCCTCTATACTCACATTTTTTTGTGAGGTAGTTGTGCTTCAATCTATGCAAAGTTTGCATCTTCACTTAAAAAGCTTCCTTCTTCAAATTATTAATACCTAATCATTCAGGCATTATGAGGGGAGGGTATAGAAGACTGCAATAGTTGTAATAACATCTGCATCTGAAACAGCTCCCTTTATTATAATCTCCAAATAGTTCGGACGTAAGTGTATGATTTTGTGACCTTTCTGCCCCCATAGCTATATCTTTTCTCTCTGCAATGTGTATTCACGGTGTTATCAAGAAGACCTACTCAAGTACTTGGAAGAATCCCTGGTGCTTTGCTGATGGCACATTGCAAACACATGGCACATTCAGATAGACACCGTTCAGTTCTGTAGAAGAGTTTAATTTGATTTTTTAGTACTGAAACTGCCATGCGATCCTTCAGGGTATTGATTTCCTAAATCAAAGAGTGCTTTCCCCTTTCTGCATGCTTCACTAAAATTCAATGTGTTTTCTTTGAGTAATGTTTTAGAAGCCCAAGTAAAAGAAGCTTTAAGCAAGTCATTTGTATTTTCTGAAAATGTAGTAAGAAGATCTGGAAGTAGATATGGCTCTCTTGTGAACTATGAACAGTTTTGACATTGGATAGTTCTGTTATACTATGGATGCACATTTTCTTAGCAAACATTGAAGGTATGGAGGCTGGTGCTGGGCTGTATAAAAGCAGCAAAACAGCAGGCCAGCCATGCATATTCACAGTCAGTCATTGGTCAAATGGTCAGAGATTGTCTGAAACAAACTGATGGTCTTTCACTTACAAGCCACCGTGATGTTTCAAAAGGAATCAAAAGAACCCAAGGAGTGGTGGTAAATGGAGTTGTAGAGGTTGTAGAGAGGGTGCTGGCCTTGTTTCCCAATTGACAGGGGACAGAAAAAGAAGGAGTGGCCTCAAGCTGCACCAGGGTAGGTTCAGGCTGGACATAAAAAAAACATTTTTCACAGAAAGGGTGATTGGGCACTGGCACAGACTGGCCAGGGAGGTGGTTGAGTCACCTTCTTGGGAGGTGTTTAAGGCACGGGTAAATGAGGCGCTGAGGGGCATGTTTTAGTATTTGATAGGAATGATTGGACTTGATCCAATGTGTCTTTTCCAATCTAATGATTCTGTGATTCTGTGAACTAAGGGCCAGTTGTGCCTTGCTTTTGTGGCTAGCCAGTCTGAAACATAGTAAAAGACTACAAATGGTTTGGGGTCTGGAGCACAGAAGGTATGAGGATGGCTATGAATCTTGGGTTAGTTCTGCCTCTCTGAAGACAGAAGAAGTGGGGCCAGGTGATGGTTCTCACTATATAGTCAAGTGCAAGATGTTGATAACTGCCACTTGTAGCATAACTGCCCTGGTCAAAACCAGGCTGTTTTTATTTTGATGGACTGAGATCAAAGGGTATCTGTGTGTGCAGACGGTCAGGATAATGCAGCTACTACCTGTCTTTGTTTCTGCTTTTGCCTGAAATGTCTTCATTTCATGGTGCTAGACAGAAGTTACCTGCATGACTCTGTGGGTCTTAGCACTGTTAATTGCCTTTTATTTTGCCAGATAAGAAGCTGAATAATATTGCATGGTACAGTATGTTCTAAATATGACTAATATTTATGTTAACAACTCAGCTCTTCTCCACAAAGAGACTGAAAACTTAAATACACAATCCTTTCACAACTTAATTAGGATAACTCCTTCATTCAAGAATTTATGACCATTAGAGTGAATTAATCTCAGGATGAATACAGAAGCAGAAGGGAGGAAGAGGAATGAAGATGGGGGACAATGTTGTGAAATCCTTCTCTAGCCAGGGCTCCTTTTTCTACATCCATCCCATGGTCCTCCATTGGTGGTATAAATAACCTCGGTCTCCCTCAAGAGACTGACATCTGTCCATGAGATAGATGATCACTCTGTTAGGCAGCGATAGAAAGAGGCAGCAATAGGGTGAGATTTTTCTAAAACAACTTAATTGAAATCAATTTTAGGGACTCATCAGCTATCAGGCAGTACCTAGCAGTACTGTTAGTTCCCTAGGCAAGTTAATTTGTCCATTTACCTCTTCAAAATACTGATTCACATTCTCAATGTGTTATAAAGGCACTGAGGGTGCTGTTAAAGAGTAATTAATCTTAGATTATGTTCACAGAAATCATTACTGATGCTTCAGCCTCCATGAGATATAAACAGAGGAAACACCGTGTTGTCAGTTGTGTTTACATGACTCATGGGCCACTGCGCTGTGAAACCACCATCTCTATGGCATGGGATTCAGCAGCAAAGAGAAGTGCGCCAAGACCAACATCAATAGTGTGGAAAAAGATTTAAAGAGTTCAGTTCAGTCACAAAAAATTTAAGCTGATGGTGGAATATTAAGAAACACTTGTCATGAAGAGATGATGGAGTGGAAATGTCTAGGGAAAAGGAAGGATGATCCTTCTCCTGTAGCTATTGGGGTTTTGTGCAGGCATTGTGGAGGACAGCTGTAAGTGTCTGCAATGTATTCTCAGTCCATGAGAAAGTACAACAAGAGTTAAAGTTAGTATTTTGGTTCAAATTCATTGAAATCATTCAGGAAGATGTTGGAAGTTTGTATCTCTGCAACAAAACTAGTGAGTTTTCAAGCCTCCAAGGTCAAATTCATATTCAAGAATGGAAAGAAAAACAAACAGGGGAAAAAAGAAAAGCACAAAAAAGAGGCTGAGAATCAAAGCAAGATCTTAGTCTGTCTGTGGCTTTTGGGTTTGTGAACAGTAGAAGTGCGGGTTTCCTCAAGCTCAGTGGGACACTTCATGGTCGTAGAAGCCTGGCTCTGAAAGAAGCTGGTAACAAGACTTGAGCATAACTGGGAAACACAGAAGAAAATAAGCATGAAAATACATCTTGCTAATGAATTTATTTCCCTTCCTATCATTGATATAACAGGACTGGCTGGTTAACGTAACTGGAACTTCATGCAGGTCACTTTCACATGCCTTATCAGGCTTATAGTTGGTCAGATTCATTCAAAATCTGCTACTATTCTGGCAAAGTTGAAGTAGATGGTCAATTACCCACTTATTAGATAGAATCATAGAATGTTTTGGGTTGGAAGGGAGGATCATCCCCCCTAGCCATCTGGGAAGTCCCACTAGACAACGCTGCCCAAGGCCCCATCCAACCTGACCTTGAACAATTCCAAGGAGAGGGCATCCACAACTTCCCTGGGCAACCTGTACCAGTGTCTCAACACTTTCATCATGAAGAAATTCTTCCTTATGTCTGCTCTAAATCTTTATCCTTCCAGTTTAAAGCCATTCCCCCTCCTCCCATCACTACAGGCCTGTGTAAAAAGTCCCTCCCCAGCTTTCTCGCAGGACCTCTTCAGGTACTGGAAATCTGCTATACAGTCTCACCAGAGCCTTGCCTTCTCCAGGATGAACAATCTCTCAGCCTATCCTCATAGGAGAGGTGCTCCATTCCTCTGATCATCCTGTGTGGCTCTCCTTGTTCCAGCAGCCCCAGATCCTTCTTATGTTGGGGATTCCAGAACTGGACACAGTTCACTAGGTGGGGTCTCACAAGAGAGGAAGAGAGGGGCAGAATCACCTCCCTCAACCCACTGGCAGCACTTCTTCTGATGCAGCCCAGGATACAGTTGGCCTTCTTGGTTGTGAGCACGCATTGCTGACTCATGTCAAGATTCTCATCAACCAGCACCCTGAAGTCCTTCTCTGCAGGGCTTGTCTCAATCACTTCATATCCCATCCTGTATTGAAACTATGAATTGTCCTAACCTAGGTGTAGGACCTTACACTTGGCCTTGTTAAACCTCATGATGTTCACACAGGCCCACTTCTGCAGCTTTTCCAGGTCCCTCTAGATGACATCTCATCCTTCTGGTGTGATAGCTGCACCACTCAGCTTGGTGTCACCTACAGACTTGCTGACAGTCTCACTGTCTGTATCATTTATGAAGATATTAAATAGAACTGGTCCCACTATGGATCTCTGAGGCACACGACTCATCACAGATCTCTATCTGAACATCGAGCCATTGACCACTACTCTCTGAATGTCACTACCCAATGAATTTCTTATCCACCAAACAGTCCACCCATCAAATCCATATGTCTCCAATTTAGAAAGAAGGATGTTGTGGGGGACTGTGTCAAAGTCTTTACAGAAGTCAAGATCAACCACATCTGTTTGTTTTCTCATTTCCACTGCTGTGTTTACCTCATCATAGAAAGCCACTAGGTTAGTCAGGCACAACTTGCCCTTAGTGATACCATGCTGGTTGCCTCAAATCACCTCTCTGTTCTCTATGTGCTTTAGTATAATTTCTAGGAGGATCTGTTCCATGATCTTCCCAGGCACAGAGGTTAAGCCGACATATTGGTAGTACATTTTCTAAAAATGGGTCCAGTTTTTCCTTTCTTCCAGTCACCAGGGACTTCTACTTGCCATGAATTTTCAAGTATATATCAGAGATATTTGAACAACAAAATCAGTGTTGAATGTGCTACAAACTTGTCTACCTCTTCTCTCCCCTTCCTTTTGTGCTATAAATAATTCATAGCTAAAATAAAATTTGCTTAATTTGATACTACCCTAGATGTCATTGGGACACGGAAATAATTTTTTTCCTGAGAATTGGCTAGTCAAGAAGATTCAGCCTGTTTCACTAGCCATGACTGTTGATTTCATGCCTGATTGTAATTGTGCCTCAGGCTTTTAAGATATGGGAGCCTCTCTCCTTTTCTTCTACTTTTTGGTGCTTCCTGATAAAGGCAAATATTCCATGGAATGGCAGTATTATTGACAAGCGTATAGACTGAGACAAGGTAAGTCTAAGAAGGTATGAATTCTTGACATTGTTTGTATTCTAATGAGATCTCACAGATGCTGTTCTGGCACATCTTGAGTTTCTGCAAACTGATGATGATGGTGAAAAAGAGTGCTGCAGAATATTGCTGTAGAAATAGGACCCATATTTCTGTATAATTTAAGGGATATAAAGACTGCTTTTATAGAGATTGAAGAAAGCTGATTAAACTATTTTGGAAAAGAAGAGAAAAGATTTCTTAAGTCGAGGATAACTTCTCCATTACTTTACTGTTGGTAATTGTTTCTTTAAGTGCCCTGGCAGGGTGGAGCTGAGTAAAGTCACAAAAGTGGTAAATGACTTTGTTGTGTTATGTTAATGAAGTAACCACAGATGTGGGGGCAGGAGTGTGCAAGCTAGCAACAAAGTTATGTGGATTGGGCAGCTGCCAAAAAAGGCTGGTTGCTAGGGCAGAAGTGACCAATCAATGTTTACCTCATGTTTTGGTCTGCTTGATCTATATAAACAGCGAGTTTACCCATAATAAAACACTTCATCTGAAATCATATTGATTTGTCATGAAGTTCACTTGCCCCCACCATCTTACTTTACATTAAAAAAATTGCAGATTTACTTTCCTGTGGTGGTTCTATTTCCCATCATCTTGAATGCTACTTACGTGAGACTAACAGAAAGAAATATTTTGGCACTGAAAGTGGGTCAAACATAGCAGGCAACTTTCAAGGCTGGATTTTCCACAAGAGTTTTTATCTATTCCTACAGTCCTTGCTATGTTTAAAGAATTGGCTTCAGGACTGAGAAGGGGTTTCTCTGAGTCAATGATGCAGTTCATGAACACAAATGCATTTCTAACTAGCTTTCAAGATGGAAAAATGAGTCATTTGGAGTATATGAAGCAGCACTTAATGATTTTTAAAGAACTATGTAGCAATGCAGAGAACTTTAAGAGACTGGTGGGGATTGAAATAACAGATTTGATAATGACATACATTGACTTTTTTTTCATCTCTTGTCTGAAAGTAGCTGATGACTGCCTCAATATTACTTTTCAGCCTTTCTGAAATGAGCCTGTGGAATCAGAATGTGTCTTCAAGTAGAACATCTGTCTTGAACAGTTCTCTTGGCTCCCCGGAACATTGTGCTTTGTTTTATTTCTACTAGAGCTATTCATTGCACCAGAGCTAAGTAAGACAGCAGAGGGATGATATGAGGATTGAGGTTACACATCTGTACAAGATTCTCCTTGTTATTTTCTCAGGTCCTACCACACCACATGAGATATTTTCATGTTCATTTCCATTCATGGCTTCACCCATAGGTTCAGCCACGTGCAGCAATGTGGCAGATTGCTTCATGCCACAGACACACAGGACAAGGCTGACTTTGCATTTTTATGGCTACACACGCTATCTTCATGTGCATTTGCATTGAAATATTGGCACTGAAGTGTGGGTAACATCATCAGATCACACCAGAAAAGAAAAGCATGTGCTAATACTGGCTGAACTGAAAAGACACTGGTAATAAAGGGGAACATTTGTTGAAATATGTTAGTCTGTTTTAGTTATTCTTGAATCATAGAAACATAGAATAATCAGGTTGGAAGAGACCCACCAGATCATCAAGTCCAACCATTCCTATCAAACACTAAGTGGCTCTGCTAGCTTTACTTATTTGTGTGTTAATCCAACAAAACATAATTCTTTTTTTCTTAGTACTTTGCCCAGAAAAAAAACCTCAAGCCTTGTGGACCTGAAAACAGAATGCATGAACAGCACACAGTGGTAGAGGAAACTAAATTCTCTTGCATTGTCCAAACCAATTCAAAAAATGCAGCAAATGAAATTCCTAGCAATCAGAGTGTGGTACATTGTTTGCTTTTTCATTACATTTTTTTTTTTTTTAATTTATGGCTTCCCACAATGTGCTATTTCATAGACCAATAAATATTACTAACATTTTGATAATTGGTTTTCAATTTCCTTTTCGAAAATATGTTCTAGTTATTATTTCTTGTACATATTAAATAGTTCCTTCTTCCCAATGGAATTAAGCATTCAGATACTTACATAGCATTAGTTAAGCAGACAAGAGACAAAAAAACCCAGATACCTTTATAGTTTTTTATTTATGTCTTTAAGAAATTAAGTTCTGGCAGTTGCATTCATACTGGCAAATTCTCATCCTGTCACATTTGTTGTCTCTCTCTCTCTCTCTCTCCCCTTTCTTTCTCTCTCTTAAGGTGTCCTTAACTTACAAGTTAGAATGCAAAAAGAATTTGCAACAAGCATGCCAGCATCCCTTTGGTGGTGATATTTTTATGGGCTGGATGGTGTTAAGACTGGAGATCTCATTCATTCTGATTCCCACTTTCCAGGGAGTATCAGCAGAAACTAAGTGAGTGAAAGATCAAAAGGTCTTCAAAGTGTGAAGAACTTGAAAGCTTTTCTTCTTATATTTTTCCTTATCCATCTGTATTCTTAACACCTTTTCTTGTCTTTAAGAGCTTTGCGTAGTGTGAAAATGCTGTAAATAAAAGTGGCACTTTGTTTTTAGAAATTTTTCTTTGTGGAGTCTACCCTGCTGATAAGAAACTGCTGAAGCCAAGAAGCAGAGAAGCAGCCTGAAAACCTAAGATAACTGGAAATAACTTGATCTTCATATGTACCTCTAAAGGAAAACAATACTATGTTAAAAAATAAATGTAGATGCAGGTGCCAGGTGTGTTACATGCAAATGCTGCACTGTGTGATCAGTCAGGGAAGGCACCAGTGTCCTGCATAGAGCCAGTGAGAGTCCACATGAGTAAGTGTGAGAGCTCATGCTCACAGATTTGATGGCAGAACTGAGCTAAATCTTTTAACATAAGGTCGTGTAGCTTTGATCTCAAAATGTGCCAGATCCTGATGTTAACTCACTTGTTCAATATTTGGATTAAGGTACTAGTTGACACACACACAAAAAAAAAGTTGTGGAGATATGGCCCTTAGGAAAGCTGACAGAGAGTATTCCTGGCTCTAAGTGCCGCAAATACGTGGTCACTGGGCCATCAAAAAATATTCTCATCTTTGGTATCACAGTTCTGGCCCTATTTCCTCCCTGAGGCCCTCACTACCTCACAGACTCTCATGACCGAGGACTAAGCATGCCAGATATTGTTTTCCTTGCAAAAATAACCCTGTTCATTTTTTCCCTTCTAAAATGAAACAAAAAAATGCATTTCAAAACTTCTTGTAGAAATGCAAACCTTACCATACATCTTATGTTATCAGTCTAAACAAATGACCTATTCCATTGTCCTACAAAGCAGTATTTAGAACAAAAATAATACTACTTCGGAAAATAAAATTTGATAACTTTTTTCTTAAAGTACCTTTGTCACAGACTCTGAGTGTTAAAATCATTCCATGGAGTCAGAATCTGCAGAGCACTAGTGTTAAATACCTACCCTGAAGACCAGCTGCCTGGCCTTTCAGCAAATGTTGAATTCCTAACAGAGTGATACCTCTTAACTCATCTATAGGTATTAATCTCTCTCAAAGCAACAACCTACCCATGAATTCTCTTTCCTTTGGACCAGATGGGTGCTTTGCCACATCAGATAAAGCCACAGAGAGGATGCTGTACCACTACAGTATAGCCACAAGAAAGGCAGGTGCAAAACATATTGTGTAAAACCAAAGATTATATTTTATTTTCCAGACCAAAATCTCCCTTTCTCCAGTTCTGCAATAAAATATATCTCTTATAAGAAGACTTATAAAGAGAATTGAGTGAGTTTAGCTGCAGTCTACCAGGCAAAATTAGAGATTATCTGTAAGGAAAACATACATATTTACTCAGACATCACATTTTTCCTCTCACTTCAGAAACAAATTAAAGCTGACAAGGAATTAAATTGGTTTGAATCATTTGGCTAAGCAAGAAGAGCAACACATAATCATCTGTAGAAAACAAAGTATTCTTTTACTCTTCATAGTGCTGTTCATTTTATCATTGAAATGTAAACAGATCAAAATTTTTTCACTCTTGTTATACAAAGTTTCACATTTATGCTGCTTGTTAAGTAAATCTCTCTTTACCGCCCCCTCCCCCTAAACTAGAAACAGGTCAAATTTACCAAAAGGTGTCTTTGGATATCTTCAGGTATTTGCTTTTACTCTAAGAATACAAGTTAATTTGCTTGGATTACAAAATACTTGCTGCACCTTTTTTAAACTCAGGCTTCAAAGGAAAAGTATCTGCTTTGTTGCACTCTGTTAAATCAGTCCATATGTTTATCTCATCAAGCTAATCTGCCAAGATGAAATCTATCATTTTATGCATTTATAATTCATTTGTCACCATGGTAGCTGGGAAATGAGTACACAATTTAAATGAGAAAGACCTCAAAGCAGCCATGCTTCCCAGTCTTCATTGGGTTTTATTTCATTATATTTTAAGATCATGATTTAGTCTATGTTTCCTGGAGAATTTATGGGATTTCTCTGGTTGCCTATAAAGCAGGACTTTTACAACCAAGATCTCACTGCAGTCCGACAGAAGTAAAGCCTGAGCAGATCATCCTTATGTCTAGTGAAATATGAACAAAGTGTCTACATTTCACTCTGATCTCTGATATGTCAAATTATGCCTATTTTTGCTGTTAGGGAAAGAAATGTTTCTGATTGACCTAATCTGTAAAACAGGATCTTACAATGGTAAAGACCCTGAGTTGGAAGTGATTGTAAAGCCTTGTACCAGTTGTGCACCTAGTACCAAGGGTCCATGCTTTAATTCAAAGGTGAGGGAGACATGGAAAATGGCTAATAGGTAACTGTGTCTTAGTTCTCAGTAGTAGATTGTAAAGAAAAATTAGACATTAATAATTTCTGTGTGGTGAGAATGTAAGCTAGGGTTAGTGCCACCTTTCACATACTTTACAACTTCTTCTGGCATTTTTTTTTAATCGGTGCCAGGATTGGAACTGACACAAGTATTTTCAGTCAAAGCTGATGAGGCAGCTGCAATTTCAGCTTTTTGTTTTCCAAAAGCTTTTCAATTTTCTGATTCTTTTCAACTGACATGAATTTGGGATTGCTTTATTTCTGAAGTCTTCAATGTGTGTATTTTTGAGAGTATGTCACACTGCTAAAGTTGGAACAGTTTTGGTTTATCCCATTGTAGTAATGTAAAAGAAAACAGCTTTTGCTAGGCTTTTTTGTCTCCAACAGGCATATATTGGATAATGTATTTTCAATTGTAGTATTTAATACTCTTTCTGCTTTGATGAAATAAAGACATGTCATGTATTCATGGAAAATTTATTTTAAGTAGCAGTAACACTTTCTAGTCTGGTCATCTGTGTTACAGACAAATATGCCCACTGTATCTTCATGTTCATGTAAGGCATTGGCTTGTACCAACAATATGTTGATCCTTTCTTACTGGACAACATCACTCAGTGCTTGTCTTTAAAAATATCACTGAGAAACTGAAGGTCAAGGGATGAGGGGTATGGTTTATGCTTATTAGGGGAGTTGAGTTCACTTTTTAATTTTATTTTATGTGTTAAGAAAGTAATTTTGGTTTCTTTTTTTGAGATGTGACAGCTTTGTTGAAAATGTCGAATTTCTGCTTTACTCACTTCAGTCTGGGTACTTATTTCTTTCTTCTGAAATGCCTTCTGCATCACAAAATGTAGGAGGATTTTATTAGAAAATTCAGCATTTTTTAATAAATATAATTTTGGACAGTGAAATCTTATTTAGCTGGCAAATATACACATGAATATACTACCTTCAATGAAAAACACAATATATTTCATTCAGTGTAATCTGTTGTAAATATGACAACCACCTCAGTCTTAACACTCAGCTGCCAGATTTATTTTGTTTGTATTTCTAAATTCTTTGTTAACCAATATTTCAGTTTGATCCACAGATCAAATTGGCAATGCAGGAGGTGTGTAGCATCTTTTACATTTTTAAGAAATGATTAATTAGCTTTGCATTTGTGTTTCTGTTTGACTCACATGCTTGATTGGTTTGCTCCAGTGACTGATTTTCATGAATGTTCCTGGGACTGCATTACTGCATAATTAATCTTTATAACCAAGTGGTCTTGTTTCCACATGGATGCTACTCAGAATATAACACTCAGTAATTTCAGCAGTTTCATCATGGGGACATATGCAATGGATGGAAAAGTTGAAAGAAGCTGCTTACCCTCTGCTCTGAACAGGATCAGATCTGATACTTTTCATCTGCAGCAGGAGATCATCAGGAGCTACAGTACAGACATGCAATTTCCTTGTGTAATTGCACAAACATATGATCTTGTTTATCTCAAATAGATATGAACAGAGATTGATACAGCCCACAACTATGAGCTACTTTCTCTTGAAAAAACCTCAGTTAAACCACAGCTTTCACACCTCCAGAAAAACAAAGGGATTTCTCAAGCTAATTTCTTTCTTTCATTTACTATACATTAATACTGACTTTTAAAAAACATTATTTTACAGAAAACAAGACAATTACGTCTTTCTTTAGGTAAGGACACTTCTCAAATGTCCACAGACTTTCTCTGTTATGTCAGTCTCTGCCAGGTCTCAGCTGAAGAAAATATTTTAATAGTTGTAGTTCAGATTACAGGATCTACTAAAAAAGCTTCTAACTTCCATTTGCCAGGCATATCTACTGATGAGACATGGACAATACTTACTCTTTTCCATTCTTTTATGCTTTAAATCTTTCAAATTTGGCACTGTTACTTATCCTTATGCACTTGAGATCACACCATTAAAGTAAGAAAATCAGGCTTAATTTTCTAAGTCTTCCAGCAGACTCCTAACTGGTCTGGGATATATTAATTCTCTACTTTCCCCAAACCACTTTAGTAAACTACTAAGACAGTAATTAAGAAACTCTACCAGCTAAATGCTACTATACTGAAAGTCAGAGTGGGAGACTTCAGTTTTGGTTAATAAGGGACTAGCTAAATGAAGTCAAAGTCTTATCCAGTCTCAGCTTGCTGTGTGCTTCATTTAGTGGAACAGACTGCCGCACAGTAGATATGAGGAATTTGAGTATCTACAGTCTTAGGCTGAGTGATTCTTCAGCAGATTTTAAAACTGTCTCTGCCTTTCACATCAATATGACCTAGAAAGGAAAGAAGGCCAAGTCAGCTCAGGTCATTATCGGAGCTGTAGTGTTCACTGAAATCTCCTGTTGGTTGCCCTTAATATAAATTCCACTTTCTTAAGCAAAATGTAGCAGGCTTTGTTTTCTTCATGTTTTGTCAAAATGCATTATTGAAAACTCTGTCTACAGCAGTGTTATGAAGTTCATTATGATGGACAAACAAGAAAAACAGCCTGAAATCAGTTGTGCTGAAGAACAGCATTAATAAGTGCAAGAAAGATGAATCATTTTGATTTGTGGCTGCCGCAGAAGAGTGTGAATATTTAAACTGTAAATCATTTATAGAGGATAACAATTGTCAATTATTATTCTCTTCTGAAGACTATTATTTGCCAAATGTTTCTTCTTAGCTTTTCCAGACTGATGATTGTTGTGAATAAAATATGACCTGAAGTGTCCTGAAGCAGTTAGTACAATTTTCATTGTACTAGTCTTGCTACTACTGGTTAGTCTTGCTGGATGGGAGGCAATCCCACCATTGTAAGATATGGAGAGACAGCATCAAGTCCTGTAGAGGAACTTCCTTATAGCTTCTTCTAGCAGATGTTTTTAGTGTCTGATTTTAGAGAAATGTTCCTTTCTCTGTCATATTAGGTTAATATAGTTGTAGGAGGGACTATATAGCAGAACAAACAAAGCGTTTGAATCATTCTTACCACTCTGATAATACTATTTGAGTAACATATTTTTTGCACCATACAGCTATGCAAGTATGTTCAGTATTAGACTTATAGCCTTTCCCAGCAGAAATCTGACTACTATGCAGTCTACTATGGTTTATCATTTCAACGTCTTTTGTAAAATAACTAATGATTTTGCATTGTACCTTGCCTTTCCCTCAAAGACTGAGGCATACATTTCCCTGTCTCTTCTGCAGAATACTCCTAGAGTTACTCTATTCCTAGTGTCATAGTTGATGTGCCTACAATAACAGAGTGCCTCTGACAGCGAATAAATGAGAGTTGATGGGGTCCCAAGTTCCATATCACCATCAGTCTGAGAAGCAAATAAAAAGGAAGTGACTTTTCTTTGTTCTAATGTTTTTCAGGGTGCATTCAAAATTTTGAATAAGCAGCTAGAGGCATCTTGAAGTACTGCTTTCAGATTTTCTGAAATTACCTTATAAAAACAAAGTCTCTTTAAAAGTCACAGTCATTGCCTGCCCAGATATTACTCTCAAAAATACCACATCCACAGATCTTTGGGAATCACCAGTTAAAAAAGCTGTGTGTACAATGTGCTTTCTTGTTCAACATTTGGAGCCATTTCTTGTCCAAGACCATGAGCTATAGGCAGTGCTGAGTTTTCAACTGGTTTGCCGGTAGTAGTCAGCCATTCAGGCCTTTTTGTAGCTCACCTACCCTTGAGTTACCCTGGAAAGTTCATTGCACAGTTTGTGAATTCGTTGACAGAGTATCATATATGCCAAAGTACTAAATTCAAACTCCAGCACAAACTTCTTTTTTGGGCCTTTCTGGTGAACAGCAGAACAGTATGTATCACTAAGAGTTTCTGCAGAGTGAGAGAAACAACCTGGTCCTGCAGAAAACACTGCAAGCTGGAAGCAGGTTCTTAAGCATCCTGTATGGAGACAATGCCATACAAGACAGAGGACGTTAATAGTTTAACAGAATATGAAGGGAACTAACTCAAATCTAACACTGAACATGCAGGAAATCAGTTTCCTACACAGTTCTGCCAACTCTAACTGAGTGTAGAAAATCAGTTTTGTGGATTATCTGTTAAGTGCAAAGAGAGGAAATTTCTTTGTCCTTACACCTGAGAACGAAACAGGGAGAGGCTACCTATTTACTTTTCTGCATGTTTTAGATGTGAATCTGTCCACTAGACGCTGAAAATATGTTCTTTAACTGTCAGAAAGAGTTTACTAACTAAAAAAATATAGATTCATTATTTCTATTTGGACTTATAAACACATTAATCATAGAATCACCAGGTTGGAAGAGACCCACTAGGTCTTCGAGTCCAACCATTCCTATCAAACACTCATCAATGTCCCTCAGGACCTTGCCCACCCGTGTCTTAAACACCTCCAGGAAAGGTGAATCAACCACCTCCCTGGGCAGCCTGTTCCAATGCCCAGTGACTCTTTCTCTGAAACACTTCCTCCTAATGTCTAGCCTAAATCTCCTTTGGTAGAGCTTGAGGCCATTCCCTCTTGCCCTATCCCCTGTCACTTGGGAGAAGAGGTCTCTACAATCTCCTTTCAGGTAGTTGTAGAAAGCAATGAGGTCTCCTCTCAGCCTCCTCTCCTCCAGGCTAAACAACCCCAGCTCTCTCAGCAGTTCCTCATAGGGTCTGTTCTCCAGCCCCTTCACCATCATTGTTGCTCTTCTCTAGACTCACTCCAGAGCCTCAAGATCCTTCTTGTGGTGAGGGGCCCAGAACTGAACACAGGGAATTCTGAAATCTTCCAGTGAGGAAAAAAATATAATCAGAGAGATGGAATGTTCTATGAAGTTTGTAATACTTTAGGATGGTATTTTAGAGCAACTGTATTATGACAAGGCAGGGAATAGATTTCAGGGAAATGAATAGGTAAAAATACCACATAGAAATAGGTCATTGAAAGGAGGCAGAAGAAAAGAACAGGTAGCCAAAACATCTGCAAATTTAGGGTAGTCCTCAAAAGTGGAGCAAGGTACCAGCAATAGTGTAGGGAAAAACCAAAACCTAATTGTATCATTCCTAGTGGAAGACCCTGGTTTTAACAATCTACCTGTTCCTGCTGATTTAAGCATCTTCCCTCTACCTTCCATCTAAACTCTCAAAGCACTTAGTGCTCTGAAGCTGGCAAGGAAATCATGACCAGATGCTTTAATAACTGTACCTTCATTGCAGTACATGTTGTCAGAAGGATCCTCCTGCACTGCTAGATTTTCTTTCTTTCTGTAGTGCATAGCTATTAAAGAAGTCTTTCTAGGTCTTTCTCTGGTTCTGTTTGTGGCCACATTTCAATATTTCTACATAATCATTCCCAAGAGCTTCACCCTCTGAAATCCATTTATCATTTTGAGAAGAGGGAAAGAGTGGAAAAATTTGAAGTGGAGTTGTTTTACTGATCACCTTGAGGCAATTTTAGTAATAAATGACTTAGAATGTTATGATTCAGATAGTAATTAGAATAAACAAACTAACTTAATGAAAATAATTTAGCTGTATAAACTCTCCAAAGTACTTAGGGCAAGAGCAAACTGTGATCATTTTTTTAAATCTTTCATATGTATAGTATAAATTAAGATAAGATTTATTTAAATGAAGAGGATATTTGAATATACGTCAAGGTAGAAAAATGTGGGTTTATGGTGGCAAATATTTGGCTGCCCTGATGTCCATATAGCATCTTGAGGACTGGAAGGTAGCCCAGGAGAAGAACTATTACCCCTTCTGTTCCAAAAGATGGATGTTCTTTGTCTCTATTACCCCTTCTGTTCCAAAAGATGGATGTTCTTTGTCTCTTTAAGGTCACTCTAGTAAAGGCTTCTATGCAAAATTTATATGAGTCTTGTGTTTTATATACAGCCACTCTGACTCCTACAAGTATTCCTGTTCTGGTAATTATTTATACAGTTGAAAGTTAAGTGAGATGCAAACCACTGCAGATGGCACAGTGTGAGCATCAGATCTAAGGGCAGCACAGTGGATAAGAAACTTCTTGGATGGTTGTTTTCAAGGAATAGTAGTCAATGACTCAGAGTCAAGATGGAGATCCGTGACAAGTGCTGTCCCTCAAGAGTCCCTGCTGGGACCAATGCTGTTTAATATCTTCATCAATGATATAGACAGTGAGATTCAGTGCACCCTCAGCAAGTTTGCAGATGACACCAAGCTGAGAGGTGTAATTACCACCATCGGAAGGACATGATGTCATCCAGAGGGACCTGGACAGGCTGGAGAAGTGGGGCTATGAGAACCTCATGAGGTTGAAAAAGGCCAAGTGCAAGGTCCTAAACCTGGGTTGGGGCAATCCCCGTTTTCAGTACACAATGAGGCATGATGTGATTGAAACCTGCCTTGCAGAGAAGGACTTGGGGATGCTGGTTAATGAGAAGTTTGACATGAGGAGGCAGTATGTTCTCACAGCCCAGAAAGCCAACCAAATCCTGGCCTGCATCAAAAGAAGAATGGCCAGCGGATTGAGGGAAGTGATTCTACCCCTCTGTTCCTCTCTTATGAGACCTCATCTAGACTACTGTGTCCGGTTCTGGAATCCTCAACATAAGAATGATATGTAGCTGTTGGAATGGGTCCAGAGGAGGGCTACAAGGGTGATCTGAGGGCAGGAGCACCTTCCCATATGAGGACAGGCTGAGAGAGTTGGGCTTGTTCAGCTGGAGAAGAGAAGGTTCCAGGGAGATCTTACAGTGACTTTCCAGTGCCTCAAAGTGACCTACAAGAGAGCTGTAGAGGGACTATTCATAAAGGCTTGTGATGATAGCAAGAGTGTGAGTGGGTATAAACAGGAGCAGGGCAGATTTAGACTAGACATGAGGAAGAATTTCTTTACTGTGGGAGTGGTGAGGTGCTGGTACAAGTTGCCCAGCAAAATTATGGATTCCCCATCCCTGCAGGTGTTTGAGGCCAGGTTGGATGGGGCCTTGGTCAGCCTGGTCTAGTAGGATGTTTCCCTGCCCACGGCAGCGGGGTTGGAACTGGATGATCTTTAAGGTCCCTTCCAACCCTAACTATGTTATGATTCTATGATTCCATCTGTCTTTTGGTGCTACATTAACAGTACACTAACTTTTACTTTTCTGGTTGTTTCTTTTCTTAGTTTTCATATCAGTCACAGGTTGCATGACACGTATCGATCTTTATTGGCAGTTGCATGCACCGTGAGTTCCCCCACTTATCCTAGCTATCCTTGGAGACGGGGGAGGTGACACTGTGGACCAAGATGAACGGTTCAGCTGGTTTTAACAGAGAGAGTGATTTTGACTTAAAGGAGTGCATGCATGTCATGCAATACACATTTTTCTGTAGAGGAATAAACTTCTAGCAAAGGTAAAAGTATATTTATAAATAAAGACACAAGTAAATAGTTTTAGAAAATGCCTATGAGTGACTCAAGCAAATTTGAAATGAGATGTATATTAAAACAGACATATATCATTGGGATCAAACACTATTTCAGTGTATATATGGTACGCTTGTAATGGAAGTAATACAATTTCTAACCACTTTTCTGCAAAGCCGAGGTTACTTGAACAGGTAAATAATTCTTTCCTTAAGTCAGAGACATTTTAATGACTTATTTCATTGTGTAAGCCCCTATGTGATTATCCAGTCATCTTCTCCTCAACCATTATTCATAAAATCATAGAATGTTTTGTGTTAGAAGGGACTGAGGACAGACAGTATTCCAGGTGAGGTCTCATCACAGTAGAGTAGAGGAGGACAATCACCTCCCTTGACCTACTGGTCACACTTCTTTTGATGCAGCCCAGGATACAGGTGTCACAGTTCATCTGTCACTCTCTTCTAGCTTCATTTTACTTGTCTCTCCTACACTTTTTATTAACCAGTCCTCCAGTTTTTGGATTGCCATCTCTTTGTCAGTGAGTTGTTTTTAATAAAAAACAACAACAACAAAAAGTAGGTCTTTAGTCTTCACCCAAAATTAAAAGAGAATTTACATATTTTTAAATTTATCAGATAGTTTGATAAATATTTATTTATTAAACTATTACTAAAATTTCTGATTTCTTCTGACATTGAAAGTAAAAAGATTGAGAGACACCAGGGAACTCTTCAGGTTTGTTTCTGATTTGACACAGTGCCTATGAAATCAAAATAAATTTCATACTGCCACCAATAATTTCTGATGGCCAACTTACTAGTCCTCTAACATGTTCTCAGGCAAATTTCTGAGCTATTCTGTTAAGTCATGAGAATACCTCAGTTCATATTTGCAGTTGATTGATTGATGTTTCAGCTTCACAGTGAGATAAATAAGCAGGGTTATAACCCTATAAATAATAAACCAAAACCATTTGTTCTTCTTATCATGGGCTAAATGACCAGGCTTGTGTGATCCCACTGCACAGCATCTACTGTTGCTACTGTTGGAGCCCAAATACAGTACTAGTTGACTCACCAGTATAACCCTGCAGACATCAACTTTTGTCTTTTCTGGGGCAGTGGCACGAAAGTAAGACTGAAGGGAGTTACATGAATGATCACAGGGCTACAAAGTATGACTTCTGAAAGAAATGTGAACCATGCAGTATTACATCACCCACAGAAATTAAAACTTGGTAGAGAAGGGGAAAACATGGTAACAGATTTCAAGTATGTACCTGGTTACTATTGTGGCGGGAGCAAGAGGAACCTCATGACAAATCAGTATGATTTCAGATGAAGGACTTTATTATGGGTTAACTTGCTGCTTATATAGACCAAGCAGACCAAACATGAGGTAAACATCGATTGGTCACTTCTGCCCTAGTAACAAGTCTTCCTTGGCAACCGCCCAACCCACATAACTTTGTTGCTAGGTTGCAAATCCTTGCCCCCCCAACTTCAGGTTACTTCATTAACATAACACAATGAATCATTGCCAGTCTTTGTGACTTTACCAGCTCCACCCAACCAGAACTCATTGTATTATGTTTACCAACAGGTTGCAGCCAAGAAAACGGATAATTTGTTAATAGAGACTGTGTTATCTAGGAGAGAAATAATACGGTTATGTTTTTGCAAAAGCATTGAGAACTCATTATAAGGCAGATTGTTCTAATAAGTACAAGGCTGCTGAAAAGTATTGCAGACTGAAAGCAAAAAAGCAGGAAAAAATGCAGCAAGAACAATATGGATGTAGCCTTAGATAAGTCTAAGGAGTTAGTTAAGTAGAATGGTTACTTGTCCTTAGCTCGAGTGTTCTTTTGTGGTTCTGTGAATTTAAATAGATCAATTCTCCTTCCTAGAGTAACAAAGACTTACATTGGGGTTATTAGGGTAATGCAGATATTCAGGATGTTCTCACAGTATTACAGCATGTTGAGACAACTATCGAGGTGTTACATGCTAAAAGGTTGAAGACTGACTACTTGTATTAGTGAAATACGCAACAAATAAACAACTACTGATACTGGAAACTGCCTGTTATTTCATAAAGTCATGGTTTGGTTCCAGACAGTAGTAGGTGCTTGATCTACCATTTTCCTCTAGTTTTATTGCATTTTTGTAATAAGGTTGTACCTCACTAAGACTGACTAACCTTACTGAGACAAAGTCTTCTGAGTTCTGCAGTGTTAGCTGCATAGGTGAGATCAGTAGCTCAGATATTTCCATGTGAGTTGTTTCTTTATCACTGAGGTGGAGGTGGGATCTGGCTGGGGTGGAATTATTATAATTTTCTTCATGGTGTTGTGTTTTTGATTTGTGAGTAAAACATTGCTGATAACACACTAATGCTTTGGCTGTTGCTGAACTGTACCATCACAGTGTTGAAGCTTTCTCTGTTTCTCACTCTGATGCCAGAAAGTAAGTAGGCTAGAGATAGGCAAGATATTTGGAAGCCAAAGTGTGCCAGGTGAACCAAATTAGCCAAAGATATGTTTCATGCCACGTAACATCTTGCTCGACAATAAAAAAGCTGATGGGGGTGTGTCGATCTTTCCAAAGCGTCTGTTGCTCAGGAACAATCTGGGCTTTGGTCTGCTTGGAGTGGTAGTCTTTGTGTCAGTTTTTTGTTTATTTGTTTGTTTTTTTCTTTTCCTTCATCTATTAAACTGTCTTGATCTCAACTCATTAGTTTTTATCATAATTGCTATTCTCATTCTCTCCCCCAGCCTACTATGGCAGGAGGATAACAGTGAATGAGGTACTGAGCACGTGTATAGTTGCTGACCAGGATCAAGCCACCACAGGAGGTATGAGCACAGTCTGGCTCAGGGATGATGTGGACCGTGAGCTCTGCTGGTGTTCTTTTTGAAGGACATGGGGTAGCACAAAACATGGCTGATCTTCTCAAATGGAGAATGTGTGGAAAACAGTTTGGCTACTGCTCTTCTGCAATGCAGTATGCAATGGGGATCCATTTTTGGACATGATTTGCTAGTTGAAGTCAAGAGGGAAAATAGTTTCAAACCCCTTGATAATACCTATTTTACTGCAGTAAAATGACCAAGCAAAGAGACAAACAGCACAATCCTCTTTCCAAAACCCACACCTCTCTTATATAGGTCTGATACAAATTTTTAGTGCATGTTTTGTGTGACTAGACTGTCCAAACTAGAATTCATATAAAATCCTCCGATGAAGTTGAGCTTTAGACAGAAGTGTAGCATCCTGGGGAAAAGACAATTTGTCTTCCTGTGTGAGAAGGGACACAAACATCTGGGAGCTGAAAACATATTTCCAGCTATTATGAAACATTAATTGCTTGCTGAAGAAGACTTGGTTTATTTCTGTGCCAGCTCTGCACAGCAGAGAGTTATTTGAGTGCACCATGGAGCCATTCCCACTAGGAGCTGCTGATTTAGGTTTGTTTTTCTATTTAAGTGCTTAAACAATGTCAGAATGACCCTGAACAGTGTGTACTAACAGGTGCTTGTGTAAGATTGCATGAAATGAACATAAATACTGTGAAATTTCTGAATAATTACTGCCTAAAGGAATAAAACTTCCTGCCTGAATTGCATCTCACAGTTAGAATGGACAGAAAACTTCAGGGAGCATTAGAAAAAAAATTAAATCAGCTCTTAACATCATGAAATGTGTACATAAACCTTACTTGGATTTTCCAAATATGAGTCATCAGAGATATATTTGTCTCCAAATTTCACAGCCTCCTGGATGCAACCCAGGGAAGCATAACCAACAATTCCTATGTGTGAGAATCTACCTGCTTCATGGACTCCCTCCAATGAGACATAAGTAATTATAAGTTCATCAACTCTTTTAAAAAGAAAGATCCTTTCCTTATAAACAGAAAGAACAGAATTAGATACAAAATTGAAAGGTTAGGAGAGGAAATAACACTGTGTACAAAATCCATGTTATACCTACATGCCTATGTAGTAGAACCAGTGTTCTTAGTTGTTGTTATCTATTTTTAAAAAAAATTACGATATTCACAATTCCACAGAGCTAAGAGTCTTTTGTCATGTATGCTCTTTTTTGCACAAATATATAAAATTCCCCATAACCTGAGGCACTGTCTCTGAAATTCCAGAAGAACTGAGCAATTTCCTGCTATGAAAAGAAAGCCAAATAGTAGAATTCGTTCATAAGATGAAGGATGTTGAACAATGGCAATGTGGAGCAATATCTTTGTTTTCTAAACAGATGGAGATAAAAGTGTATTTCCTGTAGTAAGACCTGCTATCCTAACTCGCTGTGACCATAGGCAGAAAATGTTAAGAAATTATAAATAAAGATGACGCCTCTTTGACTTGTTCAGACTTCTTTAAGGTTATGATGCCAGCAAGGGGTAGGCAGGACCCAGCAGCCAGGGTTCATCCACCACCCTCAGCCAGAGAGCAAGGTAGACTAGGGGCAGATTTTTTTCAGAAAGTTTCAGTGAATTAATTAAAAAAACTATCCCCAATCACAAGATTTCATTGTGCATTGGAAAGGGAGTAAAGTGTCATTTGAAGCTAGGACACTTGCTGATAACATATATGTAGGGTTTTTTTCAGAAAAGCATAAAAGGGGAACCTTGTCCCTGATCTATTGTTGGCAACTAGACTTCAACTTGCTCATCAAAAATGTTTGCAGTGAGTACATGTGAGTCCCACTGATGGCACTAAAAGAAGATTCATACTGCTTCCACTCATCTAATAGCATACATCTCTCCTTGTCTTGATCTTGCACACTGCAATATTGATAATGCAAGGACACAAATTTTGTCCTTCTCTCGTCCTTCTTTTGAAGTTTCTGTGGCTATTCTTTCCTTTACTTGCTTTTACTCCTCACTGAATTAGTCTCTAGAACTTACTATACAGATACATACTAATCTAAATTTACACTGCAAAATAGTTACCTACCTTCCTACTGTATAGAACTGCTGTTTTTATCTAATTTTTAAATCTAGTATATTTTTATTCAAAAAGGTGCTTAGTGGACCGGAGAGACTGTTAGTTCAAAAAGCTCACAATATGTTCGTGTTTTGAAGGGTATATAGGACATTTCAAATGAAATGTGATCACTTAAACTTTTTATGGAAGAACTTGCTTTAAGTCTGTTCTGAAGTTAATCCCATCTGATAGCTCTGTTATGGATTTTTTTTTATGATTAATCTCCAGTTTGCAAAAGTACTATAGGATTATTAGATTGTCTGTGTGAAATACTCTGTTTTCAATTTTTTATCCAGGACAATACTGGATGAAACACAGAGGTGGGATGTTGCAGTAATGAGGTCTCAAAGGGAAAAGTGTTGTTTTTCTCTTGTTCTTTTATTGAATATCCTCTACTACAATGAAAAGTAAACTAGCATTTTTGATTTGTCTGTCTCAGTATATAGTACATTTTAAAAAAAGGGACCATTCCATTACATGGAACTTGGAGAAGGATGTATGGGTTTATGCAGAATATCCCCTGCGGATATACATCTGAAACAGAGAATTACTGGTGCCTCAGCACACCACTGGTATTTGCACACGGCAGGAACACAGAGTGTAGCTGTTCTGAGAGTCATTTTAAGCATCTGAAATCTCATCTCTCTCAGGGGCACATTTGCACCCAGAAATGAATCTGAAATTTGAGACAGCCAAGAAGTGCCCCAAAAGGATTTCTTTTCTTTTTCTTTTTGTAGAAAAGTCCAGAGAATGGGCAAATATTTAAGAAACACATAATATAGGCCATAAGCAGTTTGATTTATAGACTCTGACTTGCTGAACATTCATTGTTGATTGTTATGTAGAACTTCTGTAACTCCAGAGAAATCAGTGTTATTGTTACAGGTTCTTGCTACATAAAAGACAATTCAGTTTGACTCTGCATATTTCATACACCTTGATTTATGACAAATGCCATTCAGGGGATTATTTTCCTTTCTGAGAGGATGTGCATATCACATACAGTCATTTTTTTTTCAGAACAGGAGACCGTTTTACACTTTAAAAATCTCCTTCCTCTGAGTTCTCAAAATACAGGCAAAATAAATACAAGCAAAACAAAGCATTTTTCTGTGTTTTCATACTTAGTAATTTCTTTTTTCTTATGTATGATGGAAGAGGAAGATTTCCCATGGACAGCCATCTAGATCCATAAAATCTTATTCTCAATAGGTTGTCTTGCTACCAAGATCTAAACACTTCAAAATATAATCAATCCATCCAATGCAGAGGTTTTAAGTGCCCTAGAGATCACTGTGTTTTTCCCCCCAGGTGTCTTTAGCTTCCGCTTTAATTTGGATAAATTACATTCTTTTTAGGTACATTAATTTCTTGAAACACTTACACTATTAACTTCTGACATTTGTAGATTGGTGTTATTACCTCATTGATATATGGTTGATTTTTAAAGCATTTCTTAAACTTTAGGCTGATTCAGTTTTTCTCAAGAAACAGAGCAGAGATATTTTGTCAGCATAACTGCAGCAAGGTATGCACATAGAAGGGATTTACAGCATTAATGACTAGCTTAAAATAATCATAAACAAGACAACAACATAATACTGTTCACAATGGCTTAGCATTTATAATGAGGACAACTCTGATAAAGTGGAATTCTGTGTCTGAGATTATGAGCTTTTGACTGTGATATGACTGTGGAGGCTTGAATGACTCCACCAAGGAGACCAGCTCTACCTCAAAGTAACCATAAACGCAGTTTGGTCAGGTTTGAGGGTGTACTGGGAGCAGAGAGAGCTGGTCTGTATTTACCTTTCTTTTCCTCACAGACGTGTTTGTTTAATCAGCAATCTCTTCAACAAGTACTCCTCACAACTACCTCGTGCTGATAATAAGAATCCAAGACTTATATCTTTCCTTAAATTTGAGAACAAATATTCCAACAATGGGTCCATTTTTGTTGTAATAAGGATATCTTCCTAATGAAACCTTCTTAATTTTCCTTTCCCACCGACACCACTGCCTTTTACATTCTCTTGCAAAGGATTAAGCTTTTTGTTTGACCTCAGCTCTCAGAGCCTTTTTCTCAGTTGAAAGATTGATTCTGCTTAAGACTATGACAAATTCTTGTGATGTTAACTTGCAGGCCACCTTGCCAGAAGGAAGTGAAGCATTACTGATGAACCTCCAGCACCTGACTTTCCATTGTGAAAGCTCTTTTCACTTGATGTTTCAGAAAAGCAACAGAACATACTTAACAGAACATACTATTTGGAGCTCTGGGGTTTTTTTTTTTTTTTGCTTGGCTGTTTTTTTAATCCTGAAAGATTAGTATTTCTGATCGAGCTATCAGAAATTAAAAGACCCTAAATTGTAAGTTTTTGAAAAAAAAATTCATTCTTACCATGCATATGACAAGCGATGTATCAGCAAGGAATACAATCAAAGTTTCTTATTCAAAATTAACCAACTTTAGAAAGTCATTCCCACTGCTAAGCTACATTGTTCAATACGATTTCTGTTTTCTCACCTCTGTGCATTGCCTTTGTTGGCTTTACACATTAATGAGAGGCTCCACATTTTTTGGCTTTGGAATAGTAAAATGAACTTTCTGAAAGAGTCTTGCGAGACACATATACATGCTAAAATACTGTAATAGATGATGACAATGATAAGAGGCACTATAGAGATTAAATTGTCAACATATGTACTACTAAGTGGCTGACATAATTGTTGTTGCTCTCAAGAAACGTCAGTGAAGTAGTATCAAGTTAAAACCTTAAAGAATTATTTAAGAAATACTATAAAAAGTATTAGATATGAAGTAAAAAAATGAGCTACCACGTGGTTCAAAAGGGTGTGCAGGGCTAATGTCTGGTAGGTGTGATAAACAGCCATTCCAAGATCTTCCAGGAAAATAAAGATCTAAATTAATTGGTCAAACACATGCAAGGTGAAATCAATGCTTAATGCATTAAGTCCTTTCCCTCAGTATTTCTTCTGAGAAGGACCTAAAGGCTCTCTGAACAACCAATGTATTTCTCTTGATTGCTCTTCCAGATAAAATAAATAGTGAACTCAGTTCAAACTGACTGCTTGTTTTTTCTCACTTCAGTGAGGATGTCTTTCATGCATCAACAAATATTCCTTTAAAACTTAGAAGAAAGTATTTTAATTTGTTTATTAAAAAATGGAGATGGAAGAGAAATAAGAGAATTGGAAATGTTTAGATATCCATACTCCCTTAAGCCCATTTGCTTAATAGTAAAATACACTGGCTAGATATGAGGTGTTAACCTACATCTCTGTTATAAGAAGAATAGAGCAATTTGGCTTGCAGAACTGTGCCTCAGCCACCCTGCTAGAAGACAGCAGAAAATAAATCTCTCATTTTCTTTCATCAAAGACATTGCATTTATTTTTATGTTCACAACTAAGCATTTACCTGAGCATGGATTATAATCCCACTATATAATCCCTGATTTTTTTCTCTGCTTCCATTGATATTGCAATATGTCTAATGAGTTAGAGTTTTCAGTAGCAGGGACTTTGGGAATCCCAGATCAAAATCTATTGCAGCCTGAAGTTAGGAAATTGTTCAAAGACAGAAAAAAACTATATCTCTGACTTGCACAGTGTGTCTCATAAAGACACAGATTTAAATTATTTGACTAGTCTGACACAGATGAAGAATGCTTGTAGGACAATGAAAACTTCTTCTTTTTGCCAGGTAAATAATCACCAAGAAATCTTTGTGTCAGTTTGGATTCATTCGCATCTCTTTTCTTCCGTGTTCCCTTATGAAAATATCACCAACAGCTGCACAGGATAACTGAGCAAACAAGTAAATCTATACAGTAAAACATGAAAAAACTTACTCTGTTTCTCATTCATATTCTCAACAGTCAAGAATTTATTGACTATTAAAAGAACAAAGTAAAATGAAAAAACCCAGCATTTACATGGCAATGGTGAAAAACCCCAGCATTTACAGGGCAATGGTGTTAAGTGTAAGATCAAGAATATGACTGCAGAGTTTGATAGACATAGAAATTCTGGTCAGGTGATGGATGAGACTTTGGTCAATGAGAATGAAAATTCATCTTGATGTATTGTAAAATTACCAAAGAATTGCAATTGATGATTACTTAATTATTAGATGGCATGCTACATTGCTGTCACAGTTTGAGCAAAGCCAGCTAAATTTCTGACTCCAACTCATTCTCACTCAGTAAGTAACTTCATTTTCTGAAAGCAAACTGCATGTTTTTCAGACAATTTCTCTCTTGAAGTAATAGCATGGGACACTGATGTGTAGAAAGGCCAATATACTTATTCCTATAGTTACCACAGCCATTGTTAACAGGTCAAAAAAGGCCATACCTGCAGGGAGGGGTGAACAGCAGAAGTTAGCAGCAATTTAGCTAAAATGTGTGGTGCACAGGATTGCCAGCTGCCAGGAATGCAGCCCCAGCATCAGGTGTGAGCTGAATGCTGGGTGCATCTAGTGCTGCAGCAGTGTGTGACAGTCAACGAGGTATCAGTTGCTCCTCTAGCACAAAGCAATCTCCAGGGCACAACCTCGTTCCTTTAAAAGAGATGTATTTACAGAGACCCATGTTTGTGATTTATTCTGTCACTTCACTGTTACTCACCTCTTCCACTTCAGCCTTGCTTATTTAGCCTGAAGATTCTGTCACCAACAAACTGCTCTCTTCTAAAGTAATCTATGGGCATACCACCTTCATCCCTTTTCTTAGGGTGCTGAAGAGCATTGCAAAACTTGACACAACTTGTGTCAAGGTCGACCATTCCATCCATAGCAGTGAACATAAATGGCCAAGTTACACCACTGAGGTTAGGAAACTGACTGCAAGCTTCTTGAGGTTAGTCAGAAGATGGTCTAGTGAGATAAGCAACTGTCAGGAAACATAAGGCCGAACAGTCAGGTCACAGTTATTTCTCCTCCACTCAAGCCAGCACTAAAGCTGACATACAGATAGGCAAACTGAGCCCCCTGAAAAGCTGTTCTAGGATTGGAGAACTGACTGTCTTGTAAGAAGTTCTAGTCAGGAAGCATATGACAAATGACAGAGCAAATTGCTTTGACAGCATAGAGTACAACATGGTGGGAAAGAGATAACATTGGAAGGGTATCACAGGTGTAAGGCTCCCAGCCCAGGGTATGCACATGTATGCACACAAATGGGAAGCAACCAAGAGGGACTGGATCTACACATGCACCTAGGAAACTGTGGCTTTTCTGCAGTGCCTAAGAATACAGAATCTCCAGGGAAGAGATCAAGTGGATGGGGACAGGTACATCAAAGATGTACCCGGCAGGAAGGTGAGAGGCAGCCACACCAGCTGAAACTTGAGAGGTTCATTCTGGATATAGGGAAAGACTTTTTCCCCAAGTGGGGCTAGGCCCAGGACATGGTGCCATCATTCATCTTCAAGTGTTTCCAGGCCCCACAGTATGTATTCCTGGGCAACACAACCTGACCCCATGCCTAAACCTGCTCTTCGACTGGAGGCCTGCAATACTCATTGTTCTGAATTTTGTGGAGGGCAGTTTATAGTGACAGGTGAACAACCAAATTGGAGGTTCTCGAATATAACATGCTCTGCCCTCAGCTGAATCTCTGGGTGAAATCTGTAACCAGGCTACCAAAATGAATAGCACAAAATATTACTGCTTTTATGGATATATTTCATCTAGGAGATAAATAATCATTTTACCATACTACTGTTGTTTGCACATGGAAATGTGAATGACTGTTGTGTCATGACAGAAAAACACAGTAAGTGATACTTCCTGAAGTAAACAAAATGTGGTACTGACAGTCATGGGGGCAAGTAATAACGTTTAGATGGTAAACTTGCACACTACGTTTGATACAAGGCCAGGACAAACAGGTCTAATGTTGCGGCTGTTTGATAGCTGATCTTGTGCCGTTGTGATCCAAGTCAGTAGCTGCAACCTCAGATCTAATGGACAATAGTTCTAAGCAGAAATGAAAAACATGGTCATAATGAGTGTCCTTTCTTCCACCATGAGTAGAAGTTAAGTTGGAAAGGAAGCTCAAGTGAGTGACAGAAAAATCTTCACAGAAGTAGTTTCCAGGAAGCCTCTGGATGTGCTCATATTTGCAGTGTTGGCTGCCATTGGTTTGGTAGAGCACTTTGAACAGGCAGATCTTGGGCATATGGGCTGATAAGAACCCCATCTCTGGAGAGACTAAGGCACAGGTTTGGAGATTTACTACCTTGCTCTGGAGCAAGTCCAGAGAAGAACAATGGAGCTGTTGAAGGGGCTGGAGAACGAGCTGTATGAGGAATGGCTGAGGGAGCTGGGGGTGTTTATCCTGGAGAAGAGGAGGCTGAGGGGAGACCTCATTGCTCTCTACAACTACCTGAAGGGAGGTTGTGGAGAGCATGGAGCTGGCCTCTTCTCCCAAGTGCCAGGGGACAGGACAAGAAGGAATGGCCTCAAGCTCCACCAGGGGAGATTTAGGCTAGACATTAGGAAAAAAAAATCACAGAAGATGTGATTTCCTGGAGATGTGTAAGGCACGAGTGGACGAGGTGCTGAGGGGCATGGTTTAGTGTTTGACAGAAATGGTTGGACTTGATGATCTGGTGGGTCTCTTCCAACCTGGTTGTTCTATGATTCTGTGATTCTGTAGCAAGGATTTGTCCCCTGGGACATAGTCCTCCAAGACAAGGGAGCAGAACAGAGCTGGAAAAAGCTCAAGGATTGTTTCCAAAAAGCACAAGAGTGCTCAGTCCCCACATATAGAAGATCAAGCAGGGAAGGGAAAAGACTTGCATGGCTAAGTCGAGACCTGCTGATTAAACTGAAGAAGGAACTACACAGGCAGTGCAAGCAGGGACAGGTAAGCTGGAAAGTGTATAAGGCCACAGCCCAGTTGTATAGGGATGAAGTCAGGAAGGCTAAGGTGCAACTGGAGGTAAACTTACTGAGGGCAGTAAAGAATAACAAGAAGGGCTTCTACTGGTTCGTCAGTCAAAAGAGGAAGTCCAAAGAGAATGTATCCCAAATGATGGCTGGAAGTGTTGATCACATATCAACAGACAAGGAGAAGGCTGAGGTACTTATCAACATTTTTGCCTCAGTCTTCACTGATAACCACTCTCTTCATTCCCCCTGTGTCATGAAACAACAAGATGGTGACCAGGGGGGGTAGAAGTCCTCTCACTATAAAGGAGGATTATGTTTGTGACCTCCTGAGGAACCTGAACATATATAAGTCAATGGGACCTCATGAGATGCATCCCAGAGTCCTAAGGGAACTGGCAGATGTGGTTGCTAAGCTGCTCTCCTTGAGATTTGGAAAGTCATGGCAATCAGGGGAAGTCCCTGGTGACTGGAAGAAGGATAATGTTGTGCCCATTTTAAAAAGGGTAGGAAAGATACCCTGGGAACTACTGACATATCAATCTCAGCTCTGTGCCTGGGAAGATCACGGAACAGATCCTCCTAGAAACCATGGAGGACATGGAGGTGAATAATGGCAGCCAGCATGGCATCACCAGGGGCAAATTCTGTATGATCTGTTTAGTGGTTTTCTGTGATGGGGAGACTGCAGCAGTGGACATGGGTAAACTGACAGATGTGATCTATCTAGACTTCTGTAAAGTCTTTGATACAGTCCTCCACGATATCCTTCTCTCTAAGTCAGACAGATATGTACTTGATGCGTGGGTGGTACGGTGGATAAGAAATTGATTAGATGGTTGTATTCAAAGAGCAGTGGTCAATGGCTCAAAGTCCAGATGGAGATCCATGACAAGTAGTGTCCCTCAGGGGACCATACTGGGACCAGTGTTGTTTAACATCCTTATGAATGATATTGACAGTGAGATTAAGTGCACTTTAAGCAAATTTGCAGATGACACCAAGCTAAGTGGTATTGTTGCTATGTTGGAAGGATGGGATGTCATCCAGAGGGACCTGGACAGGCTGGAGAAGCGGGCCTCTGTGAACCACATGAGATTCAGCAAGGCTAAGCGCAAGGTCCTACACTTGGGTCTGGACAATCCCCATTTTTAGTACAGGATGGGGTATACCATGATTGAGAGCTGCCCTGCAGAGAAGGACTTGGGTGTGCTGTTTGATGAGAAGCTCAATATGAGCAGGCAATGTGCACTCATAGGCCAGAAGGCAAATCGTATCCTGGGCTGCATCAAAAGAAACATGGTCAGCAGGTGGAGGGAGGTGATTCTGCCCCTCTGTTCCTCTCTTGTGGGATATCATCTGGAGGACTATGTCCAGTTCTGGAATCCTCAACACAGGAACTATATGGAGCTATAGGAATGGGTCCAGAGGAGACCTACAAAGATGATCAGAAGTCTGGGGCACCTTCTGTAAGAAGACAGGCTGAGAGAGTTGGGCTTATTCAGCCTGGAGAAGGCTCCAAGGAGACATTATAGTGACCTTCCAGCACTCGAAAGGGCCCTACGAGGAAGATGTAGAGGGACTATTCATAAAGGCTTGTAATGATAGGACAAGGGGCAATGGGTGTAAGCTGGAGCAGGGCATATTAATATTAGACATCATGAAGAATTTCTTCACCATGAGAATGCTGAGATATTGGAAGAGGTTGTTAAGGGAAGCTGTGGCTGACACCTCCCTGGAGGTGTTTATGGACAGGTTGGATGGCGCCTTGGGTAACCTAATCTAGTGGGATGTCCCTGTCCATGTCAGGGGAGTTGGAACTAGATAATATTTAAGGTCCCTTCCAATGCTAACTACACTCTGATTCTGTGATTCTATGATTCTAATCTGAAATATGTTTTCTAGAGGATTCTGTAGTCTCTATGTAAAACTTTCCAATAATGGAGCATCCCATGGAGCAGTTTACAAATTATCCCTGTGATTAATTATACTACCTAAATTGTATGTGCTGTTTTAATCAGAATTTGTTTAGCTTCAGCTTCTATCAATTACTGTTCGAGTTTTCATTACTATAATGAGGAGCCCTTCTTATTCCGTTTCTATTTCCCATGTAGACACTAAATTAAAGAATTGACCAAAACACTCATTAATCTTCCCTTTCATATTCTAAATGGATTAACTTCATTGTTTCCTATAGAGGAATTCTTTACCTGGCACACATCACATCTGAGGCTTCAGCAGTCCCATTTATTGACTTCTACCTTGACATGTGGGCTCCACAACTTGTCTGTAACATCACAGCAAAATCCACAGGAATTGCAGTCTTTTCTACTGAACATCCTCCTGCTCATTCAAAAATACTTAGTAGAATGAAGGCAGAACAAACCTCTGGACTCTAAACCACAGGGAAAATCATTATTGACATTGCTAGACTTGTATTAGCAGATAATGAGGAGTGAGAGTTGTTTAATCAATGCCATTCTGATTATCCCGTGACTCAACTACATTTCTCCAGAAGTCAATTATCTTCTTAAAAATATGTGTAGGCACATGCATGTGCATACCTACCAAAAATACCACTGAAGTTTTTAGAGACATACAGGCACTCCCACAATTCAGGGCAGACAAACATTTCACTGTGAGCTCATCCAACTCCTAGCAGAGAGCAGCACTCACGTAACATCTTGGGAACGATTTCTTCATCAGTTAGAAAGGAAGAAACTCATAAATAACATAAAACATGCAAGATCTCAACACCTTATCTACACTTTTCAACAGCTGACACTGGAAATGCCAGTAGTGCTGTAAGTGGGTTGGTTCTTCACTGTGTTCAAGAGATCTTGAGTCCTAACATACTTGTGGTAGTTGGGTTTTTTCTCAATATACATTGCAAGTGTATCCACAAAAGCAAAACAAGCACCAAAAGTAACAGAGAAGTGTCTCTTTTTATGAAGTGTTATTCCCTGACCTAAATCAGTCTTTGCCTTTGAATCAGTCTACTTTACTCCCTATTTAGCAGATTGGTTGCTGCTATGGCAACCGCACATCCTCCTGTACAGACATAAGTATTAGTCCTTGATACATTGCCTACTTATGTTTTCTCATCAAATACTCTCTGTGCAAGTTCAGATTTAGAAAACATCTGGGGAATTAATTTGTTTTAACATTGCAGTTATCTAGGTTGTATTGTTTTGCAAAGATAAAATAAGGTTGAAGGTATAAAGTGAAGTTTACATTCATCCCACTAACGGCATGTTCTAGGAGGGGTATCAGGAACTAGGCTCCCTACATCAGTTTTTCTTATCTAGGTACAATGAAATAGCATCCCAATGTCAAACCTGGAGTGCAGTTCAAGGAGCTAACAAAAGACACTCCTGTGTTTTTAACAAGCTCCTGGTAAATCCATCTTTCATATGGAAGAGGAGAAATAGGTTGGACAGAATCAGAATTACAAATATCTGTATGCACCTGCAGGTAGTTCAGAGTGCTACCTCCATAGAAAATCAGTGATATAGTCTAGAAGGGGCTACAGAAGTCTTGGAAACATTTCAAGTTAATGAGGGCCAAATGACAGTTTTGTAGAGCTATCCATGCTCATATCATTACAGCTAACGGAAAGCATCTGGTGGGTGTAGGTTATCCATAAAAAACAAATCCTTCAGATAATCCCTTACCAGGAACTTTGCTTTCATGGCATCAATTTGAGTAGCACTCTGTGAGTATGATACACATGGATGCTTAAGGGATGCAATCAGCCCTTCCATGCTGGCTAGAGGAAATCCCTTCCTTTCCTCACACAGTCAGAGTTTTATTGGTAGAGAGAACATGAAACCCTGTAGAATTTCAATGTGAGCAAAACTGGAATGGATATGTGGAAGTTATCTTTTGGGCAGTATAGATTTTAAATGGAAAACAACCCATTTTGTACTTTTAAGCATCCTTCCTCCACAGTTTTTATGTGGGAAAATAATTCTGTTTCTATTAGCTACAAAAGCTTGTATATAAACCCACTGAAATTACCATTTTATATTTATATTTACAAAGATTTTTTATGAAGACACCATTTTCATGCTATTCTCAGCTTGTTTTCTTGAGCCTGAGAGTGATGAAAGCTTACTTTTCTGCACAAGACTTAAATATGTGATATTTTTTCTTAAGATGCAACAAACGCCACACTGAACAAAATGGATTGAAACCCCTGTAATAAAACATAAATAACATCTCCAGGGAAAATAGCTCAACCTAACTTGTCAGAAAATATTTTGTAGGGCTCTCTTAAGTGAAAATAGGAGGACATATAGACACTTCCACAGTGCTTTGGTCATGGAAGAAAACAAGAGAAGGTGAGAAAGATGACAGAGTCAAAGGTCATGAAACTGAGAATCTCTAGTGAGAATCTAGGTGCACCTTGATAGATGTTTATCTTAAAAAAAACCTGGAATTAATGTTCAAACTTTCTCCCTGCCTCCCGAATTACATACAGCTCAAAAAAGCAAAGGAACACATAGACAAGGAGAGGAGGAAAGGGAAATATGTTACTGTGCTCCTGATTTTTCCCTTTTTCAATGAAGAAATGGCACTCTTCAGACCATCTGTCAAATGGATTTCTTTGTAGGCATCAGCAGAAGAACAGCACACCGAATTAATTTATTGCAGGAATTTGCCCTTTTCTAAAGGGTAGGAAAAGCAGTTATATGTTGATCTACAAAGATCTTTGTGTGAATTTCTTCAAATCCAGAAGAAATTGCTTACAGATCAAGTGCTAGCAAATATATTAATTTGATGTTCTGTGTTGGGCAAAGAATGGTCTTTGTCAATCCTCTGTTGTCCTCATATTAAAAGATTTCAGCACCTGCCTATTATATCTGAAGTAACAGCTGCTAAATAGTGGGCCAGGTACAGCATCTGCCAAAATTTCCTTCCATTTTCTTCTGTTGCTGTACATGACATGCCCTGCCATCAGCAATATGTGGCCAGTCTGTGACAGAGGCCTCCAAAATCATGATGTGTTGCCAGTTGCTCTTGCAAAACATGTAGCCACATGATTTTATCCTCACCTCAAAATACATGGAATGACTGGTCACTCTGCAGAAGAGTACATTTAGTCCTTGAAGAAGTCAGAGGTGTCTAAGCGAGAAACTGATTTGCAAGCAGATAAGGTAGGGATAATTCTGAGTAGTGGATTTCTCAGGTGGGGAGAAACAGTAGGAGAAAGAAAGAAGAGGCAAAAGCATAAAAGGTGCAAGATCTGAGAGCAACCACCTGAAGATGACACAGGGAGATAAAAGAAAAAATAATAAGCCTTATTTATGTGGAGTCTAAACAAGTAGGGCTATGGATAAAGATTATTGCAGGACACCTCTGTCTAAAGAGGTATCAGAGGTGGTGGGAGGTGAGAGGTATGACAGGAAGCTGTTTCAGCAGCTGAGATGAGGTTATGGAGTGATTTTTTTTATTTTTTTTTTTATTTTTTTTTTTTTTGCTGTGATCAGAAAATGAAAGGCAAACCTCCATAAATTTACTGTGGAGAAAGTTCATTCAGTGCATAGGCTAACCAACGAGAGACCTTCATCACAGTGATAGAAGACCAAAGTGAAAGGTGCATCTGTAACACCTGTGTAACAGCAAATCTTGCAGCAATGGGTTAAGCTACAGTATCACCTAGAGGTGTCCCAAACCAAACGCATGAGCCACATGCTCCTGTCCAGCTCTGACTGGGGGGTGTGGAGGGAAAGTGAATTGGTTTATCTGTGTGGCAATCTGGAGGCCAATAAGGTCACTCCCAGGGTGAATATCTAAAGCAGTATTTATTTCTGGCTCTGAAATCCTAAACATGCCAAGATATTAGGAATAACAGCAGGAGGGTACAGGTCTTACTATGGTGTTCCCTTATTATTTCATCAAAGTTTCTGGCCCCTTTCTATCATCTTCCAGTGGTCCTGGATGACTAGGGAGGTACCACTGGACTGGAGGCTGGCTGATGTCGTGCCCATCCATAGGAAGGGGCACAAGGTAGATGCAGGGAACTACAGGTCTGTCAGTCTGACCTCAGTACCAGGGAAAGTCATGGAGCAGGTGATCTTGAGTGCTATCATGAAACACATGCAAGAGAGCTGGGGGTTCAGGCCCACTTAACACGGGTTTACAAAAGGCAGGTCTTGCCAAACTAACCTGATCGTCTTCTATGACAAAGTGACTCAACTATTGGATGAGGGAAAGGCTGTGGATGCGGTCTTCCTGGACTTCAGTAAAGCCTTTGACACAGTTTCTCACAGCATTCTGCTGCAGAAACTGTCAGCCGCTGGCCTGGACAGGTGCACACTGTCCTGGGTGGAAAACTGGTTGGATGGCCAGGCCCAGAGAGTGGTGGGAAATGGTGTTAAATCCAGATTGGAGGCCAGTGACAAGTGGGTTTCCACAGGGCTCAGTGCTGGGTCCAGCCCTGTTCGATGTCTTTATCAATGACATGTCTTTATCAAAGGCATTGAGGGCACCCTTAGCAAGTTTGCAGACAACACTAAGCTGGGTGGAAATGTTGATCTACTGGAGGGTAGGGAGGCTCTACAAAGGGATCTGAACAGGCTGGACCACTGTGCTGAGACCAATGGCATGAGGGTTAACACGGCCAAATGCGAGGTTGTGCACTTGGGGTACAACAATCCTATGCAGTGCTACGGACTGGGAGAATCCTGGCTGGAAAGCTGTCTGGAGGAGAAGGATCTGGGAGTGCTGGTTGACAGCCGACTGAACATGAGCCAGCAATGAGCCCAGGTGGCCAAGAAGGCCAATGGCATCCTGGCTTGGATCAGAAACAGCATGGCTAGCAGGTCCAGGGAGGTTATTCTCCCTCTGTACTCTGCACTGGTGAGACCCCTCCTTGAATCCTGTGTTCATTTCTGGGCCCCTCACCACAAGAAGGATGTTGGTGCTCTGAAGCGAGTCCAGAGAAGAGCAAGAAAGCTGGTGAAGGGGCTTGAGAACAAGTTTTATGAGGAGCGACTGAGAGAGCTAGGTTTGTTTAGTTTGGAGAAGAGGAGGCTGAGGAGAGTCCTTATTGCTCTCTACAACTACCTGAAAGGAGGTTGTGGAGGGATCTGGCTTCTTGTCCCAAATGACAGTGGACAGGACAAGAGATAATGGCCTCAAACTCCACCAGGGGAGGTTCAGGCTTGATCATCAGGAAAAAATTCTTCATGGAAGGGGTCATTAGGCAATGGAACGGTATTCCCAGGGAGGTGGTTGAATCACTTTCCCTGGAGGTGTTTAAGGTGCGGGTGGATCAGGTACTGAGGGGCATGGTTTAGAGACTGGTGGGAATGGTTGGACTCGAGGATCCGGTGGGTCTCTTCCAACCTGGTGATTCTATGATTCTATGAATGTACTGAAAATACGAAAACATAAAGCAAATATAGGAAAGTATATTTTTGAACAGTCATGCAGCAAATTTTGACAATCACACAATAGCTAGAGGCAAGGCCATTCAAGAGAAAGACATTTTTGTTTGTTATTAACAAAATGCTCCACACATATATAATACCATGCCATTTCTTTTTTTAAATTAGCTTGTCCCACAATCTCATACAAACAAATTTTACAGGCACTTTTCCAGGGGCATCTATATAGACCTTACATATACTAATATATCATAGTTATATGTGCTTACATTCTTACATTCCCAGTTACAGATGCCATAAAATGTTCCAGTTGTAATTATAAAGTTTTCAAAAGATCAAACGACAAAATCTTATTACTTATTGCTAAATAGAATGCCCAGAAATAAAGAAAAGAAGGAGAGTATATAGACAAGTTCATCTGATTGTTGTACAATGCAGAAAGCAGAGAATTCATCCCAAATTAACTTCAGCTTTTAAACACTAATACCTGTTGGGTTTTCTGCATGTCACAGCTTACACAAATTCACAGAAAAATCACCATGCAAAACTCAAACCCATGTTGTGTAGTCATTCTATAGTATCAAAATTAGAATTTCATATCTCACACAAGCAGAAATTCTTTACATGTGCAAAATTTATTTTACTGTTACACAAAACTTAAAAAATTGACCAGAAAATCTCCACTGGCAGCTTTGCATACACTGTGGAGTATTCATCTGAGCCTCATTCTTCAATTGCATATTTTGTGGAAATCTGCTAGAGGCAGGCAGCAGTAGAAGGTCACTGAAGACTCACAGAATCATAGAAGAGTTAGAGTTGGAAGGGACCTTAAAGATCCTCTAGTTCCAATTCCCCTGCCATGGGCAGGGACATGCCACTAGATCAGGCTGCCCAAGGACCATCCAACATGACCTTGAATAACCCCAGGGATGGGGCAACCACAGCTTCCCTTTGCAACCTCTTCCAGTGTTTCAACACTCTCATGGCAGAGAAATTCTTCTTAATGTCTAGTCTAAATATGCCCTTCTCCAGTTTATACCCATTTCTCCTTGTCCTATCACCACAGACTTTATGAATAGGCCCTTCCCATCTTTCTTGTAGGTTCCTTTCAGGTAGTAGAAGGTTGCAATAAGACCTCTTCAGAGCCTTCTCTTCTCTAGGCTGAACAAGCCTAACTCTCTCAGTCTGTCCTCATATGGGAGGTGTTCCAGTCCTCAGATTATCCTTGTAGCTCTCCTCTGGACTGGTTCCAACAGCTCCATATCCTTCTAACATTGCGAATTCCAGAAGTAGACACAGTAGTCCAGATGAGGTCTCACAAGAGAGGAATAAAAGGGCAGAATCACCTCCCTCAACCTGCTGACCATATTTCTTTTGATGCAGTCCAGGATACGAGTGCACACTGCTGGCTTTTGTTGAGCTTCTCATCAATCAGCACCACCAAGTCCTTCTCTGCAAGGCAGTTTTCAATCACATCATGCCTCATTATGTATCAAAAAAAAGTATTGCCCCGACCTTCGTGCAGGACCTTGCACTTATGGAAGTTTGGGATTTTAAAAGATTTTTCTTTCAAACCTGCAGGAAAAATAAAACCAGATCTTGAAACTTAAGCCCAAATGTCATCTACATTTTTGGTTCAGAATAGTTAACAAAAAGAGAAACAGGAAAAATTTTGGATATTGACCAAAATATGATAATGTGCAGTGTTGGAATGGAATCTACTGGAAAATTTTTATTCAGAAACCTCCTGAATATATTTCAAAGTACTGAACAAAAAAAAAAGAATCTGAAGATTTACTATGTTCCCATTATTAACTAATAACTGCAGTATGTTTTACAAAGTTGTTCAAATCATAAATCTTCACCAGAAAGACTTCTATGTCCCTTCATTTAGCTGGTGCAATAAAACATGAAAAGGTAAATAGTTCACTTTGCCTTACAAGTTGGTTTACAATGACAGGGAAATTAGAATGAATAAGGCTGCTAAACTTTCAAGGCTTCACCTACATTTGGAAGTTATACCAATCTGCAAGTAATTATTTAATTTAGGATTCTAATTGTGCAAAAAGACCTAAAGATCGATAATTATAATGGAATAGAAGCTGGTGTTACCGATTATTCTCTGCACTAGTAGATTTACTTCAGTACAATTCCATAATGGTAGAAGATCTACCTACAACTTTATGTAGCAACTGACTTTAAAGTATTAGGCATATGCAAAGGACAGAACAGTTTAGTTGTAAATATCCATTTTCTCAATAAATGTACTACTTCAAAATTAAGAATTTAAATATGACCCAAAGCCAAAATACTTCAGAAAGATTCTAAATTTCACAGAATCATAGAATCACCAGGTTGGAAGAGACCCACCAGATCATCGAGTCCAACCATTCCGATCAAACACTAAACCATGTCCCTCAGGACCTCATCCACCCATGCCTTAAACACCTCAGGGAAGGTGAATCAACCACCTCCCTGGGCAGCCTGCTCCAATGCCTAGTGACACTTTCTCTGAAAAACTTCCTCCTAATGTCTAGCCCAAATTTCCCCTGGCAGAGCTTGAGGCCATTCCCTCTTGTCCTGTCCCCTGTCACTTGGGAGAAGAGGCCAGCTCCCTCCTCTCTACAACCTCCTTTCAGGTAGTTGTAGAGAGCAATGAGGTCTCCTCTCAGCCTCCTCTTCTCCAAACTAAACAACCCCAGTTCTCTCAGCCGCTCCTCATAGGGCCTGTTCTCCAGCCCCTTCACCAGCTTTCTTGCTCTTCTCTGGACTCGCTTCAGAGCACCAACATCCTTCTTGTGGTGAAGGGCCCAGAAATGAACACAGGATTCAAGGAGGGGTCTCACCAGTGCAGAGTACAGAGGGAGAATAACCTCCCTGGACCTGCTAGCCATGCTGTTTCTGATCCAAGCCAGGATACCATTGGCCTTCTTGGCCATCTGGCCACACTGCTGGCTCAGGTTCAGTCAGCTGTCAACCAACACCCCCAGGTCCTTCTCCTCCAGGCAGCTTTCTAGACAGACCTCTCCTAGTCTGTAGATCTGCATAGGTTTGTTGTACCCCAAGTGCAGGACCCAGCAGGCCTTGTTAACCTTCATGCCATTGGTCTCAGCCCAGGAGTCCAGCCTGTTCAGATCCCTTTGCAGAGCCTCTCTACCCTCCAGATGATTGCCACTTCCACTCAGCTTAGTGTTGTCTGCAAACTTGATAAGGGAGCACTCCATGCCTTCATCCAGGTAAAGACATTGAACAGTGTTGGACCCAGCACTGAGCTCTGGGGAACACCACTTGTAACTGGTAATTTCACTTGACTTCACTTCTGCTTCAAATAGAGAGATTCTAGAGAAATTCCGTACTTATTTTGTTTCTTGATACATTGCATTCTTGGTTGTCAGAGACCAAATTATCTTTCAGTAATGATGCCATAAATCTAATGCAGCTTCACTGAATATTGTGATGTTTTTTGATGTATACAAAGTGCTCAAACAGAATTAACTCCTAGCTCATGCATAAAAATGAGAAATGCTTTGAAGTTCCTGTTAACATATGAACTTGTAGAGTTTGTTCTATTCTCAAATACAATGTTTGAAAACAAATGCCTCTGAGGTACATGGATTTGGCAAGCACAAAAAAAAGCATTGTCATTTACATAAGGCAGCCCGAAATTACCCTGGAGGTAGATTTCTGCTGACTTCCTTCATGCACCGATTATGTTCTACAAAATGATGAAGACTAGTTTATGAGACATGATCTGCATAAGGAGAGTTGACTTCAGTTCACTGAAACACTGATTTACTGTATTATGGACCTGGGAAGTACCACTTCCAGATGCTGTGACAGTGTATTGTGGGGAGATGGCAAGACAAGTTAATTGTGAGACAAAGTAGGCGGGGCAGCAAATGGGTTGAGAAGATTAAACTAGAACCTGTAAATTCTTTGCCTAATTACTTTAAGTTTAGCTGAGCTAATTTAGCCCATAAAACTGAGAAATCTCAGTTGGACGTATTTCCCAGCCCAGGATCATCTGAAGCTGGTTTAAAATCTGTGTTGTCAATTCCAACAGGCGATTGATTATCTAACTATTAGGAATGGAAATTGCAAAATACTCTTCCAGGGCAAATCACAGAAGATGGCTTGAACATTCTTGTGCTTCCACAGAATAACCTTAGTTTTGTTTCCCTGTGGATCTTGTACCATGAGAACTTGAAACAACACAATTCCACCACAAAGGAGCACACTTTTATTTCAATACCAATAAAATCAGTAAGATATACTTTAATAGACAAATGAACAAAATTGTCAGTGTCAAAAGTTGCAATCCAAGAATTTAAATAAGACTATCAGATTTTTTTCTCCCTCAGATCTCAACCATACAATTAAAGCTGATTTCCACTCCTTTTTAATAGTCAACAAAGCATAGCTGACTCAGCTTATTATGCTTATAGAATCATAGAACAACTAGGTTGGAAGAGACCCACCAGATCATCGAGTCCAACCACTACTATCAAACACTAAACTCTAAACCATGTCCCTCAGGACCTCATCTACCCGCGCCTTAAAAACCTCCAGGGAAGGTGAATCAACCACCTCCCTGGGCAGCCTATTCCAATGCCCAATGACCCTCCGTGTGAAAAACTTCCTCCTAATGTCTAGCCTAAATCTCCCCTGGCAGAGCTTGAGGCCATTCCCTCTTGTCCTGTCCCCTGTCACTTACGAGAAGAGGCCAGCTCCCTCCTCTCTACAACCTCCTTTCAGGTAGTTGTAGAAAGTAATGAGGTCTCCTCTCAGCCTCTTCTTCTCTAGGCTAAACAACCCCAGCTTTCTCAACCACTCCTCATAGGGTCTGTTCTCCAGCCCCTTCACCAAATTTCTTGCCCTTCTCTGGACTCGCTTTAGAGCCTCAACATCCTTCTTGTGGTGAGGGGCCCAGAAATGAACACAGGATTCAAGGAGCGGGCTCACCAGTGCTGAGTACAGAGGGAAAATCACCTCCCTGGACCTGCTGGTCACACCATTTCTGATACAAACCAGGATGCCATTGGCCTTCTTGGCCACCTGGGCACACTGCTGGCTCATGTTCAGTCGGCTGTCAACCAACACCCCCAGGTCCCTCTCCTCCTGGCAGTTTTCCAGCCAGGCTTCTCCCAGTCTGTAGCTCTACATATGGTTGTTGTGCCCCAAGTGCAGGACCCGGCATTTGGCCACGTTAAACCTCATGCCACTGGACACTGCCCAGCAGTCCAGCCTGTTTAGGTCCCTTTGCAGAGCTTCCCTACCCTCCAGCAGATCAACCACTTCCACCCGGCTTTGTGTCATCTGCAAACTTGCTAAGAGTGCACTCAATACCTTCATCCAAGACATTGATGAAGACATTGAACAGTGCTGGACCCAGCACTGAGCCCTGGGGGACCTCAATGGTAACTGGCCTCCAGCTGGACTTAACACCATTTCCCACCACTCTCTGGTCCTGGCCATCCAAACAGTTTTCTACCCAGGAGAGTGTGCGCCTGTCCAGGCCAGAGGCTGACAGTTTCTGTAGCAGAATGCTGTGAGAAACTGTGTCAAAGGCTTTGCTGAAGTCCAGAAAGACTACATCCACAACCTTTCCCTCATCCAGCAGCCAAGTCACTTTGTCATAGAAGGCGATCAGGTTGGTTTGGCAAGACCTGCCTTTTGTGAACCCATGTTGACTGGGTCTGATTACTCGGTTCTCTTGCATGTGCTTCATGATAGCACTCAAGATCACCTGTTCCATGACTTACCCTGGCATTGAGGTCAGACTGACAGGTCTGTAGTTTCCCGGATCCTCCCTGCGACCCTTCTTGTAGATGGGCACAACATCAGCCAGCGTCCAGTCCAGTGGTACCTCCCCAGTCTTCCAGGACTACTGGAAGATGATGGCAAGGGCTTTGGCCAGTATATCCACCAGCTCCCTCAATACCCTAGGGTGAATCCCGTCTGGCCCCATAGACTTGTGGGTGTCCAGCTGGCCAAGCAAGGCTCTGACCCCCTCCTCTTGGACAATGGGAGCCTCGTATTGTTCCTCTAGTTCCAGGATTTCTACACAGAGGGAACAGCTTTTTTCACAATTAAAGACTGAAGTAAAAAGGCACTTAGTACCTCAGTCTTCTACTCATCCCCTGTCACCATTGTTCCCTCGTGTGTCCAAAAGGGACTGTATTGTCTCCCTAGTTCTCCTTTAGTTATTTATATATTTATAAAAAGATTTTTTATTATCCTTTGCTGACTTAGCTAACCTGATTTCTAATTCAGCCTTAGCCCCTCTGATTTTTTCCCTACACAACCTCACTTCCCTCCTGTAGTCCACCCAAGAGGCCTGTCCCCTCTTCCAGAACCTATAAATATTCCTTTTCTTTCTAATGTCACTCAAGATTTCTCTACTCAACCAAGCTTTTTTTTCCCCTGCTGGCTTATTTTCCGGAACACGGGGATGGTTTTCTCCTGAGCTACTAGGATTTCCTTCTTGAGGAGCTCCCAGCCCTCATGGGCTCCCTTGCCCTTAAGTACTGTCTCCCATGAGACTTTGCCAACCAGCCTGCTAAAGAGTTTAAAGTCTGCCCTCTGGAAATTTAATGCTACTGTCCTGCTAACCACCCTCTTCACTTCGCCTAGAGCAGAAAACCCTATCATCTGGAGATCACTTACTCCTAGGCGTCCTCGTACTGCCACATCCCCCACCAGGCCTTCTCTGTTCACAAACAGCAAGTCCAGGAGGGCAACTTCCCTCATTGGTTCATTCATCAGCTGTGCAAGGAAGTTGTCTTTCACACACTCCAGGAACCTCCTAGACTGCTTCCTTTCTGCTCTATTGTACTCCCAGCAGATATCAGAGAGATTGAAGTCTCCCACAAAGACAAGAGTTATTGACTTGGGGATTAACCCCAGCTGTTTATAGAAGAGCTCATCAGCTACTTGTCCTTGGCTGGGTGGCCTGTAACAGACTCCCAGCACAAAAATCTACCTCCTTATGGGCTCCTCTGATTTTAACCCACAGATACTCAATCTCCTCATCACCACAATACTTCTCAGTGGTGTCCAAGTCCTCCCTTAGAAAGAGGGCCACTCCACCTCCTTTCTTACCCTTCCTATCCCTTCTGAAGAGTTTGTACGTCACCATAGCTGTACTCCAGTTATATGAGTCATCCCACAACCTTTCGGTGATAGCAACAACATCATAGGCTCCTTGCCCTACGATGGCTTCCAGTTCTTCCATCTTATTCCCCATGCTGCGTGCGTTGGTGTAAATGCACTTCAGCTGAGTAGTTGAGTCTTCAGCGCTCTTAGAGGGAACAGTGCTTGCTCCCAATTGCCTGTTAACTGGAGTAGCTGGCACCAGTATACCTGCATCCCCTTTGCTGCTCCAGGGTGCATTCTCCCCCACTTCCTGTGTGGTGATGTGCTGGTGGTCCTCACCAGCACACCCTCTCCCAATCTCTAGTGCCCCACATCCAGGCATGCACTTGGCTAGACTGGTCTCAATCCCCTCCCCCTTCACATCTAGTTTAAAGCTCAATTTATGAGCTTAGCTATGTTCTTAGCCCTTAGCCCTGCTAGGAGACCCACGTGCCCCAACCTTAGCAACCTTGTCAGGGGGTGCATGAACCACCCCAAGATCGAAGAAGCCAAAGCCCCTTTCCTCACACCAGGTTCGGAGACAGGCATTAATTGAGGTCTTCTTTGTAACTTGCGAGTCCACTCCATTTAGTCTAGGGGTGGAGCAGAACACTACCTGTGCCCCAGAGCCCTCCATCATCTTCCCAAGGGCCCTGAAGTCTTTTTTGATGTCCTTAGCTTTATTGCTTGCTAGGCCATCGTTGCCAGTCTGGACTACTACCAGAGGGTAGTAGTCCGTCTCATGGATCAGGGAAGGGAGTTTCCTAGCTACTTCCCTCCCTGATGCCCCTGGCAGGCAGCAGACTTCTCTGTGGAGTGGGTCAGGTCTGCAAATGGGTCCCTCCGTTCCTTTGAGGAGGGAGTCCCCTATGACAATCACCTTCCTCTTCTTTTTAGTGGAGGATGTTGTAATTTTCTTCTGAGGATGGTGTGGCCTATGAAAAGATTCTAGGCTATGGTGGCCACCATCCTCAGGACTAGATTCCTCTCGGAGCACCTGATACTTGCTTGCCAGGGGTATCTCAGGTATTGTTGACTGCTTGAGGGAAGCAGGTTTCCTTATTCTGGAAGGAACCTGCTGCCATTCCCCATCCCTTATAGCCCCAGGCTTGCAGTGTGCAGGTGGCTGGTTATAAGTCGTACCAGGTGCAAGATGTTGCTGAGGGAGTGAGAGGGCACTGCTCCACATATCTATCTCCCTCTCACATTCCCTGATAGTTCTGAGTCTCCTTATCTCCTCCCTTAACTACTCCTTCATGCAAAGAAGTTCCTCCACTCAAAGACAGCTTTCACAAGTGGAGCCCGTAACAGGAGCAGAGGCATAAGCTGGTTTGAGAGGGAGGCACTGCCTACAGCTCAGGGTCTGAGCAGCTGCATGTACCCACTGTGGCTGCGTCTGGGTAGCAGCATCCTTCTTGCAGGTTGCAGCACTTGGAGCAGCTTTAACCTTCTGCCATGTAGCCACCATGGTCTTTGCTGCCTCCTCTCTTCTCTTAGAGACCTTTCTGCGCCCTGCCTTCTCGCCCTGCCCGCTCGAACTGCTGCTCAAACTACTACGCCACTCTTTTCCATGCCCATTTTTTATGTTGCATACTTTTCAGCAGAAAAAAAAAATTCAGTAAACCCCTAATTTTTTTGTATGTTGTAAATAGACTTTTGGGTTGCAAGACATAGACTTAGCTTTTCCATTTGCTACCCATACCATCAAAAAAGTTATGCCATGAAGTAGGGAACAGAAGGAAAAGAAACAAAGACCATAGAGAAAATGGTAGCAGGGAGCAAGTAAAATTATCACTTTTCCATCACTGCATAATACAGTAAAAAAATTGGGTGAATAATATTATTTAGAAACTTTAATACATAATGCTTTAGGTAATCTAAACTACTTTAAAACAATGCAGACATGGAAGTCAGTTGCCTTTGACCCAACAAGGAATTCTACGCCCAAAAATTCTATTGGAACTGAGAAGTTTCATCCTAATTTTTTACAGTGAGGTAACCATGAATAATGCGGGAATGAAATAAGCATGTAAGATAAAATTACCAAATGTGCTATACTTACTGCTTTTATCTAATAGACTGCAAGAATGTTGAAAAGCAAACAAACCTGTAGACAAACATCATCTCCAGGTAATTTCCTACGCTCTGGGATTTTTTCCTACACAAACTGTTGTTAACAAATTTGTAAGCAAGTAAACAAGATACATAGGCAATAATTTAGTGGCAGTAGATGATTGTTTGTACCTCTTGGATCTCTTTTTACTTGCAGATACAGATCTACAAATAGGAATGTGAGGTAGAATATGGTCAAATATAGTCCTGGAATGCCTGTACATCTTATCTAATATATGTTAATAGCTTACAATGCCCAGGTTCTCTATGTAGCATTGTCAAGGTGACATGCGAGTAAGAGGAACAAAAGAAAGAACATAACAAAATTAATGATGACACTGTCCAGACCAGTAACTGGCACTCTGGAATCTTCCCTTCAGCCATCTCCACCTCATTTACTTGTACAGCATTCATGTCCATTTGTATTTAGTTATCACGTATGCTGTCCAAGTTACATTTACAGGCATCTATTTTTGTTTGAACAGCTCATGCCCCATCAGAGCCATTCTACAGATTTAACAATTCTAAATTACAGCTCTTCTCCATTCCGTGGGACCAGCTCTTCTCACTGCATTTTTATACATTCAAATAATATAGATTCTTTGCAGGGCTTACAGGATACAGCAACTGTGCAGCTGGAAGGGTATTCCACTGCAATGTCCTTGAACTCATGCCCACGAGACTTTGGCATTTGATCACTCATTCATGTCACATTTTTGACCACAGTATTTTGTTTAGTAAGAGTGGCAGAGGGAAATGAAAATAATAGTCTGTAATAGTTTCTCCAAGTTGGGGAAAAAAGCGTATGCCAATTTTTGCATATGCAATATTCCTTGATTTCATCTGAACTTTTGGCACTAGTGACAAGTACTAGCAGCATCATTAGTGTTACTGCCCATTTTAAAACAATACAAAACATTGCTGCCTTGCAGTCTTCCTGTATCTGATTACATCTTTTTTTAAACTTCTTTATGTGGTAACATCCATGAACCAGGCTGGTGCTTTCTAAACAAAACCACTGTCAATACCAAGACAGAAGCTCTCATATTGGTGAAGGTTGTAACAAAAAAAAAAAAAAAAAAAAAAAAAAAAACCAGAACAGCTTACCAAAAGAGTTTTTAATATTTTCTGCTGCAACACATCAGGCAATGCTGCCACTAGTGCCATGTTTCTAAGAAAGCTGTCTCTCACAAGTGTGATTGCTCAAATATGCACATTTTCTATAGCACCTGCCAAAATCTCAAGTGACATTTCAAGCAGAAAATGGTTCAACATCAATTCTCTTTTGGAGTTCCTCTCTGTTTAGTAGAGATATGTTAACAATTTTGGAAGCACATAAAGAAATATTTCTTCTTTGTTCCTTGTGTTGCCAAAGACTTGTTGTCATCTCTTCATACTTTACTTGCTGAAAGCAACTAAGTAAGAGATTTTACTTTTTTCCTTGAGTATTTTTATTGTGAATATCATAAACCATAGCTTTTCTCACTGTATTTTTATATATTCAGATAATACAGATTCTTTGCAGGAATAAACTCACCTCAGCAAACCCATGAATTGCTTTACTACTACTAAATTTTACTTTACTTTTAGTATTTTAGTATTTCCGAAAACAAATTAATTTCCCAGACCAGCTTAAACATAGCACTTATTTCCACACTGAAGTACGGATCTCACCTGCTCTAAAAATGTCCACTGCTCCCATTTTGATTCTGATTACATTTGTTCATGTTAGTACCATACTGCTTCCAGCCATACCTTCCAAAAGTGATAAAATTCCTTTAAATTTTCTAGCATCTTTTGTCATTTTTTTTAGGTTCAACATTCCTTTCCTCACAGAAAGGGCAAAACTCTTTATCTTCCAAGAGCTTTAGACCTGCAAGCCTCAAACTACCCATGCTAAGGCTGCTTCCTTTTCTCCAGGAAATACCTGCAGCCAAAAAACCCTGCCAAAAACGTATCTCAGGCACCATATAGTTTACATATATAGTTTACAAGGCAAGGGGATGCTCATCTTGTGCTCTCATTTATCATCTTGTCTCTGGTATTAACTGCTTCTTCCTATCTCCAGTTGCAAGACCATGGATAAGCTGGCATGTTTTAAACTTCTCTGTACTCTCTGCTATTTGACTGTTGGCCAAAATAAAGATAGATGTTGTTTTTCGGTGTTTCATAATTCATCTGTGATTGGGCTACTGTGGGACACAGTTGTAATAACTAAAAACCTAAACTTGAAATATCAAGAACTGTTGCCCTTGAATCAGTTCAACAGAGAAATTTAACATAGAACTTTATCACAATATTTGTTAATATTAAGTTCTGATTTTTTTCTGGTTTTGTCTATAGGTTTTAATTGTTTGAAAGGTCTATGTTACAGTCTACGAAAATAAATTCATTACCCTCTTCCACTCATACTTCTTTTTTTTTCCAGTATGGAAGAAGTGAAAAAGCAGCTACCTTAATCTAGGAGTAATTTTGTTGATAAGCTGGGATACTAAGTACGAGTACAGAAAATCTCCTGTTTTATTGTTGATATGTATTTTCTGAATTCCTGGATCACGAGCCAGCAGTTTGCCCAGGTGGCCAAGATAGCCAATGGCATCCTGACTTGGATCAGAAATGGTGTGACCAGCAGGTCCAGGGAGGTTCTTCTCCCTCTGTACTCTGCACTGGTGAGACCCCTCCTTGAATCCTGTGTTCATTTCTGGGCCCTTCACCACAAGAAGGATGTTGAAGCTCTGGAGCAAGTCCAGAGAAGAGCAAGAAAGCTGGTGAAGGGGCTGGAGAACAAGTTTTATGAAGACCAGCTGAGAGAGCTGGTGTTGTTTAGCCTAGAGAAGAGGAGGCTGAGAGGAGACCTGATTGCTCTCTACAACTACCTGAAAAGAGGTTGTGGAGAGCAGGGAGCTGGCCTCTTCTCGTAAGTGACAGGGGACAGGACAAGAGGGAATGGCCTCAAGCTCTGCCAGGGGAAATTTGGGCTAGACATTAGGAGGAAGTTTTTCAGAGAAAGTGTCACTAGGCATTGGAACAGGCTGCCCAGGGAGGTGATTGATTTGCCTTCCCTGGAGGTGTTTAAGGCATGGGTGGATGAGGTCCTGAGGGACATGGTTTAGTGTTTGATCGGAATGGTTGGACTCGATGACCTGGTGGGTCTCTTCCAACCTGGTGATTCTATGATTAGCAGCTATAGTGCCAACATATCAATATGACTGACCAAGATAATGACAGGGAATGGTTCGCATAGGAAGTACCATTCCCCTTGCATTGCACACAGGTAGCAACACCCTTTAAATAAGCAAAAAACTACAAAGTAGAGCAATGTCATGAGAAGAAGAACTCATATTTTGTTCCAAATCAGGTTTAAAGTCCTAGAAAACAGCTCACAATTTTTTCTGTCTAATTCTAATCCTTTTTGCATTCAAAGGTACCTAAAGCAATCAGGGAAGCACAGGAGGATAAAACATGAACTGCTGGCATCATCTTCAACATCATCCTGTACAAATCAGACCACTACAGGACTGATGGCCCAGTCAGTCAAATTCATTAGCCCTATACAAGCCCATTATACAAAATGAACCAGTTTAGGTAACTGAGAAGTTGTCAGGAGGCACTTTCACTAATTTTCAAGGAACATCATGCACAGAATTTAAATATATCTTTACCTGCTGATGCACTTTGAAAGATATTGGTGGGAATGGTTGGACTCGATGATCCAGTGGGTCTCTTCCAACCCGGTGATTCTATGATTCTATGATTCTATATTAATTTCTCAAAAGCCTACTTAGTAAAAGTCTCTGACCAAAGAGCCATCGGGAACAAAACCAACCCAGTGGAGCAGGTATAAAGCTACTTATTTAAAAGCCTGTAGTAGTAACTCCTGAAACAGTCATTCCTGCCACATGACAGATGGTGCCTTTTGTAACCCTGAATCACGATGTGTGGCTGAGACATAAAATAAAGAACTGCTTCTTTGCAGACTCTTGACAAGTCATATGTTTACAACAATAGTTTGTTACAAGCACTGCTAAGGGAACATTTTTCCCTTTGTCTTTTCACACAAAAAATGGTCACAGCAGTAACCATGTCTCTAATCTGATTAGCTCAATGGTGTCTAAAACTCTCTGCTCCTACAGCAGTCAATTTACAGTGAGTACTGAGCTGAAATAAAGCAATAATTAACAAACTGAACATGGGTATAGGGGAGTAGAGGAAATGAAGCGACAGATGTCGTAGGTGCATCATTTACTACTGCCTGGCCTCTTCTCTGCATAGAAACACCACATTCAGCTTTGCTGCCTACTTTGCTTCTGTGCATGGTGGATTCAATACCACAGATTGCACAAGCCCCTACTACACAAATCAGAATCCTTCTCTTCTTACACAAAAGTGGCAGGGGGAATTGTCATTTCAGTTTGGGTTTTTTTTGGTTTTGGGGTTTTTTTGGGTTCTTTTGTCTGAATCCGTTGTCAATAGTATAAGGAATACAGCTGAGCTCTTCTGATCTTCATGCCCTTCCACTTCTTTATTATTTCACCTCCTTCATATTACACATCAGCAACAGGAAAACAAACTAGTACTCTTTTGCAGTTAAAAGATGGCACTGTCTAATGTGAGTGAAAGCAGCAAAGTTTAGCTCTAGTCCCTAGGTTGTCAAATGCCCACTTTGATTAAATGTAACAAACATATATAAAACTCGTGTTAATAAAATGCTATTTCTCCCACAGATACTGTCATCTAATAAAGGTCATTTGATCTGTTTACAAAACAAATCATATAATTTTACACCCATGGGGAGCATTTTAGCTGCAGGAAGCAATTTAATTCTACTTTAACGGTGAAAAGGTATGCCTAACTTAAATACCCATTACACCCGCTCTCTGCCTTCACGGAAATTGCATATTGTAAAGGGAGCTAGAGAAATTTATGCTTGTTAAGCTGTTAAAATCAATGTGTTTAAACTTTATTTAGTGCACACAATTTTACTCATTCTCCCATAAGCTCTTATTTGATGCTAGATCTCAGTGAATATTTTTAATATCAGTTGCACAACTACTGGAATCTATACCATCACTGATAAAACTCAAATCTACTCATTCCTGTCAAAGTATCTCCAACTCCCTTTTGTCATTAAAGAATCCCACAGCAAATCATTGTGTTTCTACCTTTCAATCCAGCTACTGTGCTCCATTATTACATTATTATCCATTCAAGCCTACATTTTGTAATGCATTTCCTTGTAACTCTGTAATTGGCATTTCATTCTTAATTGCTTGTTTTAAAGCAATAGTTGCAGAGACACATTGAGATAATAGTCTACTTTAACTAAATGTCATATATACTACAAGATATATCTGATTCTAAAGATTTATAGACCAGATCACAGTCTTCTCTAAGAAGATAACCAAAGGACTATATAGAAACTCCTGTGATAGACAGTGTCACATCAGAAAAAAGCATAGCCTTGTATTTGTGAATATGCTTTGCAGACTATATTTTCCTAAAAATTTCAGACAAGTAGCACCTTTCATTACTGCACTGTTACATGCTCAAAAGAACACACAAAAGCAGCCTGCATACTTCCTGGTTCCCCTGGAAAGTAGTATGATAAATGAAAACACCAAAAAGCTATATAAAATCAGAGTAAGTCAAAGCCAATCAAACTCACATCAAAAAGGTCTCACCTTCCTTAGGCAAACAGCTGTATCTCAAACTAGTATATTCATGAAGAGTATACTGTGTTGGTCAACAAATCAAGTGTTTTAAGTGTATCAAAGTAATAGTGGATTAAGTTATTTAAGGAAGTATTTAGGATCCTTCATGTTTGCCATGAATTCCTATTAGCTCTATACCAAGAAGCTAATATTTCCAATTAGGTTTTAAAATTGGCTTATCTGAAAAAAAAAAATTATAATAATAGTAGATAGAAAGCAAACCATTTGCCACCATCTACCGCTCACTGGTTGATTTGGAGACTACAAAGAGAGCAAAGTTTAATACAAGGAAGATATACCATTTTTAGAGAATTAGTTCTCTCCCTTGACTTAGGTTGTGTCACTATATAGTCAAGGTAGGCTCTTATTTGAATGCTTGAAGATGGCCTTTGCAGACCAGCTGCCATTTTACACATAAAAATATTATTTCTTTGCCTCCTTATGGTTCTCCTTCATAACTTTAATGCAGGAATGGATCATGCATCATGGCCTGTTGTAGGCAGACCTACATCCTTTTACCACATATTTACCTTAACTTCCCAGAGAGCTGTCACTAGGAGCACAGTTTGTTTACTTTTCTTCCACACAAACTGTGAAAATTCCTTTCTTAAAAAAAATTTAAGCCAGGAACAAAATATACATAATTACAACCAAGTGACAGGTTCTCTTTTGTATACATTAACTGAAAAGATAATATTTTTTACCGCCTCTTCAGGGCCAAAAATAATTACTTTAGTCATGGCAGAATCGAGATTTTTACCTGTTTTGACAGAGTACATAATAGCGCAAAGATAAGAGACTTGAACATAATGACATTATTAAGGTCATGCCTATGCAGCACAATAAAATTGTGTAAAGATACACAAGCTAGATTAAGGACAAGTACCATACTTCAACACAGGCTTCTATTCCTAGTTAATCACCTCAGGTAAGAAGATGGAAATTAGCATGGGCAGAACTAATTTAGCCACACTGTTTTCATTAATAGCACTCAGTCTACATGAAGGTATAAGGTGGGATGTGTGTGCTTTGAAAACAGCTTTACAGACTTAGTTTACTGAATATTTTTTTCCCTTCAGTGGTCAAAGGAACCACAGAAATAGATATACAGTCAAACGCAGTGTGGAATAACCCTATGTTGCACTGTAAAGTTTTCACAGTCTTCTCCACCCTTGGATTTACCCTGTGTTCTCCTATAGTAGAGCACGAATATTTGTCACTGACTTCAGTATGCCATACATAGATTGATTTTGTTTGAAAGAAGACTCACATTCTGCTGTTTAATGGTAAAATTGACTTCTGTATTTTAGGAAGTCCTCTTTCATGCTGTCTCAGCATCACAGAATCACTAGGTTGGAGAAGACCTCCAAGATCATTGAGTCAAACCGTTCTTATTAACCACTAAACCATGTCCCTGAGCACTTCATCCGCCTGTCTTTTAAACACCTCCAGGGAAGGTGTGTCAACCACCTCCCTGGGCAGCCTGTGCCAGCGCCCAGTCACCTTTTCCTTGAAGAATTTTTTTCCTGATGTCAAGCTTAAACCTCCCCTGGCGGAGATTGAGGACATTCCCTCTTGTCCTGCCCCCTGTCACTTGGGAGAAGAGGTCAGATCCCTCCACAGCCTCCCTTCAGGTAGTTGTAGAGAGCAATAAGGACTCTCCTCAGCCTTCTCTTCTCCAAACTAAACAACCCCAGCTCTCTAGTCACTCCTCATAAAACTTGTTCTCAAATCCCTTCACCAGCTTTCTTGCTCTTCTCTGGATTCGCTCCAGAGCACCAACATCCTTCTTGTGGTGAGGGGCCCAGAAATGAACACAGGATTCAAGGAGGGGTCTCACCAGTGCAGAGTACAGAGGGAGAATAACCTCCCTGGACCTGCTAGCCATGCTGTTTCTGATCCAAACCAGGATGCCATTGGCCTTCTTGGCCACCTGGGCAAACTATTGACTCAGGTTCAGTCGGCTATCGACCAACACCCCCAGGCCCCTCTCCTCCTGGCAGTTTTCCAGCCAGACTTCTAGTCTGTAGCACTGCACAGGGTTGTTGTGCCCCAAGTGCAGGACCCGGCATTTGGCCGTGTTAAACCTCATGCCATTGGTCTCAGCCCAGCAGTCCAGCCTGTTCAGATACCTTTGCGGAGCCTCTCTACCCTCCAGCAGATTGACACTTCCACCCAGCTTAGTGTCGTCTGCAAACTTGCTAAAGGTCCACTCAATGCCTTCATCCAGGTCATTGATGAAGACATTGAACAGGGCTGGACCCAGCACTGAGACCTGGGGGACACAATTTGTAACTGGCCTCAGACTGGAGTTAACAACATTTCCCACCACTCTCTGGTCCCGGCCAGCCAACCAGTCTTCCACCCAGGAGAGTGTGCCCCTGTCCAGGCCAGAGGCTGACAGTTTCCTAAGCAGAATGCTGTGAGAAACTGTGTCAAAGGCTTTGCTGAAGTCCAAGAAGATACATCCACAGCCTTTCCCTCATCCAGTAGTCGAGTCACTTTGTCATAGAAGGCGATCAGGTTAGTTTGGCAGGGCCTGCCTTTTGTAAACCCATGTTGACTGGGCCTGATCACCCAGTTCTCTCGTATGTGCTTCATGATAGCACTCAAGGTCACCTGTTCCATGACTTTTCCCAGCACTGAGATCAGACTGACAAGCCTGTAGTTTCCCGGATTCTTCTTCCGACCCTTCTTGTAGATGGGCACAACGTCAGCCAGCCTCCAATCAAGCGGAACTTCCCCAGTCTTCCAGGACTGTTGGAAGATGATGGAAAGGGGTTTGGCAAGCAAGTCTGCCAGCTCCCTCAATACTCTTGGGTGGATCCCACCCAGTCCCATTGACTGGTAAGCATCTAGTTGGCCAAGCAAGTCTCTAACTACTTCATCTTGTATCACAGGAGTTTTGCTCTGCTCCTCGGGATGTACACACAGAGAACACTTTCCCTGCTATTAAAGACTGAGGCAAAGAGGGCATTAAGTACCTCAGTCTTGTCCTCATCTTTTGTCACAGTTTTTGCCTTTGCATCCAGTAAAGACTGAATATTCTCCCTGGTCTTCCTTTTACCATTGATGTATTTATAGGAAGACTTCTTTTATTGTCTTTCAGTGAATTGTCCAGTCTAAGTTATAGCTGGGCTTTAGCTCTCCTGATTTTTCCGCTGCATGATCTCAGTTCTTCCCTGCAGTGCACTCAAAACACCTGCCCCTTCTTCCAAAGTTCATGCACATTCCACTTCTTTTTGGTGTCCAGCTATATCTCCCTGCTCAATCAAGCTGGTTTTTTTTCCCCGCTGGCTCCTTTTCCTTTTTTTTCCTGCCAGCACGTGGGGACTGCCTTCTCCTGAGCTACCAGGATTTCCTTTTTGAAGAGCACCCAGCCCTCGTGGGCTCCCTTCCCCTTAAGGACTGTCTCCCATGAGACTTTGCCAACCAGACTTCTGAACAGCATGAAGTCTGCCCTCTGGAAATTTAATGTGACTGTTTGGCTCATCACCTCACCTAGAACTGACAATCCTACCATCTCGTGATCACTTTGCCCCAGGTGTCCTCCAGGCATCACATCCCCTACAATGGCCTTCTCTGTTCACAAACAGTAGGTCCAGGAGGGCACCTTACCTGTCAGCTCTTTTACCCGTTGTGTGAGGAAGTTGTCTTCCACAAACTCCAGGAACCTCCTAGACTGCTTTCTCTCCACTGTATTGTACCTCTAGCAGACAGTCAGAAGATTGAAGCCTCACACAAGGTCAAGAGCTAGCAATCTTGTGACTACTCCCAGTTGCTTATAGAAGAGCTCATTGGGTTCTTCTTCTTGGCTGGGTGGTCTATAGCAGACTCCCATCACAGTATCTGTCTTCTTGTCCTCTGATTTTAACCCACAGGCACTTGATTCAGTCATCACTATTATCGAACTTGAGGGTATCAAAGAACTTTGTAACATAAACAGCTGCCCCACCAATTCTCCTGCCCTTCCTGTCCCACCCGAAGAGTTTATACCCCACCATAGCTGCACTCATTATATGAGTCATCCCACCACGTTTCCGTGATGTATATCGTATGTTATATATATATGTATGTTGTAATCTCCTTGCTCTACAACAACTTCCAACTCCTCCTGCTTATTGCCCATGTCCCTCTCATCAAGGGAATAGTGTTCATTCCCATTTGATTGGTCCTTGGATTATCTAACCCCTCAGTGCCAGTTACATCCTTTCTGTCACTAGATGTACTTGCCTCCATGTGCTCTGAGTATACTGGAGGTCCTCATCTGTACACCATCTCTCTTCACCTATGAGGATTGATTCCACTTGCAGCACTTTGTATTTATTCTGAAAGGGAACCTGTGGGGTTGTTGTGTGAATGGGATCAACAGGTTTTCTGTGCTAGGGAGGAACTTGCTGCCATTCCTCATCTTTTTTCTCCCCAGTATTACAATTGGTGGATGGGTAGTTCACAACTATGCTTGCTCTTCTAGCCTGCTTAGTTTACGAGATGGCACTGCTCCACTGGTCTATTTTCCTCTCACACTCCTTGATAGTTCTCAGTCTAGTTACTTCCTCCCTTAGTTCTGACACCAAGTGAAGGAGTCCCTCCACATGAGCACAGCTTCCACAAGTGAAGCCAGTACTAGTGGTGTGATTTAGTGTGGTAGGGAGCTACTCCCTGCAGTCCAGTGTCTGGGTAGCTGCATGTGCCCACTGCAGAGGCTCTGTCTGGGTGGCTGCATCCATTGTGGCTGGTGCAGCACCTGGAGCAGCTTGAATTTTATACCAGATGGCCACTATGGTCCTCAGTCCCCTCCGGCTGGCCTCCATCCCCCCTCTTTGTCCTCTCTGCTCAAAGTGCCACTCAGACTACCCTGTTTTTCTAACACGCCTCATACCTGTTTGCCATACTCTTGGTCATGTGGCTGTTAAACTTTCCCACAGTAGCTGCTGGGATCACATCTGTCCATCAGGCAACACAGGAGAACAGCCACCGCTGGGTGTGAGGAGCCCAGAGCTGCACGCCCCTCTCCCACATGGGTTTTCCTGGGCTTTCCCTGGCTTTGGCAAGCACCTCACTGCAGTACTAACTGTCCTGCTGCTGGATGTTGCCAGAAGAGCTACACTTGTGAATAAATATTATCTCAATGTTAATAAAAATATTCACAATGCCATTAAATAAATGTACATTTTATATCTAGGAAACTATCCTCTGGGAAGCAACAGAGCTCTAAACTAATTGTCCAAAAAAAAAAAAAAAGTCAAGAATATATGTCTTCCTTTTTAAATGGAAATTCATTCTACCAGCCTTAGCAAAAAGAAAATCTTGTATTTCTAGTTAAGACAGTTTATATTAGTCCTCTGTAAGAGCTATCCCCTTCCAATTCAATTAAGTTCACTGAATGTTAGATAAATGGAATTAAATTTTGGTTCTTTTTTAAAAATATTTTTTTTAATGGGGGCCTAGAGAACTATCTTTAGGGATTTGTGTAATAGGTTCTGATACTTCTGATCACTGCCTTGCCTTAGTAAGGCTAAGTTCACAAAATCCCGTGAAGTTTTACAGCCATTTAGCAAGAAGAAAATTATTTCTTGCTGGCTTGATCAAATGGGAATAGAGTACTTCATCACAACCTCCAGAGAGATCAAAAGCAAAAATTTGATGCTGTAGATCAAATACAAGCTATGTTCTTCCTATTTTCCCCCAATTTTCACTGCACTTTTCACTCAACTTCAAAAACACGTAAAAATAAACTTTATTAGGCATAGGCAGAGGATTTTACAGCAGATTAACCTGGCCTGTCCTCTCCTTGTTGTGCAGCCATTTCCAGATAGCTTTGGCCTCATACACATTCTCTGCATGGATGAGGAATGTCACTCATGTTAGCAACAACTGCTACATGCTAATGCAATTCCCAGTATTACACACAGAGAATCTGTTGAAAGAGCCACTGATTTTGTGCTAGTAGGTCTTCAAAAAAAATATGATAGAAAGGTATCCAGAGTCAGGCAAGTTCTCACTACTTGAGGAGAAGAAAAGTTATTTTCAGGTTTCCTGATGTTTTAAATGGCATGTGCAGTCCAGAAGAAGTAGTACTTGAACTGCTACTTCTGTCTCCTTTAAAAACACTCATCTGGAAGGAAATGTGGTTTTAGGAGAGCCAAGGCCACTTTCCTGCTTAATGAAGAGTGACCAGGTGAGGTCCACTCACATTGCTAAGCACAATAAAGTGTGCAAACCCCCTGACCATCAAGTATTTTCATAAAAGAATAGAAAAGGGCAGTAGGGCATCACTTTAAATTTAATTTGTGCTTGTTCGTTTTTCCTGTGCAATACTTCTTTTGTGAAAGCATTAACAATTGGAATAAGATTAAGCACTGCTTTCTAATGAAGGTCTTGTACTGGTGAAAAACTGCTTCTGCAGAAAGTATAGAATCGATCAGATTTCTGACTTATTTTTGATGTTCACAGAACATTAGAAATTTCCTGAGTTTTTATCAATTCAATACTATCTAATAAATTCTTCTTAGGTTGTTTTCCTGAGAGCCCATAAAGGGCCACAGTGACAACTGTAGTAGCAACTTGCTATTGTTTTAAGTTTAGAAAAAAAGAAAAGTGTGCATGGAAGAACCACTACCTTGTGTGCTGCACAGGAATTCTTCTACCAGCAGGTTAAGGAAAACCAATCAGAAACTTATTTTAAGTTTATATTACACTATATAAGCAAAATAAAGTAACAATAGAACTCTTGGTTAATTTAAAAGTTTTGTAGTTCATCTGGATATACAAGTTGTACAACACAGAACTAAAAAATATCCTATTTACGATGTATATTTCAAAGTGGCTTACAACTATTGTAAGTTTTTTATTGTTGAGTTTGAGTGGCAGTTTGAGCAGGCAGGGTGAGAAGACAGGGCGCAGAGAGGACCCAAAGACCAGAGAGAAGACATAGTGGTTACCAGGCAGAAGGTTAAAGCTGCTCTAAGTGCTGCAGCAGGCAGGAGGGATGCTGCTACCCAGACAGAGCTACAGTAGGTGCATGCAGCTACCCAGACCATGAGCTGCAGGCAGTGCCCCCCTCTCAAACCAGCTCATGTCTCTGTTTGTTACTGGCTCCACTTATGAAAGCTGCACTCAAGTGGGGGAACTTCTTCGTATGGTTGAAGAGTTAAGGGAGGAGGTAAAGAGACTAAGGACTATCAGGGAATGTGAGAGGGAGATAGACCTGTGGAGCAGTGCCCTCTCACTCCCTCAGCAGCCTGCTGGACCTGGTATGCCCAATCACCATCCACCTGCAAACTGCAAGGTTGGGGTTATAAGAGATGGGGAATGGCAGCAAGTTCCTGCCAGATGAAGGAAGCCTGCTCCCCTCAAGCAGTCAGCAAAACCTGAGATCCCCCTGGTGAACAAGTACCAGGTGCTGCAGGTGGAATCTAATCCTGAGGATGATGGTCACCATAGACTAGAATCTTTTCCTAGGCCACACCATCCTCAGAAAAAAATAGCAACATCCTCCATTAAGAAGAAGAGCAAGGTAATTGTTGTAGGGGACTCCCTCCTTAAAGCAACAGAGGGACCCATTTGCAGACCTGACCCACTCCACAGAGAGGTCTGTTGCTTACCAGGGACATCAGGGAAGGAGGTAGCTAGAAAAATTTCCTTCGCTGATCCAGGAGACAGACTACTATCCTCTGATAGTAGTCCAAACTGGTAATGATGACTTAGTAAAAAGAAAGACTAAAGACATCAAGAAAGACTTCAGGGCCATTGGGAAAATGATGGAGGGCTCTGGGGCACAGGTAGCGTTCTGCTCCATCCCAAGGCTAAATAGAGTGGACCCGGAAGTTACAAAGAAGACCTCAATTAATGCCTGTCTCCGAACCTGGTGTGAGGAAAGGGGCTTTGGCTTCTTTGACCATGGGGTGGCTCGTGCACCCCCTGACATCGTTGCTAAGGTTGAGACACATGGGTCTCCCAGCAGGGCTAAGGCCCTTGCTAAAAACCTAGCTAAGCTCATAAATTGAGCTTTAAACTAGGTGTGGAGGGGGAGGGGAATGAGACCAGGCTAGGCAAGAGTGAGCCTGGATGTGGGCCACTAGAGATTCGGAGAGGGTGTTCTAGTGAGGACTACCAGCACATCACCACACAGGAAGTGGGGGAGAGTGCACCTCAGAGCAGAAAAGGAGATACAGGTACTCTGGTGCAAGCTACTCCAGTTAACAGGCAATTGGGAGCAAACACTGTTCCCTCTAAGAGGGCTGAAGGCTTGGCAGCTCAGCTGAAGTGCATTTACACAAATGCACGCAGCATGGGGAATGAGAAGGAGGAGCTGGAAGCTGTCATAGGGCAAGGAGCCTATGACATCGTTGCCATCACAGAAAAGTGGTGGGATGACTCATATAATTGGAGTAGAGGTATGGTGGGATACAAACTCTTCAGGTGGAATGGGACGGGTAGGAGAAGAGGCAGAGTAGCCCTCTTTGTAAGGGAGGACTCAGACACCATTGAGATAGAATGTGGTGATGAGGAGATTGAGTGCCCTGGGGGTTAAAATCAGAAGAGTCCCTAAGATTTTGTGCTGGGAGTCTGTTACAGGCCACCCAGCCAAGGACAAGCAGCTGATGAGCTCTTCTATAAACAGCTGGGGTTAATCTCCAAATCAATGCCTCTTGTTCTTGTGGGAGACTTCAATCTTCCAGATATCTGCTGGGAGTACAATAGAGCAGAAAGGAAGCAGCCTAGGAGGTTCCTGGAGTGTGTGGAAGACAAATTCCTTGCACAGCTGGTGAATGAACCAATGAGGGAAGGTGCTTCCTGGACCTGCTGTTTGTGAACAGAGAAAGCCTTGTGGGGGATGTTGCAGTAGGAGGATGCCTAGGAGTAAGTGATCTCCAGATGATAGGGTTTTCTGTTCTAGGCGAAGTGAAGAGGGGGGTTAGCAGGACAGTAGCATTAAATTTCCAGAGGGCAGACTTTAAACTCATTAGAAGGCTGGTTGGCAAAGTCTCATGGGAGACAGTACTTAAGGGCAAGGGAGCCCATGAGGGCTGGGAGCTCTTCAAAAAGGAAGCCATCCCCGTGTTCTGGAAAAAAGCCGGCAGGGAAAAAAAAACCACCTTCATTGAACAGAGAGATCTTGAGTGACATCAAGAAGAAGAGGAATGTTTATAGGCTCTGGAAGAGGGGACAGGCCTCTTGGGTGGACTACAGGAGGGAAGTGAGGTTGTGTAGGGAAAAAATCAGAGGGGCTAAGGCTGAACTAGAAATCATGTTGGCAAAGTCTGTGAAAGATAACAAAAAAATCTTTCTATAAATATATAAATAATAAAAGGAGAACTAGGGAGACCATACACCCCCTATTGGACACAGAAGGAACAACAGTGACAGGGGATGAGGAGAAGGCTGAGGTACTTAATGCCTTCTTTGCCTCAGTCTTTAATTGTAAAGAAAGTTGTTCCATCTGTGTACAAACCCTGAAACTAGAGTAGCAAAATGAGGCTCCCATTGTCCAAGAAGAGGGGGTCAGAGCCTTGCTTGCCCAACTAGACACTCAGAAGTCTATGGGGCCAGATGGGATTCACCCTACGGTATTGAGGGAGCTGGTAGATGTACTGGCCAAACCCTTTTCCATCATCTTCCAACAGTCCTGGAAGACTGGGGAAGTTCCACTGGACTGGATGCTGGCTGATGTTGTGCCCATCTACAAGAAGGGTTGGAAAAAGAATCCGGAGAACTCCAGGCCTGTCAGTCTGACCTCAGTGGCAGGGAAAGTCATGGAACAGGTGATCTTGAGTGCTATCATGAAGCACATGCAAGAGAACCGGGTAATCAGGCCCAGTCAACATGGGTTCACAAAAGGCAGGTCTTGCCAAACCAACCTGATTGCCTTCTATGACAAAGTGACTCGGCTGCTGGATGAAGGAAAGGCTGTGGATGTGGTCTTCCTGGACTTCAGGAAATCCCTTGACACAGTTTCTCACAGCATTCTGCTGCAGAAACTGTCAGCCTCTGGTCTAGACAGGCGCACACTCTCCTGGGTGGAAAACTGGCTGGATGGCCGGGCCCAGAGAGTGGTGGGAAATGGAGTTAACTCCAGTCTGAGGCCAGTTACAAGTGGGGTCCCCCAGGTCTCAGTGCTGGGTCCAGCCCTGTTCAATGTCTTCATCAATGTCTTGGATGAAGGCATTGAGTGCACTCTTAGCAAGTTTGCAGATGACACAAAGCCGGGTGGAAGTGTCAATCTGCTGGAGGGTAGGGAGGCTCTACAAAGGCATCTGAACAGGCTGGACCACTGGGCTGAGACCAGTTGCATGAGGTTTAACACAGTCAAATGCTGGGTCCTGCACTTGGAGAATAACAACCCTATACAGAACTATCGACTAGGAGAAGTCTGGCTGGAAAACTGCCTGGAGGAGAGGGACCTGGGGGTGTTGGTCGATAGCCGACTGAACATGAGCCAGCAGCGTGCCCAGGTGGCCAAGAAGGCCAATGGTACCCTAGCTTGTATCATAAATGGTGTGACCAGCAGGTCCAGGGAGGTGATTCTCCCTCTGTACTCTACACTGGTGAGTCCCCTCCTTGAATCCTGTGTTCATTTCTGGGCCCCTCACCACAAGAAGGATGTTGGTGTTCTGGAGTGAGTCCAGAGAAGAGCAACAAAGTTGGTGAAGGGGCTGGAGAACAAGCCCTATGAGGAATAGCTGAGAGCGCTGGGGTTGTCTAGCCTGGAGAAGAGGAGGCTGAGGAGAGACGTTATTGCTCTCTACAACTACCTGAAAGGAGGTTGTAGAGAGGAGGGAGCTGGCCTCTTCTCCCAAGTGACAGGGACAGGACAAGAGGAAATGGCCTCAAGCTCCACCAGGGGAGATTTTGGCTAGACATTAGGAAGAAATTTTTCATGGAAAGGGTCATTGAGCATTGGAGCAGGCTGTCCAGGGAGGTGGTTGAGTCACCTTTCCTGGAGGTGTATAAGGCACGAGTGGGCAAGGACTGAGGGACATTGATAAGTGTTTGATAGGAATGGTTGGACTCGATGATCTGGTGGGTCTCTTCCAACCTCGTGATTCTATGAGTCTATGGTTCTCTGAAGAAATCTTTCAAGTCTGGCTATCTGGCAATTCCCCTACTCCAAATGGAGATTATGTGGAATGATTAAGAAGTGTTTGCCCATGATGGCTTAGAGGAAATCTTTCAAAGAAAAGCACCATGAGATATTCAGTGTTTGGTGCTGAAGGTCCAAAAAAGTACTCAAGATTAAAGGTAATGACTTTGATTACTAAAAGCAAAATATTTATGGAAAGTTTAACTACCCCTGAGGATCTTCGTTTAAGTCACACAATGGAATCTTTCTGGTCACACTGATGCTTATTCTCTGAGAATGACAAATATAACAGATGATTTTAAATAATCTCTTCTCCTTGAAATTTAGGAAAAAATGCATCTCTATCTTTGCTTGGCTTCCTAAATTCTAATTTAATTTTATTGCCTCTGCATGCTTCCTCTATTCTCTTTAACTTGAGAACTGCTCATATAAACATTCTGATCCTGTACAAGGCCAGTGGTGTCATTCTCCAAGTATAGGAGATGCAGTAGTCAATCATCTCAAAAGGACATCATACCAAGAACTGCAGCACCACTTGACAAAATGCAGTGCTCTTCATGTAGGAAGATGGCTTGCTCAACACTTGTTGACAAAAAAAAATTAAAGTGTCTGTGTCCCATAGAATTAGTTAGTTATAACTGAAAATGCAGAAAAGAGAAAATTATCCATGAAAACAATTGACTAATATGAGTGTGGTTTTAGTTTGTGGTCTTCATAATCCTTGAGTTTTCATAATACAATAAGGGTGTCAAATGTGCCATGATTTAGCAAAATGAGTTGGCATATGCTATGTAGCAATCCACGAGGATATACTTGCTGAAAGGCTCATGTTTTTCTTCACTAATTATCAAAAAATTGAAAAACATTGGCAAAAAATCCTCTGTTTTACGTATTTCATTTTACAATATATTTAGCTAGTTATATTTCTGTCATGGAACAACCATAGAAAACCTCCAACAAATTCTGATCATTTCATATCAATTAAAATGTATCATTGACCCTGCAAGGACAAAGAATTATCAGGTCATAGAGCTAACATATCGTTAAATTTTATGATTAATCAGATTATTGCAGATCATAAATATTCATGGTAAAAGTGAGATAGTTTTCATGCATTGTCACAAGTACAAAGAGATTAAATTTGTGAGTCTGTATGGACATTATTAACATCACTACTTTTAGAACCTCTTTGAAAAGTAGGATTTGGTAAAATAGTCTTTAAAAACTCATAGTCACAACAGTTATATAAGGTCCCTTTATTCAAACCATTCTTTCTTCGATGATAACTTCAGGCCGTATAAAAAATATTCTAAAAACATATCATCTGCAAAACAACAAATATGTTTAACTACACTATTCCCCTTCCTTGAGGTCTCCTAGAATCATCAAGAGAATAACTTTTGCTCTGAGACTAGAAAACTAAGCATAAGGCTATTTAGGAATTAACTTCACAGAACGTCCTTTGGACAGTGAAGAGCTATGAAGGTTATCTATCTGGAATTCTGTAAGGCCTTTGACATAGTCCCCTGTAACATTCTTCTCTCTAAATTGGAGAGAAATGGATTTGATGGGCGGACTGTTCAGTGGATGGGGAATGGGCTGTATGGTCACATCCAGAGAGTAGTGGTCAACAGATGCATGTCCAGCTGGAGATCAGTGACCAGGGATGTCCCTCAGGTGTCTATGGTGGGACCAGTATGTTAATATCTTCATAAATGACATTGTGAGATCAAGTGCACCCTCAGCAAGTTTGCAGATGATACCAAGCTGATTGGTACCATTGACAGCCCTGAGGGACAAGGTGCCATCCAGAGGGACCTGGACAAACTTGAGAAGTGGACTCACATAAGCATAATAAGGTTTAACAAGGCCAAGTGTGAGGTCCTGCCTCTTGATTTTAACAACCTCCAGTATCAAGACAGACTGGGTGCTGAAGAGTTTGAGAGCAACCCTGTAGATGAGAGCTTGGAGATGAATAAAAAGCTGAACGTGAGCTGGAAACATGCACTCACAGCCTAGAAGGGCAAACATATTATGAGGCGCTGCATGAAAAGCATGAGCAGAAAGATGAAGGGTGTGATTCTGCCCCTCCACTCCACTCTGTTGAGACCCCACCTGGAGTACTGCATACAGCTCTGGAGTCCTCAGCACAGGAAAGATATCACAGATCCATTAGGTTGAAAAAGATCTACAGGATCATCGAGCCCAACCATTCCTATCAAACACTAAACTGTGCCCCTCAGCACCTAATCCACCTGCCTTTTAAACACCACCAGGGAAGGTGACTCAATCATAGCCTCTGCCAGTGTCCAATGACCCTTTTGGTGAAATTTTTTTTTCTGATGTCCAGCCTGAACCTCCCCTGGCAGAGCTTGAGGTCATTCCCCCTTGTCCTGTCCTATGAACCTTTTGGAGCAGATCGAGACCAAAGCAATAAATGCTCAGAAGTACCTAGAATAGCTAGGGTTGGAAGGGACCTTAAAGATCATCCCATTCCAATCCCCCTGCTATGGGCAGGGACAAGTCCCACTGGATCAGGCTGCCCAGGGCTCCATCCAACCTGGCCTCGAACACCTCCAGGGATGGGGTAGCCACAGCTTCCTTGGGCAACCTGTGCCAGTGTCTTACCACTCTCATCATGAAGAAATTCTTTCTTTATGTCTAGTCTAAACCTGCCCCTCTCCAGTTCAGACCTATTGCCCCATGTCCTATTACAAGCCTTTGTAAAAAGTCCACCCCCAGCTTTCCTGTAGCCCCTTCAGGTACTGGAAAGTCACTATAAGATCTTCTCTGAGCCTTCTCTCTCCAGCCTGAACAATCCCAACTCCCTGAGCTTGTCCTCATACAGGAGGTACTCCAACCTTATGATCATCTTTGTAGCCCTCCTCTGGAACTGTTCCAACCCAGGTGTAGGACCATTTACTTGGCCTTGTTGAACCTCACGATGTTCACACAGATCCATTTCTCCAGCCTGTCCAAGTCCTGTCATCCCATCCTTCTGATGTGGTAACTACACCACTCAGACAGGTGTCATCTGCAGACTTGGTGAAGGTGCATTCAGCCTCACTGCCTATATCATTGATGAAGATGGAAGGTTGAGAAGGTTTGATGGAAGGTGAGGGAAGGTTTGAGAGAGTTGGGGTTGTTCAAACTGGAGAAAGAAGGCCCTGGGGAGATCTTATTGTAGTATTTCAGTACTTAAAGGGGGCTTGGAAGAAAGATTGGGACAGACATTTCACCAATGTCTGTTACAATAAAACAAGGGGAAATGGTTTCAAAATAAAAGACAGTAGATTTAGACTAGGTGTAAGGAAGAATTTTCTTACAATGAGGATGGTGAAACACTGGAACTGGTTGCCCAGAGAGGTGGTAGGCTCCCCATCCCTGGAAGCACTCAAGGTCGGGTTGGATGGGGCTCTGAGTAACCTGATCTAGTTGAAGATATCCCTGCTTATTGGAGGGGGGTTAGACTAGATGACCTTTAAAGTTATCTTTTGACCCTGACAGTTACAGCATTCAGGCTGAATCTGACTTGAATGTCTTTGTTGAATGGAACAGCTTCAAAAGAGCAACAAAAAATTTGGGGGAAATAAAAACAGGAAAATCCCAGTCCAGACATGCCTCAAAGTTGGACTAACCTAATGTAAAAGCTTCGGTGTTAAGCATCATTCTTAGATGTGTATTACAAATAACATACAAATTTCCTCTTTACAAACTGCATGGTAATGTCACCATTAACACACAGTTACAACACATCAGTTTAAAAAAATCATAGTACTGTAAATTATAAAAACTTAGAAATAATTCTCAAGGTTGAAAAGTTTATATGCAAGTAAGAGGAAATGCTAATTACACTCTTTTAAATAGAAGTCATTTCCTATAGATACTGATTTCCAGGTTTTAATGCTTTTTTAAATCTTCTCTTATGTCACAGGTTCTAGAAACAGCACCTAATTTGATGAAGTACTCACAGCTTGGGTTGAGGCTGTTCTGTACTTGATATGGTAACTTGGAAACTGTAAAAGCTAGAATTTGTGATCCATGGAGAAATTCATGGGTAAGACTGTAGTGCATAATGCTTTACGTTGCACTCAAGAAAGATTATTCTTCCTCAATTTTTTAAGATTTTGTAGCTGAAAAAGTATATTCTTAAATTACATCCCCCACACTAAGAACAGAATTTGTCCACAATGCAGTTTACTCAGAGATAGATCCAGAGACCTAACATTGAGAACCATAGCTTTTGAGAATCATACCTTTCTGCTAGTGTGAGAGGCTGTTTTACAAGTCTGCTGTCTTACATCTATACTTAACGTATTGTAAATAGTTGCATTACATGCATCTGCTTTCAGGTATTTGTGGGAATCTTACTGCTTTTTTTCTTAGGATACAGCTCTATAGCAGATCACAGAGCCTTTATCTGTCTTAGAGATAAATGACCTAGATTTCTAAGTTCTGCTCACCCTTTGAACCAAGGCTTACCTAAAAATGGAGCTCTTGCAGATTTCTCCTGTTAGATTGGAGGACCAAAAGGAGGAATGCATTTCGACAGAGTTCTGTTTTGCCACAAATGCACTAAATCCTGTTTCCCAGAACATAGCAGGAGGCTGCATTTAGGCTAAAGAGGTCTGCTTGAACATGACCTTGTAGGAAATAAACTCAGCTATTTCAGGTCTAAGCTATCTTCTATGCATCTTCTATGTGGTAAATCCTTTCACTTATGCTGACCGTTTCTACCTTGTGCTCATAAAAAAAAACCTTTGAAAAAATAGTAAAGGCAAGTTAAACTTCTCTTCCAACTATACCTAGAGTATTTCTGGATTATGGCAGTGAAGAGTTGGAGCTGCAACCAGAACTGACCTATTTTCTACAACTATTTTAAGACAAGAAATAGCTATCACCGCATCCCTTAACAATACCTTACCAATCTGAGAACAGTGCAAGTGCCCTTTATTCTATGCTGGAAGCTCTGACTGGTTACAATAATGTTAGAATTGCTTAAAGTAATAACAAGCCTTGACCCTACACAAACACATCTGTACTATGAAATAATCTAGTCATTCAGTGGTATCTTTTCTGTTTGTTTGTTTTTAGAGTCCAGCTCCATATACAATACAGAATTTAAATATCATGTTTTCCATTTATTTTAAATCAGGAATTGCTATCTCCTCCAGCTCTTTTCAGTTGTGGAAATATTTTGCCATCTGAAACTAGTGTGTTTTGGTACTAAGGAAGCCTCATGAGAGCTAGAAGAAAATAAAAAAGCATTCTTTATGAAACAAACCCTAGTTTTCACTTAGCAAAGATACAGCAACACAATGCACTTAGTTTTTCAAAAGGAACTATAGGGACTTGGTTTCTTAGCAAACAAAGATATAACACTTAAAGCAAATGTGAACATTCTTTATGAATGTTAAGATGTCTTTAATAACCTGCATATTGAAGAAAAGATTATTATATCTACCTTTAATATAGATATAATCAGGGATGTCAAATTGGAACTGGAGAAGCTATATCTGATTAAAAAAAATTAAGCTGATTGCCACATGTTTAAGCCAACAAAGAAGAGATGGTAACATTCACTGCTTTACCTGGCACTGTTATCTACGAGACTAACTTGATCTCTTCCTCTTCTGTTGTACGCACACAAAATGTCCTCTAGTCACCCCAAACTTGTGTACAGAACAATCATTTTCATTAGATTCTAGCCACTAAAGAAATTATCTGAAAACAGATAAGCTTACATATATGACACCTGAAAGAAATACTAACAGCTATGAAATCATCCTACTAAGAGCAGTGAGTTGTCTAGCATATGTGACTGCCACTCTCTCTTTAAAGGGATAGCAACAAATTATAAAGAAAAAACACACATGCATATAGAAGCCTTTCAATCTGTCAGGACAGTAGAGAAAAAGTCATTTCACCTATTGTTATTATCAATTCAAATTTAAGACAAATTAAGACATCCACTGCAGAAAACACTAAGAATTGAAAAAAAAAATTGCTATACTTGTACATAATACTAGTTCTGTTTAAGAACTCAATTGTCTACTGGTTTTACAAACCTCAGAAAGAAAGATAATTTGTTTTAGTATCTTCCTTCGAAACCAGAACTTTCAATAGCCTGCAAAATGGTTTATAACACAGGTGGAATCTAGAAACCAGAAAGTTCCTGCACCTGTTCCTAACACATACCTGTTCTCCCTTCTTCATCTCCCCTCACCCCAGTCCTGAAGTAGAAACACATTACTATTTTCTCCTACAGCAAGTCATCTACTGCAACTCTAATGTAAGCTAATTTTTCCAATATAGACTATTCACTATCCTGTTTCACAGAAGTTTAATAGAGGTATGGGAGAGTTAACAACATCAAGGGAAGGATTATTCTTGCAGAGATCTGGAGGCATGACACACGGGCTTCAGAAGGGAGTACTGGACAAATTCATGGTGTTTTTTTGTGGCAAAACCTCATTTTGGAGATCATCCCTAACACAAGCAGACCTGCTGTGCCAAGTATGGCAAAACCCAGATTAGCAAAATAACTAGCATAAAATTTATTTAAATAATTAAATGAAACTGTTGAAAGAGGCTTTTTAGTGGAAGAAGAATTAACTTAAAATATTTAAATAACAATTCTGTAATTGGCGCATTCATATTTTTTAAAAGAGCATAGTCATCTCAATGTCAGATACACAGACTTGTGCCAAAAAAATTAAAACAGCTTACAAGAGGCACTTGCCACACAGTATTTTAATGGTAAGATTAGACATCCATGTTAAATTATAAGCAGTTTTCTGCAAGACAAAACCCATTTTCACACAATTATCCTTTTTCTCATATTGCATCTAGGGTTTTCTTTCATGACACATGGCATAAAGAAGCACAGTCCCCTTTCTGGCATTGAAGATCACATTCCTATATCAGTTAGTGGTACAGTGCACCACAGATTTTCTGAGACCTGGCAGATGAGATGGCATGCACACTAGGATCCCAGATAACACAGTCATAGCAGATGTGCTGCCTTAAAAAGCAGTGTACATATAGAAATCAGATGCTTGTAGGAAATAGAAATTTTATTACAACTACACAAAGACAATATGCATGCAGCAATATGCAAGCATATAACTGAAGACAAGGTTAATGAGAAATAAGATGATCTGAATATCTCACACTATGCAAAACATCATCCCATATTTTCCTCAAGAATGTAGTACAAATGATCTCGAGAGCACTGAGAGGACAAGACTGATTACATGAATTTCAGTACTGGGAGAAGATACAATGACTAAAAGTTAAATTATGGTTTCAAGCTGAAATAGGGCAGAGCTAGGCTTTAGGAAGAATTTTTTTACTGAGAGGATGGTGAGGCACTGGGAACAGAAAGAAGTCATGAATGCCCCATCCCTGGAGATGTTCAACACCATGCTAGGTGAGGCTTTGAGCAACTTGATGCAGTGAAAAGTGTCCCTGCCTAGAGCAGGGCAGTTGGAACTAAATGATCCTTTCCAGCCAAAACCACTCTATGAAGACATACAATGATCTTGCTCCTCTTTCTCAACAGAAAATTCACGTCACCTACAACTAAATCCTTAGAAATACTGAGCTGAATTCTCCTATCTGTGTATTAAATCCAAATATGGAATAAATATTCTTTAGTGCAAATATGTCTTCAACATCTAGTTATTTCTTCCAAGCTAGATAAAAATAACTCCAAATAGTTTTAAAGAATTAAAAAATTGGAATATTATTTATGTATTTTGGAGTGAAGTGCCTCCATATACATGTGCTTTCAGAAAGAATATTTTTACCTATCCCCTAGGTACTTCAAAAGGAACATGAAATGTCTTGCTGTATATTTATAGTTATGGCTAACAATAGAACTGCCTCTGCTACTACAAAGCACAGTAATAGACGTTATGGAACCCGTGGGCTTCATGATTTATGAATAAAAACCCATATGAGTTTCAGGTCCATTTGGAAGCAAAACAGGAATCAAGTTTTAAAGATTTCTTGCATCTAATCCTACATGTCTGTTAAAAGCTGACCATCACCTGTATGGAAATGTTCTACAATAGCTTCTTTTAAAAAAAATAGAGTGAGGTAAGCATTTAAAGAAAGATAAGCCACAAACATGACCACTTTTGAGGAGACTGAAAACAAAAAAACCATGCACTGCTAATTTACTAGTTTATCTCATATTTACAGGGAACATTTACTGACAAAATGGTAAAGATCAACAGCCTTATACCAACATGGCAATTGAAATGTCATTGTGAATAAATTTTCATCTGCAAATTTCTTCCCAATTTACAATGAAGAAAGCAAATTAGTCTGTAAATTAGAACAATGGAATAGACAGAAATGGCTTTAAATTGCCACTTTAAGCATGATTTGTCTTCGTGGAGAGTTCTCAGCCACTGGAATGGCTAAAGCCCTGGAAAAAGAAGATGTTCAGATGGTATATTTCCCCACATGGCCTTGAACAACTGTTTCTGCACTCAGTTTCCTACCATACAGAAAAGACAGCATAAAGGAAAAGTTATACAAGCTGAGTTGAGACACTGAATTGAAGGTATTCCTTGAACTCAACTGACAGTAGTTATATTCTAGTATACGCCATGTCTTAGCACAGCCCTTGCCACCTTTAATGCTTAACAAAATAAACGGCCTACCTGGCTGATTTTATTGATAAAAATGAGGCACTTAGAAAACAGTATTAGACAAAAAACATTTTGTATTTACATCCTAAGCCTATTCCAGCAGTAATGCTGATTTCCACCTCAGAACCCATCACACAGTCAGAGCTAGGTATAGAAGAGTGTTGGAGTTGGTTCCTTCCTTCCTACACCTCCTACAACATCTACTGCTAGTGACTTACTGCTGATTAACAACTAACTGAGCATGTAGTGTTCTCTGAAACAGCTTTTCCTATAACTCAAATATATACCATATTATCTATTTATTCTGAAAGAAAAGCCTAAAGTCAATGCAAAATAATCACTCATGACTCATTTCATACACTGAATTCCAGTAAATTTTAATACAAGTTATAGTTTCATGAGTTCTAAATTCTATAAAAAATTTTAGCTCATCATTAAATACTTTCTCATAACACAAAACACAAACCGATAATCTCATTGTTTCATTATCTGTAAAAGCTGCATTGCTTGTAACCCAGGAGCACATATGGAAACAAATCAGGAAGTTTTACTTCGGATACAAGTAAAGCATCTCTGTATTCCTGTGCCCTCTATTCTGCTTTGACATATGCTGATCAAAAGTGCCAAAAGTCATGTTACATCATCTTGATAAAAGAGCCAATGCCATCTCCTGTTCTCTTCCCATTCCTATCTTAACATAAATGCAACTTAGGTTTGTACCATGTGTGCTCATCAGTACACACAAAAAATTATCTTTGCTTTGGAATTCATACATGAGAGTATCAGAAACGCAACAGTTCAGAGAGATCAGCATGGAATGCAGGAAGACGAAAATTTCTTGACTAAGTGGCAAACTATATATAGCATTTCAAAAGGTTTGTTTTACTAATACTTAAAATAAGTGGCAGTGATGGTTCAATTTAGAAAAATCAGCAACTCTTCCCTGTCCAAAGCACTCTTTTTTTTCTCCCCTACAAGAATATTTTGGCAACTGAAACAAAAGAGAAAAATAGATGCTTGAAGACCTCTACTACTGCCAGCTCTTCATGGATGGAACTACTCCCCAGAAAGCCCACATGGGTCCTGCCTACACCCATCCCAGAGCCCCCAAAACATGTCTTTAGGTCCTGATTATGGAACACCATGGATATACAAATTTTCTATTTGACAACTGGGAAGACAACTGTGCCTTCAACACTAGGATGTCTTATTGGTCCCCAAAAAGTCTGTCCAGAGGAGGAGCAGAAGAGAGGCAACATCACCATTTATGGAAAAAAGAGTGATTCCTGAAACAGAAGCCAGAGGTTCTCACCTTAACACCACAAGTTTTATTTGCACAGTACAGAGACAGCAGAAAGTCACTACAGACAGATGTTTTAGAGCCACAGATCACAAGTAGGGTTACAAGCCTTTAAATGTGTCATGTGTGTCTGGAATCCTAGTACCTAAGGCACAAAAGTAAAATACCAAAAAAAAAAAATTCAAATTCAGTTTGGGGTTTTTCAATTTTTTTCCCCTCTTAATCTTTTAAAATCACTGTCTTTCATATATTTTCCTACATTAAAATGGTCTTACTACAGAAAAAAGGCAGTAGGAGCATAAGCTTGGCTAAGCCATTCATTTACACATTTTCTTCACTCCCTCACTCAGCAAGGTTTCTTGTTTTGACTGCACAAAGTAAAACAAAGCCCCTGGCAAAAGAACTGCAATTGCTTTGTGAACACTGCAGTAAGAAAACTGGAACATAGCACATACCTCATGACTTTCTAAAATCCTTGTGTATCTGGGGGCCACTGATCTTCAAGAAGTAGTTCACTTACCGAATCATGTATTTTCTATATAAAAACATAAATGTATTCTGTTTCAAGCTGCTTAATGGCTAAAACAATTTAAAAGGTCAAAAAAGGTAGAGAGTACTACAAAATAATATTCACCAAGATGTCTTTTTTCCTTTAAGCAGCAACTGCAATAACTTTTAGTTTAGTCACTCTAAAGGTATCTAAATTACTCTTTTATGATAAGATTTCTAAACTAAAAGACAAAAACACATAATTTTTCTCTTGCTAAAATACCCACAAGTGTGTCTTGAACCAGAACAATCTTCCATTTCTGCCTAATTTTAAGTATATCTTCTTCAAATATTAAAATAAAACAACATTTCATGTTTGAAAACATATTTGAATAAATCCAAGTTTTTGGAAGTTGGCCTAGACACTAACCTGCACAGCTAGCCATGGAAAATGCAGAAAGACTGTTCTCTGACTAAATATGTGTATATGTGTAAACCAGGGCATGCATAATATTATAGTGCTCTGATTTATGAAAAGATTTCCAAGTTTTCTCAAACTGGCCAGGGATAGGTGACTGTATTAGTCCACTGACTGATTTTTCCTGAACTTTGCTTAAAGGTTGCTATCTATCAGAATCATGTTTTGACACCTATACTTTTATTGGTAAGACTAAACAATTAACAGGAAAGCAAAATCAGAAGTTTCCTGTACTAAGCACTGAAACTCACCACGACCTGCTTTTGAATGGTTGAATTCCCTTGACAAAAGGACTGACGGTCCAAGAGCAATACCACACACTTATTAGCACAATGACAGGCATAGGATAACACTTAAAAGTCAAGACTTTCGTCCCTAGAAATACTGACACTGGTTACACCTAATATGGCCAATAAAAATTTTATTACCCAGAGAAATAGGGGCTTTTTGGTCATTCTCATTCTTTAACTGGCTTCACTAAGATTATCTGAAGAGTTTCAATAGATTCAAATGACACTTCATCTCCAATACAAAAAACCTCTCCAAATTATTCCTATAGAAAGTAGTAAGAAAATGGAGAGTCTACAACAGTATACATAAGTATATCCATATGTACATAGGATTCCCTTTAGCCTTCTTTATAGCAAAATCTCTTCTTTTGTGAATTCATGGACTTCAATTTAAGAAAGTCTTTCAGACTGATTTATGGGTCTCATTTACATATAACTACAGGAGTAAGTATTCCTACTCCCACTTCTCCACCTTCAAATATACACATTAACTAATTATGTGGAAAGTAGATGCCTTAGATTTAAGCAAGATCTCAGATACCAGCACACAAAAGGAAACACTGGCATTTCACAACAGAAGAAATATATATTGGCACATGGTACTGTACTCTTGAATTACAGTGGTCAGATTTGGTCCAACAGCAATCAAATTTCTCATAATTTACTGCTAAAGTTTAGCACAATTATTCAATTGTTCATAAAGAAAAACTTTGATGTTATGGATTTAAAGGTGTATTCAGTACATTTAAAAAAAACTGTCTTGAATAAATCATGCAAAGGCAGACTTCAAGAAGATAAAGTCAGGACAGACACATGGAAAGAGAACGGACAGGTCTGAGTTTGATCGTCCTCTAAATTAATGCATTCTTCTGATCTGAGACGTGCCAGAGCTGCCCCCAGTATTTAGATAACAGTTGGTTACTTAGCTTTAATAACATGTCAAAACATTTGGTGACATGAAAGTTCACATGCACACGTGTGCTCAACACCAGCTGTAAAAAAAATACTTTGTTGAGCATGACTTCTGTAACAGCGTAAGTGTGATATACTGGCCATCTTAAGAAACAGGCTTTTCTTTTCCCCTACTCCAGAAGAAGTTTTGAATAATTTATGTACTTTGCACAGCTGTACAAGCATGTGAAAATGAGCATTTTGTGCAGCTTATTTGCATGACAGTCAGCACACAGGCTGATAGGGAGACAACTGGCTATAGCCTCTGGGATATCTGTTGTTACAGAGAACAACAATGTAACAGGTTACTGCTTTCAACCAGGACTTCTCTCATTATACAGCACCAGCTAGAAAAATCTAACAATCCACTTTGAATTAGGTAAAAGATCAGATCCTTTTAAGGAACAAAACAGACACCTTCCTCATACTGAACTACTGGCAGAGCAGGTCTGCTCTGCTCCAGCTCTGCACCTGACCAGGGACACAGATGTCACACAGTAGATGAGCTGCCTCTCCACCAACTCAGACACCTGTACAGCAGTCACAAAAAACAGAGGGAATTGTGATTGTCTTTATGCAAATGGAATTGACAGTTACAATGATCAATAATGACAACACCCTTAACAGGGTGCTTCTTAAATCTCTATTGTTACACATAGGTCCTTATAGAGGCAGAGGCTATGTCAGTTTAACAAAAGCTGACTGACGCATTAATGAAACAGACCCATTAACAAAATAAGATCCACTGTTCAGCAAGGGCTGATACTACCACTCTATTGGTGTTAGACGTTCACACCACGGCACTCAGGATTTCTGGCAGAAGACTGTGGAGGATAAAGACTAACGTTTCTTTCCACAGCACAGCAGCTCTGATTTACATGTGCTACAGCAAGTGAAACAACTCAGCATTTGGCTGATAATTAGCAAATAATTTCTACTGATAGTGAGCAACCTGCAACACGCATGTTGAAGAAGAAAGCTTTAAACATGACTGATAAACTGCATGCCACTGATGTCCTGAGGGACATGGGTTAGTGTTTGATAGGAATGGTTGGACTCGATGATCCGATGGGTCTCTTCCAAGCTGGTTGTTCTATGATTGTATGATCTGTTAACAGTGCATTTGGCTAGTGTCTTCTTGTCACTTTTCTGAAACACCAGCAAAGAAAATACAGATCCTTTGGGCAAATGAAGTAGAGGTGCAAATTGCAGTCACACCCCCCTGTCTCACTGCAGTATCACTTCTGTCTTCATAAACAACACAGACTAACTTGCCTACTCATGGTAAGCAGCCAAAGGCAACAGAGATAAGTCACAATACATTACCATTAGATTTCAATCTGTACTGTAAAAGACAAACTTCTGCACAGGAGGAAAAAAGGAAGGGCCTTAGCTTTGTTATGGATCTGTACTTCGTGCTATTTGTCTCCATCCCTGGAGGTGGTTTAAGACCAGGTTGGGTGGGGCCTTGGGTAACCGAATCTAGTAGGATGTCCCTGCACATGGCAGGGGGGGGTTGTAACAGTATGATCTTTAAGGTCCTTTCCAATCCTAACTATTCTATGATTCTATGAAAACACCCACAGTCTCCTTCCCTTCTTTCTCCCGTCTGCCTGCTGTCCCTGCAATGGCAAGTGTGGCTACCATAAGATGCACTTTCAACAGCCAGGAAAGTTGATGCAGTGCTTCATAGATAGAACTCAGATGCTTGCTCAAGCCACTCAGATGCTTGCTTGCTAGTTAGTACTCAATGTGGCCATATAGTCCTGAGTAACTAATGGTATGTGAAAATGGAAGTAAAACCATACCTGCAGCTCATCAGGAAGAACTTCTTGGCATTTATTTTCCTGTGCTCATTAGTTTCTACATGGGTCCTGTTTAAGTGATTCGGAACTAAACTGCTGTGATCAGAAGAAAAATGCAAACTCTAGAATCTTGGTTCCCCTCAGTGTTACTTAACATGTTTGTCTGATCAGTCAAAATCAAAATGCAATATATTTTGATATAAACAGCTGCAGTACGTCTCTTGTGTATTGTGAAATGCTTCTACACATCTTAAACTAGTGACACTGCTTTCCTCATGCTGATAAGAAAAAGTCACTCCTTCCTAAAACTGGAACCTGTATAAAATGCTCTATTTTATAGCACAATAAAATTTGCTTATCATTTTAAAGAACAGCACAATATACTGGCATACGGCAATATAATTTTCAAGGATAATCCATAGTTTCATTTACATTGTATTCCATAGATATTTGTTATGTATAGCAAGCAGATATGTATAAACAATTATAGACTGAGTAGATAGTTTCTGCACTTTTTTGCGCCATCTTCCCAATGTTTATTTAATGAAGACAAACCACTTCTTGCTGAGATTGCAGACCTTTTTAAAGTATACATTAATATTTCTAGGGCTTTTTAAAACTACACCTTCTAAATTTTTAAACATTTAGCTACAACAACTGCCACAATTTCAAGGCAGAAAGGAGTGATGAATTACAACACATTACTGTGCACGTAATGACTGAGTATAGCCATGGTTTTGTAAACAACAGATTTTTAAAAGCTAGACGAAAATCATCCATTAGCTTCCTGTTTTTACATAAATTATTAAGCATTTTAATCCAAGATGTTGGAAGTTAATAATTTTGTGAACTCCTCTGTGCTTTCTCCTCAGTATTCTTCATTCTCAAAGCACGAAATGTTACTATTTTCTCCAAGTTCACTCCACATGCCTTGTCTTTCTCTTTGAAGTTATTTAGGAAGATCCATCTCTCACAAAATTGAAAATGTTACGCTTTAAAGAATATCCATACTGATAAGACTGAACATTAAGATAACTATTTTAGAGTTTTAAGTCTTTCAACTATACATTAGGATACAAAGGCTATTATAACTGCTGTATTTTTTTTAAAAAAAAAGGCAACGAGCCATGGTTTCAAGTAAATATTTAAATTTTTGCTCGTTTGCTATTGATTTAATGAGGTTCCTTTCCATACGGAGTAAAAATGAAACTACAAAAAAGAATCAAAGGTGCTATGACAGCATGTCTTTTCAAATTCTTGAAGAACATGGAGACTTAATTCTGGTGCTCTTCCTCTGTTTGAAAGGAGCTAGAACCTACATTAAATCTGAATGTCTAAAGTTATTATGGATTCACACAAAGTGAAGCTAATGACAGAACATCAAGATAGAATTTACATGGTGTTTGTATGAATAACCTGCAAGGGAAACCCATTTTGCTATATGATATCTTGTTACAGTTAGCTGCTGCAAAGCATAGGGTCATGAACAGTAAATAAGTTTGCCTGTTTCCTGCATTGGACATGGGCACACTGATACTACAGGTCAGGGGACTAAACATTATGGTTTTCTATTTGCTCTACTGTCCAACCCTTCATGAATGAAAAACATACCACTAACTGGTGCTTATGTTTTGCTTATTCCAGGTGAGAAAAAGCCACATCTATTACAGAAAACAGTCTTGCATATAAATGCATTTTATATACATAAGGCAAAAAGGATACAATATGATACAAATGGATACAAATGATACAAAACCACTATTCACCTGGCCTGATGGACATTCAGATTTTTTTCTGTCAAAACCATATGTCCTCCAGATGTACAGACTATGAAATCTAGGAAATTCACACAGGTCAATCTGTGCGTTTGTCTGGATTTTTTTTTTTTTGTGCATACACCAAATTGGATTATGCAGCAAGACCCCAGCTGCCCAACTGAAAATTAAAAGCACAAGTTTCTCCCATTACTTTCAATGGACCCAAAAACAGCCAAAAGCACTCCCTGATGTAAACTACTCCAGAGACTTGCTGGTTTCCAAACAGAATCTAAATGCACATAAAACCTTGATGATCTCTGCTGGAACTCAGAGTGTCTAACAGCTGCAAATGACTGCTCTAGCTAATTACTCCCAGCAACATAAGAAAAAAACAATCACTACAGGAAGAAGGCTCTCTGCCAGTGAAATATTAATGCATTTTTAGGCAGCTGCTGTTTTCCCCAGAAGCTTGGTTCAAATTTTCTCAAAAGCAAAACTACTTCTGAAGGTTCTGTACCTCTACCTGTTTTTACAGGTTAGCAACTAGAGTGGCATGATCTAGAAAAGATTTCCTAAACCCTTGGCACTTATTCAGCTAAAGTTCATAATAGAAAACATCTTTACAGTTTTGCTGTTTCAGAGAGCATTGCTTATCTGAGGCTATTTACTTTTGTAGAGCACCACCTGTTCACAGAAAAGTTACAATTTTGTACAGAAGAATGTTCATAACCATAACTTCTTAAGAATTATTCTTGACTGAGCTTATGAGCACATTTTCCATAACATCATGGTGTTCCTCATCCCAGATGAATGCAGCTGCTTTAGTGATTCTCCAGCACATATCTGCTCTTCAACAGTCACTGATTAGGCATTTCAAAACAGAGGCATCTAGCATCAAAGTGGTGCAGCAATCTGAAAGGCACTAGCAAAGATCCTCCCTGCAGTTTTAGCAGCATAAACCATAAAGAATAGCACCCAATTATGTACAAAATCACACCTCAGAGTATGTCTTCAGCTAAGTGAAAACAGAGGTATAACCCAGCAGTGGAGCAAATATGAAATCACTGTAGACAGGCCCTTGTTTATAGACTGGACAAAGTATCTGGAGCCAGTTTACGGCAATGTTTTTAGATTTTTCATGCCATTTCAATGAAACGACTCTTAACATTAGAGTTTTTTTAAGAAGAGATTGTTCCCACAAACGGAAGCAATATCTTCAGAAGAATTTTCCTTTTCACCAGCATTTACTATAGTACTGCTTGTGTTCAAATCAAACAAAATACTCTTCACTTAAAAAATGTTTCAAAGTAGGCTTTCAAAACAGCAGAATTTACAGTTGCAGCAATGATAAAAATGTGATGGAAAAACAAAGGTTGCAATAAGATCCTCCAGAGATTAACACACATGAAGATTAGGGAAAATGGCTCAACATTTCAGTGGCTCATTCATTTTCTGCACATATGCAAGGGTTTCATGCTCCCTCCATCCCACCTTGTCACATACACGGAGTCCTTGTTTGCATTTGTGACCATGTTCATGGGATGTCACTGGGGTCAGACCCGTGCTGTGGCATTACCTGAACTATCAGGGCTGATCAGCACTACAGTTTGAGGTTAGGAGGTCATCTTAGTCTTGATCAGGAAATGGAGACAGAAGGCTTTCTGAGAACAAAATCTTAAAAAAAATCCTGGCATATTCATTTGTTCTCAAGCATCATTTCCACTAATGGGTGGGACTCTAGTTGCTTTTACCAATCTAACTCAATTTCATGCAATAGATAAATTGTCCAGCGAAAGAACAAATCTGTTTGTAATACCTAGATAAAGATTTCATTTTCTTAACCTCTTTGTTTTTTTCACTTCATGTTCAAATTTATACTAATATTTGTTGCAGTGCTCCCTGACCACAGAACTTAACATCAGACTCAACTGATTTTCTCAGCTGACTGCCCAGGTCATCATGTAACACCTCTTGCTATGCACAAAATTACTGTTTTGACAGCATAGAACTGGAATGCTCATTGTGCCTTTGATCTAGCAATTCCAACAAAAGTGAATATAGTGAAAAATGGTACAGCAGAAATGAGTATGAGGTCTGGTTTTCCTCTCCACAGTGACTATGTACAATAAAGAAATCTCATTAGCAGGGAAATTTACGTAGCAGAGCTCAAAATAAATGGTAGTTTGTTTTTGCAGTTTATTTTCCTGCAGTAGACAGGGTCAAAATATTTTTTTCTCTTGACCATGCTGGGAAAAACGGAATCCTCTTAGCTCTACTCAGCAGAAAAATTGATAATGATTCCTACTGAACGGCAATGAAGTATTAGCATTTCCAAACACCTAATACTAAGTTGAGGCAGCTTGACTTGATCCCGGGTTTTAGGGAAAGTATTTTCACATATGCATGCCTTTAACAACTAGTTTAACCTTAACCATTGTTCTAGATAATTTTTTGCATGAAAATCAGCTTCTTGATTTCACAATAGGCTCTATGCTTTCTCAAACTCTTAGGTAAATCTTGAACACTACTACCACACTGGGTAGCAGTTTCTATAATCAGAGATTTGACCTTAACCCTTCAGACACAATTTCGAACATCTTCACTAAAACACAATAAGTGGCCTACCTTCAGGAAAAATAATGACCTAACAGCTTCCAAAGAATTCAATATATTTACAAACCCAGTTTAAAAGGCTGAGAGAAGTATGAATAACTACAGAAACAAGGGGTTAAGGTCAGGGAAAAGTGAGCATCATTAGAATTATTTCTGTTCTAGAAAAAGTAGAGCAATGCTCTCTCAGTGCCATTTTTCTCTTTTGAACTCATTATTATCATGTAATTCCCTAAAATTTCTGAATTTTAACAGTGAATTAAATTTAGCAGTGAATTTCTAAACTCCCCTACGACAAAAGCTCCTTAAAAATAATGACAACCCAAAACTATTCCAGTAAATTTTATTAAGTGTCGGTTTCAAAAAAAAACCTTTAATGGTTTCTGATGGAATAGCCTGACCATGGTACATGCAGGCCTTGTGAAGAAACCAAGGAAATTCTGAACCATCAAGCAGATATGAAAATGTTTCCATGTTAGACCTGAAGCTGAGTTTTGTCTTGCTTTCATTTCAGCTCTGAGGTAAGGTGAGGACAAAAGCTGACTTAGCCAGCACATTGTCCCCCTCCCCTTCCAGGACCCACTAGATGGTCTGGGCTCGGCCCTACAAAAAGACATGAACATATGGGAGTCGGACGGGCCTTATAAAGGACTCTCAAGGAACCAGGGAGGGCAGTCTCACTTTCACTCACTCTTCGATTGGACTGGCCTGGAAAAAGCTGCTGCTGTCACTATGTGTTCCCAAGATCTGCTGCTGCCGCTGTTGTCAATGTAGTGATTTCTTCTCTCTGCCTCCCTCTCATTACCTTATGGTGTGCACGTCAGATCGGATACAAGGCACCAGGGTTGTTTTGAGGGATTAATGTCTGTAACATTGGGTGGTTGCAACCCCCGTATCTTTGTTGTGCGCCCCAGTATCTTGGTGTGCAAACAAATCCAATATACCCCAGTCAGAGCCAGACACAAGCGTGTGGTTTGTGGGTCCAGGTTGTGACAAACAGGTTATGATTCCTTAATATAACCCTTTAGGGAGCCACTAATAGCTCTGAACACTACAGCATGTTTGGAACCTAGTCCTGTTAAAAATTTATTGTATTATTTACAAAAGTACATATGCCAAAAATGCATTTGAGGGTAAGAGTGGCATGAAAAATGCTACATTTACACGCAAACGCATAATTGCTGTTCACACACAAAAGTAAAAGGAGGTTTTGCCTGACTTATGAGGGAACTCTGCCTCTGTAAGCTAAATATGTATAAGTGCTTCATTTGATATCTAAAACCACTTGGGCTGTTGGTCCTATGTTCCCCCCAACCCTTCCTTTCAATTCTGAAGTGAAACGAATAGTGAAAAGATTATGTTTCTATGCACAGAAAAAGATTACACTGAAGTTAAAAACAAGGCAAGTTTTTCTTACCTGTAAAGATGTCTGCTGACAGGGGAATTCAGATGAGCTTCCAGTTGCCCAGGAGTCTTTCCACCCTCCCCAATCAATGAGGCCACTGGACCTTTTTTTTTGGTCTCCTCCCTAACAGCACCTTTTTAACTGCAACCATACATCTTACAGCAATAGAAAAATGTGCCATCTAAAGTAAAGAAAAAAAGACAGTTAGCATTTAGATATCAAGATAAATCTCATTCTCCTAAACCTTTTCCGCAAGGAATTGCTCCCACATATTTGAAAAGAATTATTTTTATTTTGCATATGTACCAGCACATTGTATAATTTAATTGTATTAGTGGGATTTTATGGTCTTCTGAATGTGTTCAGTAGGGTGCTGCTGTAATTTTAAGACAGAAAGAAATTATGAATACAGACTTGCTTGAGCTCAATATTCCATTTCAGATCACACAGCAGAAAAGAACATGGCCTTGGTGAAAAATTCTTAGCTTGTAAGCTCACGTTAGTCACCAAAAGGAGAAACATACTAGTGTTCAAAGTGAAATGTTATTTTCTTCTCTTTCTGCTCCTCTTTTTCCTGGAGTCTGAAAACATCATACAGGCAATGTTGATACACTACTGTTAAGAAATCTGAATGTGAAGTAACATTCCTTCCATTAAAGATTGTGCACAAAATATCAGGCCCAAGCTGGAAGCGACAATACATAGCCAGGTGAAGTTGAGGACATAAAAAACCAAAAAACTTCTCCTAAACTAGCTTTGCTTCATTTACTAAGAAAAAACCAAAATCTTGATTTTTAGCATGACTGATAGAGCTGAGCTGGTGAGCAGCTGTCTAGATTTAAAAAGGACAGTTCAGAATCTGTAACATTTGCCGGCATCCAAAAAACATTTAAGGGAAACTAACAAGAGAGGAAAAACTTCATGGCCTTCAAAGTAAAGTGCAAGTCAGCATGGACATGACAAACCTGCTCATCTGTAGACAAAGGAACCTGAAAAGACAGCAAGAATTAGACTAGGTAGATAACAGATAATATTTCTATGGCATCCTGGAGTTAGTCAAGGTGGAGAAATGACAGTATCAACATGAAGAAATATGTAGCTATCTTCCCAAAGCTTTGGTGTGTGAGCAGGTTCATTTAGGTAGAAAAAAGGCTGTCAGCAAGTCTGATGGAATACTCACCTCCATTTCCTCCATACCCCTCACAGGCAGGCTGACTGTTTATAGAGCTAAAGAGGATTTCTTCTGGCTAAATAAGTTTCAATAACCAAGTGCAGAGCTGCTTAATTAATCCCATTTGTTACTGTCATTTTAGTGACTTCCACAGCATAAAGTATGCATTCCTCAAGAAACAGCAGAAGTGTTCAGAGCAACTTTATGAATCTGGACTCAACTCTTAATGTAACGTCTATCCTGGTGGCTAAGCAAAAGCAGATAATGATAGGCTAGATCACTCCCAGAGCTTTCTCCCAGTGTGTGGAGACTTGGAGAGACTGCTTTGTGGGAAATCACAAAATCCCAAATGATCTTCCTGTCCAAAATCCTGCTGCTACATATTACCATAAGCACTGCAGGATTCTACCAAACTGCTCTGAATTTGTAAAGTGTACCCAACTCTTCAAAGCCCTTTCTGCTTGAGGAAAATTTGACACAATAGCCTTACCAAATTACAGGGTTGTTTTCTAAATGGAGTACTTAGAGAAAGATAAAGATCACAATCTTAGGAGGAATACTTTATGTTATCTGTCACAATGCTACTGACAGACCTTTCATGTTCAGGAGCCATCTAAGGAGAAAACACCATCAAATTGCAGCAACATCACCACATAATGCCTTGAAAGGACTCAAAAATCATGACATGTATTTCCTGGATTAGACAAAACTGAAGAGGAAGTTAACTTATAATTTACTTGGTTAGAATTTTATTAGCAATTAACTTTTTCTTTACTTTTTTTTTTTTCTGCTCTCCATGCTTTGCATAGATTTCAAAGAAGCTCTCTATCAACTGATGAAACTGCTGAAGTTTGTCATTGCTATTTGAAAACTCCTCTTAGGCTTCTGCTGTCTTTGCTTTTAGTATTTTCATGTCTTTTTTTGCTTTTGTGGAGAAGCTATCTTGGTAGCAGAAATTAAACACTCCTTTCCCCCAGAGGAGGCAAGAACAAGCCAAAGGACTAGAAGAGCAATCTTTGAAAGAGAAGTCTTGATTAGGCTCAGACATAATCTCAGATTTCAACAACTCTCCTTTTTGGTCCAGACATGACCCTTTTGGAGTTCTCTCTTCTCTTCCCTGACTTGTTTGAAGGGCTGGCCATAAAATTGCTAAGGCATCAGCTTCAGGGTTATAACAGGTATTTGTTAAGCTACTTAGAATGTGGAAGACTCTGTTCAATCAGGAAAGTAAGCAACAATATTCAGGAATGAGTTCTCACTAGAAAGTAATTTGTTATTAATCAGCTATGGATCCATTTACGCATTTATGGAAGTAATTTGAAAGTCAGTTTTGCCCTTTCTGGTCTTGCCTGAAGTCTGTACAAGAAATAACCCACATTCTTGTTCTTAACCTTCTCCTCAGTAACTTACACAGATATATTTGTGTGGCTTGGATGCACAATAAATGGGTTCATTAATAACAGATCAGAGTGGTGGGATAAGGCACAATACACCTCACATGCAGCTGTTGTGTTAGCACAATAGGTGGGAATCTGAGGAAGCCTAAAGGTCACTTACTAAATTATTTTGTCTATACAAAAAAGCCTATCGTTTAGAGCAAGCATTACACTTATTTCCAAAATTCACGTCTAACATATCTGAGTTTGTGGTAATAAAAATGGACACTGCAGCTGTTTGCAATACAAGCACAAAGCCTCTGGAATTCCAAGTTCTCAGAAAATATGAACTGTTGAAGAGGGAACACAGATACCTTGTAGTGAAGGGTGCCACTGAACTGTTTTGGATCCATTAGACTAGTGCCAGTTTTAGTCAAGGACAGAATAGTTTCCCACCATTTCTATTCTATATGACAGCACAAAGCACAAACACCAGCAAAAAATACATGTTTCACTTTGACCTATTATCTCCATTTTCCTTATGACAGCATAGGGCAAGGGATACCTTGCATACCAAACTTTCGAGACATCAAGGAGCTGTGAAATAGTCTTCAGGGCCTGCCTAATTTGTTATTGCAGAATATTGTCTTTCGTGTATGTTGGTAAATAGCCCTGTTTTATCAGCAGCTGGGTGACCTGCAGAAGCTTTTATCATCAGGACATTTATGTAAACACCTGAAACAGAAAATACTTCCACTCAAAGGAACAGAAACACACATGCTGTACTAAGCAAGGGTCCTACTGCATAAATGAAAATAATTTAGTCGGAGTAGTTTCAAATTAAAATTCAGTACTTCACAGGTTTTTTTATACAGTACGCAGTGTACAATCAATATTCTATCTGCAGTTATAGCACTTTTTCCATGCACTACTACAAGGTCACAAAAAATTGTCATGTTGGCTTAAATTTACTAATGCATAGAATTTACATGATAATAGCACATTAAAGAAGGAAAACACTTTATTAACTTTCTGCAGTTATGCTTGTCGAGCACACTTCCCGCATTAGCGGAATGCACCTGTTCCACTTCCTTTCACCAAAACATTCATTCTCTCCCCCTGCTTGGTTTTAAGCTCCTTGGTCCAGATGACATCTGATGTGCTATTCCTATCTGCTGGTCCAAAATATTGTCATCACAGTAGTACTTTATTGTAGACAAATGCTTCTACAGTAAAGTTCAATTAGGAAAATTTGAGTGTGAAAAGCATAAGTGCATTCTTTTTGGTTTTTGGATGCACATACTGAAGTCCTGTAATCCAAATGCCACAACCGGGCAGACAAATCCCAACATAAAAGAAGGTGCAAGCAGCTGGATCAACAGTGCTGACAGTGATGAAAAAGCACAATGCCAGGCTATTATTTTACCCATGATGGATCTCAAATTGCACCATTTCTCAAACTATTAAAAAATCCTTATACTCACTGTTAGTCATAAAATAATGCTATACATTTTTTGACAATAAGTCCTAACTAGTAGCTGCTTTAAAATACTTAAGTCACCACTCCCATAAGTTCAGCCACTTTCAGTGTTTGAAGTGACAATAAAAAGGAAAATAGATATAAAATACCAGTCAGGCAGAGGACAATATGGCAAAAGACCTGCTCATGACGCTGGTTTCCCTTCAACTTTGTTTATTGATGTACTGAACATGAAAAAGTACAAAGGATCCAAACACAAAAGAAAACATGTACAACCTCTTAAATACTCAACAGAATATATTTTCTATTCCAGCAGATGTGAATTAAGTCATACTATACAATTTCAAATAAACACCAGCCTTATATTTTACTAAGTGCTGTGATAAACTGTAAAGTGAAGCCAAATTTACATGCCTTCTCATCAATGCCATTAGTTGCTACAGTAGTATAGGAAAGAAGCATGTAGCTACTGTTTTCACCACATTGAAAAGTTTGTGGTTTCTATAGCATATACAAATTAATGCAGAGGATTAGCATTAACAATCTAAACGCACCTAAGAATGAGGAATTGCTCAGGAAGCCAATTGATTTTAATAGCATTGAGTGGGTCAGCATGAAAACTCGCTTATTCACTTTAGCACGCACTTCACAGTAGATGTACTGTACTATACTGAAAAATTTATAACTACAATTTAAAAGAATAAGAACCAAAAGCAACTGCAAAGATAGTGTACAACAATGTTATGCATAGAACATTGCTTTTTCTAAGGGGAAGCGTATGAGCATCTCATTTTATACAAAAAGCAGGACGTAACTACAGAGTTGTCAGTGCATCCTGGTGAAGGCATTGAAGCCTCAGCTTTTGTAAAAAATTTAGTTATAAGCTAGATGCTAATCAGAAAATATTCCGTATTTTTTCATTAAATTTTTTTCAATACATGGCAAAGACTTTTCTTATTTCCCCAGATAGTGATTTAACATCATACAAAGTTAAGTTAAATTTAAATAGCATACAAGTGTTTATGGGTTTGTATGAAAAATGTAAGGAAATTTATTCAAAACCTATGATTATAATCATTTTTTAACCACAAACATATTTATAAACAAAAATGTAGCATCACCATAAACAGCTGAAGCTAGACTATCTACAGACAAAAATAGCAACAGATTTGATGCACTGTAAATTCAAGTCCTCAGGACAACAAAAATTAAAAAGCAGACCTCAAGTAACAATGTTAATGCCATTTACAAAGAAAAAACTCATACAAAAACATTCAAAATTGAACATCACTTGGCATGTAACTTGAATAAACTGAAATTGAAATTAGCAAAAAGGTTCAAAACTCAAGGTCTTATTTACATTACACAAAGCTCAGGTGTTAGCCTTGAACATAACTTTCAAAATACCTCCAAATATACTCAACTCAGGCCACTTTTGCTGATTTGTTACTACACAAACCATGCTCAATGTCTTTTCTTAAGACAAAACAATTCTTCAAACAATAGCTAGTACATCACTAAACACCATGAGCTCTATCTGAAGGGAATTCTTTAGGAAGAACAGATTTTTTTTTTCCCCCATCTCTCAGTATTTTAAGTTTCCTGCTTGCTCTTACATTTTTTTTTAAATTTTCACGTGTTTCAAAATCACAGATTAACGTGAGCCCCCATCACTTAATAACCAGGATGATCTAAGACTCCACTGATGATTACAAAAATGAAACCAACAGTGCATCCCATTAACCCTACTTCTTAATACATTTCTACATCATAAATCTCTCCCCACCAACTGCAAATTTCCTGGTAAGTTTTAAAAGCTCACTGGGTGTCATATGAAGAGATTTCTCAAAGTATTCAAGTCAAAATATTTGTTCCAGGACCAGTATAAAGTTTCTTCAATTTTTTTTTTTTTTTTATAAAAATAGATGCTTTTTTAAACTCACATCAAAGAGGCTCTTATCTCTTTGGCAAGGAACTGCTTTACGAAAAGTTCTCCAGTATTCTTACAATAAGCTTTGTAACATGTTCCCATTCCCCAACACAAATGATAATTATAAAATAAATACTGCTTATAACTTTATAAATAAAATGTAAACTTCAAATACTTTTCTTGAACATGAAAACAGCAATGTATTATAAAGTAAATAAAACACAAGGCAAACCAAGAAGTAAAAAAAACCCCCAACTTAGGTTGTAACACAAAGCCTCAATATTTACGCATAGGTTAAAGGCAGTCATGTAACAAGAAAACTTCTTCCTTTAGCTGAAACATTTTAAAAGGTCCACCTTCTTCAAAGAAGGCAATAGAATATGCATTGTGACAGGAAAAAACCCTGTGCCTCTTGTCAATATTCAAACACAAAAGATATTTAAGAAGTTTTAATTCAAATATCAGCAATAAAAAAATCTCACATATTCTTAGGATGCTAAGTAGTCATTTTATCCCCATTTCCACACTGACATACAATAAAGGCATTTACTAATGCATAAAGCTTTGTGTAAATTGCCTTTGTTGTATAGTTTTCATGTATTAATGCACCGGGAATAACTTGTTAGGCTTTGTGCGTTTTGTTTGTTTTGAAGGAGACCTGCAATACTCTGTCCCCAAGGCGGTATCCATTCAGGCTGGCTATTGCCATAGCTGCCTCATCATAGTTTGTCATAGTCACAAATCCAAAACCTTTGCACTTGTTTGTGTTAAAGTCACGGATGACCTTCACATTAGTTACTGCTCCGAACGGTCCAAACATTTGCCACAGGATACTCTCATCGGCATCAGGGGCCAAGTTGTACACAAAAATGCACCATCCAGTTCCTGTGTGTCCAGGGATATTAATTCCAGCCAAGCTGGTCATTCCATCAATGGTCACTGGAGGAAACCCTCTACAGAATATGGAAACAAAACAGAATCATTAAATAGCTGTTCACAGAATACCCCAGCAGATTAAAAAAAATAAAAAAAAATTAGACAGAGCTTTTTACATCATGTTAACATCACAAATGTTCCTTGTTCCCCCAACTGCACAAGTATGTAGAGGGAACAGTGCTAAGCCTGTCTGAAATGAAGCAATAAAGAATAACAAAAGAAAGCACACTATAAAAATAGTGAGGATTACTAAGACATTTGAAACAAGAATTCTGTGGAACTACTACAAATGGTGTGTCTCCTCCAAGCACAATGCACCAAGATAAACAACTTCAGTTAATATATCAAGAAGCAAAAATCTGACCTAAAACTTACTGAAAAATTAAGAGTTCATAAAATACTTAATTTGATTATTATGAACCTTTATAGTCCTTTATTACCTTTTTACTCCATAAGCCATGTTGAGCAGATTGTCCAACCTGCAAAACATTTAGGGAAGCGTTCAGTCTTCAGAATTTTCCATCCTTTAATCTTAAAGAAACTTGGTATAGTAGTAGCACACATAAGAGTAAATTATCACCACTGAAAGAGCAGTGGCACACTATTAACATCTGATACAGCCAGTGAATACAAGACAGATGTTCCGGTGTACTATCTACAACCACAAATAGTCATTTCAGAAAGTGCACCACTACAACAAGTTTAGCCTAAGTAAAATATTGTCAGCATGAAGTTACAAGTCAGTGACCACCTCAGTGAAATTTTCTGATTACTAACTTGGCTTGGGTGATGACTGGTCTGGCACTTCCAACAGTTAGCTGACGAGAACACCGAGACAGACGCAAATCTTCAGAGTAGTAACAAAAATTAGAACGTGGACTGCAAAAAAAGATTTTTCATTTTCCTACTCTCTTCCAGAATAAGCATGTATACACACACACACACATTAGACTAAATTCTCTCCATGTATTTCTACCCTCATCTTCCCAGAAGCTGCTAAACTGTAACATGCAACCACAACTCTAAATCCCTTGGAATTTCCTAGTGAATACCTGAAGTATGCATTGCTTACCAATCCTACTCATCTTATCTCTGAGGTTCCTTAAAGTGCTTCTCTGAGAAAATTTCTGACCTAAATAAGCTCTGGTTTCCTCCTGGCAAAGTCCAGACATGAAGAGAAAGTCTTGTTAAAGGTTCTCTTCAGGGCTCCACAAAACATGAGCTAAAGTAAAAAAAGTTACACCGGATTTAGTTTTTACCTTTCAGCTAACTTGCAGATCTATACCTTATCATGATTTCTCTCCAGTAATGAGCTATAGGATTTAAGAACCATTACTGGTATACGGAATCCAAATTCAAATGCTGCGGTAGCATAACTAGATTTGTACACAGAAAAAACCCTTGAAATAGTATTTACTCTTGTTTGCAGCTAAGTAAAGTCCTCAAGCTACAGAGCATGACAATTCTGCAGCAAGCATGATTTGTGTGATAGAGGAATATGTGCTAGGGGAGGTTTAGATTGGCTATCCAGAGAAGGTTCTTCAACCAGAGGGTTGTGAAGCACTGGAACAGGCTCCTCAGGGAAGCAGTCACTGCAAAAGCTTCAAGAAACATTTGGACAACACTCAAGACACATGGTGTGACTGTTGAGGTTGTCCTGTGCAGGGACAAGAGTTGGACTTGATCCTTGTGGGTCCATTCCAAATCAGGACGCTCCCTGATTCAACATTTCTGCTTAACTACAGAGAACTTTAGGTCTCACATGAATATCAATTCTAATGGAAGTCTGAGAAATTTTACAAATCACGACAAATCTACCTGAAATATCAATTAGATATGCTACCCCAGCAAGCATTAGAGCAATATTGAACACACCTGAGTATCTGGGAACAAGTGCACTGACAAGAACAAGGAGTCAGCAGGCCAGATTTGCCAGAATACGCTGAATGTTGTAACACATGGGCTGTGTAACAGCTCCTTCATGATCTTACTTTATATAAGGCAACTGGGTCCATCCTGCAAGTGCAATTTCTGCCCCTTTGCTCCACCTATGGAACAACGGCAAGTCTATGTTTAAACAATTTTCAGCACACTTCAAATGAACCCATTATTTTCTAAGAAATGTCAAGAAAATCCACCAAATAAATAAGAATGCTTATTCCTTCCCTTAAGTCAGAAAGCCTACTCCAGTGCTGGCCTTCAGACCTGCAGGACACTTGCAACACAAAGCTGAAAAAAAGAATTCTGAATCACAGAATCACTAGGTTGGAAAAGATCCACAGGATCAGAGCCCTATCATTCCTATCAACCACTAAACCATGTCCCTGAGCACCTCATCCACTCATCTCCTAAATACCTCCAGGATGGTGACTCAACCACGTCCCTGGGCAGCCCCTCTTGTGAAAAATTCTCTTCTGATGTCCAGCCTGAACTTCCCCTGGTGGAGCTTGAGGCCATTTCCCCCTTGTCCTGTCACCTGTCACTTGGGAGAAGAGATCATCTCCCTCCTCTTTACAACCTCTTTTCAGGTAGTTGTAGAGAGCAATAATGTCTCCCCTTATTCTAGTTCTCCTAAAAGGGCAGACTGAAAACTTTGAATGTTTGGCCTAAAAGTGAGTGTAGCCAATGCACAGTTTTTGAAAGTTAGTTCAGGCTCTTTGAAACACATCACCAGTTTATTTTATTTTTTGAAAAAATAAAACAGAAACTGTTTGAGTATATTACTGCTTAACACACTTGAGTCACAGAGCCCAGGGCTGGAAAGAAACCATCAGAATTGCTGAGAAAAATCTGAGGTACTCATGGATGTAGTTAATATTTATTTCACTTTGTTCTCACCATCTCTCCTTCTCAATACACTAAATATCACAGGAGACTGTGTGGCCATAGTTTCATGTGCAAAGCACACGCAGAAAATATTTGAATCATCTTCATTAAAAAAGTTTGTAAGAAAAGAAGACTACGGACCAGGGAAAAAAACTGAAAGCCATAAAGGAGAGAAAAGACATGGAGTGTGCAAGAGGAGGCTGGTTGTGTTGTGCCAGATGGCCAAGAAGAAAATTGATTTGCCTAAGTCAATGTTAACTGAATCAATGTGCACATTAGTCAACAATAATCTAGGAAATCAAAAACCATTTTTAGTGACTATGTAGAAGAAACTGATGTAATTTCTGTTTAGCTCTAGGTTTTTAGATGCTGAAATGATAACACTAATAGGATGGAATGCATTTTTTTGCTTTTAGCTGTATCATAGGAGCATAGCTGAAGTTCAACATTTGCATGTTTCCTTAACACACAGAAACTGGTATTAGGGAAGGGAAAGAGTGGGAACAAAATGGCCCCGGGAACATATGGCTTCCAGCAAGGTTGCACACAATTATCTATTTAACTTACCTAAAACGCTGAGCCTGCTGTGCTAGAGGTGCTGGATACCTTCTGTTCGGAGAATGGAACAGCTGGGAAAGGATGGCCTGATTGGTTTTTTGGCTTGGATTGTTAGCAAACTTTACAGAGATGGGCTCTGTGGCACTGGGAGGTTTCTGGCCATTCAAGCCTTTGATAGCTTCTTCTGCTTCAATTCGCTTGTCAAACCGGATAAACCCTACACCTCTTGATACCCCTGCACAGTGAAGGAAGCACATAATAATTCTTTATTGATATAGAAAAGTTAAAGACAAGATGCAAGGAGACCAGCCCTTGTCTGTGTAAAGTTCTAGGAACATCACACCTCAGAAATTTATACTGTGGCTTAAATATGAACACAAAGGTGCCAATACTGGAGCCAATTTATGTTAAAGCTACTACACTCAACATTAGCTGCATGGTTTGTTGTAATGTATCTAAATCCATTTGCAGGCCCCTTATATTTCAGTTTGTGAATAAAAAGACAAGTTAGATGATTGTGCTCACTTAAGAAAGACATTATTGGCAAGAGATGTATTCCGTTCATACATAATGACAATTTAAACTATCAAAGTGACAACAAGCAGGCATAAGAAAGCTTTAGAGAGGCAAATATCACAGCTTCAACTTTGCATTTTTCATGTCACTTTGTGTCACAACCTTATTACTTATATACTTTTGAGTCTAGCTCTTCCAAATTACTAAGGAGGAGGAAGCAAGCTTAAACCTGAACAACAGTTTAAGCCAGAGAAGAGGTTTTAAGAGTACTTAGAATTACAGTACATATTTAGAAGGTTACTTATATTTACTTATTTGGCCCGCTTGTCAAATCCCACCATTTCTATGCACAAATACACAGGACTATATGTAAAAGGCTGTTTATTGCACAAAGACTGGAAATCTGACCTGTGAATTTGCTGCTTTTTGTTTTTCTTCAACTGCTTCTATACACTTTCACCATCTCACATTATTAAAACCCTGTGTATTACATGTCAATATCGAGATTTCTGTTTGGGTTACAGAATTTAAAAGTAGTACATACAAGGTCCTGTACAGGTCAGACAAGCATCAAACCATGGCACGCACAATCCTTTTAAGATCACTTGAAAACTTTATGAACTTCTTCACCTGAAAGCTGTTTGTTACCCATGATAACATGCAACTTTGAAATGGTAGAACTACCAAAAGAAATCAAGCTAGCTTATTGTCCAGGGAGTAATTAGATGTGTAAATGAATTTTTACCCTACGTTCCTAGTTTTTACTGAGTGATGACAGTCCTACTTCCTTTGTATTCTGTTTTCCACACTCAATATTTCCGTCATGTACAGAGTCTACATGTGACATTTTGTTTAACTGCTTACTTTTGGAATCAGTTTGCTGGAAGCAGGTGAGGCAGCAAATTAAGCTCCTCAAGATCAGCCATCTGAGCCAGCAAAAATACATGCACTACTGACCAAGTCTTAAGAGCAATCATGCAGTGTCACTGACAACCACTCACTAATTAAGACACATACTCTCTAACAAGACAAAACCTGTTAGAGCTTAATTCTTTAAGGCACCACTAAGCACAGAACCTATCTGCTCCCAAGGCACTCAAAGTTCACGTTCTTCAGTGTGCTCAAAGTTAATGAGGCAACCTTGAGAACAGTTTTAACAGCAAATGGGTCTATTGCAATACTAACTTTGGAGAACCAGCCGTGCACTTCTGCATACAATTGTATTTTTAGAAATAAGTGTTTAATAGCATTTCATGAGGAGCATCGGGACTATTTTCACACAGCAGCTTAGAAAGGAAGATTACAGCAGCTGTAAATTTATTACAAACCATGAAACAGGCTTCATACCTGCACCTTCAGGGTGCAAATAACTAAAGACAGATCAGTAAACTCCACCATCTATTTTTGTCCATACATATTTATGAACAATTGCAGCAGAAAACTGCATTTTCTGGTCTATGTACACCTTTCATATGTTCTAGAGACAAGATTATTGTACTGGAAGGAGAAATATTTCTTAAAATGACAGTCCAAAAATAACAGAATATGCAAAACTGTCTGCTTACCAGTGACTTGGTCAACCAGAATACGAGAAGTGATAATGCGCCCATACTGGGAAAAGAGCTGTTCTAGTTCTTTCTGGGTCATTGTTTTCGGAAGTCCACTAACATACAGATTTGCATCTCTGATAGAAGCAGAACTTGGTCGCGCATAGGAAACCTTAAGAAAAAGGAAGTAAAAGAACTAGAAGTCAAACATTTTAAACAGCAGTTGAAATAAGACAGTATCATTTATCCCAAGATACTGAAATGGTTTTAAGAGCAGTCAGAAAAGTTAAGAGCTAAGTTAGTTGTGGGGTTTTTTTGGTGTTGGCTTCTATGAAAACACTGAAGGAATGCAACAGACCATGCAGGAGAAGCTGAGTGCATGAACTCCCTCTATATAAATGATAATACTTGAATGAGTACTTTCAAATAAAGGAGAAAAGCTAGAGATGCTCCAGTAAGCCTTGTTGGAGAAAGTGTTCTTACTGCAAGATTAAAAAGACAAATTTAAGAATACCCAAGAATGTTCTCTTTTTAAGTATCATTAAAAATTAACTAAAAAATACAGGGGATAAAGATCTCACTTTGCTACCTAAGTAATGAATAAATAAATCACCACACAGTCCAAAACTGAGGTTTGCAATTGTTTCTCAACTGCTGTGCCCTTTGTAAATGTGTTAAGCTGGATATCAAATGACACACAATCACTCATGTCAAGATAAAATCTGCTACATCACTTTTACATGCCTAAGAACGAACAGCAGAAGATTGAATGCAACTTGCACTTCAGTTGTTCAGGATCTTTTGCCAATTTCTTCACCACTATGGAGTCTTACAACTAAATGCCAAGTAACTGAGCTTCTCAGGTCCATTTAAACAGAAGGTTTTTACCTGCTACCTCAAAGCGTCAGAATTTTTTTTTTTAAAGGCTGAGTTCAGCATCTACTTCTGAAGTCTGTACAAGTTTACCTTTATTACAGAACAGATTAGAACAAAACATCTGTGTTTTTACTTGGGGTTTTCACTGTACAAAAGAGTTAAAAAGAAGCCTCATGAAATAGTCAGATTTATCTCCCTTCCTTCCTCTAGTGCAAGAACCAGCCAACTCCTGGCAGCTGCAACTTAAGTCTTTTGCCTAATCCTTTGACATTTCTTTTCAAATCCTCTTCCTGACTCATTTCCATGCAGCCCAGCCGACCTTTATGACTTCTGTGGACACAAAACAGAAAAGGCAATTGAGATACAGTGCCTCTGAGACTAAACAAGAAGTACCCTGAGCATAGCTGTGATCCTTAGATGTTCTAGCACGTGGCTTTGTGCAAGTTATCTTCCAAAGCTGGCTGACCTACAAAACTTGTAGCTAGCAGTCCAAGATAACACACTATCCAATCCCTGCAATGCACAGAGCCTTGCTCTTTAACATGAGTCACACAAAAACTAAAGAGCAGTGTTCAAAGTGCTTGTCTTCTGATCGCCCACACAGTCAACCAGGCACCTCAACCTTTGCTACTAGCCTAATTTTTTTTATGTTTAAGTGAAGATGTGCAAATCTAATATGAACAGAAAAGCTTCCAGTGTCCAGTTTTACAGCAGAAATAATCTCCTGTTTCCACAGCTTGTTTCAACTTCAGTAAAGCAATGAAGAAAATATTATTCTCCACTAGAGCAGAGCCCTCTGAACCGGAGATTACTTAATTCTCTTTCTTTCACATGACTCTTAATTTTTTTTAATTAGAAATATGCACTAGGGAACTGTCAGCAGAAGAACTTATGAAAATTGCCACCAAAATGCTATGCCAAAAGCCACAGACATTTTAGCAAAAATGGATTCGGTCTATGTGATACTAAGTGCAAAAAACCAACCAATCTAAAAAAAACAATGCCCCACCAACTACTAAAAATATTCCTGACACTTAATCATAGTAAGAATTTACTGTGTGACTCTGAACACATCTAGACACTTAAGCTTCCCATGTTGCAGGGAGCTCTCCTGTAATCTATGAGCTAATAGTGGATATTTTCCAATAAGCTGAAAGTTTTTTTCTTGTAAAAATGTCTTTGATATTCATTGAGATATTTTCAAGATATAACGTGAATAAAAAGTAGAAATTAATTTTGTAGAGTAGCTGTGACTTGGTAGACTCAATCTTCTGTTGTGACTTCATTCCTGACGTTCAAGACAGTCAACATAAGATTATTTCAAGAAGCCAATAGCAACTAGTAGCTAGAGTCAGATTCACACAGCAGGATCGTTCAGGACTTAAGTGCCTGTAACTTGCTACAGGAAGCCTCTTTATCAGAGCTGTCGTAGTAAAAAATGAATATAGACATTCTGCAGGAATTTACCCATATACTGTGTAGTCCCCTTTAAATTATAGTAGTGACGGAACGTTGTGAACTACTGGAAACAGGACACCAGGTAATAAATGCCTCAAGAAGCGTAGTCGTGTTCCTGCACCAGAAAGAATACTTTATTTCCAAGAGGCTTTCACAAGGCAGATGAGATATTTAACAGTTCCTTCAGAAAAGAAAATTCCAGAATTCTGATAATTCTCAACTGTTCTTGAAACACACATGCTCACAAGCACTTGGAACAGGTTGCAGAACATAGGCCTCACAAACTCCTTTTAAACAGGACAAAAAGTCCATATGAATAGACTACATCAAAGGCTCGCCAAAAACCAAGTCATACTCCATGGATCTACTGTTGCCCCAGTCCCCAAACCATCCAGACTTTGTTCTAGAAGTAGTTCTATAGATGTTGATAGATTAAATAGCTCCATTTTCTGAGCAACCTAATGCAGGAACTGGACTTGCTACCTATTGCTAAATGTCAAAGTCATTCTGATTCAATATGTTAGGCAGAATAAATCAGAAGTACTACAATGTCAGCAGAAATGGTGTGTTCTTTCATTAAGAGACAGATAATCAAAGAGAAATCTCAAGCCAAATAAGTTACCTGTGAGGCAATGTTTAAGACCTAGAATTTCTTTCCCTCGTGGTCAATGATACCAATATAGGCTAGAAGCAAATAACTAATTCACAAGGTCTGCCTCATCTGCAGTTCAGGTTTAGTAGTGCTGAGAATGAAATTAAGTTCCTTCTTATCCATGCATCCTCCTGATGGGCCTCCCTGGTGACAACCCACAGCCCAGCAGCATAGGTTTGGTTACCATGGTTCGTACAAAACAGGCTCATGGAATAGCTTTATTGGTCTGGAAACGATGCCGATGTCCCTGGTCACAACCTCCAGTGACTGAAGGATCAAAGTCAAAGATCTATTCTAGCAAGCAAAAAATAAAGCAAAGGTGCGTGGGAGCCTGCTTGGATGAACAAGTGAATAAACTCCAATATAAAAAAACAATGTGAATAAAATGTGAAAGGAGGAATATATAAGTAGTGTCCAATCATGCATGAGCAATGTTAGGAAGTCTAAGGCTCACCTGGATTTGAAATTGAGAGATCTGAAGTGCAACAAAATTTGCAGAAAGAGCAAGGCTGGGGAAAACAAATCCAGTGCTGAATGTGTCGAGGAAACTGCTAACCAGGGACACAGAAAAGGACAGGATGTTTAGTACTTTCCTTCCCTTGGTCTTTACTGGTACAGCGGACTTTCAGGGAACTCAAGTCCACAAGGCAGTATAAAGTCTCAAAAAAGGAATACTTAGTGGAGGATGATCACACTGAGGAATATTCAAACTGTACAAACAAGTCCATAGGTCTTGAAAGGTTGCACCCGCAAGCGCTGACAGAACTGAAAGATGTCTTTGCAAGGCAACTCTTGATTGTCTTTGAAAGGCCATGAGGAACAGATGTAATTTTGGAGGAGCGGAAAGAAACAAGTAGCACTGGCAAGAAACTCTTGCTCTCTGGGCAACTACTGACCAGTCAATCTCAACTCAATTCCTGGGAAGGAGATTGAGGAACTAATCATGAAAATCTCCTCCAGTCATACAAAAGACAAGAAAGTGACTGGAAGTAGTCATCGTGTATTTATAAAGGGGAAATGTCTGACCAACCCAAAAGTCTTCCACAATGACATAACTGCCTCAGTGGACAAAGGGAATACAGTGGATGCCTTTTACCTCATCTTCAGTAAGACTTGACACCCCTTCCCATACTATCCTCACAAAGTACACATTAAGTACACCTACATGTACGTATGTACATACCAGTTAAGTGGGACTGTGATGTAGATTGAGTACTGACTGAACTGGCAGGCTCAATGGGTTGCAAAGAGCAGCACTGAGTCCAACTGGAGGCTAGTCACTGGCCTCCCTCAATGCTGGACCCAATATTGGTTAACATCTTTGCCAGTGACCAGGATGATGGGGCAGAGTATACTCTCAGAAACCTATATACCTAAACATTGCTGGGAGCTGACTGGCTGAAAAGCAGCTTAGGAGAGAACCTTGGCAGTTCTGGTAGACACCAAGCTGATCAAGATCTCTACTTAGCACTGGTGAGACTTCTGTTTGGCTGTCTCCAGCTCTGGGGTCTCCAGAATAATACAGATGTTTAGAACTAGAGTGAGGGCAGTAAAAGTCCACAAAACTGATTAGGGGTTTGGTACATATGTAACACAGGAAAAGGTTGCAACAGCACAGACTGCTCAGTCTGGAGAAAAGGTAGCTCAGCAGGATCTTAGCTGTAAAAATCTGAGGAAGGGAGTACAGAAGACTGAACCAGACTCTTTTCTTATACCAAGTGAGAGGACAAGAGAAAAGGAATACAAACCGCAATACAGAAAAGTTCATTTGGAAGTTCCATGTAAACACAACACAACAAATCTTAAGGAAATTATTTGATATTGGCTTCGACTCAGAATGGAAGCAACTTGAATCAAGTGGAGGTAATGCCAGGACAGAAGATTCCTACTCAGTTTTTTCTCCTAGATAACAAAAAGTCATTTTCCCCTTATTCATTTAAGGAGGAATTCAAAATAAGACACTATTTTGCAAACGGGAATTTACATTGCTGGACACATACACAAGTTACATCAATGATACAAACTCACTCAGAAGAAGGGAAATAAAAAAAAATGTTTGCTAACTTACATAAGTTTACCTTATGTTACAGAACTAGTATCTATCAAGCTATAAAACAGTACCTAGAAAACTCGTCTTTTCTTCTGTCAAATGAGTACAAATTCTTTCACACTGGTGGCTGATCCAGCAGTGTCTACTGCCCAAGCCCTACCTGATAAATGCTACTTGGAATAGAATTTGATGTAGCAGCCAATGTCTATACTAAATACAAATTAAAGACAGCAAATAAAAATTCTGATCAGTTAATACTCCAACTACCAGTTCAGCTTCAGTGTCACTGTCTTTAAATTCAAGTGTGTTTACAAGGTATTTTTCACACCTAAGATACTTTCCAGGTAGAGTAATCTGTGATCCATGCATTCCAGTAACTACTTCTGTACCCTAACTAATGCATACTGGAATCTGGGCATATTAGCCACAAGAATAACATACATAAAACTAATATAAGTACTTTGTTACTAGTATCTAAACACTGTCTCTAGCCATCTTGTTAAGCATCAGAAGTTCTGGCCAGATGAGAAATCTGGAAAAAACCCCATAATTTCAGAAACCTGAAGTAACTGAAGCCTGACTTTCTTTGAAAAACCGCTAATAGTGATCTGTGATTACTGCAAGTCAGGATCAGAGAAAAACAAGGACACCATACAAGTTACTGATAAAGGGAAACCAATTCCCATGCAAAAGAAGCTTGCCTGGAGTACAAAATATATGGTTTCTACTCACTATTGATGTTAAAGTCCATCTATTTCATTTGTGATACAGTTTTCAAGCAGACGATCTCCAGATTCATCTCCCTACCCGAATCCTATCATTTGTGCCCATTCAGTAATTACTTGCTGACTCTAGATTCAGTCTCTTCAGAAAAATACATGCACTGAATTAATAGCTGTGCTACAATATTACTTCCACAGCTACTTCATCAGGTCAGTAGTTAATAGACAAACATTAAGGTTATATAATGTCAAAGTCATTGAATATAATGCAAGTCAAGAAGCAGACAGAATGCCTACAGTTTTAAATATTTAATGATGACACAGTGTAAAACACTGACACAGCTACTCTGTAGACACCAACTAAAAACCATTTTAACTGGAATTTTCCACTGCAGTTAGCGGGAAAGACACTTGTTTCTAATGACGCAAATACTACACCATCAAATTTTAAGTATTTTCACTGCTTTAATATTTCATTTCTTAACATCAAGATGAACGGATTTACAACTCTCTAGTCAAAACTAAGTTTGCAGGGTGAACAGAAGTTACAAAAAAGTGTCCCAGTCCCTACAAATGAACCTTTTAGTATGTGGTACTACCTTGAGACACCTCAGCATCATACTTCAATCTGTATCTTACAGCTTACTAGTAGTACAGACAGCAGGGTGTTTGTTCCCTGCAAGAACTTCAGGAAAAAGTACTCTTACATTGTGAACATTTCTACTTAAAGTATTCATATGCAAGTCTTATAATCTGAAATCTTTAAATGGTACCATCAGGATTTGTTTACTTTCACTAACTTCCATTACAAACTTTCATATAAGAACACTGTTTGCCATACCAACAGTATCCAGTTTTTAGAATGAATGTTTCAATAGAAAAATAAAAATCCCAATAAAAACCCAAATAAATTACCACTCAGTCTGTGCAGATGAAAATGGGAAGAATAAACTAGGAATCCATTAGCATCCGTGGCAAATACAATTAAAAAAAGGGATATAGTTCTTTGGGTTTGGTACAGCAATGTTGTTCTACCAGTCGAGTGTTCTTAACTTGGACTTAAATTAGTATATATATATGCCATGACTTAGTAACTCCTCTTAATTCAAGCACTACTAAGTAGATGCTGCAGCACACAGCAGAGACCAGGTCTTGGATGTCATTAGCCAGTAATAAGTAGCCTGCGAAGTCAGGAAGTGCCTCACAAAAGGATCGCCTAAAACCCTGACAGACAAGGAGAGCTGCACTGACCATGGGCAGTCATTTCCATGTCCAAATCTAAAGCCCAATTAAAACAGTGCTGAAGCTCAAAACAGTATAATAGTTCACCTATATTATCAGAAGCTTATCATACTACAAGAGAAAGCCAATACTAAAGTTCAGGGACTTTCTACGCTAAAAGAGATAAGAATTATGCGCACAATCACAGAACAGGTATTCTGCTGGTTTGGCTTGAAAATGAGTAATACAGAAGAATATTTCAAAATGTGCAGTTGTAACTATCATTGCCTCTTTCAAAATAAATACTTAACTGAGAATTCAAGTACAAAAAAAAGCAAAAAGGAGTGTAATCTCCAAACATTTTCTGTTTTCAACTTTACATTTTCTGACAAGACTCAAAGTCCTTTCCTTCATACTTCACATTCCTGATTGTGTTCTGACAAACACTCCCTTCCCACTTTGATCCACTAGTAAGAGAATCAAATTTCAGACACTTATAAAAGCCCAAAAAACAAACACCAAAAAATCACAAATCACACCATTTCAGACTTAAGAGGACAACAGTACACAGGGTAATGGCCAGCTCTCCACAGGAATAAGATCAAGAACAATCTCAGAACAGCAGACCCAAATTTTTCTAGTTTGGGAGTTAAGGTTGACAAGTTTTTCTTTCTTCTGAAGGAAACCACTATACTCCAGCTTTTCCATGTTTGTGTCTAGAGAGTTGCTACAGCTGACAAGAAACATCCCTAGGGTCTCTCCCATTACTCATTTCATAGACATACCTTACAGAAATGCACAAACCATGAATGCATTGCCACTTGCAATTATGTACATGAAGTATCTTATAAACTTTCAGGGAAAAAAAAACTATTAGTGCATGGATGAAGGAAGATGAATCATCAGTCTCAACAATAACAAGCAGGTTTTCATTTGGCTTGCAATTTCTTGTTGGTTTTGTCAGCTTGTTTCACTTCTTAGAGTTTGAGCTTTTAACCAGGGCTTCCAGTCACCTTACATCCCCAAACACTGCTACTGCTGACCCCTTCTACCATCTCCATTTCTGTGTCAGAAACTCAGGCTCAGAAATGACCTTACTACAAGGTCATTTTTGGCTACAAACCTGCTAAGCAGCCCTAGGGTGAGTGAACAGCATTGGTTTAAGGATACTCTGCCATAGGAAAGGGAGAGACTCCCGCAAGGAGCTCAGCCACAACAACATGGTTGGAATCCAAAGAGACAACAATGGTAGTTGCTAAAGGAGACGTTAGCACTTTTTGCACTTCAGTGTGACACACTGCTACTTTTCTCAGAGTAGTTATGTACTAATAAACAAGCCTGCGCCTGTAATGTGGTTTATAGGAAGTGACAGTAATGCGGTTTCAGAAGTGAATCCTCCTTTCAATGTTATTCAGTAACATAAACAAGCAGGAAGCCTTAGTTAGTTAACTAACATTCACACTCTGAACAGAGATTTGAACTTCAGTGAAGAACAAATTTTACCTGTGGCTGAAAAAACATGTGTGGGGTACGGAAGAGTTTAAAATGGAAATGCTGTCAAAGCGTTAACTGTAAAATCACTAAAAAATTGTATAATTACCATTTATACCTGATCGCCTTCTATGACAAAATGACTCAACTACTGGATGAGGGAAAGGCTGTGGATGTGGTCTTCCTGGACTTCAGTACAGCCTTTGACACAGTTTCTCACAGCATTCTGCTACAGAAACTGTCAGCCTCTGGCCTGGACAGGCGCACATTCTCCCGGGTGGAAAATTGGCTGGATGGTCAGGCCCAGAGAGTGGTGGTAAACGGTGTTAAGTCCAGCTGGAGGCCAGTGACAAGTGGCGTTCCACAAGGCTCAGTGCTAGGTCCAGCCCTGTTCAATATCTTCATCAATGACCTGGATGAAGGCATTGAGGGCACCCTTAGCAAGTTTGCAGATGACACTAAGCTGTGTGGAAGTGTCGATCTGCTGGAGGGTAGGGAGGCTCTGCAAGGGGACCTAAACAGGCTGGACCACTGGGTTGAGACCAGTGGCATGAGGTTTAACACGGCCAAATGACAGGTCCTGCACTTGGGGCACAACAACCCTATGCAGAGCTGCAGACTGGGAGAAGCCTGACTGGAAAACTGCCAGGAGGAGAGGGACCTGGGGGTGTTGGTCGGTAGCCGACTGAACATGAGCCAGCAGTGTGCCCAGGTGGCCAAGAAGGCCAATGGCATCCTGGCTTGGATCAGGAATGGTATGACCAGCAGGTCCAGGGAGGTGATTCTCCCTCTGTACTCGGCACTGGTGAGGCTGCTCCTTGAATCCTGTGTTCATTTCTGGGCCCCTCACCACAAGAAGGATGTTGAGGCTCTGGAACCGGGTCCAGAGAAGAGCAACAAAGTGGGTGAAGGGGTTGGAGAACAGGCCTTAGGGGGAGCATCTGAGAGAGCTGGGGTTGTTTATCCTGGAGAAGAGGAGGCTGAGAGGAGACCTCATTGCTCTCTACAACTACCTGAAGGGAGGTTGTAGAGAGGAGGGAGCTGGCCTCTTCTCCCAAGTGACAGGGGACAGGACAAGAGGGAATAGCCTCAAGCTCCTCCAGGGGAGATTTAGGCTAGAGATTAGGAGGAAGTTTTTCACACAAAGGGTCATTGGGCACTGGAACAGGCTGCCTGGGGAGGTGGTGGATTCACCTTCCCTGGAGGTGTTTAAGGTACGGGTGGATGAGGTCTTGAGGGACTTGGTTTAGTGTTTGATAGGAATGGTTGGACTAGGTGATCTGATGGGTCCCTTCCAACCTGGTTGTTCTATGATTCTATGATTCTATAACCCCTGCAGAAATTTAAGGAGGAAAAAAAAAAAATCACACCTTTGGTTTTGTTCCAAGACAAATTGTACTTCTGCTTCAGATGTGCTACAGCACTCAAAATTTACCCAAAGAATACAGTCCTGAGTTATTTAATTACCCTGTCAAGACTGCTAAATAGCCTGGCACCATGCCCCCTCTTCTCAGTCTTTGCTGATTGATGGTGTCAGTAGAACTCAGTTGCTTTAATTAAGCTTCCAAATAGGATCCTTTTTTGCTACTCATGAGATCAATGTTCCATAGTGCTGGGGGGTGGAAAAAAAAACACAGAACAGCTGAAAAAGAAAAGGTTAGAAGGGTTTCTCTCACCTTCACTTGCCTCTGGCATTTTAATAGACATTTTACACAGCTCACGTATATGTCACTGCTCCCCAGGGACATCAGCTAGGGAAAAAAATACTACAAGAAGTGACATTACCAAAATTTTCTTCCACAAGGACCAGTGGCGAAGATAGGAACAATCTCAACCTTTTACATACTGCACTAACACAGAAATTAAACAAGCATGGGGGGAGGGGGTGTCGGCATTTTGTTATTTTCCATTAAGTATTTTGTTCAAGAGCACAGTCATAGGTAGAAGTTGATAGAGGTACAGATATATAATAAGATTTATTCACCAAAATGTATTTTACTGTAAATCAAAGTACTGGTTCAAGGCAACAAGTGAAACTGGACTGCATAATGTCAAGTTCTAAAAACACCATGCCACCGAACACTACTGAAGTTGTAGAATATCACTTCAAGTATTCCCTTGCGATAGTGCACCTCTTTGGGAATTTCTAAAGCTGATAAATCAGTATTAATGTATCTACTGGAGTTATAACAAGCCCTTCTTGTTACACTGCTTTCTACACTAGGGCAGATAAAGTGATGATGGCAAAGTAGGATATCTGCCTGTGTAGCCAAATGTAATGCAAACTTGTTCTTTCTCACTATCACCCGAAAGACAGCTTCAATAAACCTGGAGCATGAAACGCCTTTCCTTAACTTTCCTCCAAAGAAGAAAACAGAACATAGCTCCTGTGGACAAGATGTCTGCCAGAAGCACATGAGGAGCCTTCTGCAGCCAAACATCTACCCATGCTATTCATCCATTGTTAGAGCGAGTCATGATTCACCTTTTGTTAAAGGTCAGTATACTTTTCGAAGAGTGCATTCCAGTTCATTAAATCTAATGAAGCCAGAGCAGGTAAGGTATTCTAACCATAATTACTGTCATCCTATTTTCATCTCAGTCATCCTTAAGTAACTCTGCACTGCTTTTTAAGTTCAAGCCTTTTCAGAGATGAGCTTTATCTTATAGTTCAAACACAGTCCTAGTTAGAGGGCAGTCACCATCCAAGTGATCAGCTAGTAAACTCTGCTGTTTAATGAGAAAGAATGAGCTGGTTGGAACATGGATTGCCTTCAGGCACCAACACCCGTAAAAAATGTTCAAAAGCCTGCATTCCCTGGAAAATTTTATTTTCTCTCCTTTCTCTCAAGTTCTCAGAGTACTAAACGTTGCTAAATAAGTATCCCAAATTTTCTGATAAAGGAATAAGACAGTAGATGAGAAGTAACTCTTAAGATTACTATTTCTAGACATTCAAAAAAAAAGAATGTAGTAAACAAGAGAGGCAAGAGTTACAATGCAAAAAACCCCTCAGGAATCCCAGGCATTACAGAACTAGAGACTAGAGCCCCAGGAATCCAGTAATTAATAGACAACCAAAGTAGTTTACTCAGCATTTGATTTCAAGGATTTTTAAGAGGAACAAGACACTAGCAACCTAAAAAAAGGGATTATTAATAAGCTAGTTATACCACATTCAAGAAAGTAATGAGGAAGCAGTGTTGAGATGATATAGAATCACAGAATCAGCAGGTAGGAAGAGACCCATCAGATCGAGTCCAACCATTCCTATCAAACACTAAACCAAGTCCCTCAAGACCTCATGCCTTAAACACCTCCAGCGAAGGCAAATCAACCACCTCCCTGGGCAGCCTGTTCCAATGCCCAATGACCCTTTCTCTGAAAAACTTCCTACTGTCTAGCCTAAATCTCCCCTGGAGGAGCTTGAGGCCATTCCCTCTTGTCCTGTCCCCTGTCACTTGGGAGAAGAGGCCACAGCTCCCTCCCCTCTACAACCTTCTTTCAGGTAGTTATAGAGAGCAATGAGGCCTCCTCTCAGCCTCCTCTTCTCCAGGATAAAGAACACCAACACTCTCTCAGCCACTCCCTCTAGGGCCTGTTCTCCAGCCCCTTCACCAGCTTCATTGGTCTTCTCTGGACTCACTCTGGAGCCTCAACATCCTTCTTGTGGTGAGGGGCCCAGAAATGAACACAGGATTTAAGGAGCGTTCCCACCAGTGCCGAGTACAGAGGGAGAATCACCTCCCTGGACCTGCTGGTCACACCATTTATGATACAAGCCAGGATGCCATTGGCCTTCTTGGCCACCTGGGCACACTGTTGGCTCATATTCAGTCAGCTACCAACCAACACCCCCAGGTCCCTCTCCTCTTGGCAGCTTTCCAGCCAGACTTCTCCGAGTCTGTAGCTCTGCATAGGGTTGTTATTCTCCAAGTGCAGGACCCAGCATTTGGCTCTGTTGAACCTCATGCCACTGGTCTCAGCCCAGTGGTCCAGCCTGTTCAGATCCCTTTGTAGATCCTCCCTACCCTCCAGCAGATTGACACTTCCACACAGCTTAGTGGCATCTGCAAACTTGCTAAGAGCACACTGAATGCCTTCATCCAGATCATTGATGAAGACATTGAACAGGGCTGGACCTAGCAATGAGCCCTGGGGAACACCACTTGTCACTGACCTCCAGCTGGATTTAACACCATTTACTACTACTCTCTGGGCCTGGTCATCCAAACAGTTTTCCACCCAGGAGAGCTTGCGTCTGTCCAGGCCAGCCAGCGGCTGATGGTTTCCGTAGCAGAAAGCTGTGAGAAACTGTGTCAAAGGCTTTACTGAAGTCCAGAAAGACCACATCCACAGCCTTTCCCTCATCCAGCAACCAAGCCACTTTGTCATAGAAGGCAATCAGGTTAGTTTGGCAAGACCTGCCTTTTGTGAACCCATGTTGACTGGGTCTGATTACTCGGTTCTCTTACATGTGCTTCATGATAGCACTCAAGATCACCTGTTCCATGACTTTCCCTGGCACTGAGGTCAGACTAACAGGCCTGGAGTTTCTTGGATCCTCCCTGCGACCCTTCTTGTAAGATGGGCACAACATCAGCCAGCGTCCAGTCCAGTGGAACTTCCCCAGTCTTCCAGGACTGTTGGAAGATGATGGAAAGGGGTTTGGCCAGCACATCCCCCAGCTCCTTCAATACCCTATATATGCAATATTACATACAATACAATTTTCTCTAAAACAATTCCCTCATCTATATTATTCTCAAGTGCATTTAGAAAACATTTACCATATTTAGTCATTATCTACCTGTCTAGATATAAACAGACTACCAAGCACTAACCGGCTGCTACATGGTTAAGTCAGTCTCTTCTTTTGACATTAGCAGAATACTCAAGTTACACTTGGAAAAGGGAAAGAAATAATGCATCTTAGGAAGAAGTCAAAACATCTCGGTTTCTTTAAATCATAATTAACACTACATACTTTTATGGTTTTAGTTTGAAGTCTCAGTCCATTCAGTGTGTTGATGGCTTTTTCTGCATCCTTGGGGTCAATGTAGTTCACAAAACCATAACCCAAGCTCTGTCCTGATTAAAAAGAGGAAGAAGAATGGTAATTACTACTACAGTCCTGTGCAATGGAGAGCTATTCAAAACATATACAAACACACTGAGCAAAACTTGCTTATATTCAAGAACAGCACCCGCCCTACATAACTAAGTTTAAGGCTCAACGTCTAATTTTTCCAGTAAAGTTAGTGTTTAACTAGCTTCATCTGCTCCCATGGATTGTAGTCAGTTCAACACAACTTACAACCAGTGTAACGAAAAGACCTAAGAATTACTGTACAAAATATGTTCAGAAGTTTTTATGACCTGTTAAGAGTAGAGGAAATGCAGCAGCTTCAAAGTTAAGATGATACCAAAAATCCACTACTCACTTCTGAACTTAGTAATTGAACATTGAAAGTATTGTTGCAAATTTCTGGACTGCTGCTTGAGAAATGAGTGTGTTTCAAATATAATTTAATATCACAATTTGGTCCAAATTTGAAGCTGAACATCTCTACAGATGTTACTCACATGCTAAATAAAGCCTCACAGTAACAAGTAGTTTAAAGGCTCAATTTGTTCTTGTATTGAAGACAACTGGTTATTCAGATGACAGATGGACAAAAAGCATTTTAATTAGCTCGTAATCAGTGAACCACAGCCCACTTCTAACAGTGTATCCCTTCCAATCATTTCTTTAATTAAAGACCTTAAAGTTTAACACTAGTCATCTCTTGAGAATTTTAAAACCTGAAGTACATCATCCTTAACTAGCTACCTTCAGCATAACGCTTTAAAAATATTTTTACAGAATCATAGAATCACTAGGTTGGAAGAGACCCATCAGATTAAGTCCAACCATTCCTATCAATCACTAAACCATGCCCTTCAGTGCCTTGTCCACCTGTCCCTGAACATCTCCAGGGAAGGTGACTCAACCTTTGGTACATCAAGCAAATAAGTATAAAAATTTGACACAGCAAAAGGATACCATTTAGTATGAATACTTAATTAGCTTAGCCATTTTCAACAACATTCTCCTGTACTCCTTGATGATTCTCCTTTTAAAATCAAAAAGGAGGTCCAAAAATCATTCAACAGGCCAAAAAGGAAGGATCGAATAAATCTAATTCACAAAATACTAATTTGAAAGATTAGCATGGAGAGACAACAATGTAAAAAGTTAAAAAATATTACGTAAACTATCCGGTAGGTCTCTTCCAACCTGGTTGTTCTATGATTCTAAAATAAAAAACCTACACGGTTCAGAGTTCTTGTGTCATATCTAAATATGCACGTATTAAATATTACATGAAGCAAAAAAAAGATGCAAGGTTTTTCATTTATTAAGACAAGAGTGCTTAGTAACGAAGTCCATCACTACTAGGATTCATAATTTTGCAGATGAGTCCACCATAGCATCAGGAGTTAAAGGATACCATTACCCCAATTCTCCTCAATCTCCTCCTCAAAACCGCACAAAAATAAACTGGCTAGATGAAGCTGCAAGCAGGTTACTGTATACAAAGTTATTAACAAAACCAGAAACATTCAAGACCCAATTGGACAAAGCCCTGAGCAATCTTCTCCAGAGAACCTTGTTGTGAGCAGGACTACACAGTGCCCACAACCTCAGTAACCCCATCTGTTACATAACATGGAACTATACAAAAGCATTTGTATTCTTTTGCATCTCCATCTTGATATACCTAAGTTTCTTATCCTAAAAGTATCTTTTTCCTTACTAGCTTGATTGCAGTAGAGCAATTTCTATACCCATCACCTCCATCACTCCCACTATCTGCAGAAACTCTTCCCAACATCTTCAAAAAAAGAGTTTCTTCAAGGAATGTCTATTTTTGTAGATATATCCTACTTTAGTCATCTCCTTAATATAGAAATGCTGATTTTTGGTGTTATTAATCTCAAAGAAAGAAACCCATTTAAAGCACAAACCATCAAAATTTCTAAGAGAAAGCTATTTCCTCTAAGATGTTCCTAATACACTATTCACTAATTCCAAAGTGAACAGCAAAAGATGCCCAGAAATTATTTCCATATAGCTTTGTTCATGTGATCTACTTTTGACATGGAAAACTCAGACCACTGCAGACAAAAAGCATAGTCAGCTGTTTCAAAGGATATAATTCATGACCAGTTCTGCTGCAGACATCCTGTTAGTTAAGTTGTATAAACAAAATCTAGCAATTTATTCAGGATAACCTTTAAGTGGTTTTTGAAGGTTTATTCTGCAATACAAAAAGCTTTCACTGTGGTGTTGGTGAACACTGATGCAGGCATCAAGGGGGCTGGAAGTCTCCATTCCTGGAGATACTAAAAATGTGACTGGACATGGTCCTGGGCAACCTCCTCAGGAAGAACCTGCTTGAGAAGATGAATTTGACTAGATTAGATCCAGAAGTCCCTTCTGCCCTCAGTGATCAGTGAATGATTTTTTATTTAATTCACTTATGTTTAATTTGGTCTATCTCCTAAAATTCAAAGCTGTTCAGAGCTGACATTCCAAATGCCTTCTATATTTGAAAATGTTAAGAAAAGGCAAAACTTCTTGGAGACCAAAATTACATTGAAATAGTAATGGTTCACCTGCTCATTATTAATAATTCAGAATTAAAAAAATCACTTTCTCCACGGAAGCACGTAAGAAAGATGAATCTATGTTCTCAACAACTGAACTGGAAACTGATCCCAATTTCTGGAATCGGTTGCTTGCTTGAGGGACCACTCTTAAATCTTCTTGCCTGCATTAAAGACGACCTTAAGAGGTTTGCCAGTTCATATACAGACAGTTGGTTTTAGAAAATTCAGACGTATTTGACAAAATGCAGTAGAAGCAGCCATTCCAAATGATCCATCAGATATGCCAATTATTGCCAAGTATCTCTGACAGCTAGTGGCATTTCTCTCTTGGTGGGAAAGTGATAGTTGGGTTACAAAAACTTAAGAGCTCAGCTCCTCCCACGTGTTTCACTAAGGTACAGGACTTGGGTCCAAAATTACGCTAGTACAGGAAAAATTATGCAGCTGTACAAGATAAAAGTCCCATTAGATTGTTTACTTCAGATGAGATAAGAGTAGCATACCCATTGCACATTAACTTCACTCAAAATTAGAGATGTCTGACCAATATAATTCAAACAAGTTCTCCTATGCAGCTTTTCCCCCCTCTCCAATATCTAAACCTTTCAAGACAAACCAAGTAGAAGCTAGATGCATTCACAACAGATCAACCACCAATTAGACAGCTAAAAAGAGGAACTTCATTATGTAATAACTGTAATGACTAATGCGTATTGCCTGAAGCCAAAGATGAAACTGAACACTAAAAGAAAATAGTGCTTCTTCTATACAAACTATTTACAAAGAATGACATCTCCTGCAGAACATGCACTTCTTCCCAAGTTTCGTAACACACTAAAAGATCATGCGTATGAATCCACAACGGGATGGTGAAAGAAAATGAATATATAGCTGTCCACAGGTTAAAATAATCCTCAGGTTTAACTGTGTATCAAAAAGCAGCTTAGTCTCTTGCCGTTTTAAGACAGCTACATCTGACTCTTGCCACAGCTTCATTTTTCCAATGTACACTTAACACCATAGTCTGAAAAGCCTCTGACACCTCTCCAGGTTGGCTGTCCTGGTGCTCTGCCTACTACGTGTTTAAGTACTCTGAATATCCAGTTTAGCCTTTTACATCTTCACAATTAAAACCTACTCAACCTCAACACAGCAAAAGACCCCCGTGCACATCAGATATTTATTTTATAACTTAGACCGGTAAACAGCATTCAATTTAGCTTATCCTATGGAAAGCAGTGACTTATTTTCCAAGTTATCACTTATGCCCGTGAGAAGAATATACTCACCCATTTTAAGTGGAATAATCTGCTCATGTGCAGAAGTGAGTAATAGTTCAGAAGTTACTTGCTCAAACTATCCATTGAGCTTTTCCTCAATAGTTCTTGCAGCCATCTCACAGCACAGTTTAAAGCTCTTTCTATATGCTTTCTACTAGAGTTTATGCTCAAGACATTATAAATATTAGACAATGTGGTATACTACAAAACAAGTTAGTGAAGTGACAGGTGAAAGAAAACATTTGGAAGAAATGAGGAAAAGAAATTTGACTTGAATTTTGCTTCAACAAACTCTAATAAAACACCTGAAACTCACACAGCAGCAAAAGAGCATCTCATACGCCTGTAAGACAGCAAATGTCTTAAAACAAAGGTTATTGTTTGAAAGTTTATATTAACTGCTTTATGTTTCATTTAACTGCCACTTGAAACAGACTTTAATTCAAGCTTAAGCGGCAAAAAGCCGTTTTAGTCAAGCGTATCTTTGAACCTAGGCAAATTATATCCACAACTAAGTGGGTCACCGACCAGTTTCCCACCTTTAACTATACAGCCTATGAGGAAGTGTGAACTGGAAAGCAGTATGCTACTCACTTTAATAAAGAAAAGTGTTCCATGTACGTTTCAAATTTATGAGCTTCATAAGTATTGTTTGATCACCACATATAATAATGTTTGGACTTGATCCAGTGGGTCCTTTCTAACCTAGTGATTCTACGACTATGAAAATATAGTCAATATATGGAAAGGATTGAGAGGTGAGGGGCAAAAAGTAGTTTCAAACAATCTAATCCTGATCACTCTTTGAAAGGACTAGTTATGAGGCTGAATGGAGATCCACACACTCACTAGAAAAGTCTAAAATGAAGAAATTTCACATTAAAGAAGAAGCAAATAAAGAACACAATGATTCAGTATCTAGGAAATAAATGTATACAGATCCCACAGGTCAGCAAAAGACCAGAAAAGTTTCAGGTAGGAAGAGGAAAATAAAAAAGTAAGAATACACAGCCATAGTCACAGTGCTCCTGCTACTGTAGCCTTCAAATGTCACTTTTTTCTTGAAACATGCACAGACTAATTGACAACATTTTTCGGAGGAAGAATCAAACTAGGTCTATCCTGCCCAAAATTTCACAAGTGTTTACTATCAACAAAGCCTACTTAAACACTGCACAGAGCTGTAAAAGCCCAAAGGAGATCCTGACAGAGTCCCAAATGGATGCTATCCACAGAAGAAATTGTCATATAAAGTAGATATGACAGAAGTGACAGCTGTTGTCCATCCCTTATGTTTAAAAGTAGAAGCACTATTCTTTAAAGTTGAATACAGCCCTTTTAATGTGATTGGTAAAACAACATTTTCCTCTTCCTGACAACAAAAACATCCAACTTTCTTAAAAAGAATAATCTCATCCTAGAACTAGAACTCTTTCTACCTGAAAAGGTTCCTTTTATTATTTCCAGCAACTGCTGCAACATTTCAAAGGAGGCAGATTATAAAAAAAAATTATAGCGGAAAGGTGCTGCAAGAATCAGATTTTAGAACTAGAATTATAGAACTTCATATCTTGATGAAGACTTAAGGTTGGACTACAGAAGATGTGACACAAGGAAGAAATGACAAAAAGATTCAGTCACTTAACTGGATGTTTACCAAATCCAAGCCGAGTTAAGTTTTTCCCTAAGGTAACTCAGAAGGATTGTAGGATAAAAAAGGCACCACTACACCATACTGTATATTTCCATGAAGCACAATCATTTACATCATCTAGAAGAGGTTACTGCTGAATAACTGAATGCTTAAAAGCAATTACAAGCTAGCTCAGTTCACTTAATCAGTTAATTACTTACACAAACTTGGGGAGGAATCTGAGACATTTTTTCCTACTGCCCTGTTACTGCCCAAATTCTTCATAATGGAGAGATAAGCACAAGTGTTGTGATGAAAGAAAAATAAAATAAGTACTGAAGCTATCTGACCACTGAAGCGCCTTACTACATAGAAAAGTCCCCTGCTGGAAAAGCGCTCATGCATGGAAAAACCTGGTTGCATGAAATAGCCTGTGTCCTTAGGCACCCCCACCAGTTCACTGCTGGGAGACAAGCCAGCAAGACTGGTCACATAATAGATTGCTTTACACAAGATAATTAATAGGGTGTTATCAATTAAGAGTGCATAGCAACAGGTTACTCATTTTCCTGTTGGTTGCCATATTCAAAAGGCTTTAACACAAAATCCAATTTCACAGTAAATACAGATCATCTCCTCCATTTGAAGGGGGAACTTGTCTTCAGAGTCTCATAGTATCTGCTAACATTCTCAGCTGCATACACAACTCTCTCCTGTGTTATCAATTTACAGACCATATGTTCTGATAAGACTACAGAATCACTAGGTTGGAGAAGACATACAGGATCATGAAGCACAATTGTTTTACATATTCATAATCAGTGTTCGTACTCTAAAAGGTGGTGGTGTCTCCTTGCTATCACCCATCTACAGACTAACAGATTTAAGGGCTGGACTGCTAGTGGTGACTGCCTGTCAAAAGCAGTAATTTATACTTAGACTAAAGGCAGCACCTGTGAACAACAACAAGCAGTTATACAAATGCAGGACAACATGACAAAGGCTTTATTCATCCTAGATAATCTATACATAATTACAACCTCTTAGTATTTTGTTCTTGTTAAGCAATTTTTACTGCATCTTCTAAAGCTTCCTCTTTCTTACGGAATCCCAGAACTTCTTTCCAAACAGTAATAAACTACACTTGAACAAAAGAAAAACCGAAAGACATTCCAAACTAAATTATCTACTTTCATCAAGCCTGCTTTCTTCTTTTCAACAAACCTGCCTTAAGGTTCTACTGTTAAGCTAAGGAATTACACAAACAGTTGAACTAGACCATTTAACTCAACCTACCCAAGCCAGCACAATTAACATGTTTTAGTCTTTTCCTTTCAAGACCCCTGGGAAGTGGTCTGCCTGACAACTTTTCCTGCAAGAAAATTGTATACTCCAATCTTCATTTGTTTTCTTTTTCTCTTTGGAAGCTGCTACAACAGCCACAGACAGTGGCTTACCTTCTAAAGCTTTAATATACGTGCCATAAAATAACTAAATTCCTCCATGCTGAACCTCCAAAGAGAAGGACAGAAAAGAGCATTCAGATCAGATAGGTTCCTTTAAGGTGAAGTTGAAGAGATCATCTCTCCAACTACTACAACCATAACCTGGAAAATGGGTGAAAATAAAAAAAAAGCAGTACTACATCATGTAACAACAGAAAACTTCTATAAATAGATACACAGGATTATCTGTGTAGCTGCTCCCTTCTGCAGTGCCCAAAGAATGACCGTCTATTTTATAAAAGACTTTGGAGTACAGAATGGCTTAAAAACACTTATGTTTTCAACCTACAAGCTATCATTCCATTTCAGGAGGAACCTTCCCTAAAGCCTGTAGGCACTTCAGAACCAAGAAGAAATACTATTTCAGACACAAGTGCCAAAGGCAGCACCTTCAACAGCTCTTTACTCGATGCTACCAGGCTAGATGCATAGTAAGAGAGTGCAGTCATCTGAACTCTGAGGTCCTGTTACTAAGAGTGTGTCTGAAAGTGCTCGAGTGTCATTTACCATCGGCTACACGTTATAAGAAAGGCAGACAAGTATAAGCTATAACTTAACAGATGTTAAGAAAGCCCTTTATGAAATAACTGTGAGAGTTATCACACAAGAAAAGCTCCTCGGTGGTTACAAATGCACAGTGAAGTCAAGTGCAGCATTTTTAGTAGTCCTGCGACACTCCTGAAAAAGAATGCATATTTGTTTTCTGCATACTATAATGATTAGAGAGCAGCCGACTAGTGTGGTAGTTTTATTTCATGACCAATTAAAAGCATCTTGGTAAATTATTACATTTTCCTGGGATGGTTTTTGGGCAAAACCATGATGTCTGATCCCAGAAATTTCTGCTCAGTATCAAACCTACTTATCTTCTGCTCTTGAAGCCTCCTGCTGTCCAGCTGTCTATAGAATCTACTCACATGATTCTCCTCTCTAAATAGCTACTACTGAAGACAATTTTCCTGCATGTACGATTGAAAGAAACCTCTTTCCCAGACAAAAAAACACAGTCAATACTATAAGACTTTATCTTTGCTTGAGCACACAGCTGGCACTTTTTTCCAGCACTGCTTCATTAGCATACAATGCTATTACTACCAGATGACTAACAGGTGCAGAAAACCCTGCAGCTTCAGTAGATGATGAGTTTCTACTGCTGCATGTCTTCCCAGGGTCAGCTACTTGGCATTATATCAACACTCCCCCTACTAACATGAAATAAAACACTCGACTTGTAAAAATGCAGCAAGATGCCTTTGAATGCTTGGCACACCCACCACACGAGGGAGCCCTTGGCTGCTGTTTCCAGTCAGAACTATTGTATACCCAGTCTAAGTGCTGAGCAAACTACCTTCTGGAGCTAAATGAATTACCGAAGTACTCAGCTAATTCTGCACCTTACCTGGAATTATAAGTATTGCTGCAAGGTCTGCAGACTAGAGAACAGAAAAGCAACAGTTCCAGGCAATTCCTTTTTCAACAAGAATAGCCCAAACAACACACCAGCACAGTTAGAGGAAAACATTACAATTGGCTCAGCTCAGAAAACCTTTTCAGTACGCACTCTGATTCTTGCTAGTCAAGACCTGAAAGAGGTCTACTAAAACTAGTTCATCTTAAGGAGCAAGGAGAGCTAGGTTAAGGTCTACCTCCCTTCCTCCAGTTACTACTCTAACTAACAGGTATACATAACACACGAAAAGCAGCCCCACTTAATTTACTGTTATTAGTGCTAATTCTTACAAGAAAAAAACCCACCCAAAACACTCATTCCATTTTTAATTATCAAGCCAATATGCATATTAATTAAGAAGCAAATAACCCTCAAAAGAACAATTACACTTGGTTACTAATAAATCTGAAAACTAGTACATACCAGTAAGATATAAAACTAGTTTCCTAGCCTAGTAAAATAATTTACCATACACTGATCATGCTTAGGAAAATAAAAAATCTAAATAACAAGTAATAAATATTCATGCATTTACCTTCTACCAAAGACAATCAAAGAACTATAAGGTAACCAAGTATTTTAAAAAAAACTCGGGTGTAACAATATAACCATTCGTTTCAGTATAGTGGAGTTTGAAACTTTTCAGCCTATTTTAACTTTGGCAAAAAAAGTCTTACTGCAATATAAGAATATAACAAAATACAGGAATATAACAAAATAACTACAGAGTCACACAGAAAAATACGCAAGCTTTCTGCTACAAACCATGCAAGAACAGATTTTCCACCAAGGGCTATTTTCAATAAACTAAGCAGAACTTTTGTTAATGCCATAGATTTCTGTCTATGTGTATGAAGTTAATTGGTAACAGTCCCTAAGGTACTGTAAGAATAAGTCAGAATCATACCTTTGTAAACTGGTCCAAGTAACATTCACAGTAACTTGATATTAGGCTTCGTTCTAAAATTAATTAGGCTTCACTTCTAAAATTGCAAACACTGGTGGAAAAATGCTCTTAAAAGAAACACACATGATAACACTACAAGCTTATATACAAAGGCTGTCATTTGAATTCATCTCATGTACCTAGATAATTTTCCACACATCTCCTAAAATTTCCAAGTGGAGATGTATTCCCTGGCTAGCACACAGAACCAGAAGTCATACTGCATAAGACAGAACACTACGTAAAGATCAACCTAAAAATTACAGGTAGTCACAGCCTAAAATACCCTGAAAGCGAGCCTATTATGTCATGGGAAAGATTAACAGCAGTTTTGGCCTGTAGTCCAACTTAAAGAGCAGGAAAGATTTGATAGTTTAGAATACAGGTGTAACATTCCAACCTTTTGTTTACCTGGATTTGCAATTAATGACAACAGAATGTTCTACGGTGTGCTAAGTTGACCCTGAGAGGCAAACTCAGAGCACTTGAGCCAAGATATGGGAGAAAGCCACTGAGCTGATAGTCTTTTTTTTTTTCTAAACAGGTCTTACATCTTCATATATGGCCACTGTCAACTATGTCCAATTTAGCCAGATTACCACAATATTATTTTGACTTCAAATATGGTTAAACACCACACCATCACTCCCAACATGCAATTCAGTTAACTGCAGAACTGTACCTAAAACTACTTACAGAATAGCTCTAGTCTCTCTAACAAGAAGAGCTAATGGATTTAAGCATGGAACACAGTCAAGTGTTGCTTTCTTCCCATTTACTTTCAATATAAATTATTGTTCAAGTCTCACTCTCTTCCGAAGTCTGCATTAAGGCTTGAAATGTACTTTAAAAACAGCTTCAGTAAAATGAGGGCAACAGCCTAAGCCACTGAGCAATTCTCAATTCAACTGCAGTTTGCTCATAGTTCCAGTAGATGGATTCTAATCATTGAGTGCAATTTATACAAACCACTGAGCTAGCAAGCCAGGCAACTTGCAAGAAAACACTAGTAAGCCATGATCAACACTAGTGATAATTTCAATATTTGATACTTAGACAAATGTCTCTTCACATTACAGTTTCTCACCATTTTCCCAGATTCAGAACCATAGTTGAGTTGCATACTGAATGAAAAGTATCAAACACTGATCAAAGTACCCTGCCATATAGTAAGATTATATCTGTAATTAAGTGACATAACAGAGCTGTAAGTTATCCCAAACCCCAGTAATTTCACTGAGAGAAATAAGTTGTCTTCTCAGCCAGGTTCAAACTCTATCCTTTTATTACCTTAGTGCTATCTTCTTGCCTTACCCTCTGCATGGTTCTTTTCATGCAAGGATCATCACCTGGTGTTTCATCAACACAAACTTGCTGGTATCAGATATAAAAATGAGCGTGCAGCTCTGGTTCTTCTCCACAGCAGGCAGAGAAAACTGTGGGCAGGGGTTATTGTGCATGCCAAGATTTACACGAACCTGATCAAAGATGTTCAGTAATCTAGAAGAGACACTAACTAAGGGTTATTAACAGTTTCACCACATCCATATAGAAATCTCAACCCTAAAACACACAGCTGGAAGCAGGGACTGCATGGGAAGCCACATTCCTTCATACAAACAGAAGTTAACAGGGAAATTGCTTATTAACACTACAGGAGGTTGAGCACTAACAAAAGCCTTGCCTATTACAGCCTCTCATATTCAAATATAACTACTGACAAACACAAACTGCTCAAAACAAACAATAACCAAGATAGGGAGCGTGCTTTCTTACGAAACAGCTTGTCATATTACAAGTAGAAGCTCCTTACTATACTAAGGTGAAAGTATATTACAGAATTTTCTACTTCAGTTACTTTTTTGAAAGCTGGTTTCACCCTTTGAGTTTTACTACTACTAGTGGCAACATGTTCTACACAGTTGAGAAGTTCTATTTTTTAAAGTTGATTTGTTCCTTGTCAGGAATATAGCCAGCAGACTTAAATATTTTGCTCTTTTGTACCACCTGGTCACTTTAAATAATAAGACAGGATAAATCATCTTGTTCTACTGCTAGGTTGTTCAGAAGCATGAAGTAATTCGTGCATCCAAGTGAAAAACTAGCACACCAGAATACAAATTCTTTTCCTAAACTTCACATTAACACATAGTATTGTTGGAGTTTTGTCTTATTTTTCTCTCAGACTATTAGCTACTTAATCTTAAAGGTTTTGAAAGACATCCTGAAAGGTACTATGACAAGAAGTCTGCAAAATTTTTCTCTGCAGGGCACATTTTGGAAAAGCTTACTTGTAGTGTTACTTCCAATACATGGGGGTTTTTTTGTCTGGTTTTGAACTGGCGGTTGAAAAACTAACAAAATGATAAATTGTTGTCAAAAGATAAGTTCTTTCCCCAGACTAAGTGTTAACTGTCAACTCAAAAGATATGTCCTTGCAAGTATGTCACAGCAATATCCTCCTTTCATTTTTAATAGCTGTGACAAAGAACTACTACTCTTCAATACTGAGTAACACAAAGTAAGCCTTTTGTCACAGCAAAGCTCAGGAAGGAACCTTTTCATTTAAATTAAAAAAAAAGAAAAAGAAAAAAGTGGAGGATATTATAATCATTGCATCTTGTTGTAGATGAAAGACTTCATAACCAACTGTGCAGCAATACTAAGTTTCAAATGCTTTTCAGGAAGGGTTGTGGTATAACTTTAAAGAACCCATACTACCAGGAAGATCAGGAGAAAAAAAAAGCAAATTTATCTTCAATAGCTTAAGAAACTCAGAACACAGACTATATGTCTTCTGGGTTTAGTGAGTCCTACCAGTCAGTTCTCAAATAAGAAAAGACAAACCCAAATTAACTGAAACAACTGGTTTGTGGTGTGGAAAGCTTGAAGATAACATGGCCATGCCTTTGATAACTCTGGGAGTTGACTGATTTATAAGCATTCCTAACAGAATCAAAATGAAATGCAGGATCTGAGTAGTATTCGTCAGTTAGTATACCTGTACATAGGAATTCAAGTTACTTTGTCACTAAAACTAGAGGCTTACAAGTATTTCTTCTGTTGCTTTCTACAACTCTGTACCAATTTCTACTCTCACATGACATACTCCAAGACAAAAAAATCCATAGAAAATAGTAAAATAAATCATTTACTGCAGTTGTACACAAAGAACCATCATATAAGCCTGGCAAAACTGTACTGTAAGAAATGCTAGGTGAAGTACACCACATCAAAAAAAAAAAAATAAAGTGCTTTCATATAGCAAGATTCAGTATATAATATAGCAGATTCAGTATTCTATGAAGCCAAAGGAAGTTCCTTGGATATCTAAATTCTTCCTTTTATAAAGCAATATACTAGCTGTTTTAACATGCAATGGAGTAACCATGAAGCAGTTGGGACCATCTGCAGCTTGTAATCTTCTTGTTGCTCTGCTTGTGGTGGTTGAGAAACAGCATCTGCTTTTTGTAGGGATACATAGGTCCTTACAACTCATAAGACATTCTTAAGTGTGAAAGAGCTTCAGGGCATTCAGGTCAATAACACCGCTACCCAAATTGAGACAGACTTCACCAGAAGACACCTTGAATACTATAAATATGTTCCATTAATATCACTACACAGTTATTCTGAAAAGCAGTGATGCCCGTTAAAACCCTTCACATTACCCTGAAGTCTCTAACACATATTAGTTTCTACTATAATTAGCATTTATTCAAACAGCGGGCCGAGAATCACTATGTCATAACAGCAATGTACACCTAAAAAGCACCTATGAAGGAGTAAACAGTGATAAGACATGCCAAATGCATCCTGGGGACTCTCAATCTGGAAGCAAAAAAATACTAGTTCTACTAAAAGCACACAAGACATTCCCAATGTGAGCAGAGGACCAGTGCCAACCTGCAAAACTCACTTTCATGGGATTCTTGAAAGCTACTTTAGTCACTGACAAGTGAATTTTGTTTCCATAAAAAAATGTAAGAATGTATATTGCAATTATCCTCATCAAAAAGTACAGTGCTTGCTGAAAAGCAGAGTGATTTAATAAAGATGTTTTGATTCACTACAATCAGAGGTCCTTAATTATATTTAGCCTTATAAAAACAGTTTTAGTTTTAAAATATTATCCTTGCTTCCCTGCTTAAGATGTACAGTGAGATCATGACATGAATTGAGGTTAATATATGGATGAATAAACTATTTAGCCATTTTAAGAAGTTTGTTTCTACAACACTGGCAGTAAGAACAGACTAACTAGACAACTTAACTGAATCCCTAGAACAGATTATGCAGGTTTAGTCAAACTGAGTTTTGCTACCTTTTTGTTTTTAAAGTCAAAGTTCTGAAAATTGAAAATGGTGTCATGACTGCAAAAAATGACAAGCAAGTAGATGGAAGCGGAGACACAATCAAGTGCTAACAAAATTAAATTCCTTCATTTCCACTTGCTTGCACGACCCACCATCAGGAGATACGCAACATGCAATAAATTATGCAATTTACTTTGAAAAAAGCGCAGTAAATGCTGCTAAATCTATCTTAAAAACATTTAATAGCAGCACCTAGAATCAGAGAAAATTAGGTATAGATGAGAACATTAACAGGCATGTCTCCATTAATAGTGTGCTGGATTCACACACAAGTCTTGCTTGAAAACATAACTCCTTTATAACTATTCCCTGTAGTCCAGACAACAGGACAGTATTTCAACCACCAGCTAAGAGGGCAATGCTCTGCTGTTGCTCTTTCTTCCAACAAGCACACAAAATTCAAAATTGCTTTATTACCTTTGTGCTACAAAACAGTCCTTAGGACACATCACAGATTGCATTTTAATACCTGCAGAGTTCAGGACATGGACTGTCTAGAAAATTAAAAAGCTGATGTTAAGAACTATCCTTCTCTTCAAATGCACCTCTACAAAACCAATGCATCAGGGTCTTAGGTATGTTGCTCCAGGGAAATCAAAACAGTCACCACAAATACAGATTTGCTCCAATCCCAATGGGTTTTTATCCTTGATTTCACAGTTCAGTCAAGGTCTGCAAAAGTCATCCTGTCAGCAAGATACAGTTTGCCATGCAATTCTTTTTGTGCACATCCCTCCTCAAATAAGAAACTGTCAGGCTGCCAGAACTCAATTCCTTAATTCAGCACACTACTAAGCAGCAGCTAGCAAGAACACCTGCCTCTTGCAAGTTCAGCATGACACAGAAGAGCATTCCCTTTCACACCTAAGATCCCCTTTGGCTTCCAAACCATTCTATTCTTGCACCATGAATGCACAAAGTGCAGAAACATATGAAGGACTACAGCAGTACAGGACTGTAAGCATTATGCACATTAGAAGCAAAGGCTAAAAAAGAAGAACCTCTGGAGTTTTAAAAAACATAACAAACTTCTGGGAAGTGGCAAAGCTGTAATTGTCAGTTCATTCATGTGTTCCTTCCAGCATCAGGCACTTGTGCTGTATTACCAAATACTTGGAACTCCCACTACCACCCTCAAAATTCTCATTTTTTGTCACAGGAGTCTTATAAACTTTCTCCACTGCAGATAAAGTCAATTTGCAGACAACAACACTCCACAGATATACCATATTATTTGTTTCCTCTTGTTTCTTCTGGGACAAAGAGAAAAAGAAAACTTGTCTACCTCATCTCCACATACAGTACTTGAAAGTGGCAAGAAGCCTGCAGTCTCAGATTAAGGGACAAGTATATGATCATATTTTTTTCCCATACTCCTGTAAGGTTTAGATGCCCTAGAATTAGCCTTCCACTAAAGCAAGTGAAAGACTTGGGTATTAAGAGAAAGCTAACATCGTTCAAAGCAACAGTGACAAGAAATTGCCTGCCAAGGCTCAAAATCAAAATGAAATCACTTGAATCACAGAATCACAGAACAACCAGGTTGGAAGGGACCCATCGGGTCACCTAGTCCAACCATTCCTATCCAACACTAAACCAAGTCCCTCAAGACCTCATCCACCCATGCCTTAAACACCTCCAGGGAAGGTGAATCCACCACCTCCCTGGACAGTTTGCTCCAATGCCCAATGACCCTCTGTGTGAAAAACCTCCTCCTAATCCCCAGCCTAAATCTCCCCTGGCGGAGCTTGAGGCCATTCCCTCTTGTCCTGTCCCCTGGCACTTGGGAGAAGAGTCCAGCTCCCTCCTCTCTACAACCTCCTTTCAGGTAGTTGTAGAGAGCAATGAGGCCTCCTCTTCTCCAGGATAAACAACACCAGCTCTCTCAGCCACTCCTCATAGGGTCTGTTCTCCAGCCCCTTCACCAGCCTCGTCGCTCTTCTCTGGACTTGCTCCAGAGCTTCAACATCCTTCTTATGGTGAGAGGCCCAGAAATGAACACAGGATTCAAGGAGCGGCCTCACCAGTGCTGAGTACAGAGGGAAAATCACCTCCCTGGACCTGCTGGTCACACCATTTCTGATCCAAGCCAGGATGCCATTGGCCTTCTTGGCCACCTGGGCACACTGCTGGCTCATGTTCAGTCGGTTGTCGACCAACGCCCCCAGGTCCCTCTCCTCCTGGCAGTTTTCCAGCCAGGCTTCTCCCAGTCTGTAGCTCTGCATAGGGTTGTTGTGCCCCAAGTGCAGGACCCGGCATTTGGCCGTGTTAAACCTCATTCCGTTGGACACCGCCCAGCGGTCCAGCCTGTTTAGATCCCTTTGCAAGGCCTCCCTACCCTCCAGCAGATCAACACTTGCACACAGCTTTGTGTCATCTGCAAACTTGCTAAGGGTACCCTCCATGCCCTCATCCAGGTCATTGATGAAGACATTGAACAGGACTGGACCTAGCACTGAGCCCTGGGGAACCCTACTTGTAACTGGTCTCCAGCTGGACTTATCACCATTTCCCACCACTCTCTGGGCCTGGCCATCCAGCCAGTTTTCTACCCAGGAGAGTGTGCGTCTGTCCAGGCCAGAGGCTGACAGTTTCTGTAGCAGAATGCTGTGAGAAATCAATGAACCTTAGAAGTTCACATACATAAAATGTCATGAGCTTTGCAATAGCACTGACAAGGGATAAGGTTTCCAACAGCTCTGCTCTTGCCAAGCACTAACACAGCTAGGAGGTTTTGCCTTGATTTGTTATAGAATACAGAAAACTATTAGTTAATGAATTTCACACATTCTAGACTGAAGCAGCCAGTCACTCTACACACCTACTATATCCACTGAGGACACACAGTATCCTTCCCTTGATTGCAAGATTGCTGTAGAAGCCACAGCAAAGGTAAGATATCACCAAGAGATTAGTATTTCACCTGTGTTCTGCTAAAGCAGAGCACTTACCCAACAGAAAAACCACCTCCATCTCACAGCCTCAGTTGTTCAAGCAGACTAAAATTAGGAACTGTCACTAAGTGTTTCCTCAGACTCTGCACTAGAGAATAGTAGCCATGGATGTGACAGCATTGGCCCTCCCAACATTGCACTGACTCATTGCATACACTGAATTATGACCAACATAATCAGAACTATTACTTCTGTTAACATAATCTCGACTCTGACGACCCCATGTCCAACTCATGTTTTGTATTTTCTCTTGTGACCAACCCAGAATCCTTTGCATTTATCATCACAGTTCAATGATAACAGAGGACGTGAGTAGGAAGTATCAGTGAACGATTAAAACTGTTTCTGTACAAGCTTTAATTGCTAACATGCTGCCTATAGATGCCTATATTTCCTGAAAGTGTTCCACTTCTAGGCATATTTTTAGAACTGTGGTTCTACACACTTGCAGAGCTGCATGCTGCATTTTGCATCTCTAATATGCACAGAAAACTAGTGAGACAACACTTACAAATATCTGAAAAATTAGTACTTGCAGAGGGCAACATTAAGCATGCACAATGAAACAAGGTAGATATACACATTTCCGTAAGACTGACGTTGGCAGGACATGAGAAAACATCCATCCTTTACGTGGCTGACTATGACCCTGTACCATTTCCAGACTGTAAGAGTCTATGAAATTTAAGGATCACATGATTAGACATGAAGAATTTTACTCCAAGAGCTTATAATGGTGACCATGAAGAAATCTTATTGCAATGTGTCAGGTAGATACCAGCCAAATGAGAACAGATTTTTTGAAAAAAAAAAAAGAAAAAAAAAGCAAGAGATCAACCTTTCAACCAGCACATAAGCTTGACAGCAAAGCAGTTTGATCAGATTTGAAAAGAAGGTCCACCAAACAGTGATCAGCAAGAATGTACCAAAACATTTTCTCTTTGTCTTCAGGCTTAGAATGCAAGAAGTTTGATAGCAGTAAGAAAGGCAAAAAGAAGCCTTGATGCGGGAAGTACCTCGCTCATTGCACTAAACGGAACAAACCAGGGCTTCCCAGCTATACAAGTCTATGGATACAAAATACTGTTCCAGTCTAGATCTCTGAACACATCCTACCTCGTTTTCTAGGCAGTACAAGCAGGTAAGTTAAACTGCAAATGAAGCCTACATATAAGCAGTTCAAACATACTCTTGTCAAAGACGGGAAAAACTGACCTATCAACAAACAAGTTCATTTTCAGAGAACCTAAGCTGTGACTTTTACAAGCATATGATTTTTGTAATACAGAAAAACACACAGAGCTGCTCTCTTGAAATGAGCACCTCAATTCCATGGTGTCAGCACAGCTAACAACGCTGTAAGCACTCCTAGGCAAGTGACAAAAGCAAAGTGCTGAAAACAGAGATTGTTCCACAATATGAAAACTAAGGATTAATCTTCCAATAGTGCAAACAATTGTACATAAGATAGGACACATTAAAAAAGTGCAGACTTATTTTATAAGGACATCACCACATCCACTGCCATTTTTACCTATACTGAAGTGTCAGAAAAGTAGGTCTAAAAATGCAGATTGCCATACTAAAGGTAAGTGGTAGCTACTACTCACATTTTGTCAACAGCTGCTAAATCCATCTGTCTTGCACAAAAAGAAAGCTTGTGCTTTTAAGTGCTTGGATAGGGGCAGTTTGATTTATAACATTTGTCTAATAGCCCATTTTATCCTCTTCCCTTATTAAATGTGTAAATACAAAAATCAAGTTAAAAATGATAGATTAAGTAAAATGTCATCTGCTACTTTGTATGCAAATGCACTAAAACTATATTAAATAACTACTTGGTGCAGCTGATAAAAATTCAGTTATGATGCTTTGTTGAGACCAGCCTCCCACCTATTGTACAACTAGCCAGCTCATGCAGTAGTTTTGTACCCTGCATTTATATACATCCACATTAGCATAAAGCACTTAAGAGTTAACAGATTTCAAAATATCTGGGCACAATGACTCATTCCAGACATCCTCTGGTTAGCAAGTGAAGATAAGTGACATTCATACCCCAGTTTTCAGATGCTGCTCTTGTCAACAGTATTCTCAAAGGAAGAGGCTCTCGGTCAGCACCCTTGAAGCTTTGGTACTAATGAAAATTTTAACTCCTCACCTTCAGAAAAACAACAGAACAGCAAACAGCTACTTAAATTCTTGCTGAGAACACTTTCACTGTTCTTCTGTTAGCTGAGCAAGTGAACTCCTCTTCAGCTACCAACGGCGACCCTAGAGCAACCTGCACCTACGAACTGAATGCTTGGAGATGATCAGCAAAAACCTTCTGCAGTCCAGGTTTGTCCCCTACCTCCTTCACAACTAAACAGTTAAAAAAATCAGTAAGTCGGTAAGAGAGACAAATCTCATTGACAGTACATGGTAAGGAACTATTAACAATTCATTGAAACAAGTTATTTTAAACAAATTCCACTCCATTCATTACTGAAACTAGTAGAAAGCAGGGCTTCATCAGGCTGCTCACATGAAGTGAAAAAGTATGGGGTACTTCCCTTCCCTCCAATAGGCTTTCCAGAGACAGGGAATCTCACAAGCTCAACTCATCATGGGTGCAGAGACCCTGAAGGAACACAAGCACTGCTATAATGCACCCTGGTGTTGCAGATATGACCACAGGCTGAACGTAAGATAATAGGATGGGAAACCATTTGGTTCAGATCCCCAGGATATTCTGACAAATATTTATGTCAAGATGGGAACAGCCATCCTTTTACACACATACACACACACCCCAGCCTGAATTTCAACATAAGGCATTGTGGACTGAGGATGTAGCAGGCTTCCTCATGTTAATATTTACTAGAGAATTACAACAGCAGAGTGTTATCTGGGACTTGGACAGTGCCTGCTGATAGGGACTGACATTAGAATTCCTTGTTTTCTTCACTAAACGTATCATTCCTAAGAAAAGGTTCACCAGCACATTCTTGCTTCATTCATGTACACAGGTACTACACGGCTTCGCAGTCTCATCTCCCTGGCAAATATCTCTTATTTCAAGCATGTTACTTCACCTCATGAAGTAGCCAGAGGATGTGTCCAATACTGATACAGACCAACATGAGGTAAGCCAGAGCTTCGCCCCTTATCAGTTCGCACTTGCAGCTTAGCCTGTATGAAAGCATTTCAATTTCTACGCTCCCCTAAAACTCTCAATCAGTTATTCACTGAATACCTTTTCACTAAAGGTATTTGCTTTACATGAACTCTCTAAAAAAACTGAAAATCAGCTAGAACAGGACTGGAACTAGTGCATTCTCTCCTTAGCATCACAAACACAAGGTAATCTTTCTCCAAGTACCACATTTCTCAATATCATATAAGTGAACTGAACTAAATAATAAACTAAAACTTTTTTGAGTAAGACAGATGCAATGTTCTTGTTGGCAGCTGACTATATGCCTTAAAACTGAGGAGGTGCTCTCTGATAAAGGAGAAGCACCAACTAAATATCCAATAGTTCCAAGCCTGGAGTCCTCACCTACTAAGAATGTAACTTAAAGTCAGGATCCTTGTATAGGCGTTGCTCTATGTTATACAGAAAACACCTTCAAACAAAGTCTGCAATTTACTCTTGCTCCATTGACTCCCAGGGAAAGAGCCTTTTGACATTAAGTAACATCAATGTAAGCTTATAGCACATCAAGACTATCCTGTAAGGATGTGAGCAATTCGCACATCCATCATTAAGACGTCAAGGCTCACTTCTACTTGCCTGCAGCAGCCTCTTAATTGGGACAAACTTGTAATCCTTAATTTTCATAAGGAACGCTCAATATGTGAACTCAGATCTGCAAGACAGATAAACACTTTGAAATAGTTGCCCCACTAGCTGATTGGATACCAGTTTCATCTTTCCACTCCTGGAACTAAAGTTCAGTAAACAGTTAAGTAAAGGACCTTCTATTTTGAGGCCCTGCAGTCATTACATATAGAGAAGACAAGTTGAAGAGAGCAAAGTACACCACTAGACCAGTCTAGTTTCTTTGCCATCTCCAAGCACATTCAGTACTGTTCACTAAAAAGAGCATAGACTGCTTTGAGGTTTGGTCTGCTCAGAAGAACTAAAAGCATGGTTTACAGTAGCCAAGGCTTTTACTACGCTGAAGCAGGTTATTTTATAGACTTAATTATTCCTCTACCTAATGTCCTGAGAACAAGCCATATGCCATGGGAAGAAATGTTGGTTCTCCAGATCCAATGGGGAGGCAAAGCAATCCTCAAAGGTACAAAGTCAAGCAGAGGCTATTCAATAAGAAGGAAGACAAAGGATCAGCGTTGGGCCTTAAGTAGCCTCTTAGCTTGACTCATTTTGTGGCACTGAATAGTCCCTACCTCATAGAGGGTAAGCTGTCAGCAGTCACTAATTGAAGTTAGGGACAGCCATGAAGCATGGCTTAGTAAATTCACCAAGACAGAAGTGTACGCTCTGGCAGCACTATTTTTTTTTCCAAACATTCTCTTCAGGCAAGATTCCCTTGTTTCTGACTGTCAATAGTCAGAAGAAAGCATTAAGACTTAAAAAAAATCACCTTCTTACAGTCTCTGGAGTATAGCATCACCTCTCTGGGCCTAAGCATGGACTTTTCTCCTTCTCTTTACTTTGTTTGCGAGATACCTTAAATCAAGTATAAAATTGACTGACACTGTATACAGTTGAACTGCAAGAAGTCCAAGAAGCAGGGCTTGAGAATCCACCTTGTGAGAGACAAGTGCAGTTTGACAACACAGTTTTTTAGAGACAAGTATTCAAGGGCTTACCAAGAGTGATGAATGACAAAAATCTCTTCATACATAACAGGTTATGCTCACACCATACACAAGCAAAATACTTAAACACAACCTCAAATCCTGTCTCCAGCACACAGAACAACCAAAACCAAAAAAAAATCCTCAAAAAAGTTGGCAATTATTCAGTGTCATATCAGTACCTTCACTAGTGGTGTTTTAGCAGAATGTAGGTATGAACACTGGCCATTAAATTACTTTCTATTATTCGGAAAAGGTATAGACTGGGCAGGAGATGGGCAAATTCACAAGAGACCCCAATGTTCACTCACTCTGCTCACCCTCAGCAGGTGCAGATGAACTAAACATTTGGGAAATAATCCCCTTGTATCCAGCCTTTTCCCAAAGTATAATTTTAGCTACATGCATCCCTGAAAAAGGAAGTATCATCCTAGCTAGATCTAATGAAGCCATGACTCAGAGCTGAATAAAAACTTCAAGGAAACCTCATATAAATACCTACTTTTCCACATCTGAATCCTCTTCAAAAACTCCAAAAGCTGAGACAATTTAAATATCCTGTTAACATTTATAGCATTCATACAAACCTGTATGGACTGCAGATTTAACTTTGGGGTCTAGAATCTAGGTAACAATGAACTAGCAACATCAGCATCAGTTTCTTCTGCCTTTATTCTGTGACTTAAGAGAACGTAAAACATGATATGACATGTCACTGCTTGGAAAATGAAAAGATGCAGAAGATCTCAAAACAAACATACCTGTTACTCTGTCCCTAACAAGCTTGCAGGATTCTATTTCACCAATGCTGCCAAACAGACTTTTCAGTTCCTCTTGTGTCATGTTCTGTGGAAGGTAGTTGACTATTAAATTGGTCTTGCTGTCTTCTGTGTTCCCAGAATCAACTGGTGATGAGCAATTGTTCATGGTGGTTGAACCATGGGCTGTGTTATTGCAAGTTGGTCCATTAGACAGCTGTGTTTCCATGGCAGCAATTACCTGCTGAAAAAGACATAAAACAAGAACCATCAAAATTAATATTCACCATCAATTAGGACAGCCCATGCAATAACTTAAAAGATCTTCCATTATGCAGAAGTGGTACTGACAGGTCCACATACTGTATCTGTATGCAAACATTCCCTCCCAATATAAAATACTTTAACTATCAATAAGGCAATATTTCAAAAACTTACAAGTAAAACTATCACTAAAATTTTCATGGAGCTATCTCAACAAAGTTAACATTCAAAGCTAGTTTTCCATTTTCCCCAGTACCCTTCATTTAGGGGTATCAGTCTTTCTTAGTACAAAGGTTAATGAAACAGAACTGGCCCATTACAAGAGCAACTAATGCTATTAACTTTAAACTGGTAACTGAAAGGATATGAAGTATAGCTTTTAAAATGGCATTAACTGGTTATTTTCAAAAAGACGGGGCTGTTAATTGAATCCTGAGCATTTTTTCTCATACCCAATAGTAGAAGGCAGGATAAGTAACTTAAAGATACTTGGAGATACATGAAATTGCTGAGATGGAAAACAAACTCTTCCTTGATAAGCTGAAGGTCAACTTTCTGTCACAATAGGTTGGAAAATAGTTTCTAAATGCTTTTCTTTGATTAAGGTGACAATTCCGTTTTCACACTTCTCTACCCTGAACCCTGCAAAAATAGTTAAAACTTGCTGCTTTAACTTGATACACTTTCAGACATCAAAATAACAGTGATCACCACTACAGGGACTGCTGTATTTTACCCTGAAGTAACTGACTTTGATTGCCAGAGGCAATCATTTGCAGAACCATGAGGACCTGCCCACAAACTACTACACATCCAAAACACTCTTTGCCATCTCAAACACCAAATGGTTAACAGTTGATAAATACAAGGGATTTTTAATGGCAGTCTACTATCCAAGATTCGGGCAGCCTACCCTGTTTGAGACCAACTACACAGGACAACATCCAACAGAAAATTCTATAAATCCATTCTCCACTAATAAACATTTCAACACAGAAAGAAGACTCAAGAAGCTATATTAAAACAAACCCAGTAGTCACTAAAATCCAACCTTATATTTAAGTTTCTAGAAGTTCTCACACAAAAAAGCCTATTGTAAAATCACAATGTAATGTCAGAACCTCTGGACATCATCTGTCCTAACTCTCCTGTTCAATGCAGCAGATGCAATCAATGAATACTCAAATAACTGATTAGGTCAACTGTACTCAGAGTTTAAATTTCCTAGAAACATGAGGGGGGTAAGTCAAGTGCCTTAAACTACAATTCAGACATGACCAGAAACACATTTCTACCTGCATATGGAATTATTTTCCACGAATAATTTACCTCAGCACTATGCAAAAGGAAGATATATCTTTTAAAAACATCTAACAAAAATGAGTGAGCTACAACTGAAACAATGTTTTCTTCCATCCTGACAAACTCCAAGGGGCAACCTGCTCCTGACATTGTGATCAAATAAGTCTGCTGAGAAGTTGAGAGAGCAGATGATGCCAATTAAGATAAATTACTTTTCAAAACAGTAGTATATCCCATAAAGCTACTAGCCACAAATGCTGTGCTGTGAGCCTCTCTAGGATTGCTTTTTTCCCCTCCCCTCCTTTTAGTCTCAAATTTAAAGTGTTCATTGATCAAGACTAGCAAGGATAACAAACAATCCTCACTTAATTGCACATTTATTTTCATGTTCAGGTGGCAAGAATGAGATCCTAAGCCAACATTCAAGTGAACAGCTGTGGTAGCCTGTGTGTGCTGAAATTACAGCATTTACCAGCTATAGAACCATCTGCTCTGAATAAAGTGATGCTAATGTTTTACAAATAATGCATATTCCATTGATAGGTTGAATATGACTGTTCATATAACATTAAGCACATCTTCAGCAGTTACTAAATATTTTCCACCCAGAAATAGTTTAAAAGATAAATTTACAGTTCTCAAACAAATCCTCAGAGTAAGACTTAAAAATATATTTTTAAAACAGTAATCAAAACACACAATATAGAAACTTTTAAAGTTACTGCAATATAGTAGACCATACCAAAACCATTTTAGTATACTCTTCAATTATCTACCAGGTGTTTTGAATTAGTACTAAAAACTAATTGACATAAAGGCAAGCCACTGCAGTATAATTTCTACAGGAGATCACCATATTATAGAAAAAGTTGTCAAGGTACACCAGTGTGCTCTAGGCTCTCACAGAATAGGGACACAACCCACAGCCTATAACGAAACAGAGATAAGAGTTAATATTCCAAATAGGAGATTAAAGAGTTTGGTATGGCCTCAGCACAATTAGCATGTAAAAAAGTAGCCTCCAGAATTTAAGAAAAATCCCACAGACCCCAGTCCAAGGCTCTGCTGCCCACGAACCACTTCTAAGCAGAGAAGCCACATCACACAGTCTGACTGCCATGTTAGTTTGGAGTTGCCGTCTGCAATATGGACACAAAAAGTACCGTATGTTAGATTAGCAAGATAATGCAACAAATCAGTTTGTACAAATTTACAGTAATTGCATTTCTATTCCCAGCACGTCCATGCAGTGGCTTAATTGGATTTGAGGCAATTCCAATCTAATCCTTCTAAATTCAGCTCTAAAGTTATTTTTCTAACATGAAAAGAGATCCTTATTTTTAAGGCAAGATTTAAAAGATAATGCTACAGTCTAGTCTTCTGTCTACCCTGGAAACTACCCTGTAGAATCACACCTTCCTAAAACTATACCACAACACAAATTTTTAACTCTTCAGGTCTGAAGGAAGAAGAAAATGTCATGAGTTTATTTTCCATCACCATACAAGATGACCATGCACCATTAAAAACCAACTCCCCTTATATGCCTTTCCCAGATCACAAAACAAATACAAAAGATGAACTACTTTGCCAGAATTCGGTCTGTTAAACCCTTGGTTTAAAAATTATGTAAATTAAAATCTTGCACAGATGGTATTTATTAAGTTTCCTTACAACAGCTGTTTAATAGTACCACTGGATATACAAGTGGCAGTAGAGTCAACAATTTCTCAAGTGGAGTAACTGGAGCAAAATACACACAAGGTACTTGTTTGTAAGGGTATTTATTTCTCCAAGTACATTGTTTATTTTTAATATAAGTTATCATCGCAAACATTGGATTCGAGTTAAGCAGTGTTAGGAGGATACTACAAAAGCTAATAGACCATTTGCATATTATTACAAGTAGTCTAGAAGTTAAATATAACCACAACGCAGGCTAAAAAACAGGGAGACTTCTGACTTGTCACAGACTGAGACTGACAAAATCCAAAAGATCCTTCTTGCCCTTGGTCAGCAGATGAGTTAAGTATAACCTCAATTAAATACAAGAAAACAAAAATAAGGACTCAGATTTTGGAAAGCTGCTGCACTGAAGGTTTATAAAACACATTTCTAAACAACTCCCCTTGATTTAAACCATTGTAGATTTGTTTTCATTTCAGTTCGCTAACAAATCCCATATGGTTAGCTGACTTCGCACTTGGTCTTTATTTCTTATTTACGTTGATAAAGACCTTTAGTAATCTCTTCTTAAGCAAAACACTGAGGCTTTAGTATCAGCTGTGAACTTGAAAACCATTCTCTCTGGTCTCAGCCCAAAATCAATGCTAATAACAGCACTTATAAAGCTCTCCATTGTATACATGCTCATACATTTGATAAAATACTACATAAAGAAACATACAAACTCTGAAAAAAGAGGGAATATAGTTAATTACAAAGAAAAAAGAAATCTAATTCTTTAAAAATAATTTTCTAGTCTAAACACTGTACTTTAGGTTAAAAACATTACATTAACACAGTATTCAGGCTGTAAACAGTCTCCAAAGAAATGAAAATACCAAATAACCACATCTATAATTTAAAAATCCAATACACTTTTTGACCACTAGCCTCAGACAGTATTACACTTCAGAATATTAAGATACCTCAGCAATTACTGCATTCAAGACCTAAGAAATCATTAGGTTCAGGAAACAAGGCTCTGTGGTGATTAAGGAAATCCACATTTGTTTTTAAACACATTCAGATTAAAAGAAGAAAAATTTAAGAGATGCTGAAATAGGAAATCTGCTCTTTTTACAGTCCTGACCAGAAGCCAAATTGAAGACAAGGCTTTCAGTTCGGCAGACTAAGTGGTTTGCAATAAACTTACTTCTAATGTGCAAAAAGCAGTTAAGATTTTTAAACCCAAACACTCTTAAACACCATTTGTGGCATTAACTGAATCCCAGTTGCTAATTTGCTAAAGCTCAAGTAAGCCACGAGTTAGGTTTGCCTAGCAGAGAAGCAACTAAGCAACTAGGCTTTTTTTTTTAAAAAAAAGACCAAAACCATCCAGAGTTATAAAGCCATATGGTTTATCTGATTAGTTCTAGTTGCCACAGAACAGTTCCAATTATATCAACAGTGGATTTCTGTATGAGAGCTAATGCCTTTTCTAAAGAAAAGAAAGCAGAGCAAGCAAGATGAAAACCAGCAAAACTACAGTGACCAGGGTTTAATTTTCCCTGTAGAACAGGTTATTTTGGAAAGTAACACACTCAACTACTCATGCTCAGCTGAAAATGGAAGCTGAGGCTGGATCCTGACAGGGCTGAGACAAAACCAAGGTGAGATGCAAAACAGAGAAGCCTTCAACCACTGATACTAGCTCAGCTGCATGTGCTAGGCAGAGACCTTTAGTGCATCTCACTTCTGTCCAAGTCCTTGCAACCACCTATCTGATTTGATTCATTCCTGTACATATGTGTCATTGACAAAAAAGCTGTAACATTTTATATACAGATTTTTAGATTTATAGACACTACACCAAAAAACACTGCACAGATGTCTGCCCTGGGAAATCTGTGTATTTGTAAAGTTTATTACAGAAAAATCAGCACCCTGAATTTTTCTGGCTAGACACAGACATTAAAACACATCCATCTCCTCCAACAGGTTACCCCTGTTCTCCTCCAACAGGTTACCCCTGTTCTCCTCCAACAGGTTACCCCTGTTCTCCTCCAACAGGTTACCCCTGTTCTCCTCCAACAGGTTACCCCTGTTCTCCTCCAACAGGTTACCCCTGTTCTCCTCCAACAGGTTACCCCTGTTCTCCTCCAACAGGTTACCCCTGTTCTCCTCCAACAGGTTACCCCTGTTCTCCTCCAACAGGTTACCCCTGTTCTCCTCCAACAGGTTACCCCTGTTCTCCTCCAACAGGTTACCCCTGTTCTCCTCCAACAGGTTACCCCTGTTCTCCTCCAACAGGTTACCCCTGTTCTCCTCCAACAGGTTACCCCTGTTCAGAGGCAACTGAAGTTGTGCTATGATGGAAAGGGTCATTGGGCATTGGAATAGGCTGCCCAGGGAGGTGGCTGATTCACCTTACCTGGAGGTGTTTAAGGCATGGGTGGATGAGGTCCTGAGGGACATGGTTTAGTTTTTGATAGGAATGGTTGGACTCGATGATCCGATGGGTCTCTTCCAACCTGGTTGTTCTATGATTCTATGACCTGCCTCCTGTCTCAATGGTCATGCCTGATACAGAGCTCCTGAAAACCTGCCTGAAGACTTCCAAACCAGGAGACTTTGAGAACACGTTTTAGAATTCAACATTTTCCCTCTTAGGTGCAGACAGTGCAGTGGAAGTGCACAAGAATTGTCACATGTTGCTACTCAGATAAGCAGACGCCACAGATTTTGTTTTGGTAACACTAAATAGCACAATAAGCACAGTCCCATGGCTGAGTACAACATCCTTTATCTTCTGGACATGAATGTCTAAACCAGAACATTAGTCTCAGCTTGTAATAAAGTCAGTAAAAGGTAATAACCCTGACATAACCCAGATGCAGAATTTTGATTCAAAACACAGGATTCAGCCAAAAAAAACCATCTCCAAAAAACATTTAAGTGCACAGCTATTTGTATTTTGAAAACCTGCAATTCTTAATGCTTCCTCTTCTCCAATTTTTACCTTTACTGTAGTGTTAATTTGAAATGCTCATTTTTTTCTTCAAATAGTATACGAGCCTGCATGAAAGCAGTATTAATCTGTGCAAACTCAAAAAAGGCGTAAAATAGGAAAGATAGAGGGTATTAAACACAGCACATGCAGTAACTATTACACACACTGCTAGAATGTCCCAAACTTCCTTATGGGTGAAGGCACATACAGGCCAGAGGACATCTCTTCAGTTAACAACCTTGCCTGTCAGAACAAAACACTGCTCACACTTTCAGTTTCCCTGTAGGAAGGATAATTATCAAGGAGAGCCTGATAGTTATTCTGACATCTACATGTTAGCAGCACATATCGTGCTTGCTGAATCTGCACAAATAAGGTAAAACAATGCTAAATTTCCACTCTTATTTCAAAACAGCATAAACCAGCATTCCTCCACTAGCAGACCTCTACACTTGCACGTCCATTCATTTCTATCAATTCCTGAATTACACTAGTGAAAATGTCTATAGTACAAACTAGATTGGTGTACAGGAGGAAATACATTATGCAGAAGAGAACCAACCAGAAGAGTTCCTCTTGATTTGTGCAAAGATATAAGCAAGAACTCGGTGATAAAATATTGATACCAAAAACCAAAAAAAAAGCAGAATGAGCTTCTGATAATAAAGGCCTCCCAACATTTTTAAAGTAACTTACCTAGTTACAACTGCTTATATTTACATTAAGAGGACCAGAAAGCAGAGGAATCCTAAGAAACAATAAAACATAGCCTTTCTAAGGCGACAGGTTAGCACAGAAACCTTTTCCCATTGGCTCTTGCATAGATCATTAAAGTAACAGCAAAACACTTCTATACCTGGGCCTCAGTAGCACAATGATAAAGTGTGCAGAGATGGAAGATGGACATGAAGAGTCATATGAAATATAACTGAAATTATTTACAGCATCAATCACAAGGATGAATAAAAAGTTCTTCTGCAGAAACTTTCAGCAAGGATGAAGAGGAAGCCAGATAGATCTGCCCATTCCAGATAGTTAGTGAGAAGACAAATAGACAATTTCAGATAGCTATGCAAGAAACAGATCAGTATATAGGCATGAATTCTGCTACTGGGAAAACAGCCTAAAGTCCCAGTGACTCCACTAAAAGAAGTCTAAAGGGGGTGGACGAGGTGCTGAGGAGCATGGTTTAGTATTTGACAGGAATGGTTGGACTCGATCTGACGAATCTTTTCCAACCTGGTGATTCTATGAATGTATAAATTTATAAGGAATATTAAAATATAAGGAATATTAAAAATGTATACAGACTAAAAAAATTATCTCCTAGCAGCATAAAACACTTTCAGAAATGCTTGGTGCGCCTGCAAACGCCTTAAGAACTATGCCACACTGACGCTGCTAGTGTTTTAGGGAAGAAGCCAGCATAAAGACTTGCAGGCAGTCCAGGTACAATAAAATGAGGACACTACTTGACAACAGTGTAATCTATGAACCATGCAAGAGATCTGCCTGACAGCAATTAGTAATCACCTCAGTAAAGGGAGAGAAACATGCAAGGTAATTTAAGTTATCTTAGAGATCATAAAAGAAATAGGGTCTTCTGTAAATAAATACCCCCAACTCTTGTAAGTTATCAGTTCAACTGATGCTCCAATAAAGTAGAATTATGTACCTAATTATTCAGGTTAATTTAGACACAATTACTTCTACCACCATAACAACTCATTCCCTTGGCAAGAGAGAATTAACAAAGCACTAATTAGCTTATGAAGAGGATAAAAAACCCAGCATAAAGTTATATTCTTCCTTTTCATTGTCGCCTTTAAAAAAGTTTAAGGCCAGCTCAGAGCAAATGATCTCTTCTGTTATATTTGAAATTCTAGCTGGGCCTGTCTGAACATAATACTGCTGATGTTCAGCAAGAGTTTCACCAAAACTACCACTGGATCATACAGTTGCCTGAAACAAGTAACAAACCAAGTTGTGAACAATTCCAGACTTGATACTTTGAGACCACTATTTAAAGGAAAGAATGTGCTCAAGATTTTTCAAGTGCGCTCAATCTTGCCAAATACAGTTTTTGCTCTTATTCCATCAAACATTCCTACATGCTGTCTCAGTCTCACCTGCCTCCGTGCCTTCTAGGCTTCTGCTGTCCAATGCATACGTATCCTGCAAGGAGTTACAGTATCTTACTGCAGAGTTCCCCCTCCTGCCTCCTACAGCCACAGTCCTGAGCCTACTGAGAGTAATAAAATAAAGGGTTGAAGCAGACAACTTGAGGGCTCTTCAAAAACAGCACTTCAATAGCTTGAAAGGTTTCAAAGTCAACACCTACTTTTAGACATACAGCACCTGCTTCAATTGAGTTACGATACCTACTTTAAATTTTTCTTTCACACTGCAGTTACATCCTTCAGCCCACTGACATTTACAAACACTAAAGTTCTACCGACAGCCAGGAAAAGGAAGCAAACCAGGTTATTCTGACTATGAAAAGAAGCCCAAATTTAAAAATGGAAGTTCGAAACCAGCTTCTTCCTAATCAAGAAAGCATGTGTTAACTTCAACGTTATCCATGACTCCACTTGCTTTCCCATTTCTCTCCTTGAAAATCAACATAGCTAAAAGGTTTTGCCCCTCAGACATCCAATTTTCCTCAGTGCAACAGAGGGCGCAGCAACAGAAAACAAGACTTATCTTCCAGGCTGCAGAAGACAAGGTTACAGGAGCACTTCTACTTGACTGTTTTTTCATGGCTACGCTCCTTTTGCTCACAGCTCCCTAGAAAAATCTAGAGATGGCTGGGGACAAAACCCAACGGTATCACAGACACTCTAGACACACCCTTGCAGACCAACAGATCAAGATTTTGGCAACATATCTCCATCGCAGCCTTACCTTTCAAAGGGAAGGATAAATCCCCTTAATTTCATTCTTTCAGAGAAATTCTGTTAAAGTCACACATAAGGCAAAAGCAAATACGTATTTGTGGCACCAAATGACTGGAGCCGCCCAGCGGTTTCCACAGCTGGGCATAAGTGATTAGAAGAGCAAAAGGAAGGAACTATGTTCAAACCAAAATATTTCAGGCAGCATTTTCTGCCCTCTTCAGTCGAGAGAAACTTAAGATTTCACTCACAGCCGTATAAGGCTTCTACTACTTCACTTCTTAAACTTTAAGATCATCCAAGGAAGTGTGAAGACATTCATTATAAACTCTTCCCCCGCCTGCCCTACCAGAAGAATATCACAGTGGTTCTATGAAAACAGCAGACTTCCAGTAGTAAATGAAGAGAACTTCACTTCTTAATTTCGCTACGCCATGAGTAATGAATCATGCAACACAGACATAAAATGACAGATCCACATGCTGTACACCAAGATGACTTACATGCAGAAATCTTTACTTGTAAAATCCAACTGAAAATGCAGATAGATGGATACTTAGGAAGCTTTTCTATTTTAAAACAAACTTGCTCCTGATTTCAGTCAGCTCAGATATCTTACCCACGTCTTAAGTTTTCTGACCTCTGTGGACTGGAATTGCTGCACAAAAATTCATGAACAGAGAAACACAGCAGTCAAAATGCCAGAACTCTTTGCTAAAACTAAGGATTGCAATATGTTATAGTTAATACTGCTAATCATTTTCCTATCTTTGTGTCCCAAAAATATGACGTTTGAGGCTATTCAGCTTCCACACTCCAGTTCTTTCTCATAACCTTTTGTTCATGGAAAGGCATATCTAATTGTCTTCTACCCACTAGTGTTTGCCAGTACTCCAATTTCCTTTACACAGATATCACTATATGGATTTTAAGATACACTTGGTCCTTACATAGGTTAACCTGCATGGGTTTTATTTGACACTTATGTCTTTTTGTTTCTTTTATTATCCTATGCAAGGTGTTATATCCAAACCTATTAAAATTTCAGCTTGATGTATTTATGCAGTAAACACTTCTATCTATGTCTAACCCATTAAACACGGTATATACATATTACTGGAATTTAGACCTTCTAACAACAGCTTCAAGATTAGCTAATTGTCTTTCAAATTAGTTTTGAAAATCTGACTTCACTGTATTAAAAGATTTATCACTGCACCAAAAACTTAAGGAATATCCAATTTTATAGTAAATGTACTTAGGGGTCTAATTCAATAGTGAGAGAACAGTAGTTACACAAGTCCATCACTGCGACAGAGCTCCAAATACTCAGAATGATAGCTTTCCCTATTCATTTTATTCTCCCGTGCACCTCTTCAAACTTTAATATCAAAGGAACAGTCTTGTTTACAAAAGAGTTGACAAGAAGTCTCAAAATAGTATGACATCAAAAAAGAAGTCAGTTCAACAGTACATGCCTCTGAATAAATTCATACTCTCCTGCCCTGTATGTAGTGCTTGATGTGCATTGAAAGTCCCCTATGCCCCAAGCACCTCCGTGAAACACACACAATGAAAAACAACCTAGACAAATCAAGACATACAGCAGCAACCAAATTTTATTTTGAGAGCATCAAATGAAGAACACAATGTTAATGCTATCTGACTTGGGACACCTTTGCTTCCCATACTTGACAACCTGTACATTTTTATTACCACTTCACTATAGCAAAACAGTGACTCCAAGGCATGGAAGAAGGGCAAGTGCACCTACACTCAAAATCAGGAAGTTAATACCTTGCTTATCTCTAGTATCCTTTACAGCAGACCTGACAAATCATGTTATTTGCCACAGCACCCAAAGGTTGACCTCTCAAGTGCTGAAAAATACCTCAAAATCAACCAGACAGCAGATTTTATGCTGTCACATGGAGAAAGGTAGCTGAATTTAGAAGTTTTAGTCTTTGTTTCACAATGAATTACTCCCAAAATAGAAACAAGTCCACTTTCATAAGGTAAACATTATGCTTGTGGAGGAAAGTGAGTGCCTTGGGAAACAAAGACATCAATAAAAGCTATTTCGCAACACCAGACATCTTCCCTCTTGGCACTTCTACCTTGCAAAAAATGATGACAGTCATTTATACTGAATGTCCCAAAGCACAGGAAACTTCCAACACTCAACTAGCATCATGGAAAGAACATGTTTTACCACAACAGAGACAAAATAAAGCAAAAGTACTGGCGATACACCAACCCTGTTGTCAAATGCCATCTCTGCTATAGAGAAACCTGAACAAACTGCTGTTGTCACTATTAAAGCCTCTTCTGATATCAGATACGAAGTCTTATTTTCCTATAGGATTATGCAATCCCACTCTATACACACAGGAGTCCCAATCAGTCAAAAAGTTAGAAGTCACACTAAAGCAGTTCACTGGTAGTTAAACTCCCACAAATCCTCTTTGATAAACTGTACCATCCAGACTACATTGGAACAGATTCTTCAACAAATTATAACAGAAGCAGCTCCAAGTTTGAAATAGCATGTTTCATTAGGTGTCAACATTATCCACCGCTAAAAAAAAAGCCTGTCAGGAAGACAACTGTTTACTTCACACTATTTATTTGGACAGGCTGTTCATTTAACTGCTACCCATATTTTAAAGACAAGCATTTAAAAGAACAGCATAATTAAAAACATATGGACACAGGCATAAGACACAATCATTCTTCTGTGGAAAGGGACACATAATTAGGATAGCCAAAATCTGAAATAAGTCAGTTCCACAACTCACAGCCAGAAAGCAGTGAGTTTTCCTTTTTTGTACTGTAGGTATCTTCTTAAAGGCATCACTTTTTTCCTAGAAGTAGTGCTATCATTCCACTTCCTCCCCTACTACCAGAAAAGAAATCAAAATATATTGGAATTATCTTCCACCTACTTCCTAATACACAGGTCTGCATCTCAAAATCCTGAAGCCATCAATGATTCAGAAATCTCTCCCTGAAAGTTCAAAACTACATTTCCTTGTCTCATTATGTAACTACAACATAAAAGAATAAGAACCCTGGGTTAAGTTATTTTTAAACCAACTGGGAAGTTAAAAAGGACATACATCCATTTACTTCATTCTGAAGGCACATTTTGCCATACTACATTAAATGGACCTTTCAATCAATGATCAACCTTCAGAAGCTCACTCATTGCTTCGAAAAGTTTTTTTGGGAAAGTAGTAGAAAAACAGGTTCAAGTATGCTTCCTAGCAACAGCAGTAGGGAAAAAAATCTTTCTCACTGAAAATCTTGCATAAAAATTGTACAAAACACAGCTCCAGCAAGTTACTTGCAAGTCAATTCCACAAGACAGTGCCTCAGTTGAAAGACCCTTAAGTGCTCAGCCTATACATACTGAGTAATGCAAAAGCTTTACAGCTCTTTTACTCTAGGCAGAGAGAGCAGATCACAACTACTTGCCTAAGATTAGCAGTACAGGTAAACTTGATAATGTACACGGGAAAAAAATTAATGTGAACACTGGCTTGAGGCTCATGACTCTAGAAGTTCATTTAACCATACCAAAACTCTAGAGCTTTGTGTTGCAATGACTTTTAAACGCCAGCGTGATGGAAGTCTGGAGAATTTATAAACCTACAAGTCACTTCAGAGAAAATCCATATTATCAGGAGAGAGAGCACCAAAGTGAGGTTGACATCAGGATTCACAAGTATAACAAAGAAAAGCATCCTTAAGGATCTGCCATTAACCTCACCTAACTGATGATGGAAAGAGCTTGTAGTACAATAATTATTTCCAATTTGCAAAAAGCAGACCAGTGGCTTGTCTCCCAAACCTACCACAAACCACTAGCAGAATAATACCAGGTAGATTACATACACTAATTACAACCTGTGCCACACAACTGTGCGTGCAAGTATAGATTTTGCTTTCTTTACTGTGAACCTTGCAAGGACTTGCAACTGCTTGTATGCAGCAGCTTACTGCAAAATGGACTCAGCATAGTTCAAGTACCAAATGTTTTCTTACTTCTTTCAGCAGTGTGTAAATTCCTTATTATAGCAAGAATGACAACTGAAGTAGGGTCTGTCAGGCATACCTCCATTTAAACAACAAATCCTCAGTAGGCTCCTAGAAGGCTAGACAACTGTAACAGACAGGCCTGAAATGAATATGAGGCAGGTGTTAAGATAAAAATTAGTTACCTACTTTGACTGGTGCAAGACCAAAGGTTTTCACTTTTTTGTTTTAACTCAGATCTAAAACAAATCCAGTAAGGACCAAATAGAGAATGCTGTCATATCTAGACCTATTAAATTCAGAGAAAGTAACAACTCCTTCTACATCTGTGGACAATAACAGCAGCTCTCATTCAAAGTCATATGACAACTTAATCTTGTTGAAGAAACCGCTAAAAATGTTTAGGCACAGAAAGTGCTTATACATAGAAAGGTTCTCAAGTAGCAGACGCTGTCCTCACAATAAAGACATTCCATATGGTAATTATTTTTAGACTGCTAAGTATCAGAGGTTAGAGAAATCACATGGGTGCCTCCATACTACGAGCTTCTCAGCTGATTTTTATCCTTTGCATAGTGAAAAGGCAAGTTAAACTGATTTTTAGAACTAACTTAACTCAAAAACTGTGCCATCTCCAAAGTGCACTTAGGTTCCATAACTAAACATTCTTTCTAGTGAAGACCTGAAAGGAAAGCAAGTCTTTTATTTTTTAGAAAAATACCTACAGCATTCAAAGCAGATCAGCTAGTTACACTTAAGTTAGCTCTGATTCACTGCAGCTGCATATAGAGAACCACAAAAAAGCTTATTACTACAATTAATTACATAGCTCAGAGCTCACTGGCTGAACTCTTCAAGCTTCTAGCATCCCTTAGTTGACTGTTCTCAGCGTCAGCTACTGAATCACCTCTGTACTGTGGCTAAGCATGTAAAACCAATCCAGAAAACACCACTTCCCCACCTGTGATGTCTTAGATGCATATTTCTACAGACACGTACAACAAACAACTTAAAGATTCCTATACAGAACCATGAAAAGGCTCTATTAAAATGAAGTGTAGAGCACATACTGTCTCAGCGATAGACCACAAAATTAAAAGCTTCAAAATACTGTCAGTTCTCTCCATCAAGAACTTCTCAAACCTGAGCTTCAGTAGTTTGCTGGTAACAACTGGGAGTCATCAATTCACCTTTAGTTTACTCATATGCCTTTATGAAGGTTATTGTTTAAGATCAGGGTTGCATCAGGACATTTGCCGTATCACCCTCAAAAGCCTTACATGCCCTTTTCCAGTCTTACAAAGCACTTTAGGTCTCCAGAGTCTTTCCTGAGTCATTTGACTGCAAGTTATGCAGTCCTAAACAGAACAGGACCAAATAACCTAACTCTGAAGGTGTAGTAAGTTACCCGAAGTTTCCATTTTCTGTGTTAGAAAGTAAAGGGGGAAGGAATAGATGTCATGCACGAGAAGCTTCAGAAGCAATTCAATGATGTCAGCTTTAAAAGAGACCAGTCCATCCCAGGTGTTTCAAGAAGCACTGTCGGTACAGAAAAAAAATTAACATCTTGTAACAGGAAAGTTACACTGAATACAAAAAACTTCACCATTTATTCTTGACAGCTGCACTACCTGTTTCACAGTAGCACTTAACACGCTGAAGACTCACAAAACCACTGGGGAGACACACAATGATGGAGTGAGGGACAAAAAGCATTTTGTTTAACAAGTTTTAACAATAAACTGCTTATGTTTGTGCTACAGAGTGGTTTGAGCTTTCTATTTCAATAGTTGAAGAAAGAACATTATTAAATCAGCATTTCTGAATAAATCCTTCATGAAGAAGCCAGGTAAACCTCAAGGAAAACTGGTAGACCAACCTCACAACAAGTTCTAACACAGCAGCAGTGCCTTTAAACTATCATCCAGCTGAAGAGATGCTGACAGGTATTTCAGAAGTAGGTTAGTATGCTCAAGCACTACAGCCTAAAATTAGGATTACTTCTTCCCAGTGCTACCCTTCTATTTCTCTTCCCTTCTGATTTTTCACATAGCACCAAAAAAACTGATGTGCTATTTGTCCAGTTTCAAAAGATCATTTGTGATTACTAACTGTACAGCAAAGCAGTTCCTCAAGAGCTGATATACAACAGAAGTAGCAATTTCTTTCTCTACCACGCCCCACAGACTAATAAGACCAGCAGAAAGAGTTGGATAAAAAAAAAAGTCTTTGAACAGTAAATCAGAAAGTAGTCCAAAATGGTAGAGAGAAGAAAACAAAACCAGAAGAACTATCCTTAGTTACAATACTTGAAAAAACAGTAAGCAGTGAAGCCTCCCAACTGTCACACCAGTCTGTTACATTCTAATTCGCTCATGCAAAGCAGAGATGGTTATATTTCTCTACAGAATCATAGAACAACCAGGTTGGAAGGGACCCATCGGATCTTCTAGTCCAGCCATTCCTATCTAACACTAAACCAAGTCCCTCAAGACCTCATCCACCCGTGCCTTAAACACCTCTAGGGAAGGTGACCCAACCACCTCCATGGGCAGTTTGCTCCAATGCCCAATGACTCTTTGTGTGAAAAATTTTCTCCTAATCTCCAGCCTAAATCTCCCCTGGAGGAGCTTGAGGCCATTCCCTCTTGCCCTGTCCTCTGTCACCTGGGAGAAGAGGCCAGCTCCCTCCTCTCTACAACCTCCCTTCAGGTAGTTGTAGAGAGCAATGAGGTCTTCTCTCAGCCTCCTCTTCTCCAGGATAAACAACACCAGCTCTCTCAGCCGCTCCCCCTAAGGCCTGTTCTCCAGCCCCTTCACCAGCTTCATTGCTCTTCTCTGGACTTGCTCCAGAGCCTCAACATCCTTCTTGTGCTGAGGGGCCCAGAAATGAACACAGGATTCAAGGAGCGGCCTCACCAGTGCTGAGTACAGAGGGAGAATCACCTCCCTGGACCTGCTGGTCACACCATTTCTGATACAAGCCAGGATGCCATTGGCCTTCTTGGCCACCTGGGCACACTGCTGGCTCATGTTCAGTCGGCTGTCAACCAACACCCCCAGGTCCCTCTCCTCCTGGCAGTTTTCCAGTCAGGCTTCTCCTAGTCTGTAGCTCTGCATAGGGTTGTTGTGCCACAAGTGCAGGACACGGCATTTGGCCGTGTTAAACATCATGCCGTTGGACACTGCCCAGCGGTCCAGCCTATTTGCTCCTTTGCGAAGCCTCCCTACCCTCCAGCAGATTGACACTTCCACACAGCTTAGTGGCATCTGCAAACTTGCTAAGGGTACCCTCAATGTCTTCATCCAGATCATTGATGAAGACATTGAACAGGGCTGGACCCAGCACTGAGCCCTGGAGAACACCACTTGTCACTGGCCTCCAGCTGGACTTAACACCATTTACCACCACTCTCTGGGCCCAGACATCCAGCCAGTTTTCCACCCAGGAGAGTGTGTGTCTGTCCAGGCCAGAGGCTGACAGTTTCTGCAGCAGAATGCTGTGAGAAACTGTGTCAAAGGCTTTACTGAAGTCCAGGAAGACCACATCCACAGCCTTTCCCTCATCCAGCAGCCAAGTCATTTTGTCATAGAAGGCGATCAGGTTGGTTTGGCAGGACCAGCCTTTTGTGAACCCATGTTGACTGGGCCTGATCACCCAGTTCTCTTGCATGTGCTTCATGACAGCACTCAGGATCACCTGTTCCATGACTTTCCCTGGCACTGAGGTCAGACTGACAGGTCTGTAGTTCCCCAAATCCTCCCTGCGACCCTTCTTGTAGATGGGCACTACATCAGCCAGCCTCCAGTCCAGAGGTACCTCCCCAGTCTTCCAGGAAGATGATGGAAAGGGGTTTGGCCAATACATCTACCAGTTCCCTCAAAACCCTAGGATGAATCCCATCTGGTCCCATAGACTTGTGGGTGTCCAGTTGGACAAGCAAGGTTCTGACCCCCTCCTCTTGGACAATGGGAGCCTCGTATTGTTCCTCTATTTCCGGGGTTTCTACACAGAGGGAACAGCTTTCTTTACAATTAAAGACTGAAGCAAAGCAGGCATTAAGTATCTCAGCCTTCTCCTCATCCCCTGTCACCGTTGTTCCCTCTGTGTCCAAAAGGGACTGTATGGTCTCCCTTGTCCTCCTTTTATTATTTATAGAAAGATTTTTTGTCATCTTTCACAGACTTAGCCAATCTGATTTCTAATTCAGCCTTAGCCCCTCTGATTTTTTCCCTACACAACCTCACTTCCCTCCTGTAGTCCACCCAAGAGGCCTGTCCCCTCTTCCAGAGCCTATAAATATTCCTTTTCTTTCTAATGTCACTCAAGATTTCTCTACTCAACCAAGCTGTTTTTTCCCCTGCTGGCTTATTTTCCGGAACACGGGAATGGCTTTCTCCTGAGCTGCTAGGATCTCCTTTTTGAAGAGCTCCCAGCCCTCATGGGCTCCCTTGCCCTCAAGTACTGTCTCCCAGGAGACTTTGCCAACCAGCCTTCTAAAGAGTTTAAAGTCTGCCCTCTGGAAATTTAGTGCTACTGTTCTGCTAACCACCCTCTCCACTTCACCTAGAACAGAAAACCCTATCATCTGGAGATCACTTAATCCCAGGTGACCCCCTACTGCCACATCCCCCACAAGGCCTTCTCTGTTCACAAACAGTAGGTCCAGGAGGGTACCTTCCCTCATTGGTTTATTCACCCGCTGTGCAAGGAAGTTGTCTTCCACACACTCCAGGAACCTCCTAGACTGCTTCCTTTCTGCTCTATTGTACTCCCAGCAGATATCAGAGAGATTGAAGTCTCCCACAAAGACAAGAGGCATTGACTTGGGGATTGACCCCAGCTGTTTATAGAAGAGCTCATCAGCTACATGTCCTTGGCTGGGTGGCCTGTAACAGACTCCCAGCACAAAAATCTACCTTCTTATGGGCTCCTCTGATTTTAACCCACAGGCACTCAATCTCCTCATTGCCACAATCCATCTCGGAGGTGTCCAAGTCCTCCCTCACAAAGAGGGCCACTCCACCTCCTTTCCTACCCTTTCTATCCCTCCTGAAGAGTTTATACCCCACCAAAACTGTACTCCAGTTATATGAGTCATCCCACCACGTTTCCGTGATGGCAACGACATCATAGGTTCCTTGCCCTACAACAGTTTCCAGCTCTTCCAGCTTATTCCCCATGCTGCGTGCATTAGTGTAAATGCACTTCAGTTGAGTAGCCAAGCCTTCAGTCCTCTTGGAGGGAACAGTGTTTGTTCCCAATTGCCTGTTAACTGGAGTAGCTGGTACCAGAATACCTATATCTCCTTTGCTGCTCCAGGGTGCATTCTCCCCCACTTCCTGTGCAGTGATGTGCTGGTGGTCCTCACCAGCACACCCTCTCCTAAACTCTAGTGCCCCACATCCAGGCACGCACTTGCCTAGACTGGTCTCAATCCCCTCTCAATTACCAGTCTGGACTACTACCGGAGGGTAGTAGTCCATCTCATGGATCAGGGAAGGGAGTTTCCTAGTTACTTCCCTCCCTGATGCCCCTGGCAGGCAGCAGACCTCCCTGTGGAGCAGGTCGGGTCTGCAAATGGGTCCCTCCATTCCTTTGAGGAGGGAGTCCCCTATGACAATCACCTTCCTCTTCTTTTTAGTGGAGGATGTTGTAATTTTCTTCCGAGGATGGTGTGGTCTAAGAAAAGATTGTAGGCTATGGTGACCATCATCATCAGGACTAGATTCCTCCTGGAGCACCTGGTACTTGTTCGCCAGGGGGATCTCAGGTATTGTTGACTGCTTAAGGGGAGCAGGCTTCCTTCTTCTGGAAGGAACCTGCTGCCATTCCCCATCCCTTATAGCCCCAGGCTTGCAGCATGCAGGTGGCTGGTTATCAGTCGTACCAGGTGCAAGATGTTGCTGAGGGAGTGAGAGGGAACTGCTCCACATGTCACATTCCCTGATAGTCCTGAGCCTCCTAACTTCTTCCCTTAACTCCTCCACCATGCGAAGGAGTTCCTCCACTCAAAGGCAGCTTTCTCAAGTGGAGCCCATAACAGGAGCAGAGGCACGAGCTGGTTTGAGAGGGAGGCACTGCCTACAGCTCAGGGTCTGGGCAGCTGTACCCACTGTGGCTGCGTCTGGGTAGCAGCATCCCTCCTGCTGGCTGTAAAGTTTGGAGCAGCTTTAACCTTCTGCCGTGTAGCCACCATGGTCTTTGCTGCCTCCTCTCTGCTCTTAGAGTCCTTTCTGTGCTCTGCCTTCTCGTCCTGCCCGCTCGAACTGCCACTCAAACTGCCACGCTGCTCTTTTCCACACCAGTCTTTGCCACACTCCCAGGGGGACATTTAAATCTCCCGCGGAGCCGCCGGGACCGCCCCCTCCCATCAGGCACCGCGCGGGATCAGTTGTCCGAGCCGGGTGCCGGGAGCCCAACCCCCACCTGGGATTTTCTGGGATCTCTGCTCATGGGGAAAAAACGCAGATTCTCAAAAGTCAGTTCCCACCACAGTACTCACCGTCCTGTAGCTGGGTGCTACCGAAGAAGCGGTACTAAGTGGATTAGCTACAGAGACTAACATTATTAGCAAGACTCTTCTTTGAAGCACTAGAACAAGGTATGACTCTGGGGGTGGATTTTTGCATTTATTGAGACAGGTGGCAGAAAAGAAGCAGCAGGAATCTTCCAACAGATCTCAGAAAAGGAGTACCTGGTAGAAGCAATTCAGCTGGCTTAGAGAGCCCACTTGACAAGCAAGTGGAGAAAAGTGGCATCAACTGTTTTGCAAGCCTATCACAATTGAATTACCTAATGCAGAAAAAAAATCGCATCAGCATTTGTTGACTCCTCCAGATTCTATTCACCTCAGGAAGCAATCTGCTCCTGGGACCGCTTGCTCCTTTTGGTTTTCAAACTGTCCTGTTGAATCACTGAATAACAATCATGGGACTTGGGAGTCCAATATGGAGGGAAACTTTATTACTACAACCTCCACAAAACCATGTTTCCCCCAAACACTACTGCTGCACAATACTGCAAACCTTAAAGAGTATTAGTCAAGCCTTTCTAGCTAAAAACACATGCTCCTCAAAGCCTCTAAAAAATGCACTGAAGACTCAACACCTTAGCTTTATTATTATTTACAAGAAGTTTCAAGAAGAGAATATCTCACATCAAAAGTGACATGTTTAAACCCTAACAGTACAAGTAACAATGAGAAATGAACAGTATCTTCATCCAGTGAGCTCTAGGATGCTGGGGAACTCTATTACACAGAATCCTAATTGAACAAGACTCAGAAATAAAATGTTTTGTTTGCCGCTTTAAAAGTTACCAGTTTTAAATCTTTACAGTGTGGGTTACATGTGTCTCACTAGCTTTTAGGAAATAGCTTTCCATCCCAAGACTGTCAGTCAGTAGATTGGTTGGTCAAATAAGTGGTCCTAGAAAAACTGTCTCCATCCTGTCTGAAAACCCAGACCATACACACCACATTTCTACTCTGGATAGAGGGCTTTGAGGGTCTTTCTACACTTAGTAGCTAGACAAAAATTGCTGTGCTAATTGAAAGAAACTAATGTCCTAGCAAAGGACGCTAGTGCTTAATCCCAGTATCAAATGTAGTCACATGCAAAAAAGCAAAATTCAAAAATGAAAACACCTGCTAACTTGAACTAAATTTGCATTATTAGAGAGTTTGTAATAAACTGAACACAGACAAAAAAGAACTTTCATCTTTAAGACTGATTTTGCAGACCCTGCTATATTTCAACTCCCACAGCTGCTCCAGCATTATCTGTTCACCAACAGAAATCCCAAAGTTGAATTTCAGCTCAATAAAGCACTATATACACTATTATTGGAACATCCAAACAACTAAACCACAGAATCAGACTCTAAGGTTGGAAGCGACCTCTGGAGGTCATTTGGTACAACTCCCCTGCTTGAAAAGTGCTACCTAGAGCAAGCTGCCTAGGACTACATCCAGACAACTTTTGAGCATCTCGAAGGTGGGACACTACAATCTCTCCAGGCAACCTGCAACAATGACTGGTCACCTTCATAATAAAGGGTGTTTCCTGAAGTTCAGACAGAGCTTCAGTTTCAGTTTGACCAACTGCCTCTGGTCCCATCACTGAGTAGTACTGGAAAGAGCCTGGTTCCATCCTCTATGCACTGACTCTGCAGATATTTATATATATTAATGAGATCAACCCTAAGCATTCTCTTCAGGCTTAACGCTCCCAACTCTCTCAACAGAAGACAAGAATACCCGATTTTAGACATTAATGATGCAAACCCTGAGTACTATTACACAGGATTTTGTTAGAATACAGTTAAGACATTCATCCAAAATCTTATATTCGTCACTTGTGAGATGCTGTGAAAGCACTTCTTTCACTCATGCCACATAACAGTTTCACCTGTAACTTGGCACTGTGCTAAGTCTCAGAAGTTGGCAATGACCCCTTGCATTTTTACAAGCAGTACACACGCAAACCTATGTAAATCATGAACACACCGCGCACCCACCACTAGCCCCCGACCCCACAATAACCCTGTGGTTAATAATCCAGGGTACTATCAGGCGGAACACCCAACAACCTTGCAGTGTTCTCTGCTTTTTCATACAAAACACCAAGTTGCACCTGTGAATCTAAACACATTCAAAAGGCAACTTCCTTTACAGCTGTAGTTTCAGGAGTCCAAGCTCTAGTGTTTACACAAAAATGGGAAATTCCAGATCTGACAGTGATAAGCAGCAGCCATATGAAGACATCAAAAGTTACTGAAGATTACCAGCATCATGACTTTTTGTCTCAAATATAAAGCAAAACATTTGCTTCCTGGAAGTGTTTGAAGAAACCCAAGGCAAAAGAAATGCTGCAGAAGACAAGCCGTTTCGTTCTTGTAATCTTTCATACATAAGTACCAACCATCTCACACAATTCCAACAGATAAACTGTCAGATAAGACTTCTAAAAGTTTCCCTTCATATTCTCTGCAAAAAATAATCTCACTTCAAAATCAGCTGCTTTCATTATGATATGGAGTTCAAAAATAAGCAAGTCCAGCCCAATCTTTCTTCTAGCATTGAAAAAAAATTGTTTTAAAGACTACTTGCTTCTCTTCAGAAATTGTGTGCATTCAATACCAAGATGTGACACATCAGATACTTATCCCACACACTGTGCGCTGTACTACCTGGTGTCTGAAGAGAAACTTGACCTCAAATAAAAATACCCAAAACTGTGCCAGGCTGTCATAGTACATCAACTTCAGTTTTCCTGAATTGGAATTCTCTCTAGTCCCTTTTTATTAAAAATCTTTTTTGCTTGATTTTCATGCACCAACTGTTCTAGTGCCATTCAAATTTGCTTATAGTGGATTTCTTTCCATTCATTAAATTGGTGAGTTAAATCCTTACCTTCCTCCTTAGCCTAATCTGTCATACAAGGGAGTAACACTGTCTCACTATCAGGAAATCTCACATAATAAATGACCCAAGATTATGTGAAGTCTTAACAGGCAAAAAGGACAAACAGTAACTTTTCCTTAGCTCACAGCATACTTCATTTTTGTACAGATTGCCAAAGTGCTTTTAATTCTATTTTCTACTTCTCGCACTCACTCAGCTCAACTGGTATACAGGACACAGTTTTGGCACAAAAAGAAGTTATTTAAACACTGACAGTTATATACAACCTAAAACAGATGGCCGGTTCTCCTGTGAGCTTAAGATTTAAAAGAAAAAGCCATGCAAGTCTGGATGTGCTCCCTAAGCCTTGTTTTTTCTGATACACCAAGGAACACAATGAGCCTGCCAACAGCATTTATTGCTCTGAAGCTGTAAGTCTAGTAGACTTAGACTATCCTACGCAGGTACTGTATCTACTGTCTTCTACCTTTTCATCACCATCTTCTACTGCACAAATACATGCAGACATCTGCTGTTTCTTCTACTCCAAAGAAATAATATGAAAGAAAATCTGTTACAGCACAGGAGTTCTTGTGTGCCACAAAAGCTAAGCTGTCAAACATCCATCAGGTCACCCAACATAAGCATTTCCACCCAGGGCAGCTCAGTCCTGCCCAAACCATACACACAGCAGCTCCAGTTGAAGTTTTGGTGCACTAAGGGCAAAGATAATTGAACAGAATTTTAACTCTTAGGATTTCTCTCGCACAAGAATAGTTCATAATCTATGGTATTTTCTATGAAGTCTTCCCAGTAATACAAAAAATCATAGAATCATAGAATCACCAGGTTGGAAGAGACCCACTGGATCATCAAGTCCAATGATAAAGAGATACAACTAGCCCTTAGTACGCTGTAATATTTTCTCCCACAGATCTGGTTAATTTCTAAACTTGTCAAAATAGAGCTGTTTACAAAAATAACATTGAGAAGTCCTGAAAAACCTTCTTGTTTAGTATGAAGACTTATGACTGTTTATTGCCAGTTCCATCATTATTACTTTTTCCCTTTATTCAGAAGTCATTCAAGAGGAGGACATGTTTTTCAAAAATAGGAGAGTGATGCTAGGGAACCAGCTCAGAAGTATAAGGAATATATTTAGCTATTTCTGTTGCAGAAATTACATGGAAATAGCCACAAGTGTATCTTGAGATTTAGCAATAGCTTCTACAGACTCAAAGACAGCAAGTTTAGTACACATTTACTCAGTCATCAACTGCCTTCAGTCTTCATTGGTTTATCAGATGTTGCCACTGATAAATAATGCACTTTACTCCTCTTCTGCCATGCTAAACTTTGTTGATAAATGGGGGAAAAAATCCAATGTAAGCTACTGTTTAGATAGTGCAAAGCTCCTCCCCAAAATATCAGGGACAAGAAGCAAACTAGTTTTATTTGCACCTTGACAAGTTCAAAAAGACCTTCACCTAGACCTCCTCTCAGAAAGGTTTTTAGACAAGTCCTCAAAGCAAGAACTCAGCACATGCAGAGTTTTCCAAAACTGTATCTCCAGCAACTACTGCGTCCTTGTGCAACACACAATATGGAAAGCAAATTATGGGAAAACAGTAACTTGAAAAGGAACACCCAAACATTCACTCTATATAATAACAAGTCTCCAACTACAGCATGCAAAGGAAAAAGAAGGATTCTGTATTGCCCAAGTTGCACCTTTAAATGCTAATTTATTAACTGCTCTTAGATAAGATAGAAAGCACAGTAACTTCTCAGTGTGTCAAAGAATTTGCTTGTGGTTCTTTACTTCGAAATTTTCTTGATGACGGTAAGTAGTGTAAATAGGAGAACTAAAAACAGCCAGTGAAAACAAGTTCTTAAAAAAAATCAAGCACTTATGTCTTAATATAGAGGGAGAAAAAAGCATTCAGAGTTTTTTTTGAGTGCTAGCAAGTTGGCTGATTACACAATGAGTATTTGAAAACTGCAAAAGTTAATCCAGCTTGTCAGTACTGCTAGAGACTTAGGGTCAACCTAAAACAAAGGCAGAAGGAATACCAGAGAAAATGTGGGGCAGAGTGGGGCAGGGAACCTGGTAGCAACGGACATGAAGAGGCTAGAGACAGTCTCTCCTTCACCCTCATCTTTACTGGCAAGATCAGTACAACCACCAGATGTCGGTGAGAAAAGATGACCAAGACAGACTCTTTACATATGTATTGTTTTCCTGATGCTGGATACCTATTACTTCTAAACATGAAAACTTATTCCTATAGTGAACATGGAGAAGCACTGGCTAGACTGCTCTAAACAGAGCAGAAGACATCCACAACCCATCTGGACATTGTGCTGGACAACCTCCTCTAAGCTGCTTTAAACCAAGGGAACTAGATAATCTCCTGAGGTGCCTGCCAACCTCTGCAAATCCAAATAGTTTCAATCATTAATATAATCAGTTAATCAACTAATGAACTAATATAACTTTGATAGTTTTTAATGGGCTAAAGAAGTTAAAGTATGCAATAGAGCGTTGTCAACCACTAGCACCAGCTGTATTCATGAAAACAGTTTCAAACACAAGCAGAATACATTAAGCCTGTGCCCTCTTTTCCCACAACTGGAAAATGAGTTACTGAGAAGTCTCCACCATCCACAAGCAGTGGAAACTTTTGGATCCATCATGTCGCCATCCTGCTATTCTACCTACAATAGCATTAGCATACATTGCAGGTCCAGGAATACAGGACAGTAAATTTACACATCAATTTCCACAATTGTTTGTGGAATGTTTAACAGGCAGGATAACGCAATGAGAAAGGAGGGGAACATACTTAAGGAGTACTGAAGACCTAAATTCCAGACCAAATGTCACACTATTGGTCAAGTTTCAAAATAGTACCACCATTTAATCCACATGAATGATGGGGAAAAAATAAGATGACGTACCATTCACCCGTCCTGTGGATGAGCCAATTCCTTAAAGGTGTACTTTACAGGAAGTACCAACAGCAAAATAAAGGATATATTTGAGTTACTCAACTGACCAGCATAAGTGGAGAAAGAATACACACATGACAATCCAGAAAAAAATATTTGGCAAAGCAGCATTCAACTTCCAAAATATTAGCACAATACTGCTTGTTAGGCACTCAGATTACAACTCTACGTAGTCCTCCACTTGCAATGCAATTCCATTCTCCAGTTTATCACCTAAAACACTCTGAAAGGTAGCCCAATACCGTGTTCTCAAGAGTACATAAAGGCATTCCACTTCCAAAATAGCCCGTTCTGTCTAATAAACACCACTTTTTTCCCAAGCTTATAGCCCTGCCACTGTTAACCAACTTAAACAGGGAAGTAAAAGCAAAACCTGTGCCAAGATGTTGTTTCTTTCAAGAGTCCAGCCAACACTACCCTTTACCTTCAAACGAAGTCAACACACCCAGTGATTAACACACATAAGGAAGTCTGAGAAATAAAGTTTGATGCTTCAAATTTTTTTTATAAACTCCAGATATATCTAATTGGCTTATCTCCCCAGTTCTATTCAGAATTTTCTACTGCACTGTCTGCCTCCTCAAGGCTGTTTGTGACAGCTTCCTTAACTGGAGACAGACAAAATGTGTCATGCCTTTACAGAGGCTTCAGAACTGAATCCTGCAATGTTAAGGAATAGTCATATGCAAGCTATAAAAAGAAAAGAAAACACAATTGGGAACGAATGGAAGCAGAAGGAAACTTCCTTTAACAGCCTGATCCCTTGTTCAAGTTAATCACTGTTCTTGCTTTCTGGGATTTTTTTCCCCTCCACATATCAAATCTTGCCTATGGAATTCTTTATCAAGCAAGAGTCTCCACTGACATCTCCTGAAAGTACTGAGTTTTATAGCTGTGTTATACTAAAATAATTCCACTTCCCTCCTTTAATCTTTCCTTGCCTAGAGCACTTAAGATTGAATAAACCTGTGTTAAGTGTATTTGTAGCATCTGCACCACTACCAAGCACCTCCAACTTTTACTTAGAACTTGACAGTAGTTTTGCTTTCCATCCATCACCCTCCATGCTGATGGATGCCAAAATAAGAAGTTTCAGGACCTGCTTCAAAATGATGAAGGACAAAATGACTGGACAACAGTTCAGCGAAACCACTAAAGTTAGCCATCCTCTAATTGCTTCTAGGCTAACATCTACAGTTAACCTGACTCTCACCGAATACTCACCCAAACTACAAGAGTTTAGTACAATCGTAACTAGGAACAATTAATTGAAGCTGAATAAAACCAACACTATTCTAAATTCTATGGTTAACCAATGCACTTTTTTTATGCAGCATAGTGAAGTGACACATATATTATGCACAAGAAGGTATTAACAGCAGAGTAGAAATACTAAAAACTGATTTGCTATCCTAGTATTGCATGACTGTTGGTTGGTCCTAGCTTTCCTAGCCAAATCAGTGTGCCTGCTCATGCTGAGGGAGAGAGCTGAAATCAGAAATAGGACATACCAGAACTAGCCACGTATGGCCACTTCTGCTTCCAGAACTCCACAGAGAGCTTTAGGCAGGTAAAAAATCCAGCACTGTTACTTATTTCACTTCTGAAGTCATCTTGCATAAATTTAGCACAAGATTAACATGAAAAAGGAGAATAAGGCAAATATGTGACCAACAGCAGCTTATTGCTATGGAACTGAAAAGTGTACAACTACACAATCAATTGTTTGGTCATTGGCAGTAGGCCCTGTGATGAATATGGCTATCGTATGTCCTTGTAGGTTCCGCTCCCCTTCTCTAAATCAGACAATATTACATGAACAATAGACAACTTTCTAAAGTATCAAACCCTGCTTCTTACAAGAGTGCAAAATATGTGAACACCAGGTCACCTACACAAATATTTGTAGGGTGGAATAAGAAGGGAAATATCCATGTTTTCTTGTACCATTTCAAAGGTTATTTTACTGATATGGAGCAACAGTACTGCAAGTTTTAATGGTAGCTACGTTTACCTTGAGTAAGAGTAATTTCATAACCTTAAAAAAACCCACAACACCCCACACAGGAAAATGTTGACTAGCCAGCAAGAAGCTGTGCTCTGGCTACACCCACACAGCACAATAAGTCATAAGCACTTCCTAATCCAGGAGCAGTAAAGCAGTTCAAGAAAAATACACTCCAGATAACTGTTGTGAAGCATGCTTTCAGAGAAAGAGCCACAGAGATTGCCAGCAGCTCACCATTTAGAGTATTCCAAATGCTATTACTCTTAAACTGATTACATCACCCTGGTTCATTCCAGAATCTGACCCTGAAGGCAGACTATTTTTTATTAAGTTGAAAGGTCTTTGGACTGAAAAAATATGTATGAAATTTCAAGGAGGTCTCTTTAGGGCAGGGTGATCAGGAATTCCTTTCATACAATTCCTTCTTAGCATCACTTGGAAAGGATGAGTTTGAAGGTCTTGCAAAGATATTAAGAGTAGGGCTATTGTAGCTGAACAACCTGTGAACATCCAGCCATAAATTAAGGATTAAATAAGGACACTGAAGAGTTTCATCTCACTACTGCAGCTTTGGAAGTTTTCTCCCTCTCTATGACATCAGTTTATTTCCAGATTTTTCACATTTGCATTGTATCTGTTCACATGAATAGATTCAATAGCTTGGATAGATTACCCACATAATCACTGCCACATTTTGGCTACGTAGCTGGACTTCTGCTGGTCCCACCACCAACTATTCAATCTATTTAACTAAACAGTGACTCATTAAAAGTATTCTCAGGATTAAACCCAGAGCAATGGGCTTCTCCCAAGAAAAGCTGAAATAACATAACAAGACTTTCTCACTAACTCTATTTTATTACACTGCAACATAAACTTTGGTTAACATTCTAACTCTATAATGCTCCGGACAAAAGTGCCACATTTCAACACCACAACAAACAGTTACTACCAGTTCCACATAAGTAGTTTTAGACCCATTTACCTCCTCCCATTTACAGAGAACAATTTCTTGTTCATCTTTTAAGAGGTGAAGTGACTGCAGAAGAGAACAATAATTTTGGTTTTGATCCACACAGACAACCTCAATTGCTAACCAGGATGAACAGCCATGAGGTGGAATGCACTGGAAGTGTAGTTTTGCTTCCTTGTTTTTTAAGCACTTTTAGAGACTGCTTAGATGAGATGTGCATTGCATTCAAAGGACAGCAGGCAGTAAAGAACACAAGTACCAAGGCAAAGGTGAAGCACAACCATTAGCCAAATACAGTCATGTTTTCCAACTCTTCATAATTATCTTCATGGCCAGTAGTTTGTGTCCCACAAAAGACACTTGGAAAGGTTGCTTTAATGTGCATTCCATTCCTTCTTAACTCTAAGTCCTAAGAAAATTGTCTACATCATATTACAAATTAAATATCTTTTGCCGCAAAGCCAAGTAAATGCAGAACAAGGTCAGCTAGCAACAGTTAAAACGCTTGAGCCAGGGGCATTCTCAACTACTTATGATCCCCTGCCTCCCCCTCTACCACTACAGTCTTTCATGCTCAGATGAGCTCTTCGCTATTATCTCTGCATCCTAATTCTCCTGAGATCACCTGGAACAAGAGAACACAGAGAAATAGACAGTAAGGTGCTGTTGATGTAAGTGAGGTAACCAGTCAGCTCTGCATTGTTTTTGCAGAAGATGTATGTTGCTTATATATGACTCTTCTCCAACATTACCAGTTCATAACCAGAAGTAGATACAAAAAGTATTATTATGAAAGGTAAGTGGTAATAGACAAAGCTTTTGCATTTTTGCTTTACTAAACAGAAGTCTCTCAATTTTGTAAAGGCATCTCAATTTCGTAAAAGCACAGAGAAGCTTATAGTCCTTTGTCATTGTGTTTAACTATACAATGTCACAGCCACTTCCACAAATCAAGAAGTCACAATAGGAAGCCCCAAAAGAAGCAAGTTACCCCTGGAAGAACAGGGATATTCAAATCTAACACACCTTAAAATAAGCCAGACATACATTACGTTGGGGCATCAACAGGTTTACTCTGAACACTACAGCAATCTTCAGTCTTCTGACTCATTAGCTACATCTTTCTATTTTTCATTTCCTCTCAAGCCACATTTTTCCTCTTACTGAATCAAAGACTAAGACTGATACTGGCCACACCAAGCAACCCTGATCCATAGGGCAGTAGTTAAGTCAACTTTGAAAATGCCTGATCCTGGCCAAATCTCAGACACATTCTCCTAGAAGTGTGCCCAAAACCCCATGTGCCATCTGAGCTAGTATAAATATTCTCAAAAAAGCTAACTCCTCATTTATTCTGAGTTGTTGTTTGTATGTCAGCTTAGCTTCTGCTTGGCACATACCAGGTGACTATTGGCCAGCAGCTCTCATAACTCACCTCTTGGCCAGAGAAAACATCACTAATATCCCCACACACAATATCACAGCTGTCAAAAGATCCTCATTTGGCCTTGACCCAGAAATGCCCTTAGGGATTTCCAGCAAAGCTTTGACAGCCAACACTCTCAAGGGACTGGCTCATACAGAGATACATCCTTTTAACTCTAAGAGGGCTCTGAAGACTACTTAAAATCTAAATGTGGAGCTGAGCTTTCTGGGCTGATGCTCACCAGAAAAACAAGTTCAGCCACATCACTATTCTATTCTTTGAATGGGTCAGCTTACACAGAGGAAGAGTCAACTAAATTCTTTCCTCTCAGTAAAGCAATACCACACAGCCACTCAGAAACAGTAAATATTTGGCTCTACTACCACGCATGAAGTCATGTGGAAACACTGTTAACTGATGATATGCATTTGTAAAGCAGACTCATAAGGGCAGTTACCAACATAGTGGGTAACAACTGATTCACCTTCCCTGGAGGTGTTTAAGACATGGGTAGACGAGGTCCCAAGGGACATGGTTTAGTGTTTGACAGGGAGGTTGTAGAGAGGAGGGAGCTGGGCTCTTCTCCCAAGTGACAGGGGACAGGACAAGAGGGAATGGCCTCAAGCTCCTTCAGGGGAGATTTAGGCTGGAGATTAGGAGGACGTTTTTAATGGAAAGGGTCATTGGGCATTGGAATAGGCTGCCCAGGGAGGTGGTTGATTCACCTTCCCTAGAGGTGTTTAAGGCAAGGGTGGATGAGGTCTTGAGGGACTTGGTTTAGTGTTCGATAGGAATGGTTGGACTAGATGATCCAATGGGTCCCTTCCAACCTGGTTGTTCTATGATTCTATGTATGGTTGGACTCGATCCGATGGGTCTCTTTCAACCTGGTGATTCTATGATTCAATACCAACTGTCTAACTGCTATCCCATATATCTACAGCCTGTAGGAGAGTACAGAGATAGAGTGCTGAAGTAGTTCTGCAGCTGGTAAATAGTGCTAAGGACTCCATTTCACCTGGAAAGGCACTCATAAGAACAGCCAGTAGTTTCATACTGTGCTGGTATTCCTGGTTACTACACCATATCAGCTTGGGTTTGTCAGTTTCTTCTCTACAAAGAGTTTATATCACATAAAACAAAGCTACAGCACACCTTCCAAATCAATGACGTCTAAAGAGCACAAGTTACAAAGCACAATACAATATTGACAACTTACCTACATCAGCCTCTCCTTCTAATACAATGCTAGTTTTTAAGGTCAGACATAGTAATTCAAAACTAACCCCATCCCTGCCCACCCACCCCCAAAAAAAAGATCTTTTAACCAAAGCAAGGGCTTTGTTTACCTGAGTTGAGTTTGTTTATTCTTTCCTGCCTTAGTTCAATAAATGCAATCACAGGCAAAAGTGGTAGATCAGAGTCATTCAGACTAGAAGGAAATTCATAATGTCTCCAGCTTGACTCCAAAACCAGAACAGGCTCAGCCAAGTGGTCATATCAAGCTGCCAAAGGCTTTATCCTGCATGGGCTGAAACATCCTCCAAGTAGCAAAAGAATACCATCTCCCTGGCCCCTGAGCCCACTGCCTAGATGTTCTTGGGGAAGGCCGGGAGGTGGGGGGAAGCAGCTTTCCCTTATCTCTAACCCCTCTGGCCCTACTCAGCTCACTGTCCACCAGGGCCTCCACAGTCCTGCTGTCAGGTCTCTGACTGCCCAGGACAAAGCTGCACAGTGCTCATGCCTTAACTGCACAGGATCCGTGGTCCCTGTCCCTCAGGACAGCAGCCCAGTCCTTGAGTTAGAATCAGTTAGATTCCTCAGTTGCTGTCTGCAACCTTGATGAGGATTAGCTTTCTCCCCTTGCATAAGTCACTGTAGAAAACAGTAAAAACAATAGGTCAGAGTCCGAAGCATCAACTTTTACCAAGTCTTCAAGGAATATCATGAAGATTTAACCACCGAACTTCAAGCTCCAAAATTCTACCAGTTTTCCGCCTATTTGTCCATTGACCTTCATATCCCAAAGCTGCTAAAGATTAATTTCAAGAACAGCCTGTTCCACTAGAGTTTACAGTGAGGCTCCCTATATAATACTTACTGCACTCACTTTTAATAGCAGCAAAACTTGCTTTTCTCCAGTCACAAGAAACCTTCCTGATCTTCCTAATCTGCCAAAAATACAACAGTGGCATCATCTAAATACCCTCTGACCCATGGACACCACATAATCGGGATTACTAAAGAGAATCCAATAATCTTCTGCTCCCAGCAACTGCCTTACTTGCACTCTCTGCCTAGGCAAAAAAGAGCTCAGAAAGTCCTGTCAGTGAAGGCTGAGCCAACAGAAGTACTGGATATCTCACAGCCTTGTCTAACTGCTGTCAGGAAGTCATCCAATTCAGCACCAAGTCAAGACTCTTTTTTACTTCTTTTAACACTACATTATCAGTAGAAACTCATCTTGTTGCCCTTGACATCTTTCACTAACCACAGCTGAGCTTTATCTTCACCAACTCTTTATTCACTGGCAATGAATCCTTCTCCTTTATGTTTTGTCCTTACTTCCATCCCCTGTACTGTGTTTTTCTGCACTGGAACTCAGCCATGAGTTTCCTGTACAACCAAGCCTGATGACTTTCCATTTTCCTAAGCACAGGAACAGCTCCATGCAACTAAGCTGCTCTTCCAGACAAAGGACAAATTATCATTCCTTCTCTTTCCAAGAGGGACCGTATACCTCTGTTACTGAGTCACATGAGCAGTCCCACATCTCAATTCCTTCAGCAGTCTCACAGTTCTCATCTACACAAAGAACTCTGCCTCCCACTACTTGTCATCTGGACTGCACATGCTTGTGCACAGGCACTCAAAGTGGGCTTTCTTCTGGCCTGCTTTAGCCCTACCAAATGCATTCTCATTCCTATACTGCTGCCCATATTTAATGCTCTAACCTTCATTCTCTTCACTTAACCGCAAGCTATTACAACTGCACACCCCCTCTCTCCATACTAACTTTAAAGTCCTTTCCCACAGGCTGGGAAACAATTCAGAAAGATGCTCTTGACTTACTTCATCAGCTGTCCTATATCTCTAAATTAGTCCTCATTACTCTAAGAGGGACACAGTGCTGAAAAAGCTGAAGTGCTGTATACAACAGCAGCCACAAAGTCACTTACTAACAGTCAAATAGCATGTGCTCCCACCAGAACTTTTGCCCTTCAACAGCAGGATTGCAATAATCTCCTCTAGATCTCCCATGTCCTCTGCTTGTAGTCCCAGAGCTTAAGGCTCACTTGATTTACTTCAGTCATCTCTTTGCTGCCACTGTGGACCACAACGATAAGCGTAAACACTGAGCAATTGTCCAGGAGCTGGACAAGCCATACCAAGCCCTCAAGAGCATACCAGATCTGACAGCAATGATGCTCCCACAACAGCATGTGTGTAACACAGATGCCCATGCACACCACTAAAGTCAATCTCTGACCACTAATGCCAACTTCTGCTTCTATACAATTGTGCTTATTACGGCTCTGCATTGACAGTGCAGAGTCAGATCATCATTCATTCATTTTCTAGGGATACTGAAAAAGAAGACACAGGGTAGTAACTGGTATTGACCATCAGTTTATCCCAGCCACTTATTAACGGGCATTAACCAGCAAACTGACATTACAGTTACTACGCATCCAAGTATAACACCCAATACCAACATCAATGCTCTTTTCTCTTTCACTGCTCAGAAGAGTAGTGAAGACCTAGCAGAGAGAGACTATTTACAGTCTGTCACTGTTGGGGGGGATGACTGTATATCTTTAATCATGGTAATGAAGAGAAGATACTAAGAGTAGCCTAGACAGGGAGAGGTGGTAGGACCAACTTCAATAGCCAATTTATTTATTAAAACACAAGAAGGATGGAGCAAGTCATATGTCTTGGAACTATTCCCTACCTTAAAAAATAAAAAAAATTTAAAAAAAAATCAAGATAACCAACTTCTGGCTCCCTTTTGGACAGAACAGGATCTGTCAGTAGTATCTGTTCTGACAGGAATATCTGTTCCAGAAACAAATGCTTTATGAAATGCCAGTATGAACAAAGACAAAAATCCCCTGTCAGGTCAGGTACTTGTACCTACAATACTCAGACTCAATCACTATGTCCTCCTACAAGCACAACTTGAAGTACAAAAGAAAATACAAGCCCTCTCACTACTAACACTCTGGACGTACATTCCTGGGTCACTTTAAAGCCTGGTTATTCCTTGTTAAGTAGGTGACCGAGTGGCACATGAACATTTCAGCAGGCATATCTAAATTCGGAAGTCTTTTAACACGCAGCTCAGCCATCCCTATCCTTATGTACTGTTCCACTTAGCCAACTACTCTGGCCACCAGCACACAGCCTGTTTAACAGAAATTCACTGACAGACTAAGTTACTGACCTGTAACCACTACTGGGCTTGCCAGACAACCCCACCAAGTCTCTGACAGGACATTGGTCAAAACAGGATGAAAACCCCTCATGGGTCAAGGAAGAGACAAAACAATCATAGAATAATAGACCAGTTTAGGTTGGAAGGGACCTTTAAAAATCATCTAGTTCCAACTGCACTGCGATGGGGAGGGACACCTCCCACTAGATCAGGCTGCCCAAGCAGGAATCTACCTGGTTATCCTTATTTTTGACAAACATCCAATTAAAATCATGTGCCTATAGCTCTTCCTAATAGCCTAACAGTCTGATGTAGAGATCAAAGCAGCACAGCCTTCTCAAGCAAGTCAGTTATAGTCAAGCTATATAAGTCAGTTTTTAGAAGGGCCTGTCAACCCAATTTAACAAACAGGAGGACAAATACTATTAGATGGTCATTAATTATTAGTAACAGAATATTTAAGCAAGTACTAGCAAGAGCCATTAAAATTGTGTCCCTGATCCTGGGCATTGTGACAATACACACCAAGATTATGTGAGACTGGTATGCAGAAGACCATGTTAAACCTGATACTGCACAGTTAAATCAAAAAAGGTAACTTCCTACAGAAACTACCAACTCATTTTCTGTTCTCATGCACTGCTTCAAACAGGAAACCTGGTCCATTTGTTCACTCTATGCAGATCACACCAGAGACTGGCAATTTAACCTAGCATTTGTTCAGAAACACTGACACCATCCCATGTTTTGAAACACACTTAGGTAATCCTTACTTCACCTGGTTACATATATGCACCTTTTGTGAAGATGAAAAAAGGCGTTTCGACAAAAAAAAAAGGAACAGGAAGTAGTTCTGCCACAGCAGAACTACTGCAGTATCAAATCCTTTTCTAACAGGTACTTCTGGAATACGAGATTATCAAACCCCCCAAATTAATAACATAATCCACATTCTTTCTAATGTTACCCAACTTAAAATGCCTCCCCCAGGACTCTAAATCCCCCTCAGATTCACAGAACAGTTTGGGTTGGAAGTGACCTCTAATTATTACCTAGTTCCAATGGCAATGACATTGGTAGACATCTACTAGGTTAGACTGTTCAAACATTTCTATGTACCATCTGTATTAAACTACTTGATGCGGAAGCAATCACAGTCTCATGAATCTTGAGTTGTGCAAGACACATTCTACAGAAAGAATAACTCTGTAGCCATGTTGTTATTTCAGTAGAAAGAAATCCCCGATCATCAGTGCTATATCCAAAACAAGATTTGGACTCCCATCAGGATTGGTAAATTTTGTGTCACTCAGCTATATTGGCTGAGAGGACCTCTGCTCCAAGAACCACTCTCCTCATCAAAATAGCCCTTATCAAAAGACAAGCATGACTATTTAACTTAGTCTGCTCAACTGTTACAGAAGAAAAGAATTGTGCTATTCATTTGCCTAATGAGGCTGTAGTTCTCACCTTGACTACCACCATTTCAATCATGGATGCAGGCAGTCCAAGGCAGGTGCTATCACTATGGCAATCTTTGCAGTTTAGCCACCTCAATCCAAAAGCAGCTTCTAAATTTTTCACTTTATGCAGTTCACTTTGTCAGCAATTTTCCAGTCCCCTTCAGAGTGGGTGCTCAGGTCAGATCAGCAACAGCAGTTTTAGGTCAGTTTTGGGTTATAGCTCCAAGGGTAAGCACAAAGTTGAACGCATTAAAAAACTAATTTCTTCTCTATTGCAGGCATGCAGTATGCACATACTTTTTTACCAGAAGCACATGATGTTTTAGAGTTATACCTTCAGTTGTCCCTCTTTGGAAATAGATCTTTTAATGCCTATTTGAGCTGAAAGGAACCACAGCAAGAAGTCTGATGAGATATCCAAGCATGTTACGAGAGATAAAAACAATATCCTTAATTTTCACAGGTACTAGGATTTTAAGATTTAAACTTTGAAAACTTAAGAGCTCTTAAATCAACTGTGAAGTGCAAGCATCAGTGTTCATCTCCTACTTTTAACTATTTTTTTGCTGGTTCAAGACTGGAGATGAACAGAAGATACAGAAAAAGTGAATAAATCCCAAGATCTTTATCTGCCTTTAACCTGGGTTGACATATATGAAAGTTAATACCAATAGCTGAATAAAAACCAAATTCTTAGCACTAGTTTTCTGACATTTCAGGAGGACAAACAAAATGGATGGCACCAAAACAAAGACTACATTAAAAAATAAAATGGGAACACAGTGAAGGCATGTTTGCTGCTAGTATTCTTGCTACACATTACCCAATTCAATGAAGTGGCTACATGTGCACATGCTCAAAGCACATTCAAACACGCCCTAACAACCTTTTCCTCTGCCATTAGCAGCTACAAAATCTACTCCCTCCTGCATCCAGCTTCCTCATCAGAAATACCCCTACGTGAGACCAGGGCTTGGAGAGACCTCCTCCTCCACACCTTACATGCACTTCAAACAGGGTCACCTGGAGCAATGCTGCAGCAAATTTAACTACTTTTGTAGCTAAATAAGTGAATTCGTGCTGTAACAGCTATCCATGAGCTATCAAAAGCTATTAGTCCATCCAGCATATTCTTCTCCACAGGTGCTGCTTTAGTCCAGACAACATTTCTGCAGCATGCAAGAGAAGATCACAACTTCCAAGAATGCATTCACAGATATCATAAAAAAATCTGAAGTTAATCACAGACAAGTGGAGAAGAACCCTGCTTTGGTACCAAAGCTAAGATTGCAAGCCACAAACAATTACAAAGCAGTAAGTGCTAGCCATGCAAGGCCCAGCACAAGCGATGGGCAAACAAACCTTTGTCCTTTTTCTGGTATTTATGTATTTAATTCCTCACTTATGATATCCATCAAGGCAAGCCTAAAATAGGGAACTATTTCCTAAAGGTAGTCTATAGTTTCATTACTAAAACCACACATCAGCTAAGTATTTCATGGTTATTTTATCTACATTAATGTATAGTAACAGTAAGCTTTCCCACATCATCACACAGAAATAAAACCCTGCAGCCCTTTGCACACAAATGTTAACTGTCCAAATCTCAGAGACATAGCTCTCAATTTAAGACTCACAAAACCACAGTTTTCCCTACCAAACTCCACTTAGATACCATCAATGTCAATAATTGGAATATACACACTACTCAGCTTAAAATTTAAGACCAGGCCAGCCCAAGGGGCTCCCTTTGACATGTTTAAGCCTCATAACAAATAGTTACTGCTTAAATATCGACAAAACCCACTGGAATCCACACATCATTATCCTGGTGGTTCCGCCTGCCACTCAACCTCATTCCAAATAACACAGTAGAAATCTTCAGGAAAACCAATATAATAATAAACAACAGGCAACTAAAGAAAAGCTACAGGAACGCTGACTCCAAGTACCTCTTCTGACCATAACTCTGCTTCTAAAAAAATGCATAATAATACCATTGACAAATACATCAGCAGGTCAAGAAGCAGGGAGCCTACTGATAGATAGTTAAGCTTACATTAGTTTTCCCTTTCCACAGCTGAATGTCCCTCTCCTAACTTTGAAAACTGAAGTGACTAAGGCATTTGTCTACAAATGCTTATTTTATTTTTCTTGAGATTAACTCTGTTCAAGCATTCCGCAAAACAAATCCCACTTATTTCATTTCTGTCATTAAAAGTATATATTAACATCAGTACTCCAGCAATCATGCAATGGCAATTTCATTCCACAAAACTATTCATATTTAACAGAATAAACTTTGCAAAGTACATGGTTAAATAAATTCACCCTGAGGATTCTGAAAGTTAATGCAGCTAGCACAGACCTACCATACAGTTGCTCAACACGTTGATCCCAGGACACCTAGAACAGCCTTTGACCTCTGTGTAGACTGTTTTACAAAGCACTTGAGTGTTCAAGTTTTTCCAATCTTCCCAGTACTTAGGTATTCAAGAAACTGCACATACATAATGTACGTTACACTCTAGCAATTCAGTAGCTGCCCAGCATATAACATTTTCCAGATCTATTCCATGCCTAGCTATAGACCAAAGAGAGCACATGGAGTCCTTAAGACCGTCCTACGGTGTCCTCAACACTTTGGTACTCATCTTCTAGCCTTTTAGTTACTTGCTCAACCATTGGAGTTTTATTGAAATACATCAGTTTTTGCTAAACTCTGCAAATCAAGATACTTAATTCTTGCAATGCCTTACAGTCTTAGCCATTCTAAGCATCTGATTGTACAGTTTCTGATCAGCAGGAGCACCATTTGAATCATCAACAATGTCAGAACTGCACAAGGGAATGGACCATCAGTATCACAAACTTTATGAAGTGAAAGACAGGACTGTTTAGAATGATTTTCACTGTGATCCTAGGCTAGTGCACTCACAAGAGTGAAGCACACTGCTGACACACCTGAACACCTAACATTTGTTCCAACTTTCTACTAGGAAAGTATAGCTTTTTCTAAAGCCACATTACATCCATGCTGACTATGATTATCAAAATAAATCAAAACCCCTGTTTAAGTACTGGACTGTCATGAAGAACAGCAGCTCAAACAACAGAAAACAGCATGACACCAGTTAAAGTTCTATCTGGAAAAACTTCAGCTTGTGCACAAACTGCATTTTTCATAGGCATGCAAGTAAAACCTTCCCATTACAATTTTTGTCATTATATAGATACTGCTCCTAAAACTCCAGCTATTCTGCCAGCAAAGTCAGATTTTGAACCATTTCCAAAAAACTGATGTGAGTTCAGGATCTTTAAATAAGTTACTGAGACAGCATGCCTTTAAGATTTCTGCCATAAGATGCTTTTACCTATTTCACTTAGTTTTAAAGCTGTAAAAGTGCACTCCCTACAATAACACTAACTACTAAAACCAAGTCATCACCGAGATTGTCTTTATGAGGTGTACTTTCTGCAGAGTTGTGTGCCAAAATCCAATGGGAAACAGGGAAGACCAACAACCCACTAGTCTCCAACCACCACTTCTGTCAAACTTAGCATCATATTTAGTTGCTCACTAGTCGAACAACAGATGCCAGGAATACCTACAAATCAACAGCAATGCTTACTGGGCAAAAGCAGTTTGCTTGATGTTGGCAGTTTTTCCAAGCTTCAGTGGGAACCTCTTTATGTCTCTGTTATTTTGCCACCAGAAATTCAAGATGGCTTGTTCAATTTCAACAACAAGGATTAAGAAATAAAACATCTTGATCTAGCCCACCTGTTGTAGTAGCTAAGGGCTGTGACTTCTAACTCTGTTATACCCACTTCTCCAGCACTATTCCTTCAAAATTATTCAAATTAGGTGAATTTACACAGGCAACTGATTATAAAACAGTGATTTCCTTCAGAATTGGAACTACAGATGCTGAAACCCACGGCACCATCAGCTAAACTTGCTGGATAGTATTGTGATTTTTCAGTTCATTTGGAGGCTGTCAGGAAAAGAAAGCTCTGTGCACAAAAGCAACATTCTCTCACTTTTCAAGTCTTTGCAGCACCTGGGAACATTCACTGCCCTCTGTAGACACTAGCATCTTTTAGAAAAGCATTACAACAAAAGCAAAGATGGCTTTAAAGTAAGATTGGAATGTATATTCATCACAAATTGAGTTTATCCATTAGCTAACATTCACTTTCATTGCTCTGAAAAACATGCATGGAAACAAATACAATCACAAGCAAGACAGCAAGAGTTTTACCTACAAGAGCAGTATTTTAACATAATTGATACTTGCAGCTTGCACTTGTATCTTTGTACTATTTTTACCTGTGAAGTACAACTCTGCAGTGGCATTAACTTACTTTAAGAAGCAGAGAACACCTCAAGTATTCCTTGGTCTTTTAAAAGGCTAGATCATATCTACATCTTACTTAATCACCAAATAAAGCGATTTTAGCTTGGTCACCCCACAAAATCCAGCTTAACATTACAGGGGCTCTAACAGAATTTAACCTGGGGCATCAGTTAGCTTGAATGGTGCCATCCAGAAGTGTCATTCAGAAACCTGGATAATCACCTGAAAAGCTTCTTGTTTGCCTTTTCTTTTCCTTTATTGAATTAAAAAAAAAAAAAACCAAATGCAAAAAACTCTACATCTAGCAGCTGTTTATAAAAAAGTTCAGCCACTACACGTGGATCACTCAGCTCAATCTCAGGTGTGGTAATTTAAAACTTATGAAGAGGTAAAAGCATACAACAAAAACAACAAAAAAAAATCATACTGATAAAATAATGCTTTCCCCTCGCTGAAAAAAGGTGTTTATAATGCATACAGGGAGAAGAATGAAAATTGATACTCACATTGGGACAAGAAAATTGCGATAAACTTAGATGTAGAAATATCATACTAGTATGAGTAAGCCCACAATAGGAAGAGATTTATACAAATAAGGACATACTGAAGAGGCATCCTTCATTAAGACTAAGGCAATCCAAAACCCTCTACTGCGTACAAACAGGAGAAACCACTACACCAAGATAAAAATGTAGCAAATTAAGATAGTTATTGGTAAGCACAAATCTCAGTTCAGGTACAGCCATAAGATACTTGAAAGGAGTAGTAAAGATGTGTTTTGTCAGACTTTTTAAATTGTGATAAAATTCCTTACCAGCTTCAAGGTCATTCATAAATGTCTGTAGTTACAAATGCTCTCAATATATCACAGCAGGAACTTAAAACAGCAGCACTTTTCTCTACTTAAATAATATCCCATTTTAAACAATGTGTAGAATAAACAATTCTGTACTTGAAAGCCAAAAGGATTTATGCATAATAGCTATAAAACACATTACAAGTCCACTCTTAAAACTATCATCCACAGTACATCATTTCCAAAAGGCCACTAAGACAGGGAAGAGGAAAAACAGAATGTTAATTTCATGTTTCAGAATATATAGGATGAAAAGAAAAATGCAAAATCGAAGCTCTACTTAGTACTGTGGTTAATGTTTTCTCAATGGAACACATTCCTATCTCCTGCAATATTTCCCAGATTCCCTCAGTCTAATTTAACATCGGTCATCAAGGCAAAGATGAAGTCAAATGGGATGTAGTTTTTAAACAAAAAAAAAAAAACACTAAAAAAACAGGAACCGTTCACCCTTCAAGAAAATGCACACGCAGTTAAGACTCTCAATTCAATACATCAGGTTTGTCAAATCTCACCATAAATAGCTACTACACCGTATTACCAAAGTTGTCTTCAAAACTCCATAAAACCAGCAACACAGTTGAGCCTTACAGCCTTCAATTAAATACGCTACTACAGAATTATTTAGTTTAGTTTGTGCTGGGTATTCTATTGCGAGTCTTTGTTTTAAACGACCAGTTTTACAGCTGTCTCGAGTTACACCTGTACTTAAAGGAATGCGCAGATGGGATGAGACAGAGGAGAGGGCCACCGAGCTGCTCGGACGGGCTACTGGATCTCCCGCGCTGTGCAGGTGAAACAAAACCATCATCAGAGCCCTCCAAGAAGAGGAGGCGACCAGGCGATGGCTCGAGCGAGACCCCGCACCTCCAGCACGAAGCGCCCTCGAAATAAAACCAAACCGCAAGCAAACGAGCAGAAGATAAAAAGAAAAAAAAAAAAATAAGAAAAAAGAAAAAGCGATGCTACTACTTTACATAACTTTCGCTGGGTACTGTTTTGTGGGTCTTTGTTTCGAATGAACGTCAGTTTTGCCGCTCTCGCGAACTGTACCTGCAGGGATTACAGGGAGGGGATGGCAGAGGATCTGCTGCAGCCTCCTCCCCGCGCCTCTCCATCCGCGCCCAACCGGTGCCTCCGGGGCTCAGACGAGGAGCCGCCGCAGATGCACCATTGTGGGCATAAACAATCCGGTCAGAGCAAGGTCAGGCCAAGACCAGAGAGGTGCAGCCTGCAAGAGAATAGGAGCCGCGGCTCAAGTGGTTGAACCGAGCGAAGGAAATAGCCGGGGAGAGAGTCGTTCAGAGGGTCGTGGCAGACAAAACAAAGGGTTATTGAGAAACGTTTTGTCTGGGGAACAGGTGCTAACCTCGCTCAATTAGCACTACATGGAAGGGGGGGGGGGTGGGTGAGGGTGGGCGAAAGGAAAGACGTTTAGCAAATCCTAGAGGGTAAAACAAAAAGCGATGAAGGCCCATCGAGCAGGAGGCGGGGAAAGCCCTTCAGAAAATAAGACCAAACCCGAGCAGCAAGAGGCAGCCTACTCTCGATGCGATGTCTCGAGCACCTTGGAGTTTACAGCTGTTAGTGCAACTAGCCGGCACCGGCGCAAAGCCACCGGTACCCGAGCGCAGCAAGGTAGCGAAAGCCTCCGCACAGGCTGGATTTTCATCTTTTTTTACAGGGGTGAGGGCCGTAACTCAGCCCACCACACCCCGCGCCCCCCGCCCGCTTCTCCTCCACGCGTGCCCCGTGGAGCGCCCGGCGTCCCCTTTGCCGGGACCGAGCCGACAGCTCCCCGCACCCTTCCCAACCCCAACCCCGCCTACCGTGCCTTAAACAGCCCGGGACTCCGGGGGGGGCTCCACGGTGCCCAGCGCACGCCTCACCTCCACGCCCCGACGCCCGTACCGGAGCCGTCCTGCCGCAAGGCGAAGGAGCGGGGCGGCGGTCGGGCTGATAAAAGAGCCCCGCCCCGCCCCCGCCGCTTGAGTGACGCCGCCAGAGACCACTCAAGCAGCCACGCGCCCGCGGGGCCGCGCCCCCTGTCCTGGCGGACTCCCCGCCCAACGGCAGCGGCCGCCGACCCCGCCCCGCGGCCCGCAACCGGCTGAGCGGAGCGGAGCTCCCCGGCCGCGGTTACGGCGTCGGGGCCGCCGTGGGGTCAGAAGCAGCGGGCCCACGGCGCTCATTCGCCCGCACGGCTCGCCGCCTTTCTGTGCCGAGCACCGGAACGCGAAGCTACCGCGCTGCCTCCTCTCCGAAAGGCGGGGCGGGCGAACCCCCGAGCCGCCCGTCCGACGGGGCGCGCCCGCAGCGAGCGCTCCCGCTGCAGCCGCTCCCCTCCTCGGGTAGCCGTGCTCGCTCGGAGGCCCCGCGGCGGACACCGTCCCCTTTGCCGGCGGCGTCTGACCGGGGAGGACTCCCCGCTCCCGCCCTCCGCCCCCGGGAAAGCGCGGCTGCCGAGCGCTCGGCAGCCCTCCGAGCCTCCGCTCCTTCGGGAGCTCCCCGGGGAGCGTCTAACGGGGCGTCGCCGGGAGAAAGCGGTTCCGTCCCCGGAGGCTGCACAGCTCGGTACGCGCTCCGCCGTCCCGGCGCTGCAGCGCGCGAGGACTAGTCAAAATAAAACGCCTCAGCGCCAGCATCATCCTTAGAAAGGGACGTACGGAACACGCTCATCTGTAAAAATGCCTCATTTGTGTCCTTCTCTCTTTAATTTCCTACGTGAAATACGTAGATAAGAAGCGACGTGCTGGGCATAAATTAAGCAACAATAGCAGCGCTCCGGGACGGTCCTAGCCAGGAGCACACGCTGCGGCGCCAGCGTTCATCACCGCCTCCTAAAGCGGCGGGCACGGGACGCCCCGCCCGGCTCCCCGCGGCTGCAGAAGCCGCGCTCGCCCCGTGCGCCCCGGGTACCGCCCCCCGCAGCACCACGGACAGAGCCCGGGGCCTCCGCCGCGCAGACGTCGCGTAGCGGCCCGAACAAAGAGACGCGCCCCCTCCCGCAGCCGGATCACCGCGATTCCCTGCCCCGACGGTAACCAGCTTCTCCCACGGGAGAGCCCGCCCGCTCTCCGCAGCCGCTGACAATGCGCGCCGCGCGCTCTCCCCCCCCGCCCGGCTCTTTGTGCGCCCTGACGCGCAGCCGCCTCCCAGCCCCGCGGGAAGCCCCGGGAACGCCGCGCGGCTAATGCAATTAGGCGTGGGGGGTCTTATCCCGGCTAATCTGCAAATGCAGGTTTATCTCCTCAAAGCGATACGCCACCCTCCGCGCGCCGCGCTCCGGGTCCGCTCCCTCGGGCGCCTGGGGAGCGGGACGGGCGGGATGGCGTCGGGAACTTCGCCGCTGGGCGAGGGCAGGTGGGGATGCCCGGCGAGATTCCCTCGGTATCGAGGCAACGAACGCTTCCAGCGACTCCGCTCCGCAGGCTCGGCGCGACGGGCACGAATCGCTTCGCTCTTCAGCCGCGGGCATGGAGAGTGGTAACAGCGAGCGAGTGGAGGTAAATCAGCGTAATTCTTCTAGGCGGCATGCACCCCGGCGTTCGCGCGGACCCCACCACGTACGTACAACGGGAAGAATCAAACTGCAACTTACCTTCCTCTCCTCGGCTTAAAAAAAAAAAAAAAAAAAAAAAAAAAAAGTAACGGCGCAGTTCTCCCAATAAAGAGGAGCAAGAGGCAGATGGATAGTTCTCTCAAGACAACACACAAGACCTAAACTGGGGACAGTTCAGTTCTAAAAGAAAGAGGGGGGGAAAAAAGCCCCCAAAAAAATCCTCTGCCCTCCCCTCCCCCAACAGTCCAACACTGGGGAAAAAAAAACAAAAAAAAAGTAATATCTGAAAATAAAAAAGGGAAAACTCAAAAAGAGAGAGAGTGACAGGACTGCCCTCCTTCTGCAACCGAATCGAACAAAAAGAGAGGAGGGAGGGAGAAATAAAGGAACAAAGAAAAGAGGGATGGAAGGGCGATGGAAAAGACGGTCGCTCTCCCTCTCTCTCTCTCTCTCTCCCTCTCTGCCTGCCGGTCCCTTGCTAGCGGCTCTCCGCCGGAGTCAGCTGCTGCATAGCGGGGGCCGGGGGGAGGGGAGACGAGGGAGGGGGTACGCCGTGCGGTGCGGCGCCGAGCCTCGCCGGGAGGCGGACCGCTCCGCAGATTTATAGCGGCCCCGCCGCCCGGCTCCCTGCCCGCCGCCGCGCCGGGGAGCGTGCGGCTGCGCGCGGGGGGCGTGCGGCCGCGCCCTCGCCGCGTGTGCCCCTACCCCGTCCCTCCCCGCCCCGCCGCCCCGCGCCTACCCCGGCGCCACGCGCGGCCGAGCCTCCGCACCCCGCCGCGCCGTACGCCGCCGCCACCGCCGCCGCCGCGCCGCCTCATTGGCCCGGCCGCCGCCCGCCCGCCCCGCCCCCGCAGAGGAGACGGGCGCCCATTGGCCGCGCGCGCCGCCACTCCGGCCGGCCCCATGGCGCCCTGGCGCGGGCCGCGCTGCGGCGCGGGTGGGCCCCGCGGGGGGTGCCGCGCCTCGCGCCCTCCCCGCCCCGGCGCCTGAGGGGCTGCCGGGGCAGCTCCCGCTTCCCTGCTTCTCTAGGCGGCGCCGGCCTGGCCCACGCGGGATTGCTCTGTGGGAGGACGCGGGTTAATGAGAGATGTCTCCTGCGGAAAGCGTTCTGGGTGGAAAGAGAAGGGAGCGAGGAGAGGGAGGGAAGGAAGGAAAAGAAAAGAAGCGCGGAAGAAACAGAGGGAAAGACAAGGACGGAGCAAATGGAGGAAGGGAAAGAGGAGGGAGGAAAAAGAGCTTTTACTCATGAGATTGATTCCTGGGTCTTGCATAAAGAAGAAGCGTTCACAGAGAACAGGGTGGTTGTGTTATGTGGAAAAAGAAAGTTTTGCGCAGTATTAAGAAACACGCCTTCTATTCCTTATGCTGCTTGTCCTTCCTTGCACTCAATCGTAATGTCTTTCCGCAGTCTGAAGTGCTTCCTAGACATGGCTGTTTTGTTCCTCTTCTGACGCAGAACACGCGAGTGTCTATAATGTGTTTCCAGTAGCAAAGCACATACACCCTACAGAAAGGAAACACTTGTTTAGAATATTCTGGCCTTTGCATGTAGCCACGCACAACAATGAAGAGGCACGAGATGTTGCATAGAGGTTCATTGTTTCTTCAGAGTGTCCTTGACTGCTTATAAATGATTAATAAAATGAAAAGGAAAATATGCTTGTTTATGTATTGCCTGTTTCCTAAAGCCTCCCTAGTGTACCACTGTGACAATAACTGAATGTTATACAAGGCCCAGTTTTATATTTTACATAATTAGTTTTATGCTGCACGTGTCTGTTGTTCTTCTGGAATTCGCAGTCCCTAGGTTATTATTTACCATCCATCACCAACGTTTGCAATCAGAAGCACTCGGAAAAAGTGAGTAACTTATCATTGTACAGTGCTAAGCTGGTGGTTCTAAGGATTGAATAAAGAACACGGTAGAGGCGGCTTCTCCCTCAAAACTGCTTATTCAAAAGTCTTACATGAAGTGATGTCTTCACACAAAATTTGTGAATTTGTCTGTATAAATTATCCTCTCAGCAGTGTCTGTTAATATCTGAGAAGGCCCTCTTGACTTTATACTGTTGTTCATCTTATGCCCGATCCTCGTTATTGTCTAGTTATAGCACCTTTTACTGTTTGATATATGAAAACTGCTTTTGAAAGTCTCTGAAGGAGACTACAATTAACAACAAACTTGCTCATATTCTTCATGCTGTAGGTGCATCCATCAATAAGTTTTTCCTTTGGGAAAAAAAAGGTGATTATATGTTCTAGACAAAATTTTGAAACATTTTAGAGCAGCAACCAATTAGAAAACATCTGTAAAACCTGTGCATTTTGTCTTTGGAATTAGTGGATATCATTGTTTGTTACTGTCTTGCCTCATCCGGTTTGTACTTAATGTGTTTAAGCAAACAACAGTATTCCTTAGCAGAGTGTCAGCAGTGTATGAGAAGACAAAAAAAAAAAAAAAAAAAAAAAAAAAAAGGCAAGAAAATAAATAAACTCTCAGAAATTTCTAAGCAGTTCAATGCATTGAAATCCCCCCCCCCCTAAAAAAAAATATTAAAAAGTTATAGAAATACACAGCTGTTCTTAGAATGAAAGAAACTTGGCTTACAGGAAGCCAGAATGTATGATGCAAGAAGCGTGTCTCTCTAAACTTACAGGAAATTAAAGGACTTCACTCTCAGCAGCTTCCCAGTCACATCTGATAATCAGGACTTTGATTTCATCCACTCTCCTGCCTTCCCTCTGAAAGTAATGGTCCTCCAGCTGTAATTAGTGTCCAGCTTTCAGTGAAAAATGCCAGACTTTATGCATTTTCTTTTGAGGCTTAATATCTCTATCAATAATGCACATCTGTCATGTTTGTCAATAATTGATGCTAAAGTGAAATTAGGCAGAAAAAAAAAAGCTGTTAGAGTGAATTGTCCTGTCATCAGACCTTGTCGTCTCTCTCGTATTTTCAGAGACGCTTGATGCCGGCAGTGGCTGAAGAAGGAAAGCTAGTATCTCCCCTCTTCCAGGAAATTCACATTTTTCAGCAAAGTTTCCCTTTACTTCAGTAATACGTCTGTAAAGAAGCATATATGACTAGCGGTAGCTGGCTGTCTGGACATAGCGTTAAGCTAAAACGTGTGTGGCTTATTAAATAGTCTTTGGACATGGGGAAGCTAAAAGGAGGAGGGGAGAGCCTGCTTGTTAAGGCGAACGGAGCCCTCCAACCGGGACTGGGGAGTGAGGGAACGACAGTGCAAGCGGCAATTGTAATGTGCTGGCGGAAGGAGGTTTAGCAACTAGCGTAAAGCGGGGGAGGGGGAGAAGAAGGTGAGGGGCAGAGGCGGAGTGGGATGTAAAACAGAAAAAAAAAAAGAAGTCAAGCGAACAAAGCAGCGCTTGGCCGTACAGCCTGGGTCCCTGCCGCAGGGATGGGCCGCGGGAACCGCCGCGTCAGCACCACGGACAGCGGCACCCCCGACGGCGCGAACCAGCCCGCTCCGACCGCGGCCACCGGGCTCCGGGCGCTGCAGCCACCGGGAGAGGGGCGAGAAACGTGAACCCTCTCCCCCCGTCCTCCCCCCGGGGAAAACACCCCGTAAGGTATGTGGTGTGTCTGTGGGTTGACTCTCTCGAAGACGCTTAAGACAAATGGTTCCTACCTAGTGACGTTCCCATGCAGAACTGTAGATCATTCTCTGTGTGTGTGCATGTGTGTGTGTGACTGCACCTCACGAGACTCCACGGATCATTTTTATGGTGCAAGTGCGTGTTTGCTCCAGTTACTTTGACAAATAAACAGTATTAGGCATGAAGGCTTCAGAGCAAGTCTTCAGACAAGGCACTCCCTGGTACAAAACATACCTGTGGAGGCTCTGCACTTCAAGTGTAGGTATGTGATTCTTTCACCTCCTTCATCTGAGACTTGCTGTGGTCATAAGGCATGGATATTGTATAAAAATACAATAGTATAAGCACTGCAATCGAGACCACAATATTCTTCACAATTTATTATGCAGCAATGTCTGAATATTAATAAAAATATTTTTCAAACAGATGGTAGCATTTGGATGGGTAGAGCAAAGTGGAGTTCACCTTTTTCAACTGAGACTAAAACGGTGTCTTAAAACTCAGTTCCAAACTGCTCAGATTTTCTACAGGCAACTATGGAACTTTAATCCAGATAAATAGCTGGATAAATCCAGCTGAAAGAAACTGACTGTCTATTCAGATTATTGTATATTTGCTTGTTTCCTACTATGACCAGGCAAAGGCAGATTCCTGCTGCACCGTAGCTTAGGTAGCTTCTCTTATTGAGGACTTGAATTTCCAGTGGTGTGTAATGCACATTTAATTGTAAAATAATAAGACTGTGTCAACTACCAGTCAGTCGCTGCCTCTAGCTCCTTTTGTGCTTGGATCAAACATTTGCACAACAGAGAAAGTGACAGCATCAGGGCACAGTGACAAAGCTGTAGTTTGCACTGAGAGAAAACTGAGGCCCAGAGAGACAGTGCAGCCACATGAACAGCTGTCTTATCAGCACATTGCAGAGATGGAGATGGCTCAAGAGGTCCTCAACAGATAATGACTTGAATAGGTTTGCAATGCGCCAAACTTCACGCTTGATAAGACCAGCCTAGTGTATAGAGCAGCAGAGATCCAGCTCCATTCTATTTTATCTGTGCTGTAAATTAAGGAATTGAAATTCAGGTGGCACAGCCAGCATGTTGCTGATAATCCAGTGAAGTGAACTGTCATTAGGATGTTTTCAGCAAAGAGAAATAGGTTTCTCTTCCTTGATGCTGCTTTAATAAAAACACCTTTAAATCCCCATGCCAAATCACTGTCCCAGCAGTACCTGAACTGGGGTGGAGGTTCCTTGTCCATGTCACTGTTGTGACATGTCTTGTTCCAGAACAAACTGTCCATTTGGCTGCCAAGTTCTTTACAAAGGACAAAACATTTCCACCTCGAAACTGCAGTAGCTTATATTGAATTCCCCATTTCCTCTGCAGGAGAAGGAACAGCACTGTGATTTTTAATAAACAGTAAAGCTCACATTAAACCACACACACTCAGTTCTGCAAGACAACAGAAGCATGTGCTTGTGAGCATAGATAAACAAAAACTAATTGCTGATGTGAGAAGGATTTTTATGACTTCTAGAATTATTCACTTGACGGAACGTAAGCCGTAGGACATGCTAAGACATTTTGTAGGAATGGATAATCCTGTTTCAAGCTGTGGTTTTTGATTGATCAATGGTATCTCTAAATTCAGACTATGTTTATCTCTTTGCCTTAAAATTTTGTCTGAGGACTACCCATTTGTGGCACGGGTTGTCTGTAGGGCCGGGTTCAGCAAAAGGTCACTGCAGGAGCAGGCAGAGCTCTCCCTCGCTTGGCTGAAATGGGGACCCAGAGATGGATTCAGTGGGGTGAGGGGATGCAGCCGTAGCTGCTGCCCACACTTCCCCATACTCCCTTCCTGGACCTGCCAGACAGCCCAGGCTGGCCCCAACGAAAAAAGACACGTGCAGATGGGGGTTGAATGGGCCTTATAAAGGACACTTAAGGAAGCAGGGGCAGTCTTGCTCTCACTTCCATGCTCGCTCTCACTTACACTTTTTGATTGGCCAGCCTGGATCACGTGGCCTGGAAGAAGCTGCTGCTATCACCGTGTGTTCCTAAGATCTGCTGCTGCCTCAATGTGATGATTTCTTTCCTTCCCTCTCTGTCCCGCTCTCTCTCCCTCCCCATACCTTATGGTGTGCGTGTCAGATCAGGCCCGAGGGACCTGGGTTGTTTTTGAAGTTTCATTTCTGTAACTTTGGGTGGTTGCACTTCTCCTCACCCCCGGTGTCTTTATTGTGCACCCCAGTATCTTGGTGTGTTTATGCTTGCCAGAGCCAGAAATAAATACTGGTTCTGATATTCACCCTAGGTGTGACCTTACTGGCCTCCGGATTGCCACATAGACAAACAAATCCAATTCCCCCCAGTCAGGGCTGGACACGAGCATGTGGCTCGTGGGTCGGGGTTGTGACGGTATCAAATTAGAACACTCTAGCTCCACCTTATTCAAACAGAAATATTTCATTTAGACTGAGTTCAGTTTACCATTGTTGTTTTTTGGTTTTTTGTTTTTTTTGAGAAAAGCCTTCTTGAAAATGCAATTGAAAGGAATCTAGATGGAGCACATAACCTCAGGTCGCAGGGAATTATTTTGTGAAGAAGGGATGGCTACATTCACCTAACTCCTTGTGACTGATTCCTGAAAAGCCAGGGTAACTCTATGGGCTTGCAAGCTATTATGTTGTCTAATTTTGGCCATTTAGGCTAACTTTCCATCTTCTCTGGATAACAATTTAAGACAAGGTTAACTGTATTTCTTAGAAAAGACAAGTTGCTGGGTCCTTATGCCAAGAGGAACTTGAAACCTGAACAGAAACATAAAGACTTGCCACTCAGATTTGTTAAATGGAGGGCAGGGAGGTTAGACCAGTTCTATCCTCCTGATAATCTAACTACATATATTTGACCTTAGGCTGTCACTTAAACGTATCTAACAGTGGGAGCTAGCAAGGAAGAAGAGGAGTAATAAGGATCCAGAAGCAGATGTTTTAAGACAGTAAGCTTTCTCAAAATCAGGAGGAAAAGCAGAATCAGGTGGGGTGTCGAGGAGGGCATCTTCACAACATGCTCTTTGTTGGAAATACCTCTTTGCATGTACCTGAATCTTGAGGATGTTTCTGATGGCATGGCAAAGAGTAAAATCACATGGTGACTGGGAGAGATCAGAAGGTAGATGTAGATAAGATCAAAACTGCTCAGTGACTTGGGTGGACTCTCAGGTTTTAATACCTATGAATCAGTGCCACATGGGTATTCCAGAAGCAGAAAAACCACTTTTTTTTTTTTTTTTTTTTTTTTTTTTTTAAGATTTATGTCAGTAGTTCACAAGTAGGTAAGCAGTTTAATGAAAGTCACAAATTAGAGAACTACAACAGTTTGCTTTTGTCCCCTCTAATTTGTGGGGCATATGTAAACAGGGCCTGAAGTGATTGATACCCTTGCCAGGGAAGTACTGTGTAGATGCAAGCAGAAATAGCCTTGTGCAAAAGAGACAATCAAAAATGTAATCAATAATTTCAGTGCTTTCTGTTATTCAAAAATAACAAGTCCTTTTAAGTTCTCCAGTGAATCATCCTAAATACTGTCAATTCAGTTAGATTAGACTTCCACTGTAACAATAAGGCTCTCCAGGAAAAATATATTTGGTTATAAACTTGCTGTAATTACTATATCCTCTCATGATATTAAACCTACAGGAATATTGAATTAAAACATGGATTTTACTTTTTCAAAAGAACGTCTTTATTTTAATTTGTTGAGGGAAAAACACATACTACACAAAGACAGTTTTTTTAGTATGCTAGCATATTACATTCTGACAGCATAGTGGAGTAAAATAGTGGCTGTTGCTACTGTTATTTGAAGAAGTCCTTATAAATTCCAGAGTGTTTGTATAATACGTAATTAGATAATTTTCGCATAATCAGATCACATGCATAGTAGATGTATTTTTTTAACCTTGTAAAGCAATTCTTTAAATACATTCCACACGTTTTTAAGTATTGACTTGAATCTTTTGCTTTATTCATGTAAGATAATACAAATCCAGCTGGCAGTTACGATTCATGTGGTATTCTGCTTTAACATATAAGAGTAGGAGTTTAGAAACTGTATGAAAATAGTATACTTTCCTTCTCCTTCAGATAAAATTAATCTTTTTTTAACATGCACCTACTATAATTGCTCAGTGGTGAGGAGTGGATGACTATTAAGAAGTAATATTAATTTTTTTTGTTTGCATTACATTAAAAATAGCTACCAGCTTTTTCATATGTACTCCTTCATGCTTGTCACATGACTTCACCCAGTACTTCACACTTTTCCTTCTCTATTACATGTATGACAAGGAAAATAAATAAATATTCAAAAGCAGTAGAATTAGACTTCCCTGATTACTCCTTGCAATTACTAGCTGTGAAGATCAAATCTCACTCCCAGAAAGCACTTCTCTTACTTACATTGATCATCAAATTTTACTTTGAAGGATTAGGCTAAAAATGATCTAAATAACTAGATCATCTGTGTAATGTCAGAATTACTCACTTATGGGTGACTTATTGGTCTTCCACTGGTACACTGGTGCTGGCCTAGTTCTCTTGTTTTTAATTGCTGAAGGTTTTTGTTCTACTTCTAGAATTTTTTTTTTCACGAGAAGTATTATGCACAGCTCTATACTACTTTGATTCAGCTGAAGATGAGTCATCAGCAAAATCCAGACCATAAATGATCATGTAACTGCAAATATCTAAAAGGTTATTCAAACTGTAATAATAGTAATGTAAGTAATATACTGAATATAACATGGTTTCTTGGAATAAAACGTGATAAAATTATAGCAAATTATTCTGATGATGTCACAGACATTTACTCATTGCTGAAAGTTCTCTTGTATGTCTGGTTATTAGGTAATATAAACATACTCCAGAATGCAGTTAGAGGTACTACATTATTTCCTTTTTTTTTTTTAACAGAGATTTCAAGAAAAGGGACACTACTCAGTCTTATTTCTGCTTGTTAATTCAAAACAAGCCCCCAGAATTACAACACTAAGAAATATAGATGTGCTAGGAATAAACTGTTGGGCAAATCCTGTTTTTTTTAGTACAACCACAACATATTGCATAAGGCAGCGATGTAGTATGTGTTTATTTTTTTAAAGTTTGCAAAACTGCATTGCATTCTTATAGTTTAAAAAGGAAGCACAGTGTTAATTAAATTACTGGGAAAAGAATATACAAAATTATATCTAGAGAATACTTAATGATAGTTCCCTGCCAAATGAATGGCTGCATCAAGCAGGGGGAGACCTATGTGAGTATATCATTTAATGTTTTGGAAGATGGAATATAGTGAATGCTTATGAAAACTGGACTGCAGCAAGCAGGATGGTTATAAACACTTAGTGGTTAAGAGCTGAATAGAAAATGATCTCTTTGGAACAGGGACACCTACCAGAAATATAAAGCCCTGTAAGGATAAGTGGCAAGTGATTGTGACTTTTAGAACAGTAAGATAATAATCAAACACACAAATAAAAATAGAGAATAACAACAGTATTGAAGATGATGTTGTATGATACTACTGTGTCATACTAACAGAGTCATGGGAATATGATGTTGCAGGAAAGCGATTTCACTCTTGAGATGTAGAAACAACAGTGTGATCTGAAAAGACATACATGAATGCATTTCTTATTTGACATTTATAAGGTAAAAGCCGAATGCTGTATCCAGTTGTGTGATGCTTTAGGAGAATTGCAGAAAGACCATAAAAAGACATTTAAAGGTGCGGGTTTTGAAAACATGAGTTACGAATAAAATTTAAGTCAGAATTTACTTAGAAACAGGAACAGTGACAAAGGATATATGAAATTGATTTTAGAAGTATCAGCACGGCCAGATTATTATCAAAATCTTCATGTGATTGTAAATTAAAAAAGAAGGAAAGCGGCTTAATTCACAGCACAAAAAATCTAGATTATGAACTGGAAAACAGTCTCTAAGAGTAGTTAGGTACAGGACCACATTACTTAAGCAGATTTCGGAGGTTCAAAATTAGATATACATTTTGTTTTTCCTCAGACAATTAGGAGAGATTTACACTTCTGAGTGATGTAATTCCCACCACCAAAATGACTCAAGTTCTCCATAGTGATTTTCTCCTTTCGTCTTTTATAATCAACTGAATGTCTGAGAAAAAAAAAAACCCACCACCATCAAGAAAAAAAACCCCTCAAAACCAATAACGAAACAGGTCTGATAGGCTGAGGAAAAAAGTTGTAAAGTATTAAACAAGTTATCTGCACATTTTTCCTCTTAAAAAGCATTGAACCCAAGCATATACAAGTCTGATGTAGAAAGCTATTTGCATTCTAGCATTTTTTCCAGGTGAATTCAAAGACTGATTGTTTTTTTGATCTCCTAGACCTCTGTATTCAAAATGCCTTTCAGCATTTGGCTGTTGATTTTTAATTTGCTTTTTTTTTTTTGGTCCACTTTAAACATGGGAATCAGAAATTAAGCTACCTGCAGGCAATCTGCATTCCTAAAAATCATGCATCCTCTCCTAATTCCCATCTAGGCACTTGAAAATGGTGGCAATGAAAACTTTGTGCTAAAACCCGCGGGGTCAGTAGCATAAATCCGCCTGCCTAGCAAATTCCATCTTTGTGAGAAGGAAAAAATTCTGCATTTTAAACATCATTATCAGACATGATCAACAATCCTAGATATTCCCCTGTTAACTGTAGAAAGTGAAACTACAATGACAGATCTGCTTTTTACCTTCAAGTATCGAAATCCTGAAATATGCGTGATTAAGGGCTCGGATTCAATTTTTGTGGTCCAGAAATAGGTCCCAACTCATAATGAGGAGAACTCGTTTCCACGGTACTTACTTGATAGTGCAAAACTCTACTAGGTTTTCCTTACAGATATTCCCACAATCATAGTCTGGTTATTTTCTCCATCCTTTACAGGAAATGGGAGATACATTATGATTTAAAGCTGATTTATGTCATGTGATATTTAATATGGAATAAAAAGGAAAGTCATGAAATGTGGCAAAAAGCTGTAAAATATCTGGTTTGCTACTGAAATTTGCATTCCAAAACTAAGATCTGCCTCCCTCAAAAATATGAGAAAAGATCAAGAACATTTTCAATGTTCATGAAAAAAGATGAAAGCAAGAAAAACAATTAAGCCACAATTATTAAAATTCCTTTAAAAAGGATTATATGTTTTTCATCCACAGCCCTTTTTCTTTTGTTCCTTGCATGGCACATGTTGAAATTAGCAAGATTTATACCACATGTACTTTTTCTAGATAGCACTTAATCAATGCTCATAGCTGTTTTAGTAAAATAAAAAGTAAATACAAGGTTACTCTCCAAATAATTATTTAAAACTTGTTGGCTATTCTTGTAAAACATCCCTATAACTGTCATTGTACACTCAGAACAAGAGTATAAAAATTGAATTGTGAAATTTATATCCGTCTTCTCACTTTATACTGTTCAGGTGCATTACTCTTTTTGCTTTCAAATGGGATCTTTTTAGTTCGTTTGGTATTTATTTTATGTATTCAGATCCCCTTTTTTCTTTAGCACACTCAAACAGGCAAATGCTTTCTTGTATTTTTTATTTTGACTGGGTGGTTCAGGTCTGAAAAGCCTACTATGCAATTAGTATGCAAATGAGCATTTTGTGTCATGCAAATACATTGTAAAATGTGATGTTCAGATAGTCACTTACTTTGCAGCATTTTCTGTTTGGAATAATTACATTTTCCATAGAAAACTAAGACAGAGGGATGAACTATTTATCGCTTGTACCTGTGTAGTCAACACAGCATATGTCTTAAGACAATCAATCTTTAAAGACATACGCTTATTAACATGCTGCCCACTACCACAACCCGGGCTAAAAAGGCAAAAGAATTTCTCATTACAGCCTGCTACACAGCTTCACCACGTCACGTGCCATAACTTGGTGCTTACTTATGGAAGTGCTGCATCATCCAGTGTCTGGAAGGTGTGGGTAGAAAACAAGCAACATCACCAATTGGATAGGCTGTGAATGTCAGGTCACACAATGTCTTCTCAATTAAGAGAAAACTGAAGTATTCAAGAATAGGAAAATAAATGACTGAAGAAAATATTTTAGGCTGTAAATGTTTAAGTTGAGAGAGATTGCCTTGTTTCCACATGAGAGAAATTTACAATAAACAGAGACTTTGGTTATATAAAGACACATATAACAAATTTAAGAGAGCTATTACCCTGGTTAGGCTTGGGGCAGAAGAGATTTACATGGAAGAGGTGGAAAGGTGTAGGCTGAGTTCAGAATAGATCTTTTTAATCCCTCAGAACCAAAATTCTTCCCTAGAACTTCACCCTCAAGGTAACAAAAGAGGCAGGAGGCTCAGCCTTTCTTCCATCTCCAGAGGATGCAAAAATAATTGATCAACATATGCTGCTTGGAGAGATCTTCTAACATCTCCAGTCAGTCCACAGGCCTATAGCTTTCCTGGTTCTAGCTAATATAGAGACAAAGAGAAATGAGGTTGTTTGAAATAACAAAGTTCAGCTTAGACTTTAGGTAACGGCTGCTCCTCTGGCTTTCCCTCCAATGTATTCCCTTCCCGTACTCTGCATTGTAAACTGCTGATTCAGTCATATCCAAATCTTGTCTTCAGTGGTCAAAATGTTTTGTCTAGAAAGAAGAAATAACTCCAGTATTTTATGCTCATCTATTTTTCCTTAAAAAAAAAAAGATATGAAATCAGAAAATGTTTACATAGTCCCAATCAGCTGAAAGAATGTTTTCTTCCTTGCTTATAAGTTTCAATGCTGTTGTGGAAAATTACTTGTCATTTCTATTTGGGTAAGTCTTAGGGGTAGCGTTGTAGAACCATAACACTGTGCAAACTTCAAGAAATACTTTATTCTCCTTGTTATGGTAATCTTACTGTGATAAATGGAAATATTTATAGTGTGTGAAGTCAAACATGCAGAATAATTCTCATCTGTTTAACTACCAAGAACTTGCATTACTTATCGTTTTGCATGAGGTAATTTTTGTACTGTATGTAGGTACTTTTCTCAAATGGAATAGCAATGTATACCACAAGTGCCATCTCCTTTGTTTTGCAGTTCGAATGAGAAATAAAACATTATTGTTGCATTAGGAACAATTTCAGTTATCGTACGTCAAATACCTTAATGTAAATTATAATACAGACATTTTAAAATTGCTTAAGTAGCAACCGACATTCTTATGAATTATTCTGACATTATGTGCTGTGATACATCTCTTTTTATTCTTACAATGCTTCCTTTAGGTTTCAGAGGATAGAATAATCATTTCTGGTCTTATATTTTTTAATTGCTATTATGCTGGTAATCTTCAGTTAAAGCTTTGTTATCCTTGCCTTGGTTTTATTACCATTATCTATAACAGATTAAAATTTTCTGTGCTTTTATTTTCACAAGTTATAGAACTTTACAAAACCACTTGAGAATAAAGATAACCATATTTTTAAAATAAAACCTCCTTAACCATGTATCTACTCAATTTACATTCCTAGCTGTGAGTACTAAAGCACCGTCTTCACCATTTTCTTCATAACATCACAGATAATTTATTAGCGTTTACAGGTTCTGAAAGAATATTTTGCAATTCTGGAAATCTCAGTTCTCAATTAAACAAGGCAATCACACTAGAAGCAGGCAGTGTAAAGTTAAGATCATGTATCTACCATGAATAAAGCAAAACTGAAAAATAATAAAAAGAAATTTGTTTCCCATTTTAATGAGGTACCCCTAACATGGAAAATTATATTTTGCAGTTCATTATGGAATATTCTAGTTTTGCACAGCTTTCTTTCAATGCTTATTTTACATATATTCTCAATACCTTCTATGTTTATTTACCTTATGATGATAATTCTGAATAATAAAACAAGAAGCAAATGTAAGTAAGTAATTACTGAAGCTGCATAAATACTTCCCATCTGCAGAATCTAAGAACAGTTTGTTGCTAAAATTATGTAACGTGGCTAGTTTGTAATAAGGACTATGAAGTGTCATTTGCCGTTGTGAAAATGCACTACCTATCTGCGTCTGAGAGCGATATGGCAGAATGCACACTGTTATGCTATAAATTCACTTGCACAGAAACACATCTTGAATAGCTCAGGAAGGAGATATGCAATCAAGCTACCACAGAAAAGGTAATACATTTAGAACTTAGATATAGTTGTTCACTTATTAAACCATATATGAAATGAATTAATACAAAATTATCTTTATACAGCCTGCTTTCCTAAAACCACCTCCCATTCTTTTCCTTGTTAAGTGCATGACATTTTGCAAATACAAATGTGCATTCCTAGCAAATGGACAACAGAGTCCTAAATACTCTTAGAATTTGGTTTAATAAAAATCTGGATTAGATGAGAGAGGGTGGAAGGCCAAGCAAATAAGTAAAACTTTGAGATAGGATTCACAACTCAGGATTCTGACCCCTGTCACTCTAGGCTGAACTCTGATTTTTCGGCATCAGTGACATAATCAATCATTTTTTGACAATGAATGAAAAGTAAGTGATAGCTCTGATAAACTCATGCATTAGCTGTTTTTGTCATCAGTCTCCTATCCTTTAATTGCTCTACAGACTGGATGGATCTGTGTTCATATTATTTTCGTGAGCAGCTGCCAAGGAGAGGTGCTGCTGCAGCCTTTGGAATCCTCCTGCGCCAGTGGGACAAGTGAGGGTGGAAAATGCAGCTCAGTTCAGACAAAAATGAGGAGCTTGTGCTACAACAAGGAAAACAGAAGAATGTAGAGCAGCACTGGGACTTCAGAGGAAAAAAGAGCATTTTCATCTGCAAACATTTTTCAAAATGAAAAGCACCTCTGCCATAGCTCAGTCATATGGCTACTGTAAAACCTAATTTTTACTGATAAGGGCACAACGACCTCCCCTCTCTGGGGTAGATCTTGCTGTTGTGGCTCCTTCGTTACAAGGGAGACTCTGCTTTATCCTATTGGACACTATCTGGAGGTTAAACTGCCCCCAAGCTGTTAGTGGTACTGAATTTGCACTGCCTGCCTTTTGGTCTGAAGGAGGTGTTGAGCAACTGCTGATGTTCACAAGGCCTCGTTATTTCATAAGGGTGAGGACCTGACTCCCAATACTGTACCAACAAAAATGCAGTCAGTGGATGTTTCAGTTCTCTTCTCTCTTTGTGAAACAGATTTTTTTTTTTCCTCCAGTCTGTAGGTCCTGTAATTTTTCTCTTGGCTTATACTGTCATATCCAAAGCTCAACAACAGTCTGGACAAGCTAGAAACACACAAATTGATGGAAGCTTTGCTTCTATAATTCATAGAAAGGACCTTCTGATGGTTGGCCAAGTTTAACATCTTCTTTCAAATAGGTATTTAAATTTAAGAAATAAATTTCCACATTCATCCCTCTGTGAATTCCTACTTTTTTCCTGGTCATCTCCTTGGCATAAATGTGTCACATAGCAGACTAAAGCTGTGAAAGATTCCTGCTTTCCTTCATGGAGAAAACAGGTTTTCAGACAGCTGCCACAGTCTGTCTTTGAAGAAGAAGCTGTTAATGGTACTGATTTTTAACAGGTTGTCTTGAGTGGTAAGCTGTGATTTATACAAAAATGTTACACTGACTGCTACCATAAATAAAGCAGCAGAGGACAAATGGCAACACATATGGTCAGACTTCCTCCTGTAAATTGCAAGAGAGTCACTTCAGAGAACAGGTAGGGAAAAAAAAAGTTTACATTTGTAAGATAAGGAAGACATTAGAAGATACTTGCAGAAATTTGAATGTGTGATTCGTTTACTGGTTACATATTCCTAGGTCTTGAGAAACTTCTGTGCCTTTTTACTACTGTTTATTCCAGTGTTCATGCACTGCCAGATACTGCAGCATCTTGGCTCAATTCACAGGGAGCTGTTCCCTGATACTGTTCTTCACTGCAAAATTTCTCCATAGATATTCTTAGAATGGAATTAAACTGAATTTTTTTACTTAAAGAAATTCTGGAGAAAACTTCTGGTCTACCCCAGCTCATTCCAAACGTCAGGTCCAACAGATATGAAGACTGAACCTTTAATCAAATCTTGTACAACTTAGCTATTTATTAATCTTCTTCAGTCTTTGTGCATGTGCCTTTTGTAAGTTCCTTTCCTCCTCTTCCATGTTTCTGCTTACTCTGATTTCTCATTTCTTGAAGAGAGGTCAGATCTTGCAAAATAGCTGTCCATCTACTTTATGTTTTGTCCTCCAGAACTGGCCCCAACTTCAGCACAGACCACAGTTATCTTCTGCTGTCTCTGGATGCTAGCATTGCATTTCAAGCTGACATGAAGGATTTGGTCTCCCAGTTGGCAACACTATTATAGCACTGGATACATTTCAGTGTTTGAAAGGGAAAATCTTCCCTGTTTTAACACCTCCTGTTATCTAAGTAAAGAGATGTTTAAATAACGAACTGGCTTCAATGAACTGTAGTTGCCATTTTCCTGCTTCTAAGTGAGATAAAATGGAGATAATTACAAAGTGGATGAGCAGGTTTAATGAAAGCCAGTTTCTTTTGGTATATTCCTGAAGCAGCAATCATCATCTGTTTGGCTTTTGAAGAGCAACAATTATAATCACTTAAAATCCCAAGGGGAACAAAAATAGAACTTAGATTAGCATATAAAATATACAGCTGGATTGGGCAAGCCTATAAAAATCTGGGAAAATCATTCTAATTTGAAAGCTATTCAAAATCACAAGCAAAATGAGTTCCAGAGTATTTTACATGTTTCTTCCTTTCTCTTCCTTTTCAAAGTAGTAACATAACAACATTTATAGGATTTTCCTAAGACACAGAAATGAAAAAGCAATGCCAAGAAAGAAACTAAGTAAAAATAGGCTAAAGGTAGATTTTCAAAGTAAGCGATAAACTCAGGTATCATAACACCATCTTTAGCAGGTATTAATCTCCCAAAGATCTGACATAATTGTATTGAAAATCCATGTGCTGTACTCTGAAGATGAAAAATAAAAATATTGCTGAGACAAACAGTTACACTTCTCAGCGTTATCAGACAATGTTAGCAAATGTTAGCTAATAATGTGAGCTTCTGCAAATAAACCTTAGTTTCAGCACACTATGAACTCAAAGATGGAGTTATTATTTTAATACTACCGAATAAGTAATTTTTACTTGAAATGCTAGGTGTATTTATTTTCAGTTAAGGTTATATAAGGTTGTCCAACTTCTTGCAAATTTTTTTTGTGGACAAGAACATGAACAATTTGGATAGCTTACTATTTATAATACCACAAAAGTGTAAGCATCTATTCTTAGTATGCTAAATATCTCCTAAAAAGACACTCCTGCAAACTGAAGTTTATACAGGAGGGTCTGATTTTCATTTCTAAGGTCCTTTGGTACAAAATACATTGTTTGCCTTTAGTTACATGATACTATGTGCTTAGAGATTTTGATAGCCCAACCAACCAGGTCTTGAAAGCACAACTGTGATTTCCATAAGGAGATCTCTACAATCATAATTTGAAAACCACCAGGATTAAAGTTTGCATGATTTAGCTTCTACAGCATTTTTCACAGAAGTATTTAAAGATGGCATATGAAAGTGCTAAATAATTTTTCTGCATTGCTCTGCCCTTTGATGAGCATCTTGGAGCAAATGTATGCTCTCCCCACCTCCTTCCACTGCAGTTTTCTATTGTCTTACTTTCACCATCTATCTCAATTTCAGAAAATTTTTGTTGTTCCACAATCCTCAAATGGACACTTGTTTCTGCATGTGTTACTGTGATGAAATAAGCATTCCTTCAGAAGCCCGAACTTCCTGAATGCTTTGTTAAGGCCAAAAATTACAGCACACTTACTCATCTTCTCTCATATTTTAAGGTACTACCAGAGAAGACCCAGCAGGTCTTTCTGACAGTCTTCCCAAACCATCTGTTTCATAATCTGCTTGCTTTGAACAACATATCGTGCTATGGGATGCATCACAGCAAATTCAGTTTAATGTGGAATCCAACAGTCACCCAATCTTAAAGAAATCATAACTGTAGGTGGAGCACTAGCCATGGAAACAATTTAGTTCTTGTTTCTCCCTGCACCCCCAAACTGTCCTTGTAATTATTTTTATTTAATTTTTTTTGTCTTGAGTTTTATTTATTAAATGTTATATTACAATATATATATTAAAAAATTTTACAGCATCTGAATTTCATGTCTCAGCCTGCTTTAATGAACATTCCATAACTAGAGAGGCAAAATAAACTTAACTGGCATTAAGATCTTCATACAGCTCAGAAGAATTGAAACCTTGACTTAATGGTGTATATATAAGGTAAAACTAAGTATCCTGTGCTCAATGCCCGTTCCTGCCAGTCTGTTTATAAATTATCACTTCTGCAGATTGCCTGAACATCTAGTAGGGCTACAGGAACGAGAAAGTGTGAAATCATGCCTAGAGGGAATAACCAGCTTTACTTGAGACCTTGCTGACTCCAGCAGCGAAGACATAATGTAGAGAAAAATAGTCACTGAAACAGGAAACACTTTATCTACATTAAACTGCTGCTGGAGAGGGGGAAAAAGTGTATCAAATTGGAATATTTATAGATTTGTTCCTTTGCTGGGGCTGTATGTGACCATACCTCCTGACTTAGTTAATACCTGGACCTCGTAATCAAAAAAAGAGTTCTCAGAAATGTACCACTTTTGCACTTCTGAGTGCATAGATGACTGTGTAGATTTCATTTCTGGAAGAGAAATAAGTCTTAGCTCCCAGACTGAGTATCTGCTGAACAAGGGAATGGAGTCTTCTCATGACCTGAGAAAAACATTGGAGCCAACATCACAACGTTACCACAAGTCTAAGCAATACCTTGTGCATTTCACATAAACAGCTTATCTAGACATAAAACCGACTTTCTTTCAGTCAGTAGAGTAACACCCTGGTCATGTTAACCCCAATTTTTGTATCTATAATATCTGCTAATGAATACAACTCTATTTCTGCTAAGGTAGACTAACCCAACATTTTTGTCACCAAGTCACCAAACGACACCCAGGACAAGCAAGACGTCTTGTGAAGCCAGCTTTCAAAAAACCCACAACTTTGATGAATGATGCTCTCTGCTGCCTAAATGGTTCAGTTTCAATACAGATTCTTTCTTCACAGTTACTTATGTACATTTGCATCTAATGACACAGGTCATTGATTGTCTGAAATCTGAAGTACTACTGATCTTAATGTCACCTATACATAAAAAAAAAGCAAAAGTTTGTTTTAAGTATTGAGGTTTTAAACGATTTAGTGCCTTAAAGAATAGTTCTTAAAGTATGTGTTTTAAAGTGTTTTGCACTTCTATGACTGTTAAACAAATTTAATTAAGTTTATATCTCTGCAAAAAATATGAGGCATGCGTATCCATGCAGGTACATCTGCCAATACCCTGCCATAAATACAGAATGCAAGCAGGTTTGGGACACTTAATAATATTTTTGGGAGCATAAAGAAATATCTCTAGGAGCACTTCTAAAATTCTGTTGACTTTATAGGCACGCAGAATTATTTGCAGGATTTGGGTCAATAGCTTTCCTGAATTATCAAACATTCAAACCAGGAAATTTAACTGTCTTTAATAACAACTGTCCCAAAAGACCCAGATAACTACTAAATAAAGTGTGATTTTTTTTTTTACTTTTGTGCATGTAAAATCTTAAAAGGCAGAAGACTTAAGCATGCAACTAACTAAGCTTAAAATTTGTAAGTGACTTCCTGAATTAGGCTGAGATCAATTCTTTAATGTTCCTAACACTTCTGGCTAATAGTCATTGGCATTATTTGAAGATAGAAACTTTACAACTGTGATTATTTTTCCATGACTCCCAATCTGTTCTGTGAAAATGAACAAATAAGTCTCATTTAGAACTTTGATTCACAAAATTTCAAACTGTTTTCTAAGGAGAGTCATTGCTGAAAATTAGTATTTGAACTAGTAATTAATTCAATATGGAATCATGTTTTTTATAAGATGGCAAAATATAACCTTGAAAAGTATCACAAAACAAGATCTCATAAAGTGATACAAATACTTTTAGCAGATGGGAAAGCATTTGAACTGCGCTTATTTGATACTAGTATCTTTCTGTATAACAGTTTTACAGTAGCCCTTTTAAGATAAAACAAATGAACATTTATATTAGAATGCTAGAACAAGAGGTGTTAATTACTTTCTTTTCTGAGTGTTTTAAGTACAAAATTATGGCTCTAATAAACTTTTTTCTTGTAATAGAATAAATATCTGATAGCTTATGTGCATCTTTGACTCTTGATGTCTAGCAGCTGACAGAGACTTTCATACATTTTAGGTGGCTTTATAAGGAAATAATCTCAAAGCATCATTTTGAAACTCCTGAATAAGGATAAGAGGATGCCTAGGAAGCTTCAGGCAGTCACCTTCACTTTTAAGTTTTCAAAAAAATCCTTAATATTTGATGCAGTTCTGGTTCTTTTTCTCTTGGACTTCAATTTGAATTCTCATTTTTCACTCTAAGACTGGACTTGGAAGTTATAAAATGTGATATTCACATAGATCAGAGGAATTTCAACTCATTTCATACTCATCTGCTGTAAGGTGTATACATGGGTTTCTCATTGCACCTTTCCATGTATTTTTCAGGAAGGTAATATGCACAATGTGTTTGCATGAGCCTGAAGACTTTTTTCCTAGGTATTTCTAATCACAAAGCAACATAAAATCTTTCCTTTCCTCTGTCATCATCTATGCAGACTATCAAATTCTTAACCACTGTCAAGAAATCTTGCATCCCCAAATCTCCCAGTTTTGTTGGTTGTCAAAGCTTTTTATGAGCAGTTTGGGTTAAATTCTTAGCTTTTGGGTTGGGTTTTTTTGTGTTTGTTTGTTTGGTTGGTTTGGTTTTGTTTTTTTTAATGTCCATTGTCACTAGTGCATAACCTGTTATAGTTCCACAACCAGATGTAGACAAGGGTAGATGAAGATGCCCCTTGTACTTGTATGCCACTGCAGAACAGGTGGGCTCTGATCAGGGTCCACAAAAAGGCTGTGTAATTGGGTGGTTGCTGACACTGAGGCTAAGTGCATCTGTTCAAGAGGTAACGGACACAGGGAGGTCTATTTACTTCCCGTCCATGAAGTTAATGGCATTTGTGGAGAATATGTGCAGGAGTGAGTTCCTTTCTAGTTAGGGAAGTTTCCTGACAAATTAAATACCTTTTGCTCTCAGCGCTCACCACTTTTTTCCCTGTCTAATATTTAAAATATAGTGGAAATAAAGGGTAAATAAGCCATTAGTGAAAGAGACTTCAAATTATAAATGCTTCTAGCACTTACATTCTGTGTGCTTGATATAAAAGGAAAAATATTAATATATTGAGTGACATCAAGAAGAAGAGGAATGTTTATGGACTCTGGAAGAGGGTACAGGTCTCTTGGGTGGGCTACAAGAGGGAAGTGAGGTTGTGTAGAGAAAAAATCAGAGAGGCTAAGGCTCAACTAGAAATAAGGTTGGCAAAGTCTGTGAAAAATAACAAATCTTTCTATAAATATATAAATAATAAAAGGAGAACTAGGGAGACCATATGCTCCCTATTGGACACAAAAGGAACAACAATGACAGGGGATGGAGAAAAGGCTGAGGTACTTAATGCCTTCTTTGCCTCAGTCTTTAACTGTAAAGAAAGATGTTCCCTCTGTGTACAAACCCAGGAGCTAGAGGAGCAAAATGAGGCTCCCATGGTCCAAGAGGAGGTGGTCAGAACCTTGCTCGCCCAACTAGACACCCACAAGTCTATGGGGCAAGATGGGATTCACCCAAGGGTATTGAGGGAGCTGGCAGATGTGCTGGCCAAACCCCTTTCCATCATCTTCCAACAGTCCTGGAAGACTGGGGAGGTACCACTAGACTGGAGGATGGCTGATGTTGTGCCCATCAACAAGAAGGGTCACAGGGAGAATCCAGGGAACTACAGGCCTGTCAGTCTGACCTTAGTGCCAGGGAAAGTCATGGAACAGGTGATCCTGAGTGCTATCATGAAACACATGCAAGAGAACAGGGCCATCAGGCCCAGTCAACATGGGTTCACAAAAGGCTGGTCCTGTCAAACCAACCTGATTGCCTTCTATGACAAAATGACTTGGCTGCTGGATGAGGGAAAGACTGTGGATGTGGTCTTCCTGGACTTCAGTAAAGAGAGTGGTGGTAAATGGTGTTAAATCCAGCTGGAGGCCAGTCACAAGTGGGGTTCCCCAGGGCTCAGTGCTGGGTCCAGCCCTGTTCAATGTCTTCATCAATGACCTGGATGAAGGCATTGAGTGTCCCCTTAGCAAGTTTGCAGACGACACTAAGCTGTGTGGAAGTGTCCATCTGCTGGAGGGTAGGGAGGCTCTACAAAGGGATCTGAACAGGCTGGACCGCTGGGCTGAGTCCAATGGCATGAGGGTTAACACGGCCCAATGCCGGGTCCTGCATTTGGGGCACGACAACCCTATGCAGAGCTACAGACTGGGAGAAGTCTGGCTGGAAAGCTGCCAGGAGGAGAGGGACCTGGGGGTGTTGGTTGACAGCCAACTGAACATGAGCCAGCAGTGTGCCCAGGTGGCCAAGAAGGCCAATGGCATCCTGGCTTGGATCAGAAATGGTGTGACCGGCAGGTTTAGGGAAGTACTTCTCCCTCTGTACTCAGCACTGGTGAGGCCGCTCCTTGAATACTGTGTTCAGTTCTGGGCCCCTCACCACAAGAAGGATGTTGATGCTCTGGAGCGAGTCCAGTAAAGAGCAATGAAGCTGGTGAAGGGGCTGGAGAACAGGCCTTAGGAGGAACAGTTGAGAGAGCTTGTGTCATTTATCCTGGAGAAGAGGAGTCTGAGAGGAGACCTCCTTCCTCTCTACAACTACCTGAAAGGAGGTTGTAGAGAGGAGGGATCTGGCCTCTTCTCCCAAGTGACAGGGGACAGGACAAGAGGAAATGGCCTCAAGCTCTGCCAGGGGAGATTTAGGCTAGACATTAGGAGGAAGTTTTTCATGGATAGGGTCATTGGGCATTGGAACAGGCTGCCCAGGGAGGTGGTTGATTCATCTTCCCTGGAGGTGTTTAAGGTGTAGGTAGATGAAGTGCTGAGGGACATGGTTTAGTGTTTGATAGGAATGGTTGGACTCAATGATCTTATGGGTCTCTTCCAACCTGGTGATTCTATAATTCTATATTTGTTGCATCATTTCCTGTGAAAAACAGCCTGACATAAAAAAACCAAAACATGGCTACAGAAGTTGACTATATGCGGACTATTAGAATAGTTCAGCTAACTGCAGCCAAGTGCAGAGTCAAACACTGATGAAGTTACTGTCTCTAATGAATATTAAACTGAATGTACTACAATACTCATATTTCACAAATTACTGACTTCATCAAAGGACAAATAATATTTTTTAAAAGAAAATAAGACAGTTTTAGGCAAAGTTATGCTGAATACCTGTATATTCTAGCTGTATTTATCGGAAATATTAGCCTAAACATTACTGCCTTTTATTTTTTTGTTTTACATAAGACCTAAACATTTGTTAAAGATTAAATTATCTTAGAAAAAAATTAAAACTAATATGTCTGTAGCTGCAGCTAGAAGTGTATAGCTTCTTCTTACCCACTGCGGATTTCAGTTATTATACTTTTTTTTCCCCCATCTATTTATAGACTTTGGGCTACACTTAAGTTCTGATCACTTTCAATAACGACAATAGAAGTGTTATCAGATTTACTACTGCAGGCAATTATCTCTATTATTTTAAGTAACGGTTAAGTAATATTGACGTACAGCTGTTTCCATACAATAATCCTGATATCCACAGAAATAAGTCAGTGCAAGTTAGTTATTACTGTCTACCATACAATCTAAAATCTAATCTATTGTCCAAAGTTGCAATGAGGAAAGTTACCTCAGCTGTAAGCAAACATCCTTTAATTAAAATGGTATAATGTAAAATGAAGCAGGAAGGAAAATGGAGAGGGGTATGGACAGGGAAGGGAGAAGGGAAGGGAGAAGGGAAGGGAAGGGAAGGGAAGGGAAGGGAAGGGAGAAGGGAAGGGAAGAAGGAAGGGAAGGGTGAAGGGAAGGGGAAGGGGAAGGGGAAGGAGAAGGGGAAAGGAAAGGGAAAGGGAAAGGGAAAAGGGGAAAGGGGAAGGGGAAGGGAAAGGAGAAGGGAAAGGGGAAGGAAGGTGAAAGAGAAATCAACAATTTGCACTGCCCAGCTTGTTTTGTGAGCTAGTGCTCCTCAGGAGGTGACAGGGGATTCTTTGCAGTACAAATACATCTTTCAGCGTGCCAGGGTAGGCGCCCCATCTGCAGGTCGCTGGCAGCTCTCCCACCCGAACCAAGGGCGAGTTGCAGGCGCTGCTTTCCCCGGCGGGGCCGGGGGAACTCACTCCGCCCCTGGGGACGCGACGTTCGTGTCCGAGGATGCTGTCCTCTACTGGCCCCACCGAAGGGGATGGATGCCTTTTTTTTTTTTTTTTTTCTTTTCTTTTATTAACCCGATGCCTGAAGAAATTACTATAATTAAAAAAAAAAAAATAAAATACACTTACCACTCCGACCTCATAGAGCTTTGTCATGGGTTTAGTGGGGGGAAAAGCCCCAAACACAAACAAGCCACAGACACAGAAACACAGACGATTTATTCCTAATTGTGCTAGGGTCAAAGAGGGGAGCGGGGAAGGACTGCCGAAGCATATCTAGAGATCACGACGTAAGGGGAGGGTGAGCAAATCAGCCTGGATCAGACGCTACCCGGTTTCTCCACACCAGGCAGAGGAAACAAGGGATGTGGGTGGAGAGGCTTGGGGAGAGGGGAGGGATCCGCGCTCCCATCCGATTGCAGGAAGCTCCAGCCTTTGGAAAGGAGGAAAAAGCAACCAATCAACTGATACCAAAAACCAAAAAAAACCCCACAACCAAGCCACAAAAAAACCCCCCAAAACCCCAAACCCAAAACAAACAAAAACCCCAAAACAAACACCAAATTCCCCCATCCCCCCACCCCCTTTCCCCCCACAGAAATCCACAAAATAAACCCAGAAAGAAACTCCACTGGCCATTGCTGTGAGCTGCAGTGTCCCTGCCGCCCGCAGCTGCCTAGGGCTCCCATCGGATCCGAACGTCCCCGGTTATTTGAAGCTCCTCCCTAGGTGTTACCCCTTGCTCCTCAGTTTCCCCCATGCCATTAATTCGGTGCAATCACATTACGGGCGCGCTCCTTCTCACTCCGGTGCCCACAGCCTGGACATTTCCCTTTCTGGCACCCTCACCTCTGCCTAAAACTGTTCCTCTGCCGCAGCCCCTGCAGCTAGAGGTGAGGAAGTGTAACACTACCAGTTCACTGCATTTTATCCAACATTTCTCTCCAGTTGGATACTGCTTATGCGTGTTAGGGAGGAGGCATTATGTGTTGTGAAATGCTGTGTGGAGTATTGGCAGTGAAAATGGATATCCACACATCAGCTGTCGGGTTTGCAAAATACCCTGCTCTGACACACATCTGTCTCAAACTGTTCCTCCTTTCCTTCCCAGAGACTAGTATCACCTCTCTGTCACAACTAGCCTGTTAGCTTATACACCAGGGAGTTATGGAGCCATGGTCAGAGATACTTTTGCTGGAAAATTTTGGGGTGCCTCCCATGGCCGTCCAACCAGTTTTCCACCCAGCAGAGTGTTTGCCTGTCCAGTCCAGAAGCCAACAGTTGCCTAAGCAGAATGCTGTGAGAAACTGTGTCAAAGGCTTTACTGAAGTCCAAGAAAACTACTTATAGTGCACTAAACAAATAAGTAAATTCAAGTAATTGCTAAGAAAAGGTGGTTACCTTTTGATTTTTTTTACTAGGAGCATATGAAGGTTATCTGTTACTTCTTTGTTTAACACAACTTTGACATGTTTTGTGTTCCACATGTCTTAAAAATATTTTCCCTGATTAAGGTTTTTGCATATTGCTTTCATTGTGAAGACCTTTCATACATCTGAATCAGAAGATGTGGCTAGAACTAGCAGCAATTGAAATGACAGGCATGATGTGGCTATCTTAGGAAGTCACTGCACAGCATCACCAGTGGAAGTTCTGTTTTTCATCAATCTTACCTATTTTTATACAAAGACAATGAAAGATTTTCTACCCAACATGTGTATGGGACAGGGAAATTGGCAGGAGACTAGTGATTCCGTGCTACAGTCTATATGATGCAATTATCACAATATAATTAAGTCACACTATTTCTGCTTTCTTGCACTTCCTCAGGCATCTGTTTGGTTCACTTGAAACAAAGAAATTTATGCTCAATACTTAATTTTACTATTAAGGCAGGTGTTCTTTTATTCGGCACTGGAGAAGACTTCCCAACAGTGATTTCAGAGAACTTTATATACACAGAGATGCCTTCATATTCGTAGTTTTTCCACAAAAATACCAATATGGCTTATTCCTGGAACCTTATTGCATATCTAGGGGTGGGAGTGGTATATAATTAATCCCATTCAGGGACTGGCCATACCTGAGCAGCCAATCATAATGACTCTGGAGGACAAGAAGTTAAGTATCATTATCATTGTCTTAGTAGTTAATCTTGTTTTAACACATTACGGTTGACATTCCGTCTCACCATTTACAAGTCACCATTTCACACTTGTTTTCTATCCACTTGTGAAGTAAATACTGATTTCAGATGCAGACCTGTGGACATTACAAGGATGGGAACAGCTTGGGGAATGTGCTTTTAAGAGAACAGTAGTATTTAAAAAAAAATATTAATTGAGATTCAAGGAGAATGCTAGTGAAAACAACATTTTAGTACTCATTACAAAGTTAAGTGCTCATACTAAAATGTCACAAAAGGTCTTGGACTTTGTAATGAAAATTTAGTCATGTTGAATGAATGTATTACTAACTCCATTACACTTCCCGAGCCTAAATCATTCAGAGTATTCATCGACTACTTTAAAAATCTGTTAGTTATAAGTAAGAAGAAGAGGGGAAAAGGAGTTCTGGAGAGAGGAAAGTTCTTCGTTGTAGCTATTCCAAACTATGCAGCCAGAGTGATGAAACATCATTAGTCTGTTAGGTGGAAAGGAAAAAGTTGGTCTACAAGGAAAGGTACAGCGTTTATTTATGTTAACTCAAACCCACAACAAATTAGTGATTTGGACCTCCTATATATGCATAACAAGCTCATTGTCTTCCAAATTAAGCTACTTTTCCAATCTGTTGAGAAGAATACTTTCTGGATTTTGTTAAGGATTCAGGGTTATGAAGAGATTCTTGTAGTCTATAGAGAAAGATGTAATTTCCCCTCCTTTTTTTTTACCTGTAAGTATGATTTTTGAATTACATATAATCACAGACTCGGATTCTGGGCTGAGAATAGAAATTAATGGTCCTTGTTATTGATTCTTAACATTTTGTAGCTGTTCACCATATTACTCAAAACATTATTGCTTGGCAGTAAAGACCCACTGCCAGTCAGATGCTCACATAAAACCCAGCACCACCTGCTGTGTGTTGCATTTCATGCAGGAATTCACTTGTACCCACAAGCCACATTTATTTGGGCCTGAAATGCAAAGGGAAATCTTGACCCCATGACAGTCAGCCAGGATTTCACCAACAGATTGTGAGGCTGCAGGTTCACATGAGCTCTTCCTTCCACCAACCATCTTATCTCAAGATACAGTGTAACTATAGCTAAAGGGATGTAGAGACAGATATGCATGTGGCATATGACCAGAAATGTATTACACGCATTCTTTCAAGTCTGTCTGGATGCCTATTCTAGCATGAAAACACCCTGCCCAACAAATTAACCACTGACATCCGTTCAATCTGTGTACATCCTCCTTAGTTTACTCCTCCCTAAAAACCTGGTTAATCAGTGTAGAGTATGTTGAAAAGCATGACTTCACCAAAGTGCCCTCTGTCAGAACAAACTAGCAAATTATGTCTAATAACAAATAAATCATAGAAATTTTAAACATATTTAATTGAAAAGTAATATTTTATGAAGGATAAATCCATCATCTTCCAGCAGTCCTGGAAGACTGGGGAGGTACCTCTGGACTGGAGACTGGCTGATGTAGTTGCCATTTACAAGAAGGGTAGCAGGGAGGATCCGGGGAACTACAGGCCAGTCAGTCTGACCTCAGTGCCAGGGAAAGTCATGGAACAGGTGATCTTGAGTGCTATCATGAAGCACTTACAAGAGAACCGGGTGATCAGGTCCAGTCAACATGGGTTTACCAGAGGCAGGTCCTGCCAAACCAACCTGATCGCCTTCTATGACAAAGTGACTCGGCTGCTGGATGAAGGAAAGGCTGTGGATGTGGTTTTTCTGGACTTCAGTAAAGCCTTTGACACAGTTTCTCACAGCATTCTGGGGCACAACAACCCTAAGCAGAGCTACAGACTGGGAGAAGCCTGGCTGGAAAACTGCCAGGAGGAGAGGGACCTGGGGGTGTTGGTCGACAGCCGACTGAACATGAGCCAGCAGTGTGCCCAGGTGGCCAAGAAGGCCAATGGCATCCTGGCTTGTATCAGAAACAGTGTGACCAGCAGGTCCAGGGAGGTGATTCTCCCTCTGTATTCAGCACTGGTGAGGCCGCTCCTTGAATACTGTGTCCAGTTCTGGGCCCCTCAGCACAGGAAGGATGTTGAGGCTCTGGAGCAAGTCCAGAGAAGAGCGACGAGGCTGGTGAAGGGGCTGGAGAACAGACCCTATGAGGAGCGGCTGAGAGAGCTGGTGTTGTTCAGCCTGGAGAAGAGGAGGCTGAGAGGAGACCTCATTACTCTCTACAACTACCTGAAAGGAGTGACAGGGGACAGGACAAGAGGGAATGGCCTCAAGCTCTGCCAGGGTAGGTTTAGGCTGGAGATTAGGAGGAGGTTTTTCACGCAGAGGGTCATTGGGTATTGGAACAGGCTGCCCAGGGAGGTGGTTGATTCCCCTTCCCTGGAGGTGTTTAAGACACGGGTGGATGAGGTATCGAGGGACTTGGTTTAGTGTTAGATAGGAATGGTTGGACTAGAAGATCCAATGGGTCCCTTCCAACCTGGTTGTTCTGTGATTCTGTGATTCTGTGATATTAGGAACCTTTAGTTCTAGTGGTAATATTTGTGATGCTACATTAAAGACTTCTACACATAGTAGACATTTCTTCTTATTACACATAGTCATAAAGCATGCATGAGACAGAAGGTTCCTCTACACACAATTTTGCACATATAGCCTAGGACTTACCTTTGTTTTGAACTTCTGAAACACAATTCACTAGCTAAATTAACACTTGTTTCCATACTGGGTTTTATATATGTTTTGTTCCTTTGTTTTTCTCTATTTTCTGTGCATATTTCTGAAACCTTTAAGGATGTCTAATACCTTTTTGAATCATCAGCAGGAGCTGGCATGGGGAGAGGAAGAGAATTTATGTTTAAAGTGAAGTACAGCTGTATAGACCTGTTGAATCACATTTTTCTAGTATATAGTAAAATCACTTGAAATCTCTTTCATATTTTCAGGTTTTCATGACAGGAATTCTAGTGATGATGGAAATAGAATTTCTCATTGATTTTTACTTGGTTTAGTCATTTACAAAATGTATGGTAAAAATACACTTATCTCACAAGACCAAGAAGACAGTGAATTAAATTAATTCTAAGATATTTGAGTAAAAGGCATATTGAGAGCAAAAACCAGTATACGTTAGAAACAAATCACTTGAACTATGTTACCAAAATAAAATAAATGTATCAGACTACTTATCTGTTTTTAAATCTTTCTTTGCCTAAAGGCAAGGACTTCTCTTCCAAAAATCTTTCGTTGAATTGTTCATAAGTTAATCTTGTTCAAAAGAGAGCAATGGAAGTACCTGTCCCCCTTAAGATTTTGTCAAGTTAGTGTGATAAACAGGGTAAATTTCTGCCAGCAACTACAGTCTCCTGGTGATCACTGCACATGTATTTATGCATATATCTAAATGTAGTCCTCATAGTGAGCCTACTTCCACTACTGTTCAGTGACCAGCCTCCAGAGTGGCTTAAGCAATTCCTGAAAGAGAGTAAAGTCTCTTGGCCATGCAACTAGATAAAAAGGAGTGAACCACATATGGTTATTTTTAATTAAAATAAAAAAACATTCCATAAAGGTTTTTTCCTAATGAATGGGAAGTGGAAAAAGGTGAAAAATAAAGGCAAAGTAATTTCTCAGATGTAATGCAGTTATTCACATGCTTCTTGTTTATTGCTACAATGGACAAATAATGCAACTTTTCAAACTGTACACAGTTTGGATGTGCAGACATTTTATCAGCTATTATCTAAATGATCTCTCATCAGAACTCTTAAGTCTATTCACTTTCTGAGTGAAAATTTCTCTTTGAGTTTACACTGTTGATTTTTAAACTGCATTTTTGTGTTGGTTCCCCTATTTTCACTTTTTTACTGCTTCACAGCAAAACTTGCAAGGATGGCTGACATAGAACAGCAGCTGGAAGGATCAAAATGAAAGTTAATGCACTTTCTACCCAGGTGCTCCCAAACAAAAATAGGTACAATTTTCTGCAAAACAGTTGCTGATATACTTTTCCCCCTATACTTTGTTGAAGAATTGATTTAGAAGGAGTGGGTGTTCACAACAATAGCAGTTGTAATATCACACAAAAGAGAGAAACCAAATACTTTTTCTGGGAGGATTATGAGGAAATATGGCATCTATCTATCATTAGAATGTAAAGTGAGGTGAATCTCTCACTGTTTTTTGCAGCTGGGCTTGGAGTGGAATCATAGAATCACAGAAACACTAGATTGGAAAAGATCTTTGAGATCATCAGGTCTAAATATACCTGTTCGATAGTAAATCATATACCTAAGCACTTAATCTACCCAACTTATAAATACCTCCAGGGATGGGGGCTCAGCCATCTCCCTGGACAACCTGTTCCAGTGCCCAATGACTCCTTCTGTGAAGAAATTTTTGCTAATGTCTAATCTGAAACTCCCCTGATACAACTTGAGGCCATTCCCTCTCGTCGTATCACCTGTCACTTGGCTGAAGCGATCAAACTCAGCTCTTTACAACCACCTTTCAGGTAGTTGTAGAGGGCAATAAGGTCTCCCTCAGCCTCCTCTTCTCTACCTTAAACAACCCCAGTTCCCTCAACTGCTCCTCAGAAGATTTGTTTACTGGTCCCTTCACTAGCTTTGTTCTTCTCTGGACTCACTCTAGAGTCTCAAAATCCTTCTTGTGGTGAGGGAACTGAACATGGTGCGGTCTCAACGGTGCTAAGTGATGAGGCAGAATCACTTCCTTGGACCTGCTGGTCACACCATTTCTGATACAAGCCAAGATGCCATTGGCCTTCTTGAACTCATGCTGTTGGTCTCAGCCCAGTGGTCCAGCATGTTCAGACCTCTTCGTAGAGCCTCCCTACTCCCTAGCAGAACAACATTTCTTGCCAGCTTAGTGTCATCTGTGAACTTATTATGGGTAAACTAAATCCCTTCATTCAGATCATTGGTGAAGACTTTGAACAGGGCTGGATCCAGCACTGAGCCCTGGGGACACCACTTGTAACTGGCCTCCAGCTGGAGTTAACTCCATTCACCACAACTCTCTGGTTTCAGCCATCCAGCCATTTTTTTTAGCCAGCAGAGAGTGTGCCTATCCAGGACAGTGGAATCCAGTTTCTCAAGGAGAATGCTGTGAGAAATGGTGTCAAAGGCTTTACTAATGTCCAGGTACAATATATCTACAACCAGGTACAATACATCCACAAAGGAAGGAGGGAAAACTAAGAGATAGTTGTTTAGCCTGGAGAAGAGGAGGCTGAGAGGAGACCTCATTACTCTCTACAACTATCTGAAGGGAGTTTGTAGAGAGGAGGGAGCTGGCCTCTTCTCTCAAGTGGCAGGGGACAGGACAAGAGGGAATGGCCTCAAGCTCCACCAGGGAAGATTTAGACTGGAGATTAGGAGGAAGTTTTTCACACAGAGGGTCATTGTGCATTGGAATAGGCTGCCCAGGGAGGTGGTTGATTCACCTTTCCTGGAGGTGTTTTAGGCACGGGTAGATGAGGTGCTGAGGGACATGGTTTAGTGTTTGATGGGAATGGTTAGACTCGATGATCCGATGGGTCTCTTCCAACCTGGTTGTTCTATGATTCTATGATATGCCATTTGTATTCCGAAACTGAGGGACTATTTCACAACAGCTGACAATGCCGATGAATTATTAGCTTCTGACACAAAGATACTACAATGCAATGATTTTGTGCTCCTCCATTGTACAGTTTGATGACACAATTTATCTCCTCCTGCTAAAGTTTGAGTACTTCACAATTTAGAGTAAGAGGGCATTATTAATGGAAAAGAATCATATACTTTATTCTGATCTTGCTTTTCAGATGGCACCTAAATATGTCCAGGCCCCAGGACTGGAAGAGAAAATTTTGGAAGTTCTTATACAGAATCCTCAAATGAAAGACAGAAATAAACAAACCAACTCCTGCTTTCAGGTAGAAGTCTCCCATTCTTTTCTGACACAGGTGTAGCTATAACTTAAGAAGGCATCTCAGCTACATTGGGGACAGCAGACCAAAGTCATGTCAGGTGCCAAGAAATATATAGAGCAGAAAGCCTAAGTGATCTCCTCTTGGCAGATAGCCAACACAAAACATATATAATTTATTAATATTCATTTTCCAGAGTCCAGAATGAAGACACATTTTCACCCAAATCCACACTGAACAAGGAAGCTTATATATTTTTTAAAATAATTCTATTAATGAAGTAAAATAATTTATGGAAGAATAGGTACTCAGCAAGTTAGATCTAAAAATATATTCATACACATTTTTTTCTCAGACACATTTCTCAGTGCACCTGTAAGCTAACCAAAGGAAAATCCTTACCATCTACTCCAATATTCTACATTAATTACATTTTTCCTCATTCATTCCATATTTGGAGGCACCAAAAATCTCATCAATGTGAAGGACTTCTTTTTTCCAAATATGCAATCCTCCTGATTTCCATGAATTCTGCAAAATATTGAGTAAATTCACTAATGTGCACTAGCTTGAAACTGGACAAACATAGAAAGCAGGATAGAAATACACAGAAGAATCTAGTAACAGACTAGAGAAGTCATACTCGATTCAATGCTCACTAAAAGCTACAGTAATTTCTCTTTTGACTTAAATAGATGACAGGACATACCATTAATGCAGTACAATGCTTGCTAAGCTGAAAAGAAATTAGGGATTTTATGAAATAGGCTGAGAAGGTCACAGTTTCCAATGATCACTTGTTCTTGCAGGTACTACTGGACTCTGGAGTAGGCAGTCTTTTGGAGCCAACATATCCAGTAGACACTTTCTAAATAAGAAAATAAAAAGGGAAGTAGTGCTCCACATAACCTCCGATTTTTATTAACTATTATAATTTCCTCCGTGACAACTATTTTACTTTTTCCCACATCTCTATACAAATACTGAACACAACCACTTTGTAACCATCAGATGCTTAAGAGAATTTGTTGAGGGCTTTTTACCTCCTAACACTTCACCACAAGCTACCAACCTTTGTCATTATGCATTGGGTCTCAAAATGAGTCTTTGTGAAGGAGTAGAACTACATTGCCATGTAGGCTGGGGGTAGAATGTGACTTTCTTCATACATGAAGTGTCACTTCTCTGTTCACAGTTACAGATTCCTGCAGGTACCAGAGTAATAATTTACCACAAAGCATCAAACTCTGCTCTCATCTCTCATTTTCTCTGACATAAATAGGGCCCAAAGCCAGACTTCTCAGTCACAGCTGCTACACGGTCAGCCCATGGTATGTATTTTTAGGTATGAGAATAATGGTATTTTTTAATGATACGTTCTAAGTATCATTTTTGGAAACAAAATACTTGAGAATTTGTTGTGTATTCTGCTCTCCAGCTCAGGCATTGAGAAATGCAGCTAATGTACACAAACTGTTCTTCGTTATTCTTTGGTAGATGCAAGAATCTCAGCAATGTTAATAACGGTATATTTGTAGTGTTTTTCATGGGAGGGAAAAACCCAGAAGGTAAGTTAGGGTAAATATAGGAATTTCAAGATTTAAAAAAAAAATTTAGAATTAGAAACTCCAGAATATGCCTTTGCATCTCTGCAGCCACATGCCTCTGCAGCACAAAATCCAGAATATACAAGGTGTCTGAAGAGCACATAGGAAAAATTATTCAGAAGAGTAGTTCAGGAATTAACATTTAACAGTTTTACTACTATGCTGAATAATTTCCCAGAATAGTCCTAAGGTTAGAGATCAGAGATAACTTTTGTCCTACATGTTCTAACAAAGTTACAGTTATGCTTCCTCTTCTTTCTCACCTTTTTATCCACTGATTCTTAAGTCCTTACTGCATGCTTGGCATAGCTTCAACAAAAAAATAAGTAGTTCCTGCTCCCAGTATTTTTTCTAACTGTGATGGGAGCTGGGAGATGTGGCTTTGAGAATAGCAGAATGGACAATGAATTCCATAATTCCTCCCATTTCCCACCCAAGTTGTCTAATTGGTACAGTATCATGTACCAAATGGGCATCATCAGCAACACCAGCACCACAGCCACCTGTTGTGAAGTATTAGCTCAGGAAGAGGCTGGAAAAAAACAAGGAGCAGGGTTACACTTCGGAATGAACACTATTCCCTTTATGAGAGCTGAGGGTTCACCAGTCCTGCTGAAGTGCATTTACACCAATGCATGCAGCATGGGCAATAAACAGGAGGAACTGGAAGTTATTTTAGGGCACAGGGATTACAATGTGTAGTGATTAAGGCACAGACCTTGTCACTGGGGGTGACAACTGAGATCAACTTTATTTAGAGAATGCAAACCTTATATAGTGCCTCTGTATCCAGTAACAGCTGTCCCAGTGAATTTTCACCTGTGAGAATCCTGCATCACAGAGGCAGAGTGCAACTCCCTTCTTTTCTACAGATGTGCCCCTTATCTTCATGTTTTCTGCCTAGTACATTCCTCTCCTATTAACCCATGGGCCTTAATAAAGATTCCAAGTTTGCAACAAACTGGCAAGCATGAGAACATCAGCCGTTTGTTCTGTGCTTGCTGCTGATATCACAGGTACACCAAGGCATCGACCACTTGCCCCAGCATACACGCAATGCTGGAATCTTTATACCCACATTTCCCCCTTCTTTTATTTATAAACTCTATAAACCATCAATTGTTTGTTGTACCTTTCACAGAAAACATGATTGACATATGATTAAACATAGAAATATCTTACTACAGATACACAGAATTATACTAATGCAAGAAAAGTGATTTTGATTAAGGCTTTTACCTAGCTTTCTGCCTTAAGAATCCTTTATAACAATTTTTTTTTGTTTCAGTCATCATTCATCTTGGAGCTTCTTGCCCATTTGTGCTGATATAGCCCCAGCATTATTGTCTGTATTAGCATCATCGTCATCTTCATCATAATTTCTAACTCTGCTTAGATATGGACGGACACACTGCACTGGCACCCATTTGGGTCCTTGACCTGTGGAAACACAACTATATTCTTGACTCCATGTTATTAACTGACGTGGTCTTTGCCATAGGCCTGTTTCCAAAGATTTTACTAACACCTTGACTCCTTATTTTTTGAGCTGCTGACCCTCAGTTTGCAAAGATGAAAAATGCCTTACTCCATTCCCTGATCTTCCCACACATTTAAGCAATTCAACATATACAGTGCCTTCCCTAATCTATTCTGCAGCGTTTAAGCATTCATTCCCCCTTTTTGTTTTAACAATATTTTTTTTTAGTGTCTGATGGACTCATTTTACTATCGCCTGTCCTTCTATTATATACAGTGTCCGTTTTCTTTCCACATTAGTACTGTTCTTCATGTTTTTTCCTGAGCCATCAGTAAATACTGTAGGGCCATCATCTGGTCGCTTTCTACATAAGGGTTTCTGTTCTATTTGTAATGTTTGCAGAGAGGAAAACAATTTATGACTCAGCATGTGGATATCAATACTTCTTTGATAATCTGTTAGAGCTACCTGTAAATTCAAACTAGTTGCCATGCATCACTTAACATATTCCTTTGTCATTGGAATATAATTGATAATCAGGTCTTGGCCTAATAAGTGAGCACTTCCTTTTCTTCCCTTGGTGATTATCTTTGTAATCATTTCAATCTAATTACTATTGTTTTTGGCAGTTGATGTGGCAAAATATCCACTCATTAATTCATAATGAATCTTTTGAATTTTCCTCTGTCATTGGCTCAATTATTCCTAAAGGTTGTCTGCACTAGGGCCCAGCGGTTGCTGATGAGGGACACTGGAATGCAGAGTGTTCTCATAAATTGGCATTCCCCTAGAAACATAACACAGTTAACTCCTCTGGCCTTCAGCAAAGCTAAAAGAAACAAAAATTAGAAAAGAAGGAGTGAGGAGAGCACTCACACAAATACAGTTGCAAGGCTGGCCTTTTTCCATTTTTTTAATCTCTCTCTCTTTCCTTTTATATGTTTTGCTAGGTATTTTAAATTTTTTCCTTCTGAAGCCTTTCATTCCAAAGTTCCCCAGGTAAATCTACCTGTTTACTGGCTTAGTTGACATTTGAGATCGAAAGATCGCAGAGATATACTTCCAAGATTAATAAAAATCAACTTGCAAGTCTTGCAAACGTTTGAAGGACTTCACACACACACCCCCACACCCCCCCACTCATTTCAAAGCTAGTTCATTGCATACCTATCATGTTGGTTATGACCACTCAATAATAACAGAACAAGTATTTCAATTCTGGTAGATATTGTTCTTCATTGCTCTGTGAGTGTTGTACTTTGCAGGTTCATGAGTTTTGTAGTTTCTTGTTCAGACTGGTCACTTTAGCCAAAGCTTCCATCTCCCCAGTTTCCTGCATGAGGTACAATTGCTGGAAAACAAACCAGCTGAGTAATAACCAGCTGAGTAATTCTAGTGCCCTTTGATATAAAACCAGGAGGCATAGACATCCAAGCTAGTACTTGCATCATTCTCATAAAGTTGGCATCAGTCAATTCTGGTAAAATAAGCAATCTTTGTAACAGGTGATCATGCACTAAGTCTGTTTCTGCATTCTCTAAGGCTAATTGTTTAAGCAAAACTTCTCTAGCAGTGATATTGCCTGCCTGCTTATTTAAAGCCTTTTGTAGTTTGTCTAGAAAAAGTCATGCAATAAACACCATTTTCAAGATTTCTTTTTTATCACAAATACAGGTGTGTTCCAAGGACTGTTAATTGAGGCTATATGCCCTTGATCTATTTGCTCCTCCATTAAATTTTGTGATGCACCCAATTGTTCAGTCATTCATAGTTCCGATGCCCATTCCCGTTGCACTTAACACATCTCTCCCTCTAAGATTAGTGGAACGTGCACCACAAAGGGCTGCATTACAGCCATTTTGAGATGTTCTGACTTTCCCCCTTTTTTTAAAAAAAACTTAACGCGCACTTAAACGTAGGATGCTGAGTTTTTAAGGACTAAACCATATGTATTTCAGGGATTCTTGTGGACACAAACCCTTGTGAGCTACACTCTATACAGTCAGCTTGGAACACAGCTGCTTTGAACAAAATTAATTACACTATATGTCTATCCTTTGGTATTAATACTAGTGGAAATGTTGTCCAGAACACTTGTTTGAATTATTCCAGTACAGCCTGCATCTATCACCTGAGGTAAAACAAATTATTGAAAATCATTCTAATTACAAGTCAGTAAAGCCTTTTACGTTACCTGGTATAGTGTGAACTGTGGATAATTGCAGCACTACTGCGACGGTGGTGATCATGTCTATCTCAGTGCTGTCTCTGGTTCTTGCTCTGACATGAGAGCTGCTCCTTGCCCTAGAGGCGTCCGTATCGGTCCATGCCTCCAAACCAGGCTTTGCTCCTGGGTTTTTGACAGTACCGTCCTGTTCTTATCCCATTTTGATCTACACCAACTGTCACACCGAGGGCACATTTAGGCCCTCTATCCTGGCATTGCGTGTGGCCTCTCTTTTAAAATGTCTCTCACTGCTGCGTCTATAGCAGAACATCTTTCTGTCCAGGTTTACAGTCAGGGCTGCAGCCATCAGCTATGCTTGATAGATTAATGGTCCCAGCTGTTGTAGGATTTTCCAGACTGCGCCATATCTTTATACATTTGTCATTAGGAATTTTTATTACTGATTGCAAAATTAAGGCTTCTGTAGCTGCTTAGTTGTCTACCTGCTTGTCAAGCGCATCCTTCAATCTGTCTATTAATGCCATATATGTTCCATACCTATTTCAACTTTCTGATATCCAATATCTTTATAAGCATTTGATAAGTCAAAAAACTGTGCCAGTTGTAAACTTGCATTATTTAAACTGGCTTGACTCTTGAACAGCTACCACCATCATTTCCAAAAACTGCCTGTGTTCTAGAAAGTGGTGGCAGGTGCCCCCTCCTTGGCTGGGGCAGTGCCCCCGTATGGCCCATCATGCAGTTAGTACTTTCTTTACAGGTTTTCAAGTCAGTGGCCTCCCGTGAACAAATTTCAAGGGAAGTTTGTAGCTGGTTAAGGTCACCGCACCTCCACAAACAAAAATAAATCAAAGTTCTGTCATGGTCTACTGGCCCCGGATCAAAGGGATTATTGGTGGTAGCTGATGACCTTGCATCAGTCTCTGAATATGGAATATTACTGTCCTTCTGCTTTTTTTGTGGTTCCACTAAATCTTTGCATGATCTCAAGTGTTTTGATGATGCGATCATTAATCTCCAGGTAGATAACAGGCTTACTGCCCCAGGGTTGTCCCTGATAGCCACATCCCACAATTTAAATCCCATGGCATCCCAGACTTTTATATCTTATGCAGGAATGAAATATAAACCTAGATCCCAACCCTGTATCCATTTTAATAAAGTCCTGAGTCGTTGCTCAGCATAGTGAACCTCCTGTTTCTTTACACTTAATTTTAAGATATGAAGTGTAGGATGCTCTTCCGCAGACATCGAAGACACCATTATTCCCAAGTTCTCAGTTGCTCACCTTTTTTTAAGGATCTTACTTGTCTGGACTGCTTCAGTGCAACACACTGGCCAAAATCCGTCCAACTGGGCATTGCTATAGCTGCTTCTATCCAGAGGTTCTGACCCTGAATATCAGGGTTTGCCCTGAAAGGAGTGAGTCCTTCTCAATTTGGGTGCCATTTGTAGTGATTAAGGCACGGACCTCATTGGTGGGGGCGACAATCGAGATCAACTTTATTTAGAGAGTGCAAACCTTATATAGTGCCTCTGTATCCAGTAGCAGCAACAGCTATCCAAGTGGATTTCTACTTGCAAGAATCCCACAGTGCAGCAACAGAGTGCAATACCCCTATTTTCCACAGATATACCCCTTATCTTCATGTTTTCCACCTAGTACTTTCCATTCCTATTAACCCATGGGTCGGTCTCAACAAGCAAGCAGTAAGAGAACATCGGCCATTTATTCTGTGATTGATGCTAATATCACAGGTGGAATGACCCATGTAACTGGAGTGCAGCCATGGTGGGGTATAAACTTTTCAGGCAGAGGAGAAGAGATGAGGTAGCCCTCTGGGTTAGGGAGTGCTTCGATACCCTGGAGCTCGATTATGGTGATAACTGGATCAAGTGCCTGTGGGTTAAAATCAGAGGAACCCACAAGAAATTTGGTATTGTGATGGGAGTCTGTTATAGATCACCCAGCCAAGAAGAAGCATCTGATAACCTCTTCTATAAACAACTGTGAGTATTCTCAAGATTGCTAGCTCTTACCCTTGTGGGAGACTTCAGTCTTCTGGATGGCTGTTGGAAGTACAGTACAGCAGAAAGGAAGCAGTCTAGGAGGTTCCTACAACGTGTGGAAGACAACTTCCTCCTACAACTGGTGAGTGAACCGACAAGGGAAGGTGCCCTCCTGGACCAGCTCTCTGTGAACAGAGAAGGCCTTGTGGGGGTTGTGATGGTCGGAGGACACCTAGGGCAAAGTGATCATGAGATGGTAGAATTTTTAGTTCTAGGTGAGGTGAGGAGACGGATTAGCAGAACAGTCACATTAAATTTGGAGAGGGCAGAGTTTGGACGGTTCAGAAGGCTGGTTGGCAAAGTCTCATGGGAGAGAGTCCATAAGGCCAAGGGAACCCACAAGGGCTAGGTGCTCTTCAAGAAGGAAATCCTAGCAGCTCAGGAGCAAGCCGTCCACTTACTCTGGAAAAGGAGACAGTGGGGGAAAAAAACAGCTTGGTTGAGCAGGGAGATCTTGAGGGATATCAAAAAGAAGAGGAATGTCTATGAACTTTTGAAGAAGGTATAGGCATCTTGAGTGAACTACAGAGAAGAAGTGAGATTGTGCAGAGAGAAAATCAGCAGGGCTAAGGCCCAAATAGAGGTCAGATTGGCAAAATCTGTGAAAGACAATAAAAAAATCTTTCTATAAATATGTTAACAATAAAAGGGGGACCAGGGAGAAAATTCAGTCCCTATTGGATGCAAATGGAACAACTGTGACAAAAGATGAGGACAAGGCTGAGGTACTTAATGTCTTCTCTGCCTCAGGCTTTAATAGTAAGGAAAGTTTTTCTCTCCGTGTACACACACAGGAGTTAGAGGAACAGAATAAAACTTCCATGATCCAAGAGGAGGTGATTAGAGACTTCCTTGCCCAGGTAGACACCCACAAGCCCTGCACTTGGGGCATGACAACCCTAAGCAGTGCTACAGACTAAGAGATGTCTGGCGAGAAAGCTACTCAGAAAAGAAGCTGGGGATGGTGGTTGACAGCCGACTGAACATGTGCCAGCAGTGTGCCCAGGTGGCCAAGAAGGCAAATGGTATCTTGGCTTGTATCAGAAACTGCATGGCCAGCAGGTCCATGGAGGTTATTCTCCCTCTGTACTCAGCACTGGTGAGACCTTGAATCCTGTGTTCAGTTCTAGACCCCTCACCACAAGAAGGATGTTGAGGTTCTAGAGTGAGTCCAGAGAAGAGCAACAAAGCTGGAGAAGGGGCTGAAGAACAAGTCTTATGAGGAGCAGCTGAGGAAACTGGGGTTGTCTAACCTAGAGAAGAGAAGGCTGAGGGGTGACCTTATTATTCTCAACAGCTACCTGATAGGAGGTTGTACGGAGGAGGAAACTGGTCTTTTGTCCCAAGTGACAGGGGACAGGACAAGGGGGAATGTCCTGAAGCTTAGCCAGGGGAGGTTCAGGCTGGATAACAGAAAAAAAAAATCACAGAAAGGGTCATTCGGCACTGGCAGAGGCTGCCCAGGGAGGCGTTTAAAAGATGGGTGAGTGAGGTGCAGAGGGACATGGTTCAGTGTTTGATAGGAATGGTTGGACTCGATGATCCTGGAGGTCTTTTCCAACCTAATGAGTCTGTGATTCTGTGATAAGGTTGACTCACATGTGGCATGGCACAATTAAATTATCACTTATCCAAATATGTAGAATTAATAGTGTAGTAAGAACATTCTGGTTATTCAAAACTTCCCACTAAACATGGCATTGATAACTGATATAGTGTTGAAATGGAAAAAACTGATCATTGTAACAAGATTAAATATTGTATTTTTTTTCCACAAATAATGCAAAGTAAAAGGAAAGAAGAGGTAAAACCAATAGCTGTCAAACCATGGATAATTTCAGTGGTGCAAGACATATCATTTTACAGAGAGATGATACATTCTTTGCTTTTTTTACTATGGACTGCATATAGGTAATTTGCAAGTGTGGCTTGCTAATAAATTTTATTTTATCAGTTTTTTCACTGAGGAAATTTTACATAACTTCTGAATTTTTATGTCTCTTGATAAGAATAATTTTATGTAATTTGTACAAGATTTTCCAATTTTGTAAATATTCTGGCAGTTGTATTTAGAAGGAATATTTGTTCTCTCTGATGGCTAAAGTTATATGTTTCAATATGCAACCATTTGAGAAAATGGCAGGGTTTCTCCTTTCTAACTTCAGTTAAAAACAAATGACGCAGTTGCTGGTGGCTTTGAGGTCCTAGTAATGATGGCATGGGCCTATATGTTTGGAATGCCTATAAACGCGTGTTCAAGACAGGAGACTGTGTTTCTTTAATTATATACTCCAAGCAAATATTTGCAAGAGCTGGATAATACATCAGAGACTGTTTTGAGATCTCTAAGCAGGAACTTAGCTGTTAATAAAGCTAGACTCAGAATTCAATAAAGGCTATTTTTCAGGACTAGAGAGGTGTTATTTCTTTGCTTCTTCTGGGGTTTTTTTGAACTGTTTTTAAAATGTATCCCTTGGATTGACTGTAATCAATATTTAAGGTTAGACTATTGTTTTGATGTAAGCAATATGCAAATAATATCAGAATAATTTTATTGCCTTCTCTACTGACTATGATTCTGCTGTCTCCTGGGCAAGAAACATAACTGTATTTTGCCTTGCTGGGACATTTGTAGAGGACATTCACTTTCATTTCTGCAAAGTAATTTTAATCCCTCCTTCTGTCCTGATTTGCCAAGGGGAAATTAAAACGATCATGCTAGAGTTTAGCTGGTGACACTATCCCTGGTTTTCATCTGTTGCTTTGGAAACTCAGTCTAAATGGATTTCAGGTCTTGAGAGTGAATATCTGAATATTTCTTCAGTTAGATTTGGTTAGAATGTAAATGATAATGAAAGTGCATTTTGGCAGGGAAGTTGAGAATATGGCTTAAAGAGGTGCTCTCAGCTAAAAGGATATATTAAAATAGGAAAAACAGCCCACAAACATGTTTCAGAAGGATGCACACTAAATGTTTTCCCTCAGTGGCAGAACATATTAATGTCTTTAGCATAGATTAACCACCAGGGACACTACTACCAGTCCATGTTTTTATGATTCTCTGCTTCACCTGAATGTATGCTCAGATTGATTCATATGATTAACTGGGTATGTAATTACATAATGCTACACTGGCAGAAACATATTTGATATATTCTTTCGCTACATGTTTGGAACGTGGGTAATAGAAAACTGTAAGTCTTTTACAAGTTTGAAATAAACATTCACTAACAATATCAGAAATTATTTCAGAATTTAACATCAAAAAGAGTGGAAAGATGTAGGTTGATTTTTGCAATTATTTTCTCATAATCCTCTTAGTTCTGAAGTTCTACCAAGAGAACAGAAACAGAACAGGACCAAATGCATTAGTTTTTCATAAGCAAGCAGCACAACACAAAATTGCTTTTGCTATTCAGTATGGAATATTCAGACATAGGACAAGGTGTATAATGGGTCACTTCCTCAGCATTTTTTCCCTCTGTTCTTCAAAGGACCCCCAGTTTTCTTTCTTTTATTACTGTGAAGAGGGTTATGATAATTATGCTTAAGACAATTTCCTGCATCCTACATAGATTCTTCTTTATTTATATTTTCCTTGGAATATACATGTATTTTATAAATGATGATCAAGTGAATTTACATCAGAGAATCCTCGTCAAATGAAAAAATTCAAAAATTCTATGATACAGTACGAAGTCTCTCAGTAAATATTTATTTGTCTTCTGATGAGTTTAGCACTTCATCGCCTCAGCTGATATTTTTTATACTTTCTACTGCTTTGGAGTAGGGGTTGGTACCCTGGTCTGTCAACTTTTCAATAAAGTTATGTTGGATTACACAAAAAGCTGAACTAATCCCATTTAAATCACTTATGTCACATAATGTATTCTGAAGATTAAATTTTATTGTTCATTTTAAGAAATGTTTTTTCTCTCCAGATTTGAGCAAGTACATTCTGGACAAACTGTTGTCTTTCAATTTCTGTAACAGTATTTGTTTCCCTGGGGCAACAAAGCTTAACACAGACTTATACAAAAGACTCAATGTTAATTTAGATTTTATCCCTGTGACTGTGCAAAACCTACCAGTGCAGAGATGTGATTACAGTGCAGTGGTTCACTTTATCTTCTGTCATTCAATGCTACAGAAGGGGTAGTGCACACAATGTGAGGAATGAATCAGCTACTGCTTTTGCTGACTTTGTTGAGGATAGTAATCCGTAGGAAATTTTTTTTCAGTGAGGTTTTGGTCAGAATTGACTAAAGACAGGGAAATTAAGAACACAGAGGGTTAAAGAGCAATGTGGATGCCCTCTGTATTTACCTATGTTGATTGTACTGCCTAGTATTTATGACTGGTTTTATGTGAAATAACTTGATACTGAAGCCATACGGAAGTCTTCCTCTTATGAACAGATCTGAACAGATCAGAAAAGCTTAACTAAGATTAAATAACTTAATCAAAAGAGAGTCAAACCTTCTGAAATTCCCATTTCTCCACTCTTAATATTATGACATTAACTGTAAAAACCAGATCTGTAGTATTATAGAAACCTTTTGGGCTTTTGGAGAGCATCCTAAGATGCATATATTTAGAAGGTAAAAGCATTGATGTTCCTGTAGATGGAGGCATCTGAGCAATAACAAGGATGTGAACTCTGTGTTGCTTAGTCTTCCACTATCCCCTGAACTATGTTTGCTTCTTTTTTAAAAAAAGCTTACATGGGATACATGTCTTGTTCTGTCAAAATAGTCAGTTAGTTAACAAACTGCAGCATCTGCAAGTTGGCAGATGCCAACCTATTTGTGCCACTTTTATTTCTACCTACTGTTTTTATTTTGGGTCGTATCCAAAGTGGTGGTAGTAATTCAAAACAGCTACTACAAAGTGTATTTATTTAAATCTGTCTGAATTTACACTGTACCAGAGCTAGAGTTGGTGAGAAACATCTCCGTCAATTCAAAACTCCACACATTCTGGAAAATCATTGTAGAAGTGTTCCCATTTGAGACAGAAGATTTTTTTTTAACACTTTCTATGCAAGACTTGATGTTACCATTGTCTTAGTTATAGCCTCATGAATTTGTACAGCTTTAAATATACCAATAGGTTATATTTGTTAATAAATACAAATTAAATTATATTTAATATGAAAATCATTAGCCTGGGGAGAAATAAAGATTAAAATTAAAAATATACCCTCAGCATATATTATACTAGCAAAATACTTCCAGTACTAGTTTTAAATTTATATAAAAACTAGATATTACATCCTAGAAGCAGAACACAGCTAGCTAGTTGTGGATAATAAAACATACCTGCAATCTCGCTTAACACAGCTGAATAGATGTGGAAGAACCTTTCCTTACTATGGGAACTATCCTCCAGTTGTCCTTGCATTAAGGAAGATTGCTGTATAATTATGTGAAAATCTCTCCAACATTATTTGTTAACTTTGCTTCTAAGAGAGTCACAAAAGTGCGCCTTTTTGCAAATTAAGTGTTGCATTGCACCAGAGAGACGTAGTGAAACTGTGAAATACAACATCTAGTATTTTAGGCCCACATTTCTGATCTGTCCTTTAGTGATTGTCCTCTTTTTATGTTTATTTCTCAGGCTTGATGCATGAAGGTCATTACTTTTCCAAAGCACTGAATGCTTACAGACTCTATAGTTCTGTATGACCTTTGAAAACCAGACTCTAAATCCAATTAGACAGTGGCTGCTTATAAAAATTTGGTCTTGTATTACTTTCCAGACCTAGCATTTCATTTGTTTCAGTGACATCTACGCTATACTTCTTCAGCTTGCATCTCCGGAATGCTCAAATTTGCCATACCTCTGTCCCCTCCCAAAAGGGAAATTTTAACACCAACCTCCTGCAAAACTGAACTTGCAGCAGTATCTCTTCTCAGGCTGCTTCCCTCATGCTGTTAGATTTATCCTAAAAGTTTAAAAGAAAAGTCTGTGTATTTGCAGAGCCTGTTTGTACTTCAATATACTTATGCTGCTACAATGTGTACTTCACATAAGGTGGTGACTGATGTGCTGTTAAATTGAGTTATTAAAGAGGATACTTCAATGCTGAATGTTGAGCAACCAAAGTTTACTTGAGCCAGTCAAATAATAGCAAATGTCTCTTGAAATTACTAGAGTGATATGATATGGTTAAGAAGGAGGGAGCTCTGTTACATGTATCCATTTTGATAAGATGATCCACATTACCACTGCTCTTGTGTTCATGTTCATAGTTGAAGCTGGAGCGCTGCTGAATTGGATACATTAAATATAGAGGAACTCATGATGCCTGCTCAAATGTTGGCAATTCTTTCAAATCCAAGACATCATGCATCAGAATGTAAGTTGCAAGGAGACAAAAAGTATATGGGGAAAATAGTGAAATTTGGAGTTGGTAGAGGGTAGAAAGGTGACATATAGCATTCATGGAAATTAATTACCATTGGTTTCCTCAGGTGCTAGCATATGATCCCCTGTTCCAAATCTTAGATGCTAGAATCAAGTGAGCATTTTTATTGTTTAAAAATATTTTTGTCCAAGTATAGCCCTTAAAACTGTTAACCATTCCTCACATATTTCTTGTTGTTGCTTTTCTCAAACAAATCTCTTGCCAATTTTATTGTGGGAAAAAAAATCCATTGACAGGTCTGTGACTTCAAACTTTGGCTGTGTTCCCATCAAATATCCATCATGACAGGGCAATAACATGAGTGCAGAATATTTGTTTACGATTTTTTTTAAAGATTTTATCACATTTTAAAGAAAAATTGAAAACATTTGAAAGACTGCTTCTGTCTCCCCATCTTGGGGGCAAATCCTGAAAAACAGTCTATAGACCCAAGAACTTCCCATTTTTCTAGACTCTCTGGTTACTGCCAGTCTCCAAGTAGTTTACTGCAGTTTCCTACCTCTGTGATTTCCAATAGACTTTGTTTAAATTGGTACGACGTCAGTTGGAACTGATCCTTATCAGTGAGTGATGAATTTGTAGAGACAAAAAGATGGAATCTACAGGATTCATTTGCTCTCCACTTCATTATATGAACCTTAGTCTAGCCTTTGATTGAACATAACACCTTAATATCAGAGTGGCCAGGATCAAAATAACATAATTTCTAAACTGTTTTGTTCACTGTCCGTATCTGATTCTTAAGAATGTCTTCACTGTTTTAGAGATAATCCATGATAAATTTCTTTTGCATAGACTCATAGAACAACCAGGTTGGATGAGACCCACTGGATCATCAAGTCCAGCCATTCATCTAAGTTTGAAAAAAAAAATCTTCTTTGGAGTTTCTACTGATGCTTAGTTTACATGGAGATAAAAGTCTGGATGACAGTGTCTGATGAGCTATCAGTAGGGTTGGTGGAGGTAGAGATAGAATTTGCTATGCATAGTTCTTCCTTTTTCCCGATAGACTGCAGAAAACCTGAGTGCCTAATGATGATCTCCATGCAGTACCCAATACTTCTGTCAGAGAAGAACATGATGGGATCGTGCATGTATGGAAACAGACAGATAAATTTTGTTTTCTTTTTTTAGTTTGGTATAGTTTTACATAAAAATGAGCCCTGATGGGCCCTGAGGATTTTTCTTACACTTAGTTATCAGAGACCTAGATTGAGAAGCAGAGGAATTGCACATTTCTCACAAAACCCAGTATCAAGTATTTTAAAAGAACATGGAAAAGTTACCACCAGACTGCTTTGGAACACAAAGATTTGAGCTGTTTTCCTCAGGAATGTTTCTTCATCATCTTCTGGTAGCCTGACCTAGGAAAATTGCACTGTATATCCAAACTTTTCTTTAGAGGACCTGTTCTACTCTACGTACTTCACACAGCTGCTGATTGCTGTTTGTAAACTTTTATGTGTCACGGTAGTCTACAATGGCAAGAAGCCATGTGAAATTCAAATTAAGAAAAAAATATCTACAAAATTCTCATTACAGTTTATTCATTTTCTTGCCATAAAAAGGTGTCTTTGCAAGTGTAGGTTACATGAATTATAAATAAAGTCCATGATTGCATTTTATTCAAGCTGCTCTTAATTATACTAATTAAAAGTAGATTATAGGTATCCAATTTAAAGCAAGATAATCAGTTACTTATTAAGGCATTTCAAATTTCACATGCTACCTATATCCAGTAAGAGGTTTCATTGCTCCTATGTTTATTCTGTTGTGTTTATCTGATTCTTATTTTGTGAAGTAGGCATTTTGCCCTATTTGTTTTTTGTTGCATTACAATGAAAGTTAAAAATTTTGGAAGTGTAAGAAAGACCTAGATAAAAGTAAAACAGCTGCCAAATTTTTATTTTTACAGGTTGGCAAGAAGTTTAAATGAATAACCCACATACATTTATGTTTATTTTTCAGATTTCATTGTATTTGAGTAATGGGTACACATTTGTAATTCTAGAGGTAGATATATATCATACTGTTAAAGCATGAGATGCAGCATTGGAGAATATCTAATTTGTCTGTATTATCTTGAAGGGAAAACACAGTTATTAAGGAGTAAAATGTTCTTAGTCAATAATGCCACAATTTTTTGTGACCACTGCAAAAACAATGGCTTTAAGTTCTGAAGGTGAAAGTAAGCACTGTAGCCAGAGTTTTAAAGCAACTTGTTTCTGAAATGACACTGGACAGAAAGCAATGAGATTGGCTTTTACTCTTTCAGTTAAAGAGAATGGTGTGCCCAGGCCAAGCAGAAGGCAAATTAGCAAGCTCTGTGTAGAAAAGCTTGTGTTACACCTCGCTGCCTTATCTGCAGATAGAAGAACCATTTTTGTCACTAAGCGTAGCAATCCTATGCCTCCCATACAAACAATAAGTAAACCATCGAAATAAATGGAAATGGGCTAAAGGACTGAAAAAAGTGTTTCATCCAGTCATACTGTTTATGAAAGGTAACGATTTGTAATGAGTGTTGGCAACAGAAGCATGCAATTACTTATCATCTGCTGCTGGTTTGTGGTACTGTTCTGCCTACAGGGAACCTGGGAACAGTGAAGTCGGGAGAGCTGGAGGGTCTGGTGGTACCAGGGATCTGTTGGCTGTTGCTGACAGGTACAAAGCAGAAGATTAATTACCACATATTACAAAACAAATGGGATTATAGTGTTTACATACACAACTCCTGCAGCACTGACCACAAGACTCAGAGAGGAGTTGTGGGGAAAGAAGGCACCTACAAAATGCATTCATACCTCTTAAGATAATTGCAGCACTAGAGGAATCTTTTCCATTGTTATAACAGTAGAAGGCTGTAGTATTAATTTGTGGTTTAAGTTACAAACTATTGTCATATCAAAGGGACTAGAGTTTCAGAGCTTTGAATATTTTTTTTAAACAATGCGGTTTCTTGGCTTACTTCAGAATCACAGAAAGAGTAAGCTTGCAAATCTTTTAGTAATGCAATTGCATGCAGACAAAGATTACATATCATGGCACAATAGATTTTTTCTATATTATTCAGTATCTTTGTGATATTCCACTGTCACCAGACAAAAGCTCTGAATAATAATATGACAAGTCTGTTCAGGAGACAACAATGCAATATTCCTAAATTGTATGCCACACAAACCTGAACTTAGTTTTCCTGCCTGTTCTTAAAATATGGAAAGAAAATACCATTAAGATTCAACAGTGCTTTTAGTGCTTCATCTGTGAAATCTACATTTTCTATTTGTAAAATGAAAATGTTGAGATAATCAACTATTTTTTCCCATACAGTGAAAATCTTATAATCACCTGATTTGAAATGTCAATCTTAATATAGAAATTAAATTCTTCTCATTAAAAAAGACAAAATAAAATACAAACTGTAAAAGGAGGATGTTCTGTTTTCAGTATGTGGGACCTGAAACCTCATGTTTGTTTTCCCAATGTCTGTATGACAGATAAATCAAAGGGGACACGGAAGTATGTTTTCTAGACACAGTACATTTTGTAAGTGGCATTACATAAGTAATAACAATTTTAGTTTTTTTGCTTGCTAAACTGATGTGAATAAAATAGCTTGTCATCATTATTCGCAGATTTTAGAGGGAAGTCAAGGTAGACGTGTGGTGGTTTGCATGACACCAGACAGTATATTGACAGAAAATCAAAGATTAAAATCAGCACTGTGTGGATTACAATGCCTGTCCCTACGGACTTGAGAAAAGGTCACAGGATCTTCCAAAGAGAGATAAAATATTTCTGCCATAAGTTCTCACTTCTCACAACAGACAAATTTAAACCAATACTCCATATTAATACCAACTCTATGACACCATTCTGGATACCTTACAGACAACCTGTTCACCAAACAAGAACTAATGATATTTTTAATTTCAGTTACACAAATAAATAAAGATACTTGTAATAAATACGTGTAAATACATGTAGGTGTGTAGCTATATATACAACATTAGTAAAAAAAACAACCAACAATTAAATCTTGACTTTTGCTTTTGCCTCATAGAGGAATAAATTCTTTCCCTGTAGGAGTCCATTGTATGTGATAGTTTGATTTAAATGCACATTTAGTGCAGTAATACCTTTCTGTTTCATTGCTCATGTTCAGAATATGGATGTTCAATCTTATTGTTTATTCAGAGCAAGACTTAATTCAGATTTTATGAGTAGTGTTTGGCTACATTCCACAGTTAGAAATTTTCAACAACAAAATGTCCTTCAGTGGTCAAGGGTAACCAAGACCTCCAGAGAGAAAACAATACACTATACTTAGATTCATATTCAAGCTGTGTCTGTGAATGTTAAAATTTTGTTTTTATAACATGCTAAAATTACAAACAGATTGTCAATGATGCTGGTATTTTTTGATAAAATGCAACTTTTTTAATATATTATTCTAGCTCCACAAATTCAAGTGAATAAACACATTTTTTATTTACTTTTGCTCAAAGAGGTAGGGTCATGTATTATTAGATAAAAAAAAAAATGTTGACAGGAGAGCTTAAAGTCAAAAGCCATCCATTGTTTAAACTAAAAATTCAGGATATTTATCAGGATTTATATCAAGTTCAAACTCAGCAGGACATAATTCCAGGTGTTTGTGAACCTGGTGAGAAGGTCTTTAATGCTTCACATTAAATTTCCAATCAGGATTTCAAAGAGTAGATGCTCTTTGATAAAGTCCTAGTTGATAGAGGCTAGTTGATAAAGGCTAGTTAATAAAGTCTCATGGGAGGCAGTCCTTAAGGTCAAGGGAGCCCACAAGGGCTGGATGCTCTTCAAGAAGGAAATCCTGGCAGCCCAGGAGCAAGCTGTCCACTTATGCTGGAAAAGGAGACAGTGGGGGGAAAAAACAACTTGATTGAGCAGGGAGATCTTGAGGGATATCAAAAAGAAGAGGAATGTCTATGAACTTTTGAAGAAGGTACAGGCATCTTGAGTGAACTACAGCGAAGAATTGAGATTGTGCAGAGAGAAAATCAGGAGGGCTAGAGCCCAATGAGAGCTTAGACTGACCAATTCGGTGAAAGTCAATAAAAAAGTCTTTCTATAAATACATTAACAATAAAAGGAGGACCAGGGAGAATATTCAGTCCCTACTGGATGCAAATGAAACAACTGTGACAAAGGATGAGGACAAGGCTGAGGTACTTAATGTCTTCTCTGCCTCAGTCTTTAATAGTAAGAAAAATTGTTCTCTATCTCTTCATACCTAGGACTGAGAAGAACAGAACAAAGCTCCCATGATCCAAGAGGAAGTGGTTAGAGACTTGTTTGCCCAATTAGACACACATAGGTCTATAGGGACAGATGAGATCCATCCAAGAGCATTGAGGGAGCTGGTGGACATACTTGCCAACCCCCTTTCCATCATCTTCCAACAGTCCTGGCTTACTGGAGAAGTTCCACTGAACTGGAGGCTGGGTGATGTTGTGCCCATCTAGAAGAAGGTTCACAGGGAGGATCTGGGGACCTACAGACCTGTAAGTCTGACCTCAGTGTCGGGAAATGTCATGGAACAGGTGATCTTGAGTGCTATCATGAAGGACATGCAAGAGAACCAGGTGATCAGGTCCAGTCAGTATGGGTTTACAAAAGGCAGGTCTTGCCAAACTAACCTGGTTGCCTTCTGTGACAAGGTGACCCACTTACGGAATGAGGGAGAGGCTGTGGATGTGGTCTTTCTAGACTTCAGTAAAGCCTTTGACACAGTTTCTCACAGCATTCTGCTTCAGAAACTGTCAGCCTCTGGACTTGACAAGTGAACACTCTCTTGGGTGAAAAAACTCATTGGATGACTAGGTCCAGAGAGTGGTGGTAAATGGTGTTAAATCCAGCTGGTGGCCAGTTACAAGTGGTGTCCCCAGGGCTCAGTACTGGGTCCAACCCTATTCAATGTCTTCATCAATGACATGGATGAGGCCATTGAGTGCACCCCTAGCATGTTTGCGGATGACACTAAACTGGGTAGAAATGTGCATCTGCTGGAGGGTAGGGAGGTTCTACAAAGAAATCTAAACAGCCTGGACCACTGGGTAGAGACCAATGGGATGAGGTTAAACACAGCCAAATGCTGGGTCCTGCACTTGGGGCACAACAACCCTATGCAGCTATGGACTGGGAGAAGCCTGGCTGGAAAGCTGCCTGGAGGAGAAGGAGCTGGGAGAGTTGGTTGACAGCTGACTGAACATGAGCCAGCAGTGTGCCTAGGTGGCCAAGAAGGTAGATGGCATCTTGGCTTGTATCAGAAACAGCATGACCAGCAGGTCCAGGGAGGTTAGTCTCCCTCTGCACTCAGCACTAGTGAGACTGCACCTTGAATCCTGTGTTCAGTTCTGGGTCCCTCACCAAGAGAAGGATGTTGATGCTCTGGAGCAAGCCCAGAGAAGAACAGCAAAGCTGGAGAAGGGGCTGGAGAACAAGTCTTATGAGAAGCAGCTGAGGGAACTGGGGTTGTTTAGCCTGGAGGCTGAGGAGAGACCTTATTATTCTCTACAGCTACTTGAAAGGAGGTTGTAAAGAGGAGTGAGCTGGCCTCTTCTCCCAAGTTTCAGGTGATAGGACAAGGGGTAATGGCATCATGCTCCTCCATGGAAGGTTCAGACTAGATATCAGAAAGAAATTTTTCACCAAAAGGATCATCTGACAGTGGAACAAGCTGCCCAAGGAGGCAGTTGAGTCACCATCCCTATAGGTATTTAAAAGAGCAGTAGATGAGATACTCGGGGACATGATTTAGTGGCAGATAGAAATTGTTGGACTTGATGGTCCAAGAGGTCTTTTGGAACCCGGTGATTCTGTAATTCCGTTATTCTATGATTCTTCTAAGACTTTGTAATAATTGTAATGCTTATGGCTTCAAAAGACCAGTGTCTGCCTGTCTGTATTGTCAATCCAGAACAAGTGCAATAACATTTAAATGTCAGGACATTTATTTAGTATTGTTATTTTCTAGTTCTGAGATCTGTAGCTGCAGCAAGAAAGGCCAGATTTTGTTAAAAGGCTATAGAAAATGATTCTGCTCCTTTTATAGTGACTAGTATTTCCAGGTCTAATAAATAATAAAAAGCACAGGTCATGTTTTACATCTAATCCTAACGTAATTTTTTATGTGCTTTTCACAGTATAGAAGGTTTCTGATGACTGTGTGGTTTTAATAGTGTTACATGAAGCTGTTCTTAACACTTCTGCTGTTTCTCCTGTTTTAGTGGCTCACTTCAGGCTTAATGACTAGGTATACACAATAAAACCATACCTGTTTTTTATAATCATGTAATATAGTGATTAAAACAATCTTTTTTATCATTGTTACATGCAGATTATGTAAAGGCAGTCTGCACTCAGGACGGTTATTTTATTCTCTGAGGTCTAGTAAAATGATATTTTATTTCCAAACAGTACTCAGGCTGTTGGCCAAAGCTTTGACTGGAAGACATGATTGAGTTGTTAACCAATAGACATGGTTTGGCAAGCCAAAGTGTGAGCTGATTGTGTTTGAGATGATGAGACATCATGTGGATTGCAGAGGTTTTCCCATCAATTGGCTAAACATTATCTGCTTGTCCCTGTTGTGCTGCTCTCTCTTCTACTGCACACTGTGCCACTTTAATGGGAGAATTGCTCCTAACAAAATATTAGCTGATATCTGTCTAGAACCCTGTGAAATAAAGATAAATATGAAGTAAAAAAGATAATACCATAGAATCATAGAATCATGGAATCACTAGGTTGGAAGAGACCCACCAGATCATCAAGTCCAACCATTCCCACCAATCCCTAAACCATGCCCCTTAGTACCTTATCCACCCACACCTTAAACACCTCCAGCGATGGCAAGTCAACCACCACCCTGGGCAACCTGTTCCAGTGCCTAACAATGTGATGAATTTTTTATTTATCTCGAACCTGAATCTCCCCTGGTGGAGCTTGAGCCCATTGCCTCTTGTCCTATCCCCTGTCACTTGGAAGAAGAGGCTAGATCCCTCCTCTCCACAACCACCTTTCAGGTAGTTGTAGAGAGCAATAAGGTCTCTCCTCAGCCTCCTCTTCTCCAGGCTAAACAACCCCAGCTCTCTCAGTTGCTCATTGTAGGACTTGTTCTCCAACCCTTTCTCCAGCTTGGTCGCTCTTCTCTGAACTCACTTCAGAGTCTAAACATCCTTCTCTTGATGAGGGACCCAGAACTGAACACAGGATTCAAGGTGCAGTCTCACTAGTGCTGAGTGCAGAGGGAGACTAACCTCCCTGGACCTGCTGGTCATGCTGTTTCTGATACAAGCCAAGATGCCATTTGCCTTCTTGGCCACCTAGGCACACTGCTGGCTCATGTTCAGTCAGCTGTCAACCAACTCTCCCAGCTCCTTCTCCTCCAGGCAGCTTTCCAGCCAGGCTTCTCCCAGTCCATAGCTGCATAGGGTTGTTGTGCCCCAAGTGCAGGACCCAGCATTTGGCTGTGTTTAACCTCATCCCATTGGTCTCTGCCCAGTGGTCCAGGCTGTTTAGATTTCTTTGTAGAACCTCCCTACCCTCCAGCAGATGTACATTTCTACCCAGTTTAGTGTCATCCGCAAACATGCTAGGGGTGCACTCAATGGCCTCATCCATGTCATTGATGAAGACATTGAATAGGACTGGAACCAGCACTGAGCCCTGGTGAACCCCACAGCCTTTCCCTCATCCAAGAGTCTAGTCACTTGGTCATAGAAAGCAACCAGGTTAGTTTGGCAAGACCTGCCTCTAGTAAGCCCATGTTGACTGGGACTGATGACCCGGTTCTCTTACAAGTGCCTTGTGGTAGCACTTAAGATCACCTGCTCCATGACTTTCCCTGGTAGTGAGGTCAGACTTACAGGCCTGTAGTTCCCTGGATCTGCCTTGTGCCCCTTCTTATGGATGAGCATAACATCAGCCAGCCTCCAATCCAGTGGTACCTTGCCAGTCATCCAGGACCGCTGGAAGATGATGGAAAGGGGTTCGCAAACACATCTGCCAGTTCCCCCAAAACTCTTGGTGCTCATCTGGAGTATTGTATTTAGTTCTGGAATGCTCAACATAAGTAGGAGATGAAACTGTTGGAACAGCTCCAGAGAAGGGCTATAAGAATGATCAGAGGGCTGGAGCACCTCTGCTACGAGGACAGGCTGATAGAGTTGGACTTGTTCAGCTTGGAGATGAGAAGGATCCGAGGAGACTTTATAGTGACACTCTAGTACCTGAAGGGGGGCCTACAAGAAAGCTGGGGAGAGACTGTTTAGAAAGGCGTGTAGTGATAGGACTAGGGGCAATGGGTATAAACTGTAGAGGGGCAGATTTAGACTGGACGTAAGGAGGAATTTCTTCATGATGAGAGTGGTGAGAGTAAAAAGACTTTTCCATAGTTAGGGAAACTGAGGCATGAAGAGATCAAGAGATTGGTCCAGGGAACTATTATTTCAAAAGACTCAAATCAAATTTCCCACTGAAGATACAGTTCTGGAAATGGAAGATCAACAAGTGAAAAAAAATTCAAATATTTTTTAATTTCATTTCAATGCCCGATGAGGCACTGTAACAGGTTGCCCAGGGCAGTTGTAGCTGCCCCATGTCTGGAGGTGTTCAAGACCAGGTTGGGTGGGTTGTTGTTCAGTCTAGTCTAGTGGGATGAGTCCCTGCCCATGGCAGAGGGGTTGGAATGGGATGATCTGTAAAGGTCCTTCTAATGCAAACATTTCTATAATTCTATGACAGTATTGTGAAATTACATGCCTGCTTTATTTCTCAAATTTGAGAAAATTTGTCATTTTTATGGTCAGTATTTCTGATACCAAGAGATAGTTCTAGCTATGTTTAATGAGCATACCTGGTATTACTGAGGAAGGAGTCTTTGGCAAAGCTTAAGCCACTTCCTCTTTTCCAGAAGGAATCAATAATATCCATGACTGCTCTTTCCACAGTGAAGCACAATTGTAGGAATGAAAGGTGTGTGAATGTCAATGCTTTACAGTATCTGTTGATTTGTGCAGTTTCGTTTAACCTATCATACAAATGTATACATAAGATCTAAACAAAGATCAGCAAAATTTTCAGCTGCCTCAATTTTAAATATTTTTTTTTTCACTTGTTGATTTTCCATTTCCAGAACTATACCTTCTGTTGGAAATTTGACTTGAGTCTTTTGGTATAATATTTCCCTGGACAAATCTCTTGATCTCTTCATGCCTCATCTTCCCTAACTAAGGAATAGAGAAAAAAAATGTTTTTACTTTGGTACACAGAGAGAAAATACTTTGTAAATTAATCTGTTTGATTAGTCATTCATTCTCTGACAGTCAGTGATGCTGCTAATTCAGTACTTTCTACTTTCATTTTCATCTTGGACATCCTACTTGCATAAAGGTAGCATCCTCTGCTGGTTTAGAAAAGAAAGGATCTTCCATCTGGAAGAACACAATACAGACTCCAACCCATCAAACTGGCTGCCCTTTTATTTCTAACTCATCCCTTTTTATTTAGTAGTCTCCTATTAAGATTAAGCCATTAAGATATCACTTATTTCCTCTGCTCAACACACTAGAATTTCATGTAATTCTGTGGTCCCTTCTGAGACCAGCCATTACACAGACTTAAAATCTCTGAGTTGTCCATTACCAGCTTGATTGAGTGCATAAAAGCAGGCAAAAGGAGCCTACCAGCCCTTTGGCCCCTTATTTTAGGCAACTATAACATTATTTATTATTCTAATTGAATTAGAAATGAGTCATTCTTCCATAATACAGTAAAAGATGCTGACTTTCCTTTATCTTCCTGAAATGTCAGCTTTAAGCTTTTTTAATCCCAGGAAGACACAAAGTGAATTTTTTAGCTGTTTCTGTAGGCCTATTCATATTCCTTTTCAAATCAATATCAAATGCTTTGCATTCCTATCTGCATTAGCTGAAGGCTGATATGAAATCCATATCCTTTGCCCTTGCTGACTGATTTCTGAGTCTGGCTGCTAGTACAGACGCACAGATCTGACCCTAACTATTCATTCTTGTAGTGCTGACAGCCTCCAACATGCTCCTCTAATTCATCTTCAGAGTCAGTGCTGATCTGAAAGAGGGTTCATAGGATGCTGGTGCAAAATCATGACCGTGGAGAGGAAATCTCCTCCTTCTTGTCTCCAGCTTGTAGAAGGGCACTGATTTCTGCATTTACTCTCATGTTTGACTGCCTGGCAGAGTACAAGGTGAACATAAGGAGTTTTTCAAGGAGTAAAAGTGAAAAAACCCAGATATTTTTGTCCTAGTGAGGTTTGACTGCTGACACCAGACACATTTTTCTTTCCTTTTTTCATTATTTTTTTTTTTAGTCTAAATCCTGCTCCTGCAGAGAGCCACCTGTATTCATCCTCATGGAGCAGTTTCTATCAGGCTCTGGAAACAATAAGCTGCAAACTCATGCTGATCACCTCTTGCAGGGTGGTTCACACTCCTCAGAGATCACTGGTATTGCACTGGGAATGAGGATTTATTTTTATTTTAAACAACCACAAATCAAAAAGTCAAGTGAATTTGGAAGTTGTTGCATAATGCAAGGGGTGAAGTATGCCAGGCAGGTGGAGAGACCTGCTATGCTGTATCACAAAAGGGCAGGAATACCTGGAGTCTTGTGTTTAAGGGAATAAATTACCTTGCTACCTCCAGCAGTACAGTGCTTTTTTTTTTTTACAGCATATTCCTTAATCTGTCTAACCATAAACTACTGTGGCTGCAACAAAATGAAAACCTGTGGCTGAACAAAGTCTTGCATATCAAATGAAGCCTGAGAGCAAGATTCACAGGAGTTTTCCAGGCACTAAGAGACTCAGGCTCTCACTGTGCCTTCATCTTTTAGGATCACCTACCTGAAAGAGATCAAGGACAAACAGCATAAGCATCATGCCTTGCTGCTCAGAAAGGTAGTCAAGGAACAACAGTTAATGAGAAAACATGCCTTTCAATTTACCTACCCCTCTCTGGTTTGTAAAAGTTATTTTACTGTGTAATCTGTGTAATTCATTTTTTAAGTGTATTTTCCTTTTTTTAAAATTTTTTTTTGTTTATTTTATTGTCTCTAAGCTGTTATCTCTCCTTTATGCTGTTTACATACGGGTTTTTTCTCCCAAGGTTGCAGTCACCTGAGGTTATGACTACAGAAAGCAGGTTGTTGCTAGTTAGCTAAAAAGTTGAAATGTGTCATATATTTAGCATTAGCCCATGTATCTCTGAGTGATCCAAGTAGGAGCTTGAGACTGGGTGGCAAGTGGCAAATTCCCAAATAAAGGACAACACACAGCAGTCCAGCCAATGACATCTTCCATTGGCTTCTAGCAGTGTTTCATACTGTAACCTCCTATGTAGTGTCTTACTGCTGCTATGTAGATGCACTTGTAGTTAGGTGAGAAACAAAAGAATAAATATTGTACAAATATATAAGCATATCCACAGAGTATGGAATTGTGAATATTGTTTTTCTCCTAAAGAGGTGAATACTTTACTGTCTAGAAAAGTTCTTACGTTGGTCTAAGTACTCTAGAGTTGATTTAATAGCTATAGTTTCAAAGTCACAGTAGTTTAAATCCTCAGAAACTTGACTGATCTTTTACATCAAATAATTAAACCTGGACCATATTGTCAGCTACTTTAAAATTATGTAATTAAAGTGATTCACTTAGTAATTTTTTTTCAAAATAACTGCAGAGGAATTGAAATCAACCATATTGTAAACTTTCCACATTTTTAGATATTTCTACAGTTCCTAAGACACAGAACACATAATTTCCATTTAAAGAAAACAGTACTGAAGAAAAGTGAAAAATTTTGAAAATTAAAAAGAGTTGAAAAGATGAACATGAAAAAACCTGCATCACTGTGATACCGTGAGGAACCAAAATTTAGTGATTTGGGTTTGGTTGTCTTTTTTTTTTCCCCTAAAACTGCATGATTCACAAAACCTTCGTAAAACAGTCTTTTATGACTTAATTTACACCTTTTAAATGCTTTCATAGACAAAGCCTGGATAAATGTTTTCAGAATTGTAGCATAAAGTATCCCATCTTTGCATTATCTTTTGTCCTTAATGTCCCAGGCAGCTGTAAGCCAAACCAGCAGAAATCTTTTATATTCTGGCATAGATAAAACCATTTCAACAAAACATCTGTACTGCTACTGTTATTAGTACCTTATCCAATAATGTGAAGGTTACGTAGATGACCTTTAGGTAATTCTTTTTATTGTTAGCTTTCTTCCAAATTGGTTTGACCTTGTCTGACTGTTCAGAGATTAACAGTTCTGAAGTACCTGAAGCATAGATTTCTTTCATGCTACCTAATGTTGCAGAAAGGTTGTAATTCCAAGTGTAGTCTTCTCTAATTTGATGTCACAAAACAAACCCAAGATGCCATCAATAATCCATTTTTTCCCCTATAGTATTTTTGAATATTCTGTTTTGCGTTAGTATACTTCTATACTTTGAGAGGAGATAAAAAACAGGAGTGGAGCATACCTCATTGTGAAACAATGCAACTTGTTTTGAAAGGAGATGAATCAATAGACTATTTATCTAAGCCCACAGACCAGTTTAAACTAAAATGATACACAATGTATGTCACAGTGATCTAGCTTCAATTCTCTCTAGAAAAGACACTAGTGCTCTCCTTATTACAAAATCCTTGTCTTCAAAAGCTTAAAATGCAGTAAGTTTAAAAAATAAGAAAAAAAGGAGATATTTTAACACTGTACTTTCTGAGGATAGGACTGTGACATTTAAAAGAAAATCAAACAGTAGAATTCTCTCCTCACACCAACAGGAAATATGTGAGTAAGATGCCCCTTTTTCCCACCAGTACTGTTTCAGAACTGAATCATTGGTAATGTGACAGGGATGAGAACAAGTAACTTAAGTTCATGTTCCCAGAAACCCAGAAAAGGAACTCTTTAATTTTTTTGTTTGTTTGTTTAAAGAATGTATTTAATTTGTGTGTATGTGACACATTTTGTAACCTTAAAAATTGTTATCAGTTTGGGGTCAAACACAGAAGCACTGAAATTTAAGTTCAGACACTTTATATCCCACCTAAGTCCTTGCATTTTGTTGTGGTTTGAGCAAAATTAGAGTCAGTTTTGTGACTAACTCAGTAACTTCATTCTCTGAAAAATAACTGCATGCTTTTGAGACTGTGGTCTTCTCCCAGTGTGATAATGCAGGGCACTGGTATGCAAAAAGGCCAATGCTTATACTTATCTTCATAGTAACCAAGGCCATTCTTGTGCTGGTGTAAAAGGGGCTGTACCTCTGAGAGGAGGCAAATAAGGCAGGTGACCCTAAGCTGACCCACTGGGTGTTCCCTTCCATATACATCATACTCAGTACGAATTGAGCAATCATGAGGGTCTCACTCTCTTCTGTAATGGTTTATGTCCAGTAAGGACCTTGTCTGTGTGGTTGCTTTCTGATCCCAGATCCATGTGTTCCTGAATACAGTTCCTGAGTCCATCTCTCTCTTAGCCATAGACTGATTCCCTGGTGTCTACCCTACAGTATTTGTGGTGATATATAGTCATTGAGGGGTGGAGTGGGGGCACAATCTCATATATTTGTATATATTTTATTACTCTATAATTAATATTAATATTATCGTCATCACTTCATTAAAGCTATACTTCTAGTTTCCAACCCACAAATCTATTTCTTCTCATTTTCATTTCCCCTTTTCCTGGGGAGGGCAGGGAGTTGAGGGTCCAACTGCACAGTTTTAGGTAATGAAATTTAGCCAGACTGGGGCTAAAACTGTGATGTATTTTCCCCCTATCCAATTCAAGTAAAAGAAGTGGTTGTCAAAATCTTTGACTACCAGCGTTATGTAATATGTGTGCTGTGGGGAGATCACTTGCAGCCTGATCCCAAGACTTTCAGGACCAGAAATCTCTCTTGAGATTCAACCTGGCTTCCCCTCACATCTTCCCTGGATGGGATTTGGGGAAAAAAATAAAAGAGAGTACAGAGTAGCAGTCTTTTTAAATGTTGTTCAGCAAACAATTACCCAAGGCTTCTCAGACACCTTTTTGTTTGACTTTTCATTTGCTTTTATCTGAGAACTTGTGTTTTGCTGAAGAACTGTTTTCTCCAGCCAGCACACTGATTATGTCCCTCTTGTCTGAAAAGCTTGGATGGGATTCACTGCTGCAGATTTCCTACAGGACCAGCTTTTTCCAGGACCAACTGATCTTTGCTCTTCTGCAGACCTGTAGCAGTCAAGCAGTGGTAAGGACATTGGAAAGACCATGGCAGATATCACTTTCATCTGTGAAATCTTGTGTTGCTAGGCAGAACTCACAATGTGCCAGCAACAGTGAGGGTGGGAGAAGTAGAAGATTAAGCTTCACTTTTTATAGGTAGTAAATTCAGTGGTAAGAAATGATGAATCAAGAAATGGAGGTAAGAACAGGAGTTATGTCCAGTGGACCTTTACCTCTTCATTCAGTTCTTTATATGGTATTTTTTGTGCATTTATAATGTTGATGTCACTGTCATAGGTTGCATTCCATGTCTGGGAGTCAGCAATGACAGCAAATGTAACCAAAAGCATTTAAAACCAATGATGTTTCTCTTGGTGTCCACCTAGAATGAATTTTTTTCCCTCCCATCTTTACTCAGTCATCTTAACAAGACTGAGGAACAATGAGCTTTCCTGAAAAACTATTCCTTTTCGACCTCATCACAGTCTCATTGCTGAGTCCCTTTATCAGATCAGAGCCCTAACCTATTCATCAGTACAGCAGCAGCTAAGGAGATAACTAGAAATCTATTCTTTTCCACCCTGAATGAAAATGTAATATTTCAATACTTTACTGTGCTTGTGTCCTTGGACACTTGCCCAATATGGAGAGGATATTGAGGACTGAAAAAAGTACCCTGGTGTTTGGAGGTATGACAGATGGTGTTTTATAACCTCTGTAAGCAATTCTCTTTACCTTCTATATTCAGTTTTAAATGAGAATGTCTCCCCTTTTCCCACTTCACACCATAGTGTAATATCAGAACAAATATACTAAAATACAGTCCACTCTTTAATAAAGAACAGAAGCATGCAACACTCCTTTTCAGTTCACCTCACAGCAACAAACATAAGCCACAGCTGCTAGTATACAAGATATACAAGGTCTAATACAACATAAACCCAAGACTAAGCACATAGCTAGGAAGCAAGAGGGAAGGGGAGACAAAGAAATTATTATAGAACATATTCTAAACTGCTACTGGGAGACAAATCGCAATTCCATCACTTCACTCAGTACAAGTGGATGTGTGTTCAGATAGAGGTGTTTTCTTACTCTTGGTTAGAAAATGCTGGTGTGCGTCAGCCTACAACATTTTGTCTGAAACAGTTTTTATGCTAATAGCAACATCACTGTGCTTGAGCACCCACCTGATTCACTAGACTTGGTTCCTTCTTCCCAAAGATCAAGTCCGTACCCAAATGAACTCAGGGTTTTTTTGGTAGAAGATGTCAAAATAAAAATTATGGAGATCCTCAACAGCATTTCAGAAAATGATCAGAATGTTTTGAATGTTGACAGCATCGTCAACATGTCAACATCGTGAAGGAAGTGATTGAGTCATTCTCCTTGGCAATGTTTGAAAAGACATGTAGACATAGTGCTCAGGGACATAGTTTAGTGGGACTTAGGAGTGTCAGTTTTATGGTTGGACTTGATGATCTTAAAGGTCTCTTCCAACCTAAATGTTTCTGTGATTCTGTGATCGTATACCACTGTGTGTCAACTCAGTAGGGAACTCTTTTGAAGGTGATCATAGATGATTTTCTTAATTTGTTAAATTAAAAGAATTCTGGGCACGGTCTCACTTTTTTTTTTTTGTCAAACCACATAGACATACACCAAAATGAAGCAATTACAAACATCTTTGTTGTACAGAAGAAATAGAAAATGTCATGATATTACTATGAAAAAAGACTGGAAATGTAATCTAAATATGGTGTACTAATGAAGGCAGGCTGTGGAAGAGTAACATTAAGATAAATGGTATTGTCCATATTCTATGTTGGAAAGAGTATGCTGAGAAAAATATCCCAGTGTGATGAGCTGTGCTGTACGTGTCAGAATGCATGCTGTTCATCATTAGGCAATGGAACGGTCTGCCCAGGGAGGTGGTTGACTCGCCTTTCCTGGAGGTGTTTAAGGTGCAGGTGGATGAGGTACAGAGTGGCATGGTTTAGAGATTGGCGGGATGGTTGAACTCGCTGATCCAGTGGGTCTCTTCCAACCTGGTGATTCTGTGATTCTATGATTCTACTCTGAAGCAAGGGTTAACTTGAGGACTGGGTGAGTAGAGACATTGCAGCAGTCTCTGCAGATTCTCTGCAACAAGGGTTGCACCAGAGAAGCCAGATAAGAGGAACTTCCACTGCTTCCTTCTTCTGCCAGTCTTGAATAACCAGCACAACCATGCAGCAGAAGAGGGGAAAAATTTTGTTTCAGGGGAAAAAAACCTGAAATTTCTTCCTTTGTGAATAAACTGATAAATGACCAAGCATTATCCCACCTCTCTACTGCACCTTACTCAGGACAAATAGGCACTGTAATTTGTATACATTTCCACAGTTTTATAATACACTTGAAGTAATGTGCACTGCAAACTCAGTTTCACCCAATACATCTTCCTGAGTAGTGGTAACTCTTTTCATATTTTGCATTATGCATGCATAGTTAAAATTACACAACTGTGTTTCTCAGAATTGTGCTTTATTTGCCATTGTACTTGCTCATTCAAAGGCTTTGTTGTACCATGTAAAGTTTTACTCTGACCTACATAATTTTGTACCATCTGCAAACCTTGTCATCTTATTTTTCAGAAATCTATCTCAACCACAACACATCCCTTCTAAATCTGCATTTTGTAATCAAAACAAGTAAAATTTGGTGGAGAATCAAAATGACAGGTTTCAGTTTTTCAATAAATATTGAATTCTTGTTCATGAATCTCTGACCTTAATAAGTCTTGGTTGTGAAAAGTTTACTTAAGACTGTTACTCTCTTAAGACAGCTTCAAAATGCTAGAAAATGTGCTTTATAATTATAATATCAATGTATTATAATATTAATCATGCACAGGGTGAGATAAATTCCCATTTCTGTTAATTTGCCACAGAAGACAAGGGAGTTGTACATTTCTGTTTGGAAAGTGTTGCATGTCATAGATGTGACTCAGATGTATTAATAATATTTGGTGGTACTCAGCAAGAAGCATGGGATAGGAAGGAAATTTAGACTGGTAAGGTAGCAGAAAACAGTAACAAATTGTGCTAAAATATGGATGTGCATCTGAAAAATATCAGGAAATTTAGATATAAAGTTTACCTACATTCATTATCTCAAAACCTTGAACTTTTCATGTCATTGGAGATGACATGAAAATAAAACAACAAAAAAACTTTTGTGAGCTTTGATCACTTACTAGAGGAGAAATACATTTAAGAGCCTAGTAGCAAGTGGAAACCACGGTTCGGATTTCCAGGCTCACTTGAGAAGCTGATGACACATGTACATCAGCTTGTCTCAGCAGAAACACTTGCTCTCAAAAGGGTAGTCTAAATGGTAGAGTCTATGCTGCAGTTTCTCTGGCAGTCCTTGCTACGACTTTTTTTATAGATAAATAACAACTTTCCAGAGATATTTACTCAGCATTATCCACAAGCATACTGATATTATTCTGGGGGGAAGTAGGTGGTAGGGAGGGAAGAAAAGATATCAGTTCAGCCTAAGAAAGTCCTATATTTCTTAGTAATCTTGTGAAAAGAGTGGCAGATTGTAAAGGCCTACATCTGTTGTGTCAGCCTTGGAAAGAGATGCAGTATATATGAACTTATTTATCTTTTTTGTTTTCTCTGAATAATAATTAAAGATCGTAAGTCCTTCAGTCTTTCTGTGGTGTACTTTAATACACATACTGTATCTCATACTCCCATACAGACCAGATAAAATTTAACAAATGTATAAAAAGAATGATAGCTGACACTAATTTAATATGCAGGAAGTTAAATTCAACCACAGCTTCTAAAGTACTGGAGATATTAAAAGTATGCAGACATATGAAGAAGTAAAGGGATTAAATGAGGCCTCATAGGTCCTTCATCTATAACTGCTAGCAATTGGGAACACTAGTTCAGAAGCATTAGCTCTAGAGTGTAAGGGTATTTTTAATATACTAAGTAAACATTGAAGCCTAGCAGATCCAATTGTCCTGCAGTCCCTCAAGCCACTAGGCTTCCTCATGAAAGACATCCAATAAATATTAACAAATACCCCTGTCCCTACCGGTATGTACAATGCTGACCACACAGATCCTGTGAACTTTCCTGAATTTCAGCTTACTGTGGAAAAGTACAACCAATCGTGCTTTGAATAGCAATCTTTAAAAGCATGACGAACATTAGTTGGTGGGTCTCTGGAGAATACATACTGAAGATTTGAAAAATTTGATTTAACATCTGTAGATGAAAGCAGTGGACCAGCAGTTCCCAGAGAGGCTACTATAGCTGCTACTATAGCCAGCAGCTGATGGTAGCTAACAGGAGACTGCAGCGGGGTCTTTACTAGCTGAGCCTGCAAAAACCTTTCTCTATAGGGCAGCAGGATTTAGAATAAGGCTAAGATAATGGAATTTGTGCATGCCTGGTCTGCTTGCTCTGCCTGACCAGAGCACTGATATCACTGTGACAGCTGCCTTCTCAACACTTTTCTTTTGCAGCAAATGGTGGGCCAGTCTGTCAGCTGCATATGTATGCTTAATAGTGACATATTGGCAATTAAGGAGAGAATGATTCACATTTGTACTGTATTTGGGTAAACAGTTCATAAAATACACAAACACAAAATGTCAGGATAGAGGAGTTCTGGTGCAATTAAAGAAAAAGAAGCACTGAGTTTGAAAATATCATATTTATTTTAATACTTGATGTAGGTTCATAATGTTGACTACTTAGAATCTTGATTAAAACAAAAATTTAAAAGCTGGTTAACAGTAATCATTGACCATTTACTAAAAGAACAAAGTAGAAATGAAAGACACTAGAATGCAGTGCTGACTTTTAAAAGCTTCAGCTGTCAATCCTATAGCTATAATAAAAGTTTAAAACAGTAGTGCCATTTAGTTCTAGACTCCTACTGGTGGCTTGGTACCATTTGGCACATAAAGGCTCATGGGAAACAATAACGAAACATTTGTTTGAGAAGAGTAGTTAGATAAACAACAATTGTTATTGTAAGTCTGGAGAAATGATGCTTCAATTCTGCATAAACTCTTTAAAGATAATTTCAGATATTTTTTTCCCTAAGTGTTTTGCTCTCCTATGGAGATGGTGACTGGCTTGTGAAGACTGGTATGTGTGCTAAAACACAAGGAAGATACAGAAAGTGGTGGGTTTAAGTATCAAATAAACAGCTGCTGAGATTAAAATATATTTTATGGAAATTTTAAAATGAAAATAGTTAAAAATAAGTTGGAACAGTTAGTTTTCAGTAGGAGGTAGCTCCCACTTAGTGAGAACATCCATTGAAAACATTTTACATCATTCTTCAGAGACCATTCACAATTCCAGTGAATTCAGTGAACCTCAAGTTCTAGATTCAGATTTACTTGAGTCAGTTTATTCTGCAAGATCCATTTGTGTAGTTATTTGCTCTTGTTCTTGATTCACAATTGTGCTCCTGAATCACAATTCTTCTTTCTGTACTGTTTACTGCTCTCATCCTCTATCCTACTTGCAATACTGAAAAACCAGGGAGAATGTAACTAATTTTTCCTTCCTTTCTCCTGTTCAGGATCACCATCTACAAAACAGTGAGAAAAAGAAGAATTTTTTTTAAGAGTGATTCCTGTTCTCAGCCACTTTCTCCCAAATAGGTCTGCAGCTCAGTTTGTTCAGGTACTGTTACCATCAGAAGGAAGGTAACTTGTGCTATGGTGCCGGTGGCAACAGCAGAGTTTAGTGGTATTACTACTACTACTGTGGTGCCACTCCACCTGCCAGCTGTGCTCTGCAGAAGTCATGCTGATTGTCTTGGCACTTTTTCTCACCAGATAAAAAGCAGGAGGAACTTATGCCTCTTTGCTGGGGAGATGGCAGGATTTATTTGGTCTATCTATAGATTAATGGAAAGATTGATGCAAATAGCACACGTTTAGGAAGTCATTACTGTAAAACATTAAATATAGCTCTGTTGGCTCACTAGCTTTTAGTCCTTCTTATAGCACATGAAAGCAGCTATTCCTTGATCTCAGTATATCTTTCATTCAACTTCATATTTTCAACTTTTTTTGGTTTTGCAGACTGTGCCATATCAGATACTACTTCTCTAAGTGATGTTTTCTATATTATTTTCTCATGGCATTGTAATGCATAAATTTTTCAGTCTTCCTCTTTGCTTTAAAAAAAAAAAAAGTGAAGATAAATTACATCTTAAAGAATGTACCATTTTAGAAATAATTTATTCAAACCAATAGAGGAAAACCCCAATATCTTTGGCAGCAGTAATAAGTAGTTCTCAATGAATAGCTTGATACTCACTATGAAGTTTCAAAACACAGAATTGTTTCAGTCTTGCTTAATACTTCCCTGGACAGTGATGCACACTCACCCCATTATAGATGAATGGAAGAACTGATTTTTTTTTTTCCTGAGGCTAACTCTATGTAATACTTAGTGACCAGCTGCAAATGTGTTTTTTCAGAAATGAATACTGAGACCATGATTCACGTGTACAATGACTTACAAGGCTGGGCTATGTTGTTGGGAGGTACAGTTCATGGGGTCCAACTCGTTCATATCAAAACTCATTTTCAATTTAATATTTACAGAAATTCTGTACTTTCAGCTTTTCTTACTAAAGGGGTACTGAAGTCCTCATGGAGTATACATATTTGACACCCACAAGTCCATGGGGCCAGATGGGATACATCCTAGGGTTTTGAGGGAGCTGGCGGATGTATTGGCCAAACCCCTTTCCATCATCTTCCAGCAGTCCTGGAAGACTGGGGAGGTACCTCTGGACTGGAGACTGGCTGATGTAGTTCCCATTTACAAGAAGGGTAGCAGGGAGGATCCGGGGAACTACAGGCCAGTCAGTCTGACCTCAGTGCCAGGGAAAGTCATGGAACAGGTGATCTTGAGTGCTATCATGAAGCACTTACAAGAGAACCTGGTGATCAGGCCCAGTCAACATGGGTTTACCAGAGGCAGGGACTGCCAAACCAACCTGATCGCCTTCTATGACAAAGTCACTCAGCTACTGGATGAAGGAAAGGCTGTGGATGTGGTCTTTCTGGACTTCAGTAAAGCCTTTGACACAGTTTCTCACAGCATTCTGCTACAGAAACTGTCAGCCTCTGGCCTGGACAGACGCACACACTCCTGGGTAGAAAACTGGCTGGATGGCTGGGCCCAGAGAGTGGTGGTAAATGGTGTTAAGTCCAGTTGGAGGCCAGTGACAAGTGGTGTTCCCCAGGGCTCAGTGCTGGGTCCAGTCCTGTTCAATGTCTTCATCAATGACCTGGATGAGGGCATTGAGTGTACCCTTAGCAAGTTTGCAGATGACACAAAGCTGTGTGCAAGTGTCGATCTGCTGGAGGGTAGGGAGGCTCTGCAAAGGGACCTAAACAGGCTGGACCGCTGGGCAGTGTCCAATGGCATGAGGTTTAACACGGCCAAATGCCGGGTCCTGCACTTGGGGCACAACAACCCTATGCAGAGCTACAGACTGGGAGAAGCCTGGCTGGAAAACTGCCAGGAGGAGAGAGACCTGGGGGTGTTGGTCGACAGCCGACTGACCATGAGCCAGCAATGTGCCCAGGTGGCCAAGAAGGCCAATGGCATCCTGGCTTGTATCAGAAACAGTGTGACCAGCAGGTCCAGGGAGGTGATTCTCCCTCTGTATTCAGCACTGGTGAGGACACTCCTTGAATATTGTGTCCAGTTCTGGGCCCCTCACCACAAGAAGGATGTTGAGGCTCTGGAGCAAGTCCAGAGAAGAGCAACGAGGCTGGTGAAGGGGCTGGAGAACAGACCCTATGAGGAGCGTCTGAGAGAGCTGGTGTTGTTTATCCTGGAGAAGAGGAGGCTGAGAGGAGACCTCATTACTCTCTACAAGTACCTGAAAGGAGGTTGTGGAGAGGAGGGATCTGGCCTCTTCTCCCAAATGACAGGGGACAGGACAAGAGGGAATGGCCTCAAGCTCCACCAGGGTAGATTTAGGCTGGAGATTAGGAGGAGGTTTTTCACACAGAGGGTGATTGGGCATTGGAATAGGCTGCCCAGGGAGGTGGTGGATTCACCTTCCCTGGAGGTGTTTAAGACACGAGTGGATGAGGTCTTGAGGGACTTGGTTTAGTGTTAGATAGGAATGGTTGGACTAGAAGATCCGATGGGTCCCTTCCAACCTGGTTGTTCTGTGATTCTGTGATATTGTGTCCAGATATGTGAATCAGGTTGCAGAAACAAAGAAATTACGCTTGTACATATCTACTACTATTTCATGCAGTTTTAATAAAGAAAAAGCCATGTGCATGGAGTCTGATGGGTGGGCCACTTGGTGTAGGAAATATTGGCTGGATGATTATACTCAAAGAGTTGTGGTCAATGACTCAATGTTCAAGTAGAGAACAGAGACGAGAGGCATTCTTCAGAGGTTGGTATTGGGACTGACGTTATTTAACATCTTTGACTGACACATGGACAGACGGATTGAGACCACCCTCAGCAAGCTGGCTGATGATACCCATCTGTGTGGCACAGCTGACATACTGGAGATAAGGGAGGCCATCCACAGAGACCTTGACTGGTTGAGAAGTGAGCCTGTGCAAAACTCATGAAGTTCAACAAGGCCAAATGTGAGGTCATGCATCTGAGTCAGGGTAATCTCAAACATAAATGCAAAACGGGTGGAGTATGGATTAAGAGTAACCCTGAAGAGAAGGATTTGTGAATGTTGGTGGAAGAGCTGGCAATGTGTACATGCAACCTGGAAAGCCAACTGTATCCTGCACTGCATCAAAAGTGTGACTAGCAGTTTGAAGGAGGTGATTCTGATCCTCTACTCTGCTCTCATGTGAACCCACTGGGAGTATTACATCCAGGTCTGGAGCCCTTAGCACAGAAAGGACATGGATCTTATAGAGTAAATCCAAAGGAGGGCCATGAAGATGGTCAGAGGGTTGAAGCACCTCCCATACAAGGACAGGTTGAGAGAGTTGGGTTTGTTCAGCCTAGGGAAGAGAAGGCTCCAGTGAGACCTTATATCAGCCTGCCGACCTAAGTTAGCAACCACCTAACTTAAAGGGAGGTTACAGGAAAGATGGGAAGGTGCTCTTTATCAGGGAATGCAGTGGTAGGAAGAAGGTTAACAGTTTTAAGCTGAAAGAGAGGAGATTTTGATTAGATGTTAGAAATTTTTTTTTACTCTGAGGGTGTTGAGGCACTGGCAAAGACTGCCTGGAGAAGTCATGGATACTCCATCCATGGAGGTGTTCAAGGCCAGGTTGGATGGGGCTTTTAGCAACCTGATCTAGTGGGAGGTGTCCCTGCCCATGATAGGGCTAGGAAATGGATGATCTTTAAAATCCCTCCCAATCAAACCATTCTATGATTCTGTGATTCTATGATTTTATGATTTCTGCTTTAAACTTCCTGGCAAGCTTTTACAAATTTTCAGGGAAAATGTGACGTGATTTGCTTGTATCAGTTAAGACTTTTTCTTCTTAAATGTTGTATTTTCTAGTGAAGTAGTGTCTTCTTAGTTTCCCCAAGGAGCTTTCAAGATCTCCCTCTTATGGCTGTAAAGATCTTGAAGTCTTTTTGCAGTTATCATTCTTTCCTCCTCACTCCATATCTTTTTATTCTATCAGAAAAAAAAAAATTCACTGAAAGAATTATTGGTCACTGCAACAGGCTGCTCAAGCTTTGGTTGAGTCACCATCCCTGAAGGTAATTAAAAGAGAGGTGGATGAGGAGCACAGAGACATGGTTTAGTGATTGATAGGAATGGTTGGACTTGATGATCCTGGAGGTCTTTTCCAACCTAGTGATTCTGTGATTCTGTGATTTGCAGTTTCTACACTTTCTAAGCATGATACTGCATTGACATTAAGTACTCATATTTATCATATTAAGCTTTTATAGTTTATAAATATGCTCTTTGGTTCCTGGCTTTTGACATTCACTGCCTTTTCTTCCAGGGTAATATTGCATAGCAGTACAGTTTTCCTTATTAACTTTTCTTATGGTACATTTTTTCGCTTTCTTGACTTTTCTTGCTCCATTTTATTTAAGAAAGAAAAAAACCCCTACGAAATGGGAATT